>CM053589.1:201757871-201777909 GCA_028646515.1 Pseudochirops corinnae
AAAAAAACAGTAAGTGGCCAAGCCAAGATACAAACCCATGCCTTGTACTGAGTGTGTATGACAATGAGTGGAGAACTCTTGGGGCAGTTACATGGAGTTCTATTTTACGCTGAGTTTAACAAATGCCAAGTGAAACAGATGTACACAACTCAGGCTGTGCCGTGCACGACTTGTGGTGATGATGATGAATCCTATTGGGAAAAGATGAAAAGACAGTAATGTTAATGATGATGATGATGATGATGATGATGGTGATGACGATGATGATGATGATGGTGGTGGTGATGATGATGGTGATGGTGATGATGGTGATGATGATGATGGTGATGATGATGATGATGATGGTGATGGTGATGATGATGATGGTGATGGTGATGATGATGATGGCGATGATGGTGATGGTGCTGATGATGATGATGGTGATGATGATGATGACGATGGTGGTGATGATGTGATGATGATGATGGTGATGATGATGGTGGTGATGATGGTGATGATTATGATGGTGATGATGATGATGATGATGATGACGATGGTGATGATGATGGTGATGCTGATGGTGATGAAGAGGCATCTTTCAAGGTTTACAAAGAACCTCCCACTCCTTCCCTGGTTTGATCCCCCTCATAGCCCTGGGAGGTCATTCTCACAGACATCTCTACTTTATAGATCTGCTTCTCCAGGGGAGCACAATGTGTTGGACAGCTTTTGAATGTAGGGCCCTCTCCACCAGTGGGTAAACAGAAGTGGAAACCCTGAAACCCAAATCAGTGGGGTTGGGGAGTATGTCTAGAGATTTACTGTAGGTACTCTCTGGGAAGAGGGGCTTTCTGCCTCCTGCAAGACCCTCCTTACTACTCACCCCAGAAGAGGACTTACAAGTTGCAGGCCCCAAGAAGAGAGGGAAGAGAATGTGACATCCCCACCTTCCCTCAGCAGGCTGGCTAGCAGGAAAACTGCTCACTCCTCCAGGACCAGAGACAGCAGCAAAGAAATCCCATCCTGTGCTACTGGACTGAGTAGAGAATGACTCCTCCACCAGGGCACTGATTCAACTATTCTCTACCTGTGTAACAATATGAAGGTCCCTTCCTGACTCTGGGCCTCAATTTCCTCAGGATTCTATAATCACCAGACTCCCTTCCAGTTAGGTAGTGCAATAGATGGAAAACTGTACCTGGAGTTAACAAGACCTGAGTTCAAATTCAAGCTCAGACACTCCCTAGCTGTAAAACCGTTTAACCTCTATCTGCCTCATTTTTCCCCTCTGTAAAGTGGGGATTATGATCACATCTCCCTTTAAGGTTGTTTGGGGGTATAAAATGAGGTAATGTTTGGAAAGTGCTTGGCCAACTTTACCATGCTGTGTAAATGTTAGCAGTTATTAATTCCTAGGGGTGTGAGAGGAGGAAGCCCAGCCCCCAGTTGTGGGTGGCAGAAGTAACCTGAATGTCCAGATAGGCAGCAGGAGGGTGTCCAGCCCAAAAAGGAACCAGAGAACATTATCTCACGGAAAACTTGTGTTTCTTTTCCAGGATCACCCAGCACGACTGAGTTTTCGAATCGAAGTGGATGGTGAAGAGCTGGTCATACACCTGGAGAGAAATGAGTAAGTGACCCAGGCACATATTGACTTCAAATGACCAAAGCAAAGGGGAGGGTATGATGAGGGCTCATAGAGACTTTAGAGAAGAGAGCTTGGAAATGTCATTTCATTGTCCAGTCTGGAGGCTGGGTGCGGATCCTCTGGAATTATAAGAGAGTTGTTGATCATGGGAATGAACAAGGTAGTCACTAGTTATGACAATGAAAGACTCCATCCTTCATTTGTCATATTTAAGTGGTTGTTGAATGGACTGATTTTGGTTGGTTTGATTTTTGACTTCTCTTATTCAATTAAGTTGGAAAATTCCTGAGTTAGTTGCTTTTTGCAGAACTTCTGAATTCTCTAGGAGCATGACATGCAAATGGAGAGAAATTTTGTCTA
The DNA here is from genome assembly GCA_028646515.1 of Pseudochirops corinnae. Lineage (NCBI taxonomy): Eukaryota > Metazoa > Chordata > Mammalia > Diprotodontia > Pseudocheiridae > Pseudochirops > Pseudochirops corinnae. The sequence goes on from CM053589.1 coordinate 201,759,859, forward strand.
CCAGGGGAAATATTAGCTCATTCGAAGTAGTGTAAAGTCCATTTCCACTTGTAATTTGATTTTTTTTTCTTCATGGTATTTTAATTTGGGGGCAGGTAATCTGTTACAAAGATCTATGTTTTATTGACAATGATGGCTAACATTAAACTCGACTTTAAGGCTAGCAAAACACTTTACAAATATTTGCTCCATTGATCCTCACAACAACCATGGGAAGAAAGGGCTATTATTTTCCCATCTTACACATGAGGAAACTGAGGCAGGCAGAAGTTAGTGACTTGCCCAAGGTCACAAATCTAGTAAAATCTAGTAGGATTGGAACTCAAGTCTTCACAAAATGATAAAACACTTTTATTGGGGGCAGGGGGAGGGATGAAATGCCGCCAGATGATACTGATTGATGAGAACAATGGTCTCTGGGCGTTTTTGATGCTGCAGTCATATCAGTAAAAACTTTGTCAACCCACACCCTCAGCATATGTATATTATAAATTTTATACCTTTGTTACTAAACTAATAATTTTATACCTTACAAGGCATATATAAATAATGAAACTGAAAAAGACAGATAAAGCTAAAATAATATTTTAAAAGGGAAACCCTTTTCCCTCTCACTAAAACATCATTCATGACAGTATTTTTAGTGGCAGGTAATGTTGAATTTTGCCTTGGACAAATCGCTATTTCTCTGAGACCTAGCGGTGCAGTGGCTAGAACCCTGGACCTGGAGTCAGGAAGACTTGAGTTCAAATCCACCCTCAGATACTAATGAGCTGGGTGACCCTGGGCAAGTCACTTAACCACTGTCTGCTTCAGTTTCTTCAACTAAAAATGGCAATGATCACAGCACTTCCCTCTCAAGGTTGTTGTAAGGATCAGATGAGCCAATATTTGTAAAGAGCTTACATGGTACCCAGCATGTTGGAGGTGTTTAATCAATGGCTATTTGCGTCTGCCTTCTGAGTCTGTTTCCTTTGTCCCTACCTCTTGTGGTTGTGATATTCCAATGTTGGAGCAGGGCAGAAATTAGTTAGCATTACAAATAAAATGGGCCATCTGGGCCATCAGTCCCTTCCCAGGGAAGATGACAGAATTAGTAGCTGGTATTTCACAGTGATAGATCTCTTTTCCCACTTCCGACTGGGGAACATTATCAGGCTGTGGTAATGGTTCACTTTTAATTGTTAACTAAAACTCTAAGAGGAAATTTTTTTGCCTACTTTGTTTCCTGAGAGGTAGAAGATACTATTTTCTGGAATGCCCCAGTGGAAGCTCTGAGGCTCTGAGATTTAGACTTGGTGAACATTCTCAGAGGTTGTCTCTTCCAACCCATTTATTTTTCAGAAGAGAAAACAGGGGGCCAGAGATCTTACTTGACAGAGGTCCCAGAGGAAGTGACAGAGCTGGGATCTGAGTCCAAGAATCTTTGTCCTTTTATTCCAATCCATCACTCTGTTCTCAACATTCCCCACAGATGATATGGAGTCTGAGGATGCCTCATTAAATCCGATGGGCATTGCAGTTGGGAACTGGACATCATTCATCCATCCACCCATCCATCCATTAATCCATATACAAGCATTATTAAAATAGCTTACCATGAGTTGAGTACTATGATAAGAGATGGAGATACAAAGAGAAGGCAAAGACAATCCTTCCCCTCAAAGAGCTTACATTCTACGCATCCAAGCTGCTTCCCCTATTAAAATTTCCACCTGCTAAGAAGAGGGAAAGCCAAAAGACTTGCTGGAGGGATGATCTGACTTAATGAAATCATCTATCCATTTGAGTATTTGATTCCCTGAATCAGGAAATAGAACAATTGAGTCATACAATCTAAAATATGAGGAGTAAAACCCCACACTCTTTAGAACAGAACACCTCCAAAGTAGGGAAATGGACCCAACATCTCCATCTCCTTCCTGGGATGACTGAGGTTTTAACAAGAGATTCAGCTAGAGCCTAAATCAAGCCTAAAAGATGACTAGTCCACAACCCTCATTTGACAGAAAAGTTTAAATGATTTGCCCAAGGTGACCCAGGGAGTGAACACCACCAGCAGGATTTGTACCCAAGTTCTTTGACTCCAGTGCCTTTCCCACTGTACCAAACTGCCTCTGACAGAAATGATTTACAAGCAATATGAATCTTTCCCAAGGAAGGAGATTTCCATTTCTTTTACAACAGATCGTGTCCTTGGGCTTGAGCACTAATCTGTGGTGAATTTCCTTAAAAGTGGCATCTTATCATAAGCCTTGCTTTTTTCCCTTTAATTTCTGGACCTTAAATGAGACAATCTCCCAATAAAGATAACTGAGACCATAAAGCTACATCCTGCTAGCTGGTTTCCACTCTCAAGTAACCATCTGCCCGCTTTGGGGAAAGAATTACAGAATATCTGGCTTGTGTCTAAGCGATTTTGTGACTATTTTAACTGCTCTACAATTTGCTGGTTGTGTGGGTATGGACCCTGTCTGGGTCTCAGTGTCTTCCTCTGTAACATCAGGGAATTTTCCTCAGGGAACCTTCCCTCATAATAAAGAAGAAACAAAACAAATTGAAAAAATATGAGGTTAAATGCAAAGTTTCACACTCACGATTCCTCACCTCTGAGCAGTATTTTGCATTTCTCCTTGGGGTCAAAGCTATTCATCATCATTTTGAAGTGTTAATTGATTCATTTTTGTTTTTCGCTCTTGTGTTGTTTAATTGTGGTAGTAATTGTTTTCCTGACTCTTTTTAATTTACTCTTCTGGGTATGAACTGCGTGATCAGTTCATAGAGCTTTTCCCAGGCTTCTCTGTATTCACTGTGGACACCGTTCTTACAGTAATATTCCACTATATTCAAGTACCATAATTTGTTTGACCAGATGGATGGGCATCTACCTTGTTTCCATTTCTTTGCTGCTGTAAAAAGTAGTGGCTATAAATATTTTGCATGTCACAGCAACACAAGGGAGACCTTTCTTTCGGCCCTTGATCTTCTAGGGATATTTGCCTAAAGAATACACACTTGATAGTCACCTTTTTGGGACTTATTACAGACTGCTTCCAGAATCGTTGCACTTATTCACAGCTCCACTGAAAATACTTATCCTTCTATCTTTCCCCACCTCCTCTAACATTAACTCTTTTCATCTTTTGTCACCTTTGTCAATTTACTGGATGTGAGTTAATACCTTAGGCTTGTTTTTATGTGCATTTTTCTTATTATTAGTGATTTGGAGCTTTCTTTTCATGGTTCTATGACTAGTTTTCAATTATTTTGCGATTTACACATAACCTTTGCCCACTTATCTCTTGAGGAATGGCATTTAGTCTTTTATACTTTTGTTAATTGTCTCCATATCTTGGATGTAAGACTCTTATCAGAGATATAGGGTACAAAGATTTTTTTTTCCCCAGGTGACTTGCTTCCCTTATTATCCTAATTGCATTAATTCTGTTCATGTAAAGTCTTTTGATATTGTGTAATCAAAATTTTATACTTTGTAATTGCTTCTATCCCTTGTTTCATTAAACTATGTTGTCCTCTTATTCTGTTGCGAGCTTTTGAAATCATGCTCAAAGTTCCTGAGGTTAATTATCAGCATTCACTCTCAGCCCAAACATACAGCTGGTGCACTCTCCTGGCACTAACCACTCTGAAGACAAGATTTGAAGTTATCTCAGATATCACTATGAAAACAACAGGATTAAGTATGAGTAAAATGGTGGTTTCATTTTTTTTGTCTTCAGCTAGCTAGTGCCTAGCACAGTGCCTGATACGTAGAAATGGGTTTAGGGACTAGAGCTGTGAATTGAGCGGTGCTGGAAACTCCAGAGAGCAAACCGCCTAGATCCCATGGATCTGTCCAAAGCACCATGGAGGTAAACCGCTAGCCCAGCATTGCAGGACCAATGAATGGCAGAGGGGAACTTGTACCCAGGTCTCACTACCTTTGAGCCTAACTCCTTCCCACATAAAAGCTGCTTCCTAGATGGTGGTTGGTGGGTTGATGAAATTGATGGCTACTATTTCTATGAACTCTCTTTACAATCAGGAATCTACTTTGGCTTTGTTCTGCTGTGATGTGCATGGTTTGGGTTAGACGTCATGTATGATCTATTCCTTGCTTTTTTAGCCTTTTGGTGGTCTTTGGCCCCAAAGCTAGTGCATGACTGACCTGACCCAGAAACCATGAGGAGTAGACTTAGTTCTTGCTGCATAACAATATTCATTTGTTTTGGAAATTTCATCCCTCTTGGGCATTGCAGTTTTGTTGGGTTTTTTTTTTTGAAGGGGGGAAGGGAGAGCAATTGGGGTTAAATGACTTGCCCACGGTCACACGACTAGTTTTGTGTGTGTGTGTGTGTGTGTGTGTGTGTGTGTGTGTGTGTGTGTGTGTTAAGTGTCTGAGGCCGGATTTCAGCTCAGGTCCTCCTGACTCCAGGGCCGGTGCTCTATTACCTGTGCCACCTAAGCTGCCCTGGACATTGGAGATTTAAACAAAATGTCATGTGAGTGTATATTGCAATCTCCATTTGATTGTGACTCTGGTGACTGAGGCTGCCAATTGCCCTCTGGGATGACCATGAGGTTATGGCAGAGAATAGGGGAACGGTTTGGGGTGAGATAGTGTGACCTCAAGTGCCATTGAAACCATACATTAGCCAATTGTGTTCTAGTAGATAGCAGCTTTTGGGCCCTTGAACGGTTTTTGTGTGGCTGTGGGATCTGCCTTGTCTAGGATCTAAGAGGGCAGAGCCAGGAGTAACAAGTAAGGGCTGTAAGCAGGCTAATTTGGGATTGATGTCAGCAAGAGCTTGCTAACAATGAGAGCCATCCCAGAGTGCTATGAGCTGCCTGGGGAGGAGGTGGGCTCTTCCCCTCCTGCTTCCTACCTCCCCAAAGTGGATGCTCCTTGTTAAGGAGGGTATAACGAGGAGCCTTGTTCAGCTATGGCTTGGTCACGCTCAGGCTACTCTCATTCTAAAATTCAGGGATTTTGTATTTTAGTATCAGAGTAAGTGCTAAGGGTTTGGGAAGAGTGACTAAGGCAGGTGGAGTGAAGCAATGGCCAGAGAATTGCATTTGGAATTCTCTAAGATCTGTATTCAAATCTCTTCCCTGCTACCTATGTTGACCTTGGGCCCATGGGTTCCTCTCTCTGGACCTCAGGGTTTTCCATCATAAAATGAGGGCCCAGACTAGGAGATTTCTAAGACCTCTTCTAGCCCTCAATCCTATGATTCCCTGACAATTTCAAGTGTCCTCTAAACTAAGAGGATCCTTGTTTCCTTTCATCTCCATGAGCTGGAAGGTGGTATTTGCCAGCAGAGCCTTGGTCAGCTCCTTCTGTTGAAGCTTTCTTACCTTGAAAATGAACTCTTTTGTCTCATTTGCCAGATTTTCTTTCCTGCCTAAAACCTAAATTCTTGTGAGCTTGAAGGGTTTTCTTGCTTCTTCCAAGTCATTTGTGTTCCGCAGACCTGTAGAAAGGTCAAAGTGACATATGGTTTTGAAGAAATCTTTTTTCTTGCCTGTGCATAACTGGGAGGTGCTCAAAATAAAGACTTGCCACCTTCTGGAAAGGGCAGTCAGGGCTCCAAATTTGTAATATTGCAGCCCCAACAAGATGTACAAAGAAAGCGCATTTCATAAGAGAATGGCTTTGCGTCTCTCCTTGTAGCCTTGGTCACTGGCTGCAACTTGTGTCCAGTGCTTAGCTGTATGTCTTCATTTCTTCTTAAATCCACACTAAGGCAGCAAGATTCCTTTCATAAACTTTGTCTCACAAATGTACAGTTATGGACATGCATATTCTAGAGGACATTGTGGTTGCAGGGAAAAGCGGAGGTATCAGATTTAGAAGTAGAGAACCCAGGGTTAAGCCATAGCCCTGCCTGGGACCCCCAGGCCTTGCTGGGCCTCCTTGCCTTATCTGTAAATTGGATAGTGGCAGGGGAGGGAGGTCTGCATTAAATCATCTCTGTTACCCTTTTCATTTCTCAATATATGACCCTCTTAGACTGAAGGGTTTTCTGTAGGGAGCTAGTGACAGTTTAGATGCAATGCATGGGTTTGACATTTGAGTCCAAATATTTTCCTTCAAATCCTTTACAATTTTCTTCCAATTTTGGTGATAGAATCATCAAAATCACAGAAACTTAGAGTTGGAAAGGACCCATCTGGTCCAAGCCACACCCAATAGTCATCATCCAGCCTTTGCTTGAAGGCAGCAGTGAGGGGGAACCACCCAACGAGTCTATTCTCAGCTTTCTGTGAGCATGTCAGAGGATCCCTAATCCCTTGGAAGTTGTTACTTTCTCTGCCCATGGAGTTGGTAAACCACCATGCCTTCTTAGCCTCTTGGAGTATCATCAAGGTCCTTCTATCAATTCTCCAAAAAGGATTCACTCATCATGATGATGATGGTGGTTGTGATGATGATGGTGATGGTGATGGTGGTGGTGGTGATGATGGTGATGTGATGGTCATGATGGTGATGGTGGTGATGGTGATGATGATGATGATGATGATGATGATGGTGATGGTGATGATGGTGATGTGATGGTGATGGTGGTGATGGTGGTGATGGTGATGATGATGGTGGTTGTGATGATGATGGTGATGATGGTGATGTGATGGTGATGGTGGTGATGGTGGTGATGGTGATGATGATGATGATGGTGATGATGATGATGGTGATGATGGTGATGGTGGTGATGATGATGGTGGTGATGGTGATAGTGGTGATGGTGATGGTGGTGATGGTGGTGATGATGATGGTGATGCTGATGATGGTGATGATGATGGTGATGGTGGTGATGATGATGGTGGTGATGGTGATAGTGGTGATGGTGATGGTGGTGATTGTGATGATGCTGATGTGGTGGTGATGGTGATGATGATGCTGATGTGATGGTGATGATGGTAAGGATGATGATAATAATTATTACTGTTATTTCTGACCTGATCTGGGATTTTATCAGCCTAGATAACTCTCAGTGAATCCCTCCCTCTTCCAATGCAAGTTGGCATTTTCTTTGCAATTTATAGTGACTTGCCCAGGGTCATACTATGAGAATGTGTCAAGGCAGGACTTGAGCCCGAGTGTTCTTGACTCTAACGCCAGCTCCCTGTTTCCCATGCCTCTTCATCATAATGACTAGTACGTGTACAGAGGGTTGTCTGCAAAGCACTTTACATGCATTCTTTCATCTCACCCTCACAACGATATTGTTTGCTATTATTAATCTCATTTTACACCTGAGGAAACTGAGGCACAGTGACTTGTCAAAGGTGATACAGCTAGTAAGTGTCTGAGGTGGGATTTGAGCTCTGGTCTTTCTGACTCTAAATCCAACATCTTATCCAAAGGGACTGGAGTCTTTCATATTTTAACATTTCGTGACTCTCAAGTAAGACTTCCATCATTCCTCAACCCTGATCTTGCTTCACGACTGTCCTGTGTCCTTTTCCAGCCCCATATGTGCTTGAATAAATCTTCCGGCTCATTTTTGCATGTGAGGTGTGGGTGGAGATGCCCTGTTGCCCACGCATACCTTCCATGTATCTCTTCATCGTCTTTTGGGTCAGCTGAGATTTAGTTTCTTCTGAGATTGGGATGGTCTATGATTCACAGCCAGATGGCATTGCCATGAGCATATTGGTGTTAAAAAGATGACACATTTTATATCAGGGAACATTTGTTGAGCATGGAAAATAGTGTGCCGTGTCCCAGATTTGATCCAGCCCTCTGTCTTCCTAGCATTCAATTCTGTGTCCAGCTCGCTTGTCCATCTACAGTGACTAGCCAAGACAAACGTGCCAACGGACCAACTCAGCAAACTGCCCGTTCATCTACATGTCATCATCTGGGCAAACGTCATTCTTTGTTCCACCAAAGTCCTCAGATGTTCCACTGTGGGATGGAGATGACTCTGGATCCTCCAAGGCTCTGTTAGGGCAGCCAAGCTTGAGGACAGGCTCAGTGTTGAACTGTGCACCTGACACCCGAGGGCCATCTGGGCTTTGCTTCTGGGCCCATGGCAAGCAGTAGATTCTTCTGTTGCTTTTCTGCTTGTCCTCTCTAACCCCTCCCAGTTGTACCCTAAAAGTCAAGATTCTGTTATCTACTTAAGAAATTAAGAGAACCCCCTTGGATGATTAAAATGGCAAAATTGTAGAGCTTTTTAAAATGCATGTCATTTAAAAATTACAAACTTGACTTTATTCTTGCAATTAAAACAGCCCAAATAACCCCAAACATGAAGCTGCTTGGTTCTTAGGACAGCTGAAAGAGTGGGAGAATAAATTCTTGAGAAAAAAAATCTAGCCTTTATATAGCACTTTAACATCTACAAAGCACCTTGAATATGTTCTCTTACTTGATTCTCCTAAAATCTTTGTGAAGTGGGTGCTATTGTTAAACCCATTTCACAGATGAAGAAACTGAGACAGTGACTTGCCTAGGGTCACACATCTGGCGTTTGAAGTAGGATTTGAACTCAGATCTTCCTGCCTCGATCTTCACTGACTCACCTAGCTGCCTAAAAACTCAGGTGCTATTACCACCTCTGCATCCCCTCAAAAAAAGCAGCAGTTGAGATAGTACAGGGACCAGATGCTTCCTTTTGCATCTCTATAAAATTATAGGATTCTAGAATATCGACGTGCTTTTTTCCTCTCTGGTATCTCATGCATTTATGTAGGATATAATAGGAGACAGCATGAAGGGATGAGCTTATTTTTTTATGATGCTTCTCATAACACACGGGATGAGCCCATGCATGATCAGAGCATCATCAGTGATTGCAGGGGGGTCTGGTCATTTATGGACCCAATTAATTTCAGAGTCTTTGGACTCTGAGGGTGACTGTCCATGGCTCATTCTGTTCTGTTTCAGTCCAGGGTTCTTTTTGCTTTGCAACTTCCTCTGGATTTTTAGAAGCTTTTCTCTTGCTTCCCCAGTCCTGGGCATTATTGGCTGGGGGCAATCTGTCCTGGCAAACCCCAGTGTCATTGAAGGCTCCTAGGAGTTACCCCAGAAGATGTTTGTTAACTATTTCATCAGAATGGAGCCTGACTGAAAACCATTTTCAGGAAAGTCTTGCTAACAGAACTGGCTTCTTTCCCAAATACACCCTCAGAGCAAAAGGATTATGGTTTGTTTATTGTGTTAGAAATCAGAAGACAGCTTTTGAAACTTTCGGAAAAGTATCAGTTGTCATAGAGGAAACATTTTAAAGAGAAAACAGAAATGCCCCAGACTGGGAATCAGCATGCCTTGATTCTAATCTCAGGCCTGTCCCCTAGGGAACCTGGACAAGTAATCTCTCGGTCTGTGGCTCAGTTTCCCCATCTGTACAAGACAAAGATTAGTTTAATGTTTTTGTGCATCGTGGATTCTTTTGACAGTCTTGTGGACCCCTTGTCAGAATAATGTCTTTAAATGCATGAAACAAAACATATGGGATTACAAAGGAAATCAATTATGTTAAAATATGGTTTAAAAAAAAGCAAAAACAAATTAATGGAAGGAAGGTTAAGGACCTCTTGCTAAAGGGCATATGAGGGTCTTTCCATCTCTAAAAAACAAAACAAGCCTTATGCAAAATGTAAATGCTGCATAGATGATAGATAGATAGATAGATAGATAGATAGATAGATAGATAGATAGATAGATTTGACTGACTGATGATGATTGTAGAGGCCATAGGAGCTTTCAAATAAGTTTTCCCTTAAATCTTCACAGTGTCTTATGCATGGGAGGCACTCACTAATAGAACTGAATTCCTTTCCTATGAATTATTTAGGAAAATCTACACTATCTGTTTTTGGCCTTGAGTCACAGAGAATGGTCTAACTCTCTCTACTTAAATGAAATGCCTTTTAAATTTAGAAGCATCACAATATCAGTGGCCGACATTTATAAAGCATCTTAAGGTTCACAGAGCACTTGACAAATGTTATCTTCACAGCCATCCTCAGAAGTCCCCATTTTACAGATGAGACGAGCAGAGATTAAGTGACTTGCCCAGGCTCACACAGCTGGGGAGTAGCTGATGTGAGATTTGAACTCAAGTGTTCCTAACTCTGGCCATTGTGCTACCCAGCCCCACTCAGGACAGTCCTCACTGTGGACTTCATGGAAAGGGTAGGAGCCCCTCTATGAAGTATCAAAGCCTAATCACACCTCTAACATCCTTGACAAACATGGCACAATTTTGTGGCAGAACACCCCCCCAAAATAAAGTCCTTCCTGCTTTGTATTTGGAAGATCTACAAGGGCCAAGGTCTCCCATTGCATCCTGGGCCATCTCCAGTCATCCTGATGAGTATCAGACCACTGGACCCAAGTGGCTCTGGAGGAGAAAGTAAGGCTGGTGACCTTGCACAGCCCTCCCTCACTCAAAGCAAAGTCAACCACAAGCCATGTCATCATTTCCCTGATGCCATGGTCAGCTTTGAAAATGAAGGACAAACACCACAACAATCTATCCTGCATAAAAACTTCTGTATTTGTGCCTTTTCCTAATGGTTGTTTGGACTTCTGTCCTTCTTCCACAGAATAAAAGACTCAGTCGTTTTGTGAAGGATGCAGTTTCAAGAATAGTTTCAAGGAGAGCAGCCCCCCACCCCTTACCCCATCCCAAGCCATTGCCAAAGAAAAGACTTGGTCAAATTTGTTAACAAATTGACATACTTGTCTATGGTCGTTGGCATGAAATCTTTGTCAGGGGAGCTAGCAAAAACAAACAACCGTGTAAAAAGAGCCAATGGGACTTCCCAGAACCAAGCTCCAATTAAAAGGCAGTGCTGAGATTTTCCCCAAAAGACCCGAGTCAGCCTGCCTGACCATTTTCTTCTGGAGGATTCAGCCAGCAGCTCTCACATAATGTCGGCCTGGGAGCTGGAAGGACCTTCAAGGTGGTTTTGTCCAACTATGTCATTCTACAGGGAGAGAAACTGAGGACTGGGGAGGTGAAGAGATTTTGCCTAGCTCACACAACTATCAGGGATGCAGACTCAGGACCCCTGACTCCACATTCAATGTTCTTTGGGTTTTTGTCTGTTTTATTTTTTAAGAAAGACAACAGGTGGACCCACACAGAGTCAGAAATCAAGAATCTCCCAGATGCAAGAGATCCCAGGAATTATACAGTCCCGTTCATGCCTGGAAGTAATTCTCTCTGTAACACACTCAACCTCCAGCCTTTGCTCAACAACCTCCAGTGAAAGGCAACCCAGCCCCTCCCAAGACAGCTTCTTCAGCTTGGGAGAACTTCACTGGTTACTCAAACACTAAATCATGGATAAGCATTTATTAAGTGTCTGTTGTATGCCAAGCATTCACCTAACCACAGATTAGGAAGCTTTTCCTTGTATCAAACCTAAATCTGGCTCTTTCATGCATTTCTCCTGCCCTAGGGGGCAAAGAAGGAAACAGCTTAATCAAAAAGAAGCAATATTACTGCCCGTGTCTAACCCCTTCTTCCTGATGGCCGCCTGCTAAGAACCCAGCACGGCCCCTCCACTGAAGGCTGTTCTCTTCCTGCTGCATATGAAGCCTTTCTCTTGATACCCCCTCCCCAGCCTGGCTTTCCTTCTTTCAACCTGGCTGTTCTCCAGGGAGGCAGGCTCTGGAGTCACCAGACCTGGGTTCAAATCTCACCTCAGATCCTTAGTCCCAGTTTCCACATGTGTCAAATGAGAGGGCCTGACTAGACAGATTGCCTTCAAGGTCCCTTTAGTTCTAAATGTATGACTCTTGGAAGCCCTTATTAAAATGGGGCAAAAAAAAAGTTGAATAATCTACTCTACACATGGTCTAACCAGAACAATTCTTCAACAATTGTTTAGTAAACACTCTGCACATAGGGAGTGCTGTGCTATGCTCCCCTGATCACTTCCATATCTCTGGTCACTAGGCTTCTTTAGCACATTCTGGGGCTGCATTGGCTTGGCTTGGCTGCCCTATACACAATTGACTCTCATTAAGCTTGTTATACATGAAATTCCTCCGTAATCTCTTTTTTAACTTGTGTCAGCCCCCACCTCTTCCATCTGGTACTTGTGAAGTTGATTTTTTGAACCCAAGTGTACAATTTTTACCTCACCCCTATTAATTCCCATTCAGCCAAGTGATCCTGTGCAGTGTGGGGAGCCGGGTTTTCAGCAGCAAATTGTGGCTTAAGTTGGAAGCAGGAAATGTGACCATAGAAAAGCAGATGATTTCCTCGAAGTGGAGCCGAATAATAAACTAGCATTTCCCATCAGTCCAGACTGCTGAAACCACTGAATGGGCTTATCGAGGAAAACGGAGGAAACAATCCCTGAACTCAAGGAGTTTTGACTTCCCTGGGGAGAGGAGACTGAGAGACAAACAGTGAGGAGAGGCTACATTCATTTGGAGGAGAGTAGATGGATGGTTGGTGAACTGGGAAGGCTTTATTTGAATCATCTTTTGGGCTTTTTTTTTTTTATTATAAACAAACACAAACATTCCAATATACAAAGAAGCGTAAGAGAGTAACTATGAACCTCTGATACCTGGTTTGTTTTTTGCAACTTGCATTTTAGATTTAACGTGGTAGTAACAAAATCACCCTGGTTATGTTAGCAGCATTTTAGCTGATCATAAAGCCTGGGAGGAAGTGTGACAGACAGGGACTGAGGGAGGAGCAGCATCTGTTCTGCTGGCAGAGGCAGGAAACATTGGGATATACTTGGAAAATAGTGAGTAAACCAGCATGGCAGCCATGTAGGACATGGGAAACACAGGTATGGTATTGCAAGTCCTAGTAAGGAAGGAATTTCAGCTTTATTCATTGGGGCATGAAGAGTCCCTGGAGATTCTGAGTAAGGGAGGGTGGGCATCAGGGCTGTATTTAGGGAGATTCATTGGAGGAAGAGCTTGGAGTAGGGGGGACTGGTTATGAGACCATTATGCAAAGATTGAGACCCTGGTGTTATGGTAGGAGGAGAAGAAAGGGAGAAGGGGTCAATTTGTGAGATCATTTCCTGTCCTGGTTCCACTTCTGACTCTCAGGACATGGCCATGAAGTCTCAGCTCCCTTCTCACCTTGGAAGATCTCTCCACCTTGGGGCTCCTCTTCTCCCAATGGTGAATTCTTCTAGGAATCTTCATTCTGAGGAAGATCCTAGCCTAGCTAGCCCTCATTACTCTCCCAGCTCTCCTTCTTATTCTCAGACTCTCACCACCATGTGGGTGCCTCTCCCCATGCAGGCTTCTCAGCTTGCCTCTGTGTTGTCTTTACTATTAGAATATAAGCAGTATCATTATGTGTCATCATCCTTATTATAGTAGAGGTTGTCCCTAAAGTCTTAGAGCAGTTTTAGTAGCATAAAACTGCACTAAGACTTTGGCGACACCTGGGATTTGTATCCCAATCATTGATTACAGTGTCTGGAACAGAGTAAGCACTTAAATGCTTGCTGATTGGACAGTTGGCTGTGGAGTGGAATCCAAACTAACTTGGAGAACACACGGAGAGGGCAAAAAAGTCGTCCAAGATGGCTCCGATGTTTCAAGCCTGGGTCCTTGGAAGAACGACCTGAACACACATAATAAGTGTACTTTGAGGGGGGACAGATTTGGGAAGAAAGGTGATGGTGCGTGTTTCTCTTCCAGGGAAGGAGAGAGATGGGACAGTAGCCCGAGGTGGAAGGAAGATTGAAGCAAGTTTTGTTTCAGGTTCAGTTTTTAGGATAAGGAAGACTAGGTCTCTTTGTAGGCAGAAAAGGAGGGCATCACTAGGGAGCAATTGATTTGGGAGAGCACGGTCCTGAAGGAGCAGGGCAGGACCTGAGTCATGCCCAGAGGAAGTAGAATTAGTCTTGACAAGGAAACAGAACTCCTCCTCCTCCTCACAAATGGACGTTTCCTTGCTGGTTGGCGATCATGACCACCTGGAAAATGCTGAGATGAAATTGTCAGATTCTGCTTGTCAAAATAAAAAGTAAACCCCATGACAGCCATGTGAATCTTCTATCTTCTTCTTGCTGCTCCCACCTAATGTCCAGTCACTGCTCGTTCCTTCTCACAAAGTCCTTTCCATTCCCACTGCCCTCATCCAATTCAGTCACCCATGATCTGCTGCCTAACATTGACTGAAACATCCCTGACTGGCACCTTCATTTCTGATGTCTACCTTGGAGAGATCCCATGATGTAGCAAGCAAGACCTTCAGCTAGAGAGGGCAAATATCGACTTTCAGCAATAATAGAGCAGTCAGGACATTCTCCCACGGCTGATCACCAGAGGGTTAAGCAAGGGGAGCAAACCAGCCACCACAGACATGCTTTTAAAAGTGGGCATAGAACTATCTCAGATTTAGAGTCAGGCGTTAAGATTAATATTGATTACTCACTTTTAATGCATATGGCCCTCTTTAAGGTCCTTGGGCATTCGGTTAGAAAATGACACCATCTCAAGGAACAAGAACATGTAATGAATCCTTCTTCCTAAAAGCGTTCATGCTCCTGTTGCCCTGGGGAGATGATGTTCTTAACTTCCAAGATAGTGGAAAATACTTTTAAAGAACAACATTTATCATGTGCCATGCTCTGTTGGTAATTTGTAGATTGATGACTCGTGTCCAGAAAAGACAACATTTCCTAGATCTTCTTAACACCTCCCAACTCACAAAATGGCTTTAACTCTGAGAATCATTCTGATCAAAGTCCCTGTGATACAAGAACATGAGACAAATAAGATTTAAAAAATAGTTTATCGTATACCAAAACCCAAGTTAAACATTCCCAAGTGCATCACACAGAAGCAGATGCCTTATAAAGCTATAAACGTTGGGCTTGGGGCTGTCTTATGATGGTTCTTTTTCTCATATTTTCTTCCCTTCAATTAAAACAAAATTGGCAGCATTTTGTTCCATCAGAACCCTCTATGCCCAGGAGTCCTATGCTAAGGCCACAGGTTAGGACATCTTGATGTGTTTGCTCCATTGCAATGTCATCTGCTGTTCCCTTGATCCCAGACAGCCATAGTATAGATGTCTCAAGTGTGATCAGGCTGGGGAGTCTGGCAGGATCAATATAAAAATATCTCACAACTAGAAAAAAAAAATCAGAATTGTATTAACATGCCCAGAGCTGGGTCAGTAGTGCCAGGTTCCTATGTAAAGCACAGTGGATGATTGTTTCTGTTTTTCAAGGTGCATCTGCCATCCCTGCCTCTTTTCTCAAAGACAATCAGGGGTCCTGGATAGAGTGCTGGAAGACCTGGGATGAAATCCCATCTTAGACCCTAGATATGTGACCTGAGGAAATCACCGATCTCTTTGGGCCTCTGTTGAGGGCCAAAATGAGGGAATTGTTCTTAATGGTCCATTTCTAAAATCTGTTTCAGATCTAAGCCATGATCAAAAGTTTGAAAAAGTAATATCCGAAAGTACTCGCAAAGAAGAAATGTTAACTCCCCGGTTCGAACTCACAAGGGGCTGCAATGCATACTTTTAGATTTCTGTTTTTGCCTTTGTTTTCAACTTGAGGGATCTTCTCACAAATGGCCTAAAACAGTGCAAATCAATGCATTTACTCTCTCCCAGGAGCCAAAGGAAGCTCAGACTCAGGATAAAGAAGACTTGGGCTTCATTAATTAGGAAGGATTGTGCAGCCGTTCCTTCTATTGTTGTTGTTGTCGCATATTCAGCAATGTTATTGTGGCTTTTCATTGTGAAAAGAAAAAAAGAGAGAAATACTAGAGCAAAGTCTAGAAGCTGATTTTTTACTTGTTTGCCTGGGTCACGGGATGCCAGGTATTGGATGCCTTAGTATCCATCCTGCCTGGGCTAGTCACTTATATTACATCCATAGGATCCCTTTTGTAGGGAAGCCAGGAGAGTTATCTGAGAGAGAGGAAAACACAGATACTCACAGGGCAGAGATAAATGACCAAACTCATCGACACGCATTTATTAAGCCCTTATGTACAGGCCATTGTACCAGACAGTGAGGCTATAAGCTCTAGTTACCATCATCATCAACATCATCATCATCATCACCATCACCATCACCATCATCATCACAATCACCATCACCATCATCATCACCATCAGCAGCATCACCATCATCATCCACATCACCACAAAGGCAAAAACAAGATTGTCTCTACTCTTAAGGAGTCTACATTCTATCATAAATAGGCGTTATAACAGACAGGGCTAGGCCTGCAGTTGGGAAGACATGAGTTCAAATCCTACCTCAGATACTTCCTGGGTATGTGACCCCAGGCAAGTCACTTAACTTGTATTTGCCTCAGTTTCCTCAGCTGTAGAATGGGGCTAATGCTAGCACCTGCTTCTCAGGGTTGTTTTGAGGATCAAATGATATGGTATTTGTAAAGTGTTTAACTCAGTGCTTGTCACATAGGAGGCATTTAATAATAAATGCTTGTTTCCTTCCTGTTGGAAAACAAATCAGAAACCTTCATGGGAAGCTAATTGGGCTTCCTGGGAAAAGAAGGAAAAGCCTCCATTAGGTTTAAGCCTAAAGCAGGTTAAATAGAACAATCATGTCCTACCGTAGCTCCAATTGCAGCATTTCTTTTTTCTCTGGACTTATTTCGATGTAATCCACTGTCATCTCCATGTCGCTTTTCCCTGCACTGGTCCTATATTTTGTCTTTTTTTGGGGGGAGGGGTTAAGGCAGGGCAATTGGGGTTAAGCGACTTGCCCAAGGTCACACAGCTAGTAAGTGTTAAGTGTCTGAGGCCAAATTTGAACTCAGGTCCTCCTGACTCCAGGGCCAGTGCTCTATTCACTGCACCATCTAGCTGCCCCAATTTTATATTTTGGAAAAGGTATTCTGTTGTTTATGGACAGTGAAACCACGAAAGAGACCCAGGACTGTTCTCATTTTCTTTGAAAGGATGATTCTCTTGTTAATACCATGGGTTAAATGATGACCTGTAATCAGTCATCATTCAATATCCACTGATCAGATGACTTTGGGGATCAAAGCTTGAGAAGACAGAGGGAGCTGTCAGCTCACCCCAAAGAGGCAAGTGGAAGAATGTTGAAGACCAGAGATCCGCTTGCCTTCTGTGCATCTTCTGCTCCACGTTTTTGTTTTTATCCTTTACCCCAAGAGTCCAGTTTTTCTAAATGGCAAACAGAGATGGAAAGTGCCCTCCTGGCTGTTCAGCTCTCCTTGTTCTTTGAGAAGTTTCCTGGTTTTCCATGAAGGATGGTGGAGTATTTGGGGACAGTCCCAAAGGCTTTGGAATAATCGGATACTGGCAAATACGGATTTATTTTTCTTTATGAGATTTCTAGCAGAAAACTATACCAGGCTCTCCAATGTGAATTTATATTCCATTTCTACCATGTATTAAAACTAGGCTAGTCTGATTCTCTGAATTTGCTTGAGCTGTCATTGTCTTTGGCAAGACAGTAACTCAAAGATTTATTTCCTGCTTATAGAAAGTAGGTGATCAGTTCAGTAAGAACTGAACTGATCACCTACTATGTTGGTCATGAAAACATGACCAGCCTAAAAAGCTTCTGTCTTCACAGAGCTTACAGTCTGCTGGGGGCTCACAAGCAAGAAGAACAGCAGCCAATTGGGCACAAGCCCCAGCCTCTGCCAGGTCTTTGATAACTGTTTATTGAATGGAATTCCTATAGTTTACTCAGATAAGCATAATTGTCCAGAAATAAGGTTTGGGAGGGGAATAGCTCCCTGGGGGTCCCACACAAAGGAGAAGTCTGTCTTTATATCCCTAATGCCTCATATGTAGATACATAATAGATGCTTACAGAATTGAATAGCACATGGATGGAAGGAAAGAAGGAGGCAAGGAAGAGGGAAGGAGGGAGGTAGGAAGGAAAGAAGGAAGGAAGGAAGGAAGGAAGGAAGGAAGGAAGGAAGGAAGGAAGGAGGGAAGGAGGGAAGAAAGGAAGGAAGGAAGGAAGCTAGGAAGGAAGGAAGGAAAGAAGGAAGGAAGGAAGCAAGGAAGGAAGAAAGGAAGCAAGGAAGCTAGGAAGGAGGGAAGGAAGGAAGGAAGGAAGGAAGGAAGGAAG
>CM053589.1:201778409-201800293 GCA_028646515.1 Pseudochirops corinnae
CCATGATCTTTCTTTTCCCCAAAAAAGGAATCTAAGGTTTGGGAGCTGTTCTTACTTAGCTTCTTATGCTTATTCTTACTCATGGTTGTTCAGACCGTGAATTTTGTTTTAAAAATCTCTGTGGGGCTCTGCTTCCAGAAGGGAAAGCTCTGTCTCAAATCGCTGGCGTCCTCCCAGCTTCCGTAGACTTCCGGCTAACTGGATAATGAAGACTCCAAGACCGAGGCCCAAGACGACGATCTGGATCCAGGCTGCTCAATGGGAGAGCCCTGGCCTGAAAACAATCGCTCAGTCTCCCTGCTGTCTGCAGGCCATGGGCAGGAAGCTACAAAGCAGAGGCGGGTGCAAAACCTCTGCCTTTCGCTTTTCCGCTCTGGAGACCTTTCCGCAGGACTGCTAATCTCCCCCTTTCACAATCCCCACTCACAGCTGGTGCTAATCTCCCCTCACCTGAGAAGCTTCTCCTGCCCAGCCGCCCCCGGGGCACAGCCGTGGCTTCAGGCCAGGCTGGTTTCAGTTCCCAGTGCTGATATGGTTCCTCGTAGCCAAGCTGACTTTAGTGGGAAGTATCCTTGTGTGCGTTTTGAAGTTCTAGGACTGGCTTAGAGTCCTATTTTATGGGTATTTTGGGGTGGCTATGTGAGAGCTGCGATATGTTGCTGCTGCTACGCTGCCATCTTGGCTTCGCCCCCCTGGCCACTTACTGTTAAAAGGAAATATTTCAGTCATTTTTTAGTCCTGTCTGACTCTTCATGACCCCATTTGGGGTTTTCTTAGCAGAGGTACTAAAGTGTTTCACCATTCCTTTCTTCTGCTTATTTTATAGATGAGGAAACTGAGGCAGCCAGGGTTAAGACAGGATATGTGTGAACTCAGGTCTTCCTGACTCCAGGCCCAGTGCTCTATCCATTGCCCCATCTAGCTGCTCTCAATAAAACGTAATGTTAATTGAGGATTTCCAAGTCAGTATACAACCCTGTTGGCAGAGATCTCTTTCTTTTGGAGTTGAACACCTCTGGTGTAACCCATGAAGCACAATAGAAGTGTGAGCTGTTATTAAAAAGTGAAGCATTAGAAAAAGACAAGTATCCTTATCAGATCATCAGTGAATGAAAGGGTATTTCTTTTTAGAACTCTTTTTCATAGGACTTATTATGGTTTCCTTGCAATGTATCTGAGGCAAGATTTAAAGTAATTCTAGAAAAAACACTAACATACAACCCACATTTCCAGAATGGAGGGATGAATGAATGCATGAATGGATGGATGAAACTATACTTATCAAGCACCTACTAGGTGCTGGGAAGTGAACTCTTAGTAGGTTCTTTGTGAGACAATTTCTTCCCTCAAGGTGTTTACTTTCTAATAGGGAAGACAATATTTACAGGTAACTCGGGGCCAGAGGAGGGTGTTTGGGTCTGGTGAGTACAGTCATAGGGTGGTTAATTGGCCCATCCTTTCCACAGTGACTAGTACTATTTATTTGCTTACTGAGCATGTGGTGGAGGTGGGGCTAAAGGAGGGGATGGATATTGGACAGGGCACCAGCCAGGCAGGATCCCTGGGGGGTACAGTTGGATAGAATGAGAAGCATGATCTAGGACTTCTGAGATTTAGTGCCTCAAGGGACTTTGAACTCCTTTGTCCACTAATCAAAATGCTGATCTGTAGGTCTGGAGTTCCATAGCCAAGTAGATTAAAGAGACACGGTGGGCTGGGACATGGTCTCTAGAGATCCAGTTTGATGAGTTCTGTACTAGATAGGAAAAGAGGGAAAGTGGCAGGGTAGATGGCCAGATATTTGGGGAGTGGTAGGGTGAAGGGAGGGGAGGAGAGGCTGGATGGGATTTCAGGCAGAATACAGTGGGCTGAGCAAGCTCCTGCTCAATCACTCACCCATCAGGTGACTGATCCTCCCCAGGACCTAGCTCAAAGGTTGATGGATTAACTGCCCAGGGAGAGGGCACTAAAATTTTATAAAACATTTTTCTTTCAACACTCTGTGGGGTAGGCAGAACAAATATCATTATCCCCATTTTACAGATGTGGAAAATGAGGCACAGAATAAAACACAACTCTTTTAACTGTAACGTATATTGTTTTCAAGTCTGCTTCAAGCAAGGAAACAGTCCCCTCCATTTGGACTGATGTCTCCTCTGAGACAGCGTCCATTTCTCCCTGTGAACAATACTAGTTCTAGCTCAACTGGGGATTTTCTCTATTCCTGTGTATTTAATTGGGTTGTTTCCAGTTTGGACTTGCTTAAGATATTTAACACAAATGACTCGATTTTTAAAACTATTCCTAAAACAATTTCTAGAACTACAAAGATGTTATATTTGTGGGTCATAATAATGTCCTTGGTATATGTAGCATCTTTTTTCCTGACAACCTGTCTTGTTCTAACAATATCATCTGGGATTATCTAGGCTTTGTTGACACTTTTCCAATGGCAGGGATGCATATTCCCAAATGCTTTTATGTAGAAACTTGCTTGTATTGGCTCCTTTAAATGTTCAGTGTGTTAAATTGTGAAGTTTTCAGTTGGGCACTGACTGATGCCTGGGAAATCAGCAAACACCACAAATCAGAGTTCGATTTATCATTCTGCTGACTTATGGAAGCGATGGAGAAAATATGGATATTAAACTGAGAAGTGTGTCTTGCATACTTTGTTGTTGCTGCTGCTTTGTGACATAGTTGTCAAACATTCGCCAGCACACCATTGACTTTGTGTATCAGAGTGGAAGAGACAAGCTTCCCTGAACTCCAAGAGACATGTGATGTCATTAACCCTCATTCTGGTAATAATGTTAGGAGGCACAACCCAACCAGATCTGCACATCCTCTGGGACTCTCACCCATGTCCTCCATAAGTTTGACCCCTACGGTCCAGCTGAGGTGTGGGGCCCTTGCTCATATTCTCTTTACATTGAGAGGAGACAAGTGGAGCCTCTCCCCACCCCAACACACAGACTAGTGATTAGTCATGCCTCACTCTTGCCATGTGACCAGCCCATTTTTCATTCCTTTGATTCCATTGTCTCCATAATTTCATCTCATCTTTACATGGAAGTCAAAATACTCATAGCTCAAGAAAAATGTAATGGGGCTAGAAGGGACAAGGACAGGGGGATAAAGGAATTGTTTGAGATTCAAATGAAAAGACTGGGCATTTTCCTCTAAGGTCCAAAGTATTTTATGGAATTCTTCAAAAATTGCACTTTACTGAATCAGTCAATAAGCTGAGAGTGTATCAACAGGATTCTTGACTTGATTTTAAACCAAGAAAATATTGTTGAGGACATTTACTAATGTTATCAGGGATCAAGGAAGGAAGTAGTTTATTTCTAACACCCGCTTAGGAGCATTTATTTGTCCTTCGGCAACTTTCTGAAATAATATCCTATTATTTCAAAAAAGATTGTTAGATAACACTCTCCTCTTCGGAAAGTGTCTGTATACTTGGTGCAAAGATGGAGACGGTAAATTCTCAATTATCTGTGGGACAGATAGCTCCATTACTAGTAATCCACGGCAAATCTCTTTTCAACTTCTTATTAACATTCTGACCTATTCTATTTAGATACCCTGTTGACATAAACAGTATCTCTATTTACTCAAGTCCGGTTGGAGCTGGGAATGATGGGCTTTTTAAATCAAAACAATGACTGTGTCAGCACAAGGAAGGGCCAACCAACAAACTGTCTGAGCTAGGTCAACTTTACTTTAGACTATTGCTTTCTATCGGTTTGAGGAGTGATATGATCTATTTCCCACATGGGTGGGGGAGGAAGGATAGAGTTACAGCAAAAGCAGAGAGCTTTCTGGCTCCTCTCAAGTCCCTCTTTTTATTTTATTTTGAAGGAGAATTGATATTACTACCTGAACGAGATAATATAAACAACATTACATCAGGTTTTGCTATAAGCAGTAATGGCAAATTATGTAGTGATGGGCTGTGAATTGCCTGGACATCATATTCAAAAGTGAGTACCAAAAACATCCCCAAAGAATAAATGATGTATGCATTGCCTGCACCTTGAGATTATGTTGACCCAACCTATAGTCTTGGGCCACTGGGTGGCATAGTGGATAGAGCACTGGACTTGGAATCAGGAAGTCTCACCTTTATAACTTCAGATCCTTCTCAGACACTTACTAGCTGTGTGATCCTGGGCACTTCACCCTATTTGCCTCAGTTTCCTCACCTGTAAAATGAGCTGGAGAAGGAAATGAGCCTAACCCTAACCCCTCCAGTATCTCTGCCAAGAAAATTCCAAATAGGTTGTGAAGAATTGGACATCACTGAAACAACTGAACAACAGAATAGTTTGAACAACTGAGAACTGATTTGGAGACTTGGATCAGCCAATCAAAGGTCATTGGATAGAGGAAGACTCATTTCAAGTTTTGGTGGTAGGCTTGGATTAGCATCATTCCCTTGATCAATGAGACGATATCCTAAAAGGAGAATCAAATAAATCAATCAATAAACATTTATTAGGTGACTATTGTGCGTCAGATACTTTGCTAAATGCCAGTAATACAAAAAGAAGTAAAAGACAGTCCCTGACCTCAAGGAGTTTATAGTCTAATGACTAATAATAGTAGTATTTGACTTAACCCTTAGACTTGCAAAGCACCTTTTCTGTGATATCTCCTTTGCTCCTCACCTGGAGGAAGGTGTTATAATTACCCTCATTTTACAGGTGAGGAAACTAAGGCTGACAGGGATTAAGTGACTTGTCTAGGGTCATCCAGCTGGTTTCTGAGGTAGAATTTGAGCAGGTTTGGGCCCTTAGCTGCTTCCATAAGTTTGAAGTCAAATCCAAGTCTGACCATGACACTCCAACCTTTGGGGCTGTGAGGGAGGAAAGGCAGGAGTGGCAGGAAGGAAAAGAAGGAGGATCAGGAAAAAGATTGGGGACCATTTGGCCTCAAACTTGCCCTTAAACATAGCTCTCCTTTCAAAAGATGCAATCCATCTATACCAGAAGCTGCCAACAGTATAAACTCCAAATGGTCTCATCTTTCAAGCCAAAGAGTAATAATGAAATATTGCCATCAAGTGATCCTAGAAATAACTTGATCCCTCTCCAGGACTAACTACATGCTTCAGCCTCCAGAATTGACTTTCAGGGCACACATTCATGCGTGAGACACATTCATTGCTCTGAGAATTTAGATGCCGTCTTGATTACCCATTGAATAATAGTGCCCTGCTGCCAATGCTGGGAAGAAACACACTCTACAGAATCCAGAGGAGATACACCAGGGACAATGATGGCACCATGTAGCTAAGAGGCAGTCACTGCATGGGCTGGCGCTGACTTGGTGGCCTTTTAGTTACTATTTAAATTATTAATATGTATATTCACGAGTCATAGAGAATTTTTGATTGTAGGTAAAAAGTTATCAAGTAGAATTTTAAAAAGCAGAAAGGAGCAAAATCCTTTCATTACGAAAAAACTGCCTTTGTAAGAGGCACAATGTATCTGAACTCATCTTTGTTCAGGTTTTAGGGTCTCATTTCTTTGTTAATAGTTCTCATTTAATTTAGCTCAATTGTACTTTTTTAGTTTAGAAAAGTCCAGAGAACCACAGGGTTAATGATTCCCAAGAGCCTGCAAGTAAAGGACGTACATAGTGAATAGAATATCAGCCTTGGAGTCAGGAAGATCTGGGTTCAAGTCCTGCCTTGATCACATATTGGTTGTATGACCCTGGGCTTCTTCACCTCTCAAGTGATGCCACTTCTCGGTACTCTAAAGCAATTTTCTAAGACCATCTGTGGCAGAGCAGGTGCCTACCTGCTTTGGTAGAAGGACTTTCCTCATCTAGGATTTCTTTATTATATATCATACATATCTAAACATTTTCAAAAAAATACAAACTCTCCCATTTCTCTCATGCTTGAAGGTTTACAAAGTGCCTTCCTGGCAAAAACCCTGTGTGGGAGGGAATGAAGAGATTTTTGTTTGTTAATTTGGCCAGGACCTGGGATTTCATTTGTGTGTGAATCTCTAATGAGGAAACGCCCTCTTAGAGGATTATTGAGCCCTGTGATGGGAAATGACTTACCCAGGGTCAAACAAGTGTGTGAGATCGACCTGGCTCTCCCCGCCTCACCCTTTCTCACTACACTGTCCTGGCTGGCTCTCTGATAAAAGGATAATTATTTACATTTTACAGATGAACAAACTGAGACTTGGAAACATTGAATGACTTGCCCATGATCATCCAGTTATTAAGTTCTGTGGTCAGGATTCGAAGCCAACTCTCCACTAGAATACACTGTCTCTCTGAGCAGTATTAATGTATGAATCAGGTCGCTATGAGGGATAGATGTTTCAATATATAATCCCCCCCCTCATGTGTGTATACAGATATACATATATATAAACATACATACACATAGATATACACAGATATAGATAGATACCAGTCATCCTTTCTTAAAAATGATAATAACTGAGAACGTGGTTTCCAATTGGGCATTTGATTTGACCTCTATTTAATTTGATTCTGGAAATACTCATTCTTCTACTTCATTTGCAACCACTTTTCCAAGCTGTCATTCAACACAAGTTAAAACCAAAGCCTCCCATTAGTTTGCATGCAAATGATGTTCCCCAGAGGAAAGCCCTTTCCCTTGTTTACCAAACTGTTTCTAAAGTATAATCTATAATCTCTTTCAAATAAACACTACCTAAATGTGATAAACACTTAAACATAATCATCTTCTGTATCACAGAGATACAAGTTAAGCCATTGTGTCCCAAACAAAGGCTCAGTTATGAATGAAAATGTAATGTAGCAAACAGAATTACAGCTAAAGCTTACATTTCATTTTCAATTCCCACGCAAATATAGGTCCTATGTCTAAATGGCTCTTTATTGGTAGGACATATTGACATATGAGAAACATGCTAACAGAAATAACAAATCTTTGTATGTCATATGATTGTTTGAGTGTATCTGTGTATACATAAACTTAAATACTCAATTTGGAAGGCACTAGACAGAGCAAATACCAAATAAAATCACAAAAAATGAAGTGGATCATATTCTAATGGACAGGAAATGCCACATTACTGCTGTGGGAACCATTCCTGAATCAACTGTCTGTGTATAGTCAGACCACTGACTTGTTAGGACAAAGATCAAAACAAGTACGGAATTTGAAAAAAAGAAAAACAAATGAAGAAATGTGATATCATGTGGTATCTAAACAACTTTAACTTGACCTATTCAATCATGTTTCTGATACTGAAAAAAAATAGATATAGTCAGAAGGTCCTATATACAGTTTGGAATAATTTCATGTGGATGCTTAAATGATAGAGACACAAGAAAGAGACCCAAAGACCCTAAAACATGCCTTAGTCAGCAGACTCTTGACCTTTTGGCTTATTTACTAAACAGAGAAATAGAGCAGCCAAGGTCCACACAGACACAGAATATAAACTCATTTGCAAAATCTTACAGTAAAGGATAGTGGAAGATTATAAGTACTAAAACAGAGGGAAACAATGGAAGATAAAACCAATTTTAAGAAAACTTAATGAGAACCAAATAAACAAAATCATACCAAGGGATTTAAGGATGAAATTGGAATGAGGACAACGAATAGACAAAAGATAGAAAAGATCTGCAGAGATATTTACAACATACTCTTTTTGCCATAAAGAGGAGTAGTGCCATCACATTTAGCCTCTAATATAAAAGTCTTGAATGAGTTTATAAAGGAGGTAGAAATGTTACTAAAGAGAACAAAGATGGTGAAAATATTTCAATTAGATCAAGTGTACACAGGGAGGATGTCTACCGGAGGTGACAGAATTGTGTGGACATTGAAGAATATATTTACAAGATATCTGAGGAAAGGGAATATAAATCCATCCAGCTCCAGATATCCTGGCCTCTGCCTCATAATGCTGTCCCCCTCTTCTTACCTAAATAGCAGATTCCATCTAGTTTTGGAAATCTGCCCTTGAGTGGAGCTGTATTGATGAGGAAACCACAGCCATGTTTTACTTCATTCTCTCTTCTCTGGTCACCACTTCTCCAACTGCCCAGATGCCCACATCAAAGAGTGTCCTAAAGGGACTTCTGATCAGGAGCTCTATTCTCCTAATCCGTAATTACCTCACCCCAAACATGATTTCAGGACAGATCCAGTTATCTCTAGGCTATCTGCTCAACAATGGCTTCAACCTTATTACCATTTATACCTTCTTCCTCCTCCTTCTCCCCAGATCTAGAGCCACGAAGCATGATCAAATGAGCTCCACTGTTGTTCCTCAACACTCTCTTATGTCCCTCCTCACCATCCCTGTAAATTTTGAGACCAAAATGATCCTCTCTGGGCATCAACTTTGTTCTGTGTTATTTCCCCCACTAGAAGATAAGTGCCTTGAGATCAAGGAGTGTCTCTGCTTTTGTATTTGTATCCCCCAATACTTAGCACAGGGCTTGGCACATAGAAAGGGATTAATAAATTATTTTTCATTCATTAATTAGTTCCAAAGTCATGGGGGAAAAACACTACCCTCAATTGAATAGCTTTAGTGGTCCAAACAAATAGTAGTAATAATAATAGTAGTAGTTACTTTTTTATATCTCATTTAGTCTTAATGACAAGCCCATGAGTAAGGAAATGTAGGTATTATCATCCCCCTTTTACAGATGAGAAAAGTAAGGCTCAGCGAGTTCACACGCCTTGCCCATTAATAAGTGTCCGAGGCAGGATCTGAACCCAGGTTTTCCTGACTAATTCTAGTACTCTCTCTGCTACATGACATCGTCTTCATAAGTGAAATTCAGTTGCCTTTAAAAATAACAGAAGACGGACAATGATTCCTTTGTGTGCTACATCTGGCAAAGAAGTAAGATCCTCGTAGAAACAGAGAACAGGTAAACTAAGGGCAAATGTGGACTAGAAAAATTCCAAGGCATGTGATGGGCTCAGTGAGTGGTTCCCTTGGCTCCGTGGCACTTCCTCTGTCTTCTGTGGGGGAATATGGGTCTGCTCTCCAGCTCAGGAAAATAATCCTTCTAACAAGCTCATCTTTGACATATCTCCCAATATGCCTCCCTCCACCACCCTCTAATTCTACAACCTCAATATTCACACTGCATTGGAGAGGACAAAAGAAGAGTTAGTTCCCAGTAATCTCTCCCCAGTGTTCTCAATCATGAACAATTATCTGTATAAGGAAAGATCATCTTTTAAAGATCACTCTTTAAAACTGTCCCCCCCCACACTCCCAAATAGATACATGGCTTCCTCAAACAGCTCTCTGCTCAGCCTTAGAGGTACGCTATCTGAGAGAATCTATAGGAGGAAGGAGAAGCAGGAAGATGACTTTCTCCAACCCAGACAGCGAGGGAGAAGGTAACCTCCTCAGGTAACTGAGGCCTGAACGAGGGACCACATGTCCAGGGCTGCTGAAGGAAAAGGAGGGGTCAGCTGGGTTCTATTTTCATACTCGGTCAGGGCACAGATGGACAGACCTCAGTCTGGTACAATGCGTTCAAAACCTTGGCAGGTAGTTTATGTAAAAAGTGGAGGAGAAAAAGAACACGGGCAGATGGCCATCTCTTCTTTTAGGACCATTAGGAGCCATGCCACAGTCAGGGCCAGAGTGTTCCCGGAAGGCCAGTGTTTGATGAAGAAAGTTCTAAGTCACAAATTTAACTCTTTCCTAAGTAAATGTGGATTTCTGAGCTCAGGGCCCATTTCCAATGCTTATGAATGTGAGATTTTGAGGGGAGTGGGGAGGAGATGAGGTTTTATTGAGTGGCAGCTATGTGATAAGTGCTGATAGTTATAACTATCATCTTATCTGATCCTCACAACAATCCTCAGCGGTGGGTGCTATCATAGCTTCATTTTACAAACGAAGAAACTGAGTCACACAGATGTTTGAATGACTTGATCAGAGTTGTTAACGCTAGTTAAGAGTCTGTGGTCACATCTGAACTCAGGTCTTCTTGCTCCAGGCCTAGCACTCTGTGCACTGGGCCACTCAGCTGCCTCTTAATCCAAGAATCCCATCTAAATATATAAAAAGGAAATCTCATGATCAGTTCTGAAAATTGAATAGGTCATTAGAGGTCTAGCCCAGCTTCCCACTCAACTCAGAAATCCTCTCTGAATCTACAGATGGGGAACAATAAAGACTTCCCAATCCATTTCTAAGAAAGGACTTCCTTTGTTCACACTGTAATCAAGCACCCAACAGTCTCTATCTGTCAGAGTTATCTCCAGTTCCTTATTCACGTGGCAACCTTTAATTTGAGTAGAGCCATGCCACAGCGGACAAGAATGAGCTCTGAATTCAGAAGACCTGGAGTCAACTCTGCCCTCCCTCTCTGGGCATTCGGGGCATCCTCCAAGTCTCAATTTCCACATCTCCAAACTTAGGGGCTGTATGGGATGCCCTCATGTCATTTGAGCTCTAAGTCTGTCTTGTTGTTGGGCATTTCCTAAATCTCTCTCTGCGCTAAATATTCCCATTCCTCACATGTCACAGTTTCCTGGCATCGGATGTAGAGTCAGAGAACCTCGTCCAAAGTCCGGCTGGTGATTATGTGACCTACGATGACTCCCTTCTCATCTTTGGGTCTTAGTCTCCTGCTTGATAAAATAGAGGGGTTGGACAAAATAATCTCAAAGGTCCAGCCTTCGATCCTGTGATAACATGAAATAGAATTGGTGCAGAGAGGTTCATCCCTGGTATATGTCTTTGTTGGTCGACTGATTTTCTTTGTCAACCCATGAAACAAAATCAGTCAACTAACAAACGTATATTAAGAACCTACTGTATTCCACACATTGTTTTAAGTGTTGGGGATTAAAAAACAAAAATAAAATTCAAAATAACCCTCAGTCCCTTGTGGTCCTTTTCTACTTGCACAGTCACAGTGTTGGAATGGAGACATGGGGCAAAGGGTGCTAAGAATTACAGTTACCAATCAGTCAATCAACAATGATTTATTTAGCACCAACAGTGTGTTAGGACTATGGTAAATACTGGGGCTGAAAGGAAAATTGAAATAATCCCTGAAAGGAATGATCTTATATTCTAAGGTGGAGACAACACGTACCTATCTAGATACGTACAAAGGAGGTATGGGCAGATGTAGCTGGGGGGCAGGGAAGGGCAGTTAGATGAAATATCAAAATCCTCTGAACTCTAGACTTTACCTGTTCAAAATGTGAGAATTTGGGGTCATAATCTAAGAATTAGAGAACTGCTGGAAAGAGCCAACTATTACCATGAAAAAAAATTAAAGCTAGAAGAAAAAGAGAAGTTGAATAAAAAGGAAAGGATAGACTTTTTAGTCATGAGACCAATACTGTGGCAGAGGAAACACTTTCCCCAGACTGGATTAACTTTGTAAAACACACACACACACACACACACACACACACACACATATACACACACACACGCATACATACACACACATACACATACACACACATACACACACACATACACACACACACACACATACACACATACACACACACACACACTCACAAGCCCCAAAAGAGGAATCATGCACTAGATAAAGAGCATTTCAACTGAATCCAAAGGAGAAAAAAGCAGACTCCTGATAAGATCCAGTCTTGACTAATTGACATTGTCAAAACATTGAGCCTCGAGGCAATCCTGATGCATCTCTTCCCAAAGAATATCCATGCTTTTGGCTGCTCCAGACTTGGGCCTTGGGGTCCATGTTGGATTTGCCCCTGCTTCTTCAGACACTTTGCTGGAACATTCCTGATCTCCCAACCCTATAATAATTGGCAGGAACCAATTCAGTCCAGCCAAAGAAAAAGAGAGCCAAGAGGGAAACTGGGATAGGTGGCCAGCATGAGTGACTGAAGCAGGCAGGAAAGAATACAACAAAATGGCCCAGAATTTCTGAATACAAAAAACAAAGTCTCCATAGAAAGAATCTATAGTTTGCCTCGGGGCTGGGGGGGACACCTTGCTTCAAACTCCAAGACACACAGTGATTAGATCAAATTATTCTGATAACAAACAAGGAATTTTCAGTTTCTTGGGGAAATCCCTTCAAATATAAAGGAAGGAAATTCAAATAACAGCAGACCATTCTGCACCCACTGCTCAATGACATGCCCTGCAAACCTGGGCCTAATCGTTAGTAAAAAGATGACTCAATAAAAAAAGTCTTCTTGAAAAAAAAAAAACAACTTTGTGCGGAATATTCGATTTGTGTAAATCAAATTGTGTGAAAAAATACACTTTCCAAGGAAAGAATAAAGGATGAAATAAAGTGCTGATAGGTGGAAGTTATTTTCAAAAGAAAGAACACTGTTTGACATGGTTTAAAAAAGAGAGAGAGAGAGAGGAATCCCCACGCTTTCCTGCTCCAGCTTTGAAAACAAGAATCAGTTCACCATCACCACCCCCTATTCACCACCCCCTTGGAGCTCCCTGCCTGAAACATTCTCTTCTGGCCACCATGGCCCTCGATGCTCTCTCTTCCCCTGTTAGTATGAGAGCTCCACAAGGCCAGACGCTTGATTCCAATGTCAAGTTTGTATTTTAATGTTTAGCATAGTGTTTTTATCTAGTAGGCACTTAATAAATGATTATTAAATTGAATGAAATCAAATTGAGTTACTCCCGACTTCAGACGGGAAAAGTGGATAATGGTCTTTAATGATGCAAAGTCACTTCCTAGCACAAAGGCTATTTTTTAAGACACAAATAGTCTCCCACTCACACCAGAAGCTCTGAGAAATCCAAGTGTCAGCTTCCCAAGGGATAACGGGGACATTTATGGTCAATTCAAGTATATTCTACCATATTCTAATTATTCACTTAGCTGATGAATATTTATTAAGCACCTACTATAAGCAACAGGCACTGTGCTAAATATAAGGAATGTAACAAAAGGCAAGAAATAGTCCCTTCTCTTAAGGAGCTCGCAGTCTAATAAGGGAGTCAGCACAAATCACTATGTACAAATAAGATATATACGTAGAGCAAACTGGGCATAGAGGGAGAAAGGGTGTAGGCCCATCATGTAGTAAGAGAAAGGAAGCATAAGGGTCTATCCTAAGGGTTTCTCTGACACCCACAAAAGGGAAAAGCCAAGAGAGCTCTCTAAGTCTTCTGGCTGGATCCTCCTTGTAGGCAATCATGGAAGAACATGAACAAGGCCCTCACAGGAAAAAGCCCAGATGGGTTGCAAACAGCCCTGGCTGAGGGAAACCCACATTAAAAGCTCACAAATCTATTCAAGTGGAAGTAAAAAAATTCTCTGGATGCTGGATGCTATAGTGGCTGGCTGGCAAACTGATTGATTTAAGCTGGGAAGGCTTTTTGAGGCATGTCTTCAGGTCAGGCTTAATGAAAGGGAATATACTACTAAGTGAGATGATATGAGTAAAGCACTTTGGAAAACTTAAAGTGGCACATAAATGTTATTATTGTTGATGTTGTTGTTGTGATTTTTGTCAGGGAGGAAAGAGCATTCCAAAGACTTAGGTCAGCTTTGACCAAGATGTGCAAAGAGGGTGGAGTGAGGTGGTGAGGGTAAGGAAAAACCAAGATGAAGAGGGTGAAGGGTAGAAAAGGGGGAGATTTGCCCAAGATGGCAATCATGCCTGGGAGATAACTGCAGAAAAAGCAGGTAAAGCCAGCTGGCACCCAGATTGAAAAGCAATGGTCACAAGTTTGCATTTGATCCTGGAGTGATGAAAAGGCATGGAAGTTTTATAAGTCTATGGAGAGAAATTCCAATGATAAAAACACAGTTGTCCATGGATTCTTGTCCAAATTGCTGCTTTGTTCGCCTTTTCCAAATACGATTCCATTTTCCTGTGTTTGCAAACTTCAAGGCATATATTATGCTATCCAAATGCTCTCAGTCTTAACCCAGCACCCTTGAAACTTCAGTTTGTGCATTGGGACAGAGACTTAATCTCTTGGCTTGGTCTTCACATTTCAAGACCTTCCCATTTAAGAAGCTATTGCAGAATGCAGATGCATAGAATAACTTGTGACCTTGGGACTGAGTGAGCAATTTCAACATCTTTCCCATCCAGATAAATGTGCAGCAACATCCTGGGCTTATCTCAAATTCCCACATGCTCTGGAGGTCCACAAGCTCAGAGCTTGTTCTCCAAAGGGATTCTTAGGGTCATCCAGTTTTGATGTTTAAATTAAATAATGATTTGGCTTCACTCTCTTATTGTCCCCTCCTCAATTAGGCTCTTAATCCTTCCAAGTTCAGGCTGTTAGACTTCAGGGAAAGTTCCCAGGCCAAACTCTTTAAATTAATCTCCCAGGCTTCCGATCATCCTTCTCTAAGATGGAGGCTCTGATGAAATCTCTTTAGCTAATTTGTTCTTGTAATCACAGATGTGTTTCTGGAACCAGGCTCTCCTTGCATGCAAACTAACAGAATCCAGGCCAGAAGCGAAGAGTCAGCATCTTTTCCACCGTAATTGGTCTTTTATGATATTTTGTACATGATAAATGAGTTTCAGAAAAAAAAGATACATTATAATTGCATGGAAAAAAACCTAATAGATGGGGAGAAGTCATCTGTGGTCCCAGGACATTTACAGTAGCCTATAAATGGCACCAGTATGCCATTGCTTAGGTATGTAAAACATTCTGATTTTAGGGAACAGTTTCCTAAAATCCTTAAAGATTCTATTTCCTATTTAAGATCATCCCAGGGATAATTTTAATTGTTTTTTTTCTAGTAATGAAAATAAAAAAGTGACCTTGGATGAAACAAGATTATTTATCAGAATTATTTGTCAAAAACTTAAATGTTGAAACACAATTTTGATATAAACTATACATGTTGTGTTTTGTTCTGTGAATAATGTACCTTAGAGTAAGACTGTCAGGAGGCCAGGATGCCCCAGGACTGAAAGATGGGCAAGCTTTCAAGTAAGCTTGCATTTAAGTGTGTTGGTGCTAATATAAAATTCTGTTGTTGGGAGGGAGGGTGCTGGTTCATGTGTGATGGTCATGCCAAGACCAGCCACCATTTAGAGGTGGGAAAGCTTTGTACAGAGAAGAAGGTAATAACGGGGCATTGGTGCAAGAGGATGAACTCTGTGGGGAGAGGTACTGGTGGGTTGGAGAGATGGGTAGAAGCTTGAAGGCATAGGGCCATGGGCGCTTGTTGTGCCTCCTGCCCTGGTATCATGCCTGCAATGTCTGTGGAGCAGACCCACAGACCCAGCATAGACCAGAGCAGGGACAAAGGAAACCACAGCATAGGTTCAGTCTATCCCTGCCCCGGAGCTGGCCCAGCTGAGCTGGGCAGCCAGGCTGCTGTGTCACCAGTGAAGGCGCGCTTTCACCCTCTTGGAAGGCCAAGTCGGGAGAATCCAAGTGTTTACAAAGTCTGTATCGCGAACAAGGCCCTGCATCAAGACCGGGATAGAAAGACAAAAAGAATGAGTCCCTGCCACCCCGTTCCCCAGAAGCTTCCCTTCTGCTGGGATTCTACAGCACGGAACTGGCTAAGTGACTACTTTTATGGGGATGGGAGGAAGCAAGAACCTCCCTGAAAGTGAAACTTTAGTTTTGTTTATCATTAAAATAATATTTAAATCATGTAATTAATTTATAAATTAATGGTTAATAAGCTAAAGTTTTGTTTGTTGTGCATACATATCCATATATAAAGACTTGTGCTTAGCTTATATGTGAGTATATTCAGAATATTATACAGAAAAATAAACTATATTAAATATCAGCATATACTTAAGTATATACGTAAACATAATAGAATAAATAAAATTAAGGTTTTACTTAATATACAAGGATATATACATATATATACACATACATCTATCTATATATGTATATACACACTTGTGTCACCTGTTAGGATAGACAGATAATTTATTAAGCACTTAGTGTGTACTGGGCACTATGATAATAGAAACTCCTCAAGAGTAAGGAGGGGCTTCATTCTGCCTACTGTGTGGCACAATGCCCAGAAAACAGGAGATGCTTAATAAAGGCTTGCTGATGGATAATTTAAATTCTACTCCTTGAATTCTAAGAAGATGATGATGGTCATAAAAGGGTGGAATGAGACATTTTTCAGGTATTTCAGAACCATTTACCTACAAATTACTCTAAGGTCCCTGGAAAGCCCTAGCATTACATGAAAATAAATGGTTCCCAGGCATTTTCCACCTGCCTCCCTCCATGTGAATAAAATGCATGGGCAACAGTGGACAAAGTGCAACATGGAGTCCAGAGGCCTGTGTTCAAATCCTGCCACAGATACTTAACAACAGTGTGACCAAGTCATATGGCCTCAATGCCTCAGTTTCCTCACCTGTAAATTATAGACACCTCCCTCATGTGGCTCTTGTCAGTACAGGGCTCCCCAAATTTTAAAGCAATATATAAGTGTGATTTCTTATTATCTACCTCCTACGTCTCTTTATGGATCTAATATTCTACAGTTATTAGGCACACATAAAAACAACAAGGAAACCAGTTAGAAGAACCATGAGACCATATTTACATGAGCCAGTGGAAGGAGTATTCTAGTTGGGATCAGAGGACCTGAGTTCAAATCTCAGCCCTTCCTCTTTCTGCCTGTGTGACCTCTGCCTCCCTTAGCCTCACTTTCTTACTTTGCCAGCTGAGGGGCAGGAATAGATAGTCTCTATGGGAACCTCTAGCCCGTGACTGTAAAGAACACAGGATTTCAAGTCAGAGGACACGGTCTCCAGTCCAAGCACTGTGACAGCAGCTATGTGTCTTTGGACAAGCTCCTTGATCTTCCTCTTCCTCAGTTTCTTCCTCTGAAATATGAGGGGGTTAAAGTAGATTGTCTCAGAGACAGCTTCCGGCTCTAAAACTGTGATGATAAAGCATGCTGGATTTAGAGGTGGAGGAGAGAGAACAGAGCCCTGACTTTGTGACTCAATATGGACCTAGGTGACTTTGAAGCAGTCAGCCTACTTTTCTGGGCCCCATTCTCCTCAAATATAAAACGGGTCTCCCAGGTCCCTGACTACTCTCATCTGTGATTTCATGGCTCCAATAAATTCCTATTCTGCTGCCCCATCCCACCGGGGACTGGAGGTGACCCACAAAGGAAACAAGCCTTATACCACCTGAGCAAAAGCAAGCCCAGAAAAAGAATCCTGGCCACTGTCTTTTCAGAATCCAAAGCCTGTCTTACTCCCCAAGGCTGCTAGCATGAAAAATCATCAAGGTCTCTGGTACTGACAAAAAGCTCTACTTTGAATAATGTTTTTCACACAAATTTTAACCAAATTGTTTAATGCTGCTCACCAGGGCATTCACCAAATGAAAAATAATGGGGTTTGAGTGAGAATAAAGCCTTCTTCGAGAGGAAGGGTGTGCTCTACCTCTCTGACACAGACAATTGGAAAGGGGCTCTTTTCTTCTCTTTAATCGCCCGATTCTGACTCATTTAAAAATGATTATTCTTTTGCACAAGACCTGAAGGCTCCACCTGGATTTTTTGAGATCTGCCTTCTCCTGTCTTAGTCTGTTGACATTCCACGAATGTTATCATTTTTATTAGCTGCATAGCTCACACAAATCCCATGCCAACTCACTGGCAGTGAAGGCCCTTCTGGCCAAGGCCATGATAGGAAGCCACTGCGGAGAGGGAAGTGTCCAGATGAGAGGCCGGCTTTGCAGGCTCCCACTGGGCCCTGCCCTGACTCTCAGAGCTGGAGGGACTCTCCAGGGCCTCTAATCCAGCCTATACCTGAAGAGTTACCACTTCCCCCACCCCTTCTGAAGCTGTACTCATCCAGTCTTTGCCTGAAGACCTCCGGAGGGGATGTGGGTGGGAGGTCTTGCTTTACAAGACGGACTTTTCCATTCTTGGACAGTTCAGATGGTTTGGGATCTCTGAATACTCAGGCGGAATCTACTACCACCACGGGGACCAAACAGAGAAGGTCTAGGAGCAGAGTAAGGGTGACTGATTGACTCAGTCAGCTCCCCCCCAACTCTTAGAGTCAGGGGGCCTCTGTTTGCCTCATCATTATGATCTTCTTCTGGACACATTTCTTAGAGTAAATGGACTTGACCTGAATGCTAGTTCTGGGCACTGTCCCCTGTGTGACCTTAGACAAGTCACAGGTCCTCTCTGGGCCTCAGTTTCCTCATCCATGACATGAGTGACTTGGACCAAATGACTGCTGAGGTTCCTCTAGCTCTCAATCCAATGACACCCTCCCCCACGGAGCTTTCCAAAGAGGTGGCCTCTACTAAAACTTGGTTGAATTGAACTGAATTGGCCTTGACCTCCAATCTGGCTTCTCTCCCTCTACTGCCACCATCTCTTGCATCCACAGCCAACGAAGCAGCATCTTCTCTGACACTTTATCGCGCTTAGTCAGATAATATCTCATCTGAATAACTGACCCTTTATCCTGGAAGGATGGCAAAGAGCAAGGCAGATTTCCCTGCAACCCATATGATTGTGAGCGCAGATTCCTCCTGGAGGACGGGCATGATGTTGAATATACGTAGAGTCATGAATCCTGGAGGGAGCCCCAGCTAATCTGATTACAGATCTTGGGCCTGCCTTTTCACTGCCCTGAGTCTCAGCTTTTCAAACGTAAAAGAAGGGAGGTGGATTTAATGACCCCTAAGGTTTCTGACTCTCCAGATATACCCAAGGTTCTCAAGTAGGCTGCTGTGGCTATCCCACGTTGAAGTGCCTTTGGGTCAAAGCCTTGGAAGCTTGGAATGGGCAGCTGGACTTTTCCCCGCTGATTTCTCACGAGAACAAAGATCAGAATTTAATTTGAAGAATAAAATATTTTAGAATGAGGTAATTTTAATATCTCAAAGAATTAAGATAAAGATTCAGAGTTAAAAATAGACTTGTGATATTGTCAAAATCAAAGCCAGGATCTGAACCCAGGTCTGCTAAGTCTAAATCCAAGGTAATATGACAGTTTCTAAAAATCAAAGGAACATAACTATATGACTTGAGACCTCTAAAAGTCCAAAGGAAATGGCTAGAACTAAAGTTCCTTGTTTTCTTTCCTGCAAGGAATTACTACTGGATCTGCAGTCTCCTTCATGTGAATCTTCCCTCCCGTAATACAGATATCAACCCCTCCTTCACTGCCCAGTCTTTGAGACTCTTGTCCATATTCTTTTATATGTTCACCAAAGTGTCAACCAAAATTCTGGGTAGCTTTCTAACATTGCAGCACCTTCCATGACCTGCCCATTGGTTCTTTGATAGCATCCTTTTTTCCTTGTCTTTCTTTATAGTTCTCTATTTGCTTTACAATAACTGTGTGTCTCTTTTTTGGGCCCTCTGGCTGATCTGTATTTTTAATGCTTTGAAATAATTCATTTTCATACAATAGTACTGGTAGATTATTGGTGTTAATCTTTTGGTCATGGTAACATCAGTAACTTGTTTAAGCCTGAGAACAATATAAAGGCCCCTGAAATCCATTTTCCATCAGCAGGTCAGCTGGACTTTGACTCAATTTCATGGCCGCACCAACCCCTTTCCTTTGCCCCCTCATTAAGCTAATTACCTAAAATCTCACCCCCATACAGATCATCTCAGGTTTTGGCACTCAACACTTTTTTCAATTCACGTGTTCCTTGATAGTGGGCTGACAACCTTCCTGGCAACTCCATTTTTCATCAGCAGCTCTGTTTTGTTTTGACTCCATGGGAATACCACGACCTCATTATACCAGGTACCCACTGCACCATTCACTTTTCAGCTTTCCTTTATGTGCTCTTCTCCCATTTGATTGTAAGCTCCTTGAGGACAGTGACTGTCAGTTTTTCTCATTTGTATCCCCAGTACTTAGCATAGTATATGACAACACATCATAGTATTTATTGAATTAAAATTCATTGAATTAAAAATTGAATTGTTTCTCCCTCTTTAGTTTTAGGGAATTTATTTTAGACAAAAATTTATAAGCTCAGTGATAGCTTTGAGCCTCCAGTTAGTACAGTTTCTAACATTGAGGCAGAGGTTGGGCTTTCTGCCTAACTTTATGCTTATATCTGTCTCTAGTTAACCCTTGGTCTATTTATGGTTACTTACTGTAAATATTTGGATCATAAAAAGAACAGATTATATTGCAGTATCTATGGACAAACGGGCACCAGGAGAAGTTCAGAAAAGTGCAGATTTTGTCTTGAGACGTCCCCTATTGGGTCTCTTGTTCTGAGATCTCTATAGAGCCAATGATCTCTATGATCCCTCCCATCTCTGCTGTAGCTTTGTCTCTCAGAGGTGTGCTAGAAAACCTTAGATTTTAATTTTGGGGCTTCCTCTCCTCTCTTTACTTAATTGGTAATTTTTCAATGATCCTTGGAGGCATGATCAAGTTTCCTAGCCTATTAGAACAGTCTTCCTTTCTGACATCCTTTCACTTCATCCAATGTTTTTCAAAGATGGTTCTTAAAATTAATCTAGGATGAGGTGTATTTTCTCCTAGTTAAAATATCAGGGCTAAAATTGAGTGATTCCAACCTTACCCTTTCACTTACAAAGCCAGACAGGCCAAAGTACTTCTAGAAGACTATTAATAAGGCAGTCTCTCAAGCATCCATGGGAGCTTTGCTTTCTTCTTCAATAGCAGAACTATAGGATTTGATGCATTTTTAAAGGAAATTTTTAAAAGCAAAATTGTTGAAACTTTTAAAAAAATCTTATTTCAAAATTGAGAGAAATCATGGAAATCTGTCAGAAAGGGATCTAGGACTGGAGTCAGGAAAACAGTTCAAATGTGGCCTCAGTCACTCACTACCTATGTGACCCTGGGCAAGTCACTTCACCCAGTTTGCCTCAGTTTCCTCATCTGTAAAATAGGATAAAATAACACCTACCTTGTAGGGTTGTTGTTAAGATCAAATGAAATCAGGGCAGAGCCAAGATGGCAGCATAGAAGCAGGAAAACTGTAAGCTTCCCCCATAACCACCTCCAATACCTATAAAATATGACTCTAAACAAACTTTAGAGCTACAGAACCTGCAAAGTGACAGAGAGAAACAAATCTCCAGCTGAAGGTAGCCCAGCAGGCCAGCAAGGTGAGTCCTTTGCAGTGCACTGGGAGCCAAGCTCAGCCCTGCATGAGCCTGCGGTTTTAGCCCCTAGGTGGCCCCAATTAGCTGTGTCTAGAGGGACTTCAGGAGAGTGGGTCACCAGCAGCTGTGGTTGTTTTCAGAATTATCAACCCATAAATGTCAAAGGCAAAGTAAAAGGTCAGTGTGGACTTTGGGAACAGGGGGACCAAGAGTGTGGTCTGGCCTCTGCCCCCAGAAGAGAGAAGCAGCTTAGGTGCGGTGGCCCTGCAGCCACCTCCACCTGGCTACTTCAGAGCTCCTGGCCTGCAGGTTGGAGGGGAACCAAAAGACCATTCTGAGGGGTAATCACTCTTGCTTTAACCTGCCTGGATCTGTATTGCTGTCTTGAGTGGAGGGCCTGGGGTGTGTAACCAGGTGCTAGAGCCTATGGAGGCTTCAGAGAGGGCACCTAACTAATAGCTCAGGCTGCTGCAAAAACCCCAGTGATTTGGGGCAAAGCTCTCTCCTCTGGAAGCAGAGTTCTACTGTGGCAAAAAATTCAAAAGTCAAGTAATTGAATGGCAACATGAGCAAACAAAGAAAGCAAAGCAAGCACAGCAATCCAACTTTAGATTCTTTTTTGGGGCTCAAAAAGGATCAAAGCATGGAATGGGAGGAAGACAACACAGAACTCCTGCATCAAAAGCTTCCAAGAAAAATATGAACTAGTTTCAGGCCAGAGGATCTCAAAAGAGATTTTGAAAATCAAGTAAGAGAAGTGGAGGAAAAATTGGGAAGAGAAA
>CM053589.1:201800793-201860134 GCA_028646515.1 Pseudochirops corinnae
GAGAGGAGATGGGGAGAGACAGAATGGGGTTAATCATCTCATATAGAAGAGGCAAGGGAAAACTTTTACAATGGAGGGGAAGAACAGGAAGGCAAAAAGGAATGGGTCAACCTTACTCTCATTGAATTTGGCTTAGGGAGGGAATGACATATACACTAAATTGGGTATCTTGCATACAGGAGAGTAAGAGGGAAGGAGATGAGAGGGGGGATGATGGAGGGGAGGGCAGGTGGCGGGGGAGGGTTGTTAGAAGCACACACTTTTGAAAAGGGACAGGGTCGAAGTAGAAAACAGAACAAGTGGGGGGCAGGGTAGTATGGAGGGAAATATAGTCAGTCTTTCACAATATATCCCCTATGGAAATGTTTTGCGTAACTACACACAGTACAATCTATATTGAATTGCTTATCTTCCCAGTAAGGGTGGGTGACAAGGGAGGAAGGAAAGAATCTGGAATTCAAAGTTTTACAATCAAATGTTAAAAAATTATCATCATCATCATCATCATTATTTTTTTTTTACATGCAACTGGGAAAGAAGACATACAGGCACTGGGGTAGGGAGATCCATCTTGCCCTACCAGAAAGTTGGAGGGGAGATGGAGGAGGAGGTACACAATGGGATGGCTGTTTTTGGGGGGTGCATAGGGGAAAGACAGGGAGAAAATTTGTAACTCAAAATCTTGTGGAAATGATGCAAACTAAAAATTAACATTAAATTTAATTTAAAAAAAAGATCAAATGAGATCATTCTTTTTCCTAAAAATGACTGAGTACAGAGCCTGGCATGTAGCAGGTGCCATATAAAGATGCTATTCCTTTGCTGTTCTCTGCAGCCCATCTCTCTGATGCCCCTATGTTATTACACCTCTATTTGGTGTCCCTGCCTTGAAATCTTCTTTTCTTCCTATAAGCCTCTTTCACAGACATCCCATAATGCCTCATTGGGTCATGGAGGTGATTCTGACCCTCAAAGGCTCTGCCAGGAGGGTCTGGTTCCTGCTGAGGAGCTGGAAAGGCTTTGGGTACAGTCTCAGCTTCTGTGTGTATGTATATTTGGATAGAGATTAGATGGTACATATGGATTGTCTATGTTAGCTAAGGACCAATGCAGCTATCTTCAGAGATGGCCTTGATCAAAGTGCCTAGAAAGGGGATGAATTTTTCAGCCCCAGTAACTCAAGAAGACCAAGGGGTTGTGACCTGCTCTGGTGAAAGGAGCACCCCACATCCTCGAAATCTCTGCCTTTCCATGGAGTCCCATGGGAAAGATAGACTTCAGGAGAGGCAACCTTATGGGGTGGGGAGACTGAGGAAGCCCTTGATAACAAAAGTACATGTGCTCAGTTTGCGGGGTCACAGATTTAGAGCTGCAAGAGTCCTCAGGGATCATGTCCAGCACGGTTCATTTTAAAGATGAGGAAACTGAGTCCAGGGGTAGTTAAGCCATTTGCCAAAGGCCACATAGAGGGACTTTGATGCAGATCATATTTCCTCAGTACAACTGATTCTTCTTGACTTACTCACTTAAGGGAGGCCTATTATATGGAAGGTGCCCAATTTTTGAATGGTGTCTGCTCTCTAAAGTTCATGGCTGGGCAGTCTACTTAGAAACTTGGGACAGGTTTTCCTATAGGTAAAAATGTTGCAAGTGGTTGTGAGGTTTGAGTCCGAGGTTAGCCCAGAGAATCCCGCTTGAGTCCTGTGAGGCTGACGGCCAGAGGATGAAGCAGTGAAGCCTGGGCCTCAGGCTGGCCTGGGCTGAGAGATTAGCCCACCCTCCCTGAAGGGGGCTCAGCAGCATTTCAGAACCAGCAAGTTTTACAGACTTGGCGTTGGAAAGGGCATTGGAGGCCATTGAGACGGGCCCCTCACTTTATAGTTGAGAAACATGAGGCCGGAAGAGTTTGACTGACCTACTAGTGATTGTCTGAAGTGGGATTTGAACCCATGTTCCTGGATCCAAACCTAGTGCTTTGTCCGCTGCCCCTCAGGCTGTTGACTTGGTCCATCTTCCTCTGACTTGCCTTTCTTCCCTCCTCACAATCACTCACATCTTTCCTACAGGAAAGCACGTCCCAGATTTCTAAGCAGACCGCTCACCCCTGGCCTTTAGGGAACAGAAACTCTTGCTAAAGTGGGACCATCTATCTGCATAATAGGCCTCACCTGAGTGAATAAGTTAGGAAAAGCCAGTTGTACTGAGGAAATGTGATTTACATAGAAGGCCCGTTGTTTATTTCCAGTCACTTAAAACCCAAGGGCCTGAGGGAGACGTCTGCTCCCCAAACTATTCATGAAAAAGATCTTTTCATGGGTCACATTCTTCACATCTAAATAGGAAACCACAGCTCTACAGCACATTTCTTGAAATAAAAGCAAATGAAATGGAAACAGAGAATAAAATAACAATGTAAGTGGTGTCTAAACAAAGAAAGTGACAGTGGCAGCCGCTGCACGGGGGGCCACGCTCTGGGGCCGTGGCCCAGGGTTTTCATAAAACCTTCTGGACTCTTCTCTGAGCAGCAGAGCCCCAGTCCTGTCTGCAGCCCGTCTGGGAGATGGTGGGGGGATCGGGCTTGGAGAGCTGCCTGAGACCATCGAGGCTAAGGGGTGCTCAGGTACCAAGGGCCGGAATCATCCAGCTCAGAAGTGCCAGAGGCAGGATTGGAACCCAGAGCCTTGTGACTCCTAGCATAGCACCCCACACATGAGAGCATACTGTTTAGCACTGGGACCACTGGGAGAACGAGATTTAAATCAGAAGCCCAAGCTCATGAAGTCAAAAGCAATGACGTGAGCACAAGTTAACGTGGCACCAATGCAATTTTTTCCAACCAAGAACATATATCCCTACATCTAGAAGGGACATCAGAGGCCCTCCTGTCTAACACCTTCACTTGGCAGAGGGAAA
The DNA here is from genome assembly GCA_028646515.1 of Pseudochirops corinnae. Classification (NCBI taxonomy): domain Eukaryota; kingdom Metazoa; phylum Chordata; class Mammalia; order Diprotodontia; family Pseudocheiridae; genus Pseudochirops; species Pseudochirops corinnae. The sequence continues at coordinate 201,803,707 of CM053589.1, forward strand.
ACTGAGGCTATAAAAGGGGGAATGACTTGGCCAAGGTCACACAGGCAGTAAGCATCAGGTAATATTTGGACCAGGACCCTTGACTCTAGAGCTACTGCTCTTTATATACACTACACCCTTTGCCTCTTCAACTGTGGACCCAGCTGATGATTCATCTGCAGCATCTGTTCAGGGGTGTAGGGGGGGAGAAAACAGGGAGAGGATGTCTGCGGGGTGTAGATATGTTTTGCTGTGTTTATTAATCTTTTGTTCTTCCAATTTATTTTTCCTGTGTGGATGGGTCACCTCATCTCCTTTAAAATAATCATGATTTTCTCTAAGGAGGCTTTGTTGTGTCCTGGGGTTCCATGGAATTGGTACCATGACAGGGAAGCCTGTTTGGATGGAGCACTGGTATTCTCCATCATGCTGGCAAATCCCTCAGGCGACCGTGTCATCTCTGTTTTATGTTTTGTTTGATACTCATGTCCAATTAGTTATTGGACAAAGTTTTTGTACACCATGGCTGTGCAGATCATCTTTGGCCATTCTTAGAAGGCTGCATCAGCAAAGTGGAGGGTCAGAAGACATCTAGCAAGTGATAAATGATGTGTGTAGGCTACTCTCCACACAAGCTTTACAGTGAAGAGAAGCTTTATTGAGGCAGTTTAGGGGATGGTAGAGTGTGTATGTGTGTGTGTGTGGGTGACTTTTTAAACAAAGGTAGATTTAAGCATATGTGTAGGGGAGAAAGGAGAGGAAAAACTGAAAATACAGGAGTAAGAAGGGTTTAAGAAGGGTCCTGATGGAGCAGCAACTCAGAGGAATTGGGAAGGGACAGGAAAGAAGGCATAAATGGAGGGGTGAGCCTGGAAAAGGGATGTTCACTCCTTAGGAGGAAAGAAGATGAAGGAAGAACATATCATAGCTTGAATAAACTGCTACATCAGTAAGAGTATCGAGAAATAAATTCTTTTTTATTAGTGTGAGACTCTGGCCCAGGCCCTGGGCAGGACAGCAGCACTCCATTCTCTGGTGCTGACAGGTCAGCCTTACTTAGAAGGAGTGTTGAGGGGAGGGTAGCACCGTTAGAAATGGAGAATTTGGGAGGGAGGCTGTTCAGAGATAAAGAGTCAGTTATCAGAGCAGATATCATGAAATAACAACAAACAGGAATGAGAAGTGGATGATACACTGAAGTCATCAATGAATCAGCAAACATTTACTCAGGATCTACTGTGTCTAAGGAACTGTATTAGACACTGGAGACAGAGATAAAGAATTGGTTGGCAGTACAACAGAGACAGCATTCTAAGGACTAACAGCAAAACCTGGTTTGAGGACAGGAAAGAAGTCAAGAAATGTGGGGTCCAGATTGCCTTGAGGACAGTCTGACTCACCCAACATAGTCCTATCTGTGTTCTCTTAAGTTGTGGCTACTGGAACTAATCTGACACCTCATTGCTCTGAAGAGGTATCAGCTTGGACAGCTTCCAGATGCCACCAATGGATCTCACAGGGCATGTGCTGGATATGAGAAGGAAGGAGGATGTGTTCCTACAGCATTGATGCCCAAACAGAGGACATGGTTTATAATGGTCCCTAACTGCAGGGCAAACTGGAGGAGCAAAGAAGTGTCCACACCTTGAAGTAGAACAGAATCCCTTTATAATTCTAGAAAGAAAGATTGGAGGTAGAGAGTAAAGCAGCAAAAATGCCAGACAGAGGGGCGTGTTTTATCCTAGAGATGATTGGGAGCTATGGAAGCTTCTTGAGCTGGGGAGTCAGATAAGTCAGATAAGGTCAGACCTGTGCCTCAGCAATACTTATATGATTACTGGTATAAAGTAACAGAGCTGGGATTCCAACCCAATTCTTCTGCCTCCAGGTCCATTGCTCTCCACTTATTCACCTCTTTTTGTCTTGTAGTGAGAAATAGTAGGGAGGAATGGAATGACAACTTGCCTCATAGCCAGAAAGACTTGGGTTCTCTGGCTGTGGATCACCCTCAGTGACTCAGGTAACACTGACTATAAGTGATGTACCCAATAGGTAGGAGTGCTAACCAGGGCTGGTAGAGAGAGTTCTCTCATCAGTTCTAACTAAGCCAAGTTTTTTAAACCTGTGCTATATTTTGATACTTACAAAAGTCACATAATTTTACATCATAAGGAATTCAAGGCCACTAGAAAGCACCCTTTGAGTAGGGCTGCTTAGATGATTACACAATAAGACAGCAAGTAGTTTTTCATGGACACCATCTTTCAAAAGAGAAACAGCAACGATACAGGAGACAAAAAGGAGATTCTGCTCTGGAGGAGATGGCTTCGCTTTGAACTAGGAGCAGTGAGAGGAAACTGAAGAGAGATGGATTTAGGCTAAATTTAAGAAAGACTTTCCTAACATTTGGAGTTAACCTGAAGTGGAACAGGATACTTGGAAGGTAACGAGCTCCCCTCTCCGAAGGTCTTCAGACAAAGGCAGGGTGGTCGCTCACTGGGTACATGAGGCAGCTGGGAGGTACAGTGGGTAGAGGACTGGATCTGCAGTCAGGAAGACCTGAGTTCAAATCTGATCTCAGACACCTACTAGCTTTGTGACCCTGGGCAAGTTACTTTAGCCTCTGTTTGCCTCAGTTTCCCCATCTATAAAATGGGGTTAATAACATCACCTGCTTTCCAGAGTGGCTGTGAGGATCAAAAGGAGGTAACAGCTGTAAAGAGCACCCAGTGCTGGCACATAGTAGGCAGTTACTAAATGTTAGTTATTATTTCTGCAATGGATGGGATTATCTTTGGCACAGGGTGTGAGTTAGAATCAGTCTCTGAGATCCCTTCCAATTCTGAAAATCTGTGATTCAGTAAAAATGTTTCTCTGAGGACTCTCTTTGTCCCCAAGACACTTCCCCAGGGAAGAGAAGACTCACGACGTGTGGGAAATGACCTCCCCAAGTACACTCTGACCACAGTGAGAATGGTCTCAAAGGCATCCAGCTGGGAGGTACCTGATAGACAGTCCAGAAGAGGAAACCCAATCCCTCATGGCCCAGACAGTGAGAATTCAGCCTCAGGGCTGCCTGAGACAGTCACTCCCCAGCCCAGGAGAGAGGGCGAGGCTCTCACCAGCTCCTCTTCTCTGTCCAGAACCAAGGACGCGCAGCCTAAGGAGTGTCTCTGTGCTCCTTAGAACTCAAAACAGAAATTCAGACAGAGGAGGAGCCCCGAGAGAAAAATCTCCAAGTATTTCCCATAAAACAGTTCCATTCATTCACTGTCGGGGGCCAGAGGAATTTCTTGAAAGGAGTTTCCTTGCAAGTTAATGAATGTAATCGGCTGGATTTCAGTGGGGTCCAGTTCTTCGTGTTTGCTGAAGTTCTTGGAATCGGAGGCCACAGACCATCGTAGCCATTAGGGTTTCACTGAAAAATGCACGTTGGTTGTCTTTTAAGAATATTTACCTAATGGCATATGTACTTTTGCACGGCTTCTGGGCATTAATTTGTAGAAAAATATCTTTACATCTTCTCCAATTCTGTTCTCCTCTTGCCAACTTCCCTCGTAATACCCGTGAGGGCCAAAGAAATGTCTCAATGTTTCTGTCTGTTATAACCAAGGAAAACGGATTAAATATTACATGTTTGATTTAAGAATACTGTTCTTGTCCTTCCTAACTGACAGCGCGTCCTAGCTCTGTCTGGGCAGGGGAAGTATGTGTCTCCAAACCTGAATATTAGGCCCCTGGAACAGAGAGGAGGGCCAGACTGAGCCGGGCCCATTACAGGCCTTTCCTGTGACAGAAACCTTTCCAGACTGAACCAGACAGGGTTCGATACCTGCCAATGAAACAGCAGGCTGGAAAACTCAGCCTCGAATATTCCACTGAGACCTTTCTGGGTGATGAACCTCTACGGCTGCATTCTGTTAACCTAAAGTATAAAGAAAAAATGCCTATAGAACCTGCAAGCTTCATCTTCACAAGACACACACACACACACACACACGCACACACACACACAAGCCTATTTCATAGATGGAAATTACTGACCTACAGAAAACTGGCCGCTATTAATATGGAAAGACAGATAGACGGGCATGTGTCCCTCTGTGTCCACAGACCAGAACACCTGTGTGTCCTGGCTCCCTTGGGCGGGCAGGCCGCTGAAACCTCTGAACCCCTCCTTAGAACCATGTTTTTCAATGCATAAACTATCATGCCCCAAATGCAGTTACCAAAATATTAAATTTCAAGTTCACAGACCCCCGACACTAAAGTCACAGTAGTGAGGCAGTGGGATGATACATAGAAAACTGGCTTCAGAGAAAGGAAGACTCAGGTTCAAATCCTCCCCTTGCTGGGCAGGCACTGGCTGTGTGACCCCTTGAGAAGGCCTCCTGGAACACAAAGTACAGAGCAATCATTGATCAGTATTGATGGAGGGAGTCTTGTGGAGTCGTAGATCTAACCCCGAGGGACATCAGAGGACACCCAGGCCAATCCCCTCCTTTTACAGGCCCAGGGAAGTGACAGAGGCACAGAGTTGGTAAGTGTCTAAAAAATCAGGCTCTGCCCCAAGTCTTCCTGGCCGAGTCTGGCACCTTATGCCCTTGGTCATCATGTTCTGCCCTGGAGGATTTCCTCTGGGGAATTACTGATACAATAAAATCACAAGTCTTGTACAAACACGAAAAATGCAAATATTGTATGTCCCCAGTGCCTGGCAGAGTCAGCACTACTGAATGAATATTTACAGGTCTTCATCTTTAGAAAGGGGATGTGTGTGTGTCTGTGTGTGTGAGTGTGAGTGTGTGTGTGTATGAGTGTGTGTGTGAGTGTGTGAATGTGAATGTGAGTGTGTGTGAGTGTGATATTGTGTGTGTGTGTGAGAGTGTATGAATGTGAATGTGAGTGTGTGTGAGTGTGATATTGTGTGTGTAAGTGTGAGAGTGTGTGAATGTGAATGTGAATGTGTGTGAGTGTGATATTGTGTGTGTGAGTGTGTGTAAGAGTGTGTGAATGTGAATGTGAGTGTGTGTGAGTGTGTGTATGTGTGTGTGAGTGTGAGTGTGTGTGAGTGTGTGAATGTGAATGTGAGTGTGTGTGTGTGAGTGTGAGTGTGTGTGTGAGTGTGTGAGAGTGTGTGAATGTGAATGTGAGTGTGTGTGTGAGTGTGTGTATGTGTGTGTGAGTGTGAGTGTGTGTGAGTGCATGTGAGTGTATGAATGTGAGTGTGTGAGTGTGTGTGAGTGTGTGTGTGAGTGTGTGTGTGTGAATGTGAGTGTGTGAGTGTGATATTGTATGTGTGTGAGTGTGTGTGTGTGAGTGTGTGAATGTGAATGTGAGTGTGTGTGAGTGTGAGTGTGTGTGTGTGTGTGAGTGTGTGAATGTGAATGTGAGTGTGTGAATGTGAATGAGTGTGTGTGAGTGTGTGTATATGTGTGTGTGTGAGTGAGTGTGTGTGTGAGTATATGTGTGTGTGAGTGTGAGTGTGTGTGTGTGAGTGTGAGTGTGTGAATGTGAATGTGAGTGTGTGTGTGAGTGTGATATTGTATGTGTGTGAGTGTGTGAATGTGAATGTGAGTGTGTGTGTGAGTGTGTGAGAGTGTGTGAATGTGAATGTGTGTGTGTGATATTGTATGTGTGTGTGTGTGTGAGTGTGTGAATGTGAATGTGAGTGTGTGTATGTGGGTATGAGTGTGTGAATGTGAGTGTGTGTATGTGTGTGTGTGAGTGTGTGTGTGAGTGTGTGAATGTGAATTTAGTGTGTGTGTGTGTGAGAGTGTGTGAATGTGAATGTGAGTATGTGTGAGTGTGTGTGTGTGATATTGTGTGTGTGTGAATGTGAATGTGAGTGTGTGTGAGTGTGTATGTGTGTGTGTGTGAGTGTGTGTGTGAGTGTATGCATGTGAATGTAAGTGTGTGTGAGTGTGTGTGTGAATGAGTGTGATTGTGTGTGTGTGTGTGTGTGTGTACAGCCCTGGCATACACACGCTGCTCTGGGGGGCGTATGTATCTGTAGGAAGCCAACAAGCTAGCAGACAAGCAGACCTTACAAAGCATAAGATGGAGCGCTTCAACGTGGGCCACTTGTGTTAAGGAATACACCAATGGGTAATAACCTTTGGCAACAGCAGCACATTCCTATTAGCTGAATAGGAACTATGTGAGATTATGTGTCCCAGGGGTCTGATTTCGAACTACAAAAGGAGAAGGAGGTTGGGTTTCAAAAGGACAGTGATAAAATTCTCAACTACTGGTCTGCTCTGCTCTCTTCCCCCAACTCAGCCTGCAGAAGGAGGGAGCTGCTCTCCCATTCTGTCTGGGGAAGGTTCAAAGGCATTCTGAATGAGACCGAGTTAGACATACACAGTGCTTCAAATGCACCCAAACCGATGCTTCATGGAAATAGAGGCCAAGTGGAAAAGACCAAGACAGATTTTTTTCCCCACTTCAATTTTCAGAGCACATGGATTTAATTATCACATAAGGTGGAACTAGGGCAGTCAGAGAGGTAGAGTGCCAAGAAGCTTTGGAGGGACTTTCAGAGTCAGAGGACCGTGTTCAAACACCGCACGTTACATGTGTGACCTTGGAATAGTCACAGGTGAACCCCCTGGTCCTGAGGTGGGCCAGATCAATGGGGTCTAATTCAACTAAGCAGAAAAGCCCAAGTTAGCATAACGCTTGTTGTTTTGTGTTTCTATTTACTTTGTTAATCCTTCCTCCACGCTGTTTTTATCTGAGGGGTTTTGAGAGCTGTGGTCTGGGAATGTGACACCCTGGACTAGGCGACTCTGTGAGCCCCTCTAGCTCGCAAACCACAGCCTCGATGTACCCTCTTTATAAACATTTATTTTATTTTATTTTTAATTTGTGGAATAAAACAAGTATTTTCCTAACACAGTATAATAAAAAAGCCAACTGCACATGAAACCACAAATCTGTAATGTACAACCTGCTATTCCTTCTAAATATGTAATAAAGTTATCATGTAGGCTTCTTTTTTTCCTTTTTTCTACCCCCCCCCCCCCCCAGGGCTATGGGTCCTCTTTATACAAAGTTGGCGCCATCATCAATAGAGAAGATCTTGGACACTGTTTTCCCTCCCCATTTGGTGATGGATTTCTACTGATCCAGTCACACTATTCTCTGGCTGCCGGTGTGAGACAGGATGGCTGGCTTGGGTAAGGCTGTCAGTCTGAAGTCATGGCTGATTGGGGAACCATAACTGAATCTGTGACCTCAGCCTCATTAGTTCCAAACTCAGAAATGCATGGAGCTCCAGGGTAATAAACATATCTTCCAATGGAATTCTGGGCAATCCAGTATTCTATCAAAAGTAAGACCCATAGTGTCTTCTTCCAGTCAAAATGAAATGCAAGGATCTTCACTCTAACCCATCATAAATTTTTCCAGGTCACTTCAGAAAGTAGTCAAATGAAAACCATGAAAGAACCAAGGCTGCTTAGGCTGAGAAAGAAGAGGCAGAAAGATGTGGTCTGTGGCTTCAGGTATCTCAAAGGTTGCTGTATTGAGGAAGAGCCCGGTCTCCTTAATCGCAGAGGGCAGAACTAGGGACGAGGTGTTGAAGTGGGAAAGACAGAAATGGAGGCTGGATGCTGGAGAAAACCAACTACCAATGAGCTATCCAGAGGTAGGGGAATCTTTGCCCCTAGAATTAGCGGGGTCCCTTTGGCTAGATCTTCAAGCAAAGACTGGGTGATGGCTCATCCCAAGATGTTATAGAGAACATTTTAGAGCAGCGGTTCTCAACCTGTGGGTCACGACCCCTTTGGGGGTCGAATGACCCTTTCACAGGGGTCACAGGGGTTGCCTAAGACCATCGGAAAACACATATTTCCAATGGTTTTAGGAACCAAGACACTGCTCCTCTATCTGTCTCCAGGCGGGTCCGCCCACATGCAGATACACCCACATATGAGTATTAAATGGTCACAGCATTAGGAAGGTTGAGAACCACTGTTTTAGAGGGACAGGGAGGATGTGGGTGGGTTAAGCTAGATGGTCACTGAGGCCCTTACTCAGGCTAAAACTCTGGGAAATGAATTTCAAGTAATTACCTTACATTAGACTGGAGAACGGATCTGCTCAGGTAATGCAAAGTTATTGAGCTGAGGAAGTTTCTGGAAAATTGAGATTTAAGAAACAGTCTGCTTTTTAATCAAGCCTCAGGGGGCAGGACTAGAAACACCTGGTTTGGTGATCAACATGTCCTTAGCTAGGTCTCCAAGAGGTTGAACTTGCTTCTTGGCTCTGTCCAGTGAGACCCAGCCCTCAGGTCCAAGGCCATGGCGTCCGTCCTGAGGTAGCCTCATTGTCAGGCTCATCATGCTCAACATCCCAGTGCCCATTTCAAGAAAAAGCAGAAGGCTCACAAAGCCCTTTTCTCAAAAATACTATGCAAGTCAGGACGGGTCTGTAGTCTTATTTCTTCTTTTGGTATTATTCTTACTTCCAAGAGGCAATTGAGTGAGAGCCAAGAGAACTGACTAGTCCTGGAGCTCAAAGCTCTCATCCCTACACTGCCCCTTCATGTGTGGTCTTGGGCAAATCACTGACCCTCTGTGCTCACTTGCAAAACTGGATGCCATGACCTTGAAGGTCCTTCTCACTCTGTTTCAGGGGCAGGTCCAGGGCCCCACTTTACAAAGCTAGGCTGAGAACCCAGGTTTTCTAGCTCAGAGTCTGTGTTCTTTCCATGACACCTTTTTGTGTCCTTAATTCTGGGAAGAAGGTAGAACTTTTCAGAAAAAATGATGATTGGGAAATGAAAGGCCTTATGTCAGCTATGGATTTATAAAAAATGTTTCAGTTGAAGTTGGGATGAGGGTCTATAGGTATATCAGAGAGAGCATGAGGACCTTCCTCCAGAGTAGAAAAAGGTGTCCTTTTCCTAGGATGCCCATGCCTCCATCTCTTTCCCCTACTGCCACAAAGGGAGTAGTTGTAGGACTCTAGGGCCAAGGAAGCCATGCTTATCCTTGGGGGTCATATTAAGGGAGATCATGCTTCACATCTGGAAGAAAACTAGGCTTTTTGTACATGACAAAGACATACATCTGAACACAGTAAAAGCCTAGACCCAGTCAATGTGGAAGGAAGGAGCAAGTTAACGTATTGAAAAATATGTTCATTAAAACAGTGGCAATAGTATAGGGCACCAGAAAGAATGTACAATTTGGTGTTAGGAAATACTAATGTTTAAATCCTGTCTCTGACATTCACTACCTCTATGACCATTAACAAGTCACTAGACCTCTCTGGGACTCAATTTATTCATCTAAGCAATGGAAATAATGCCTTTAGTGTAGAGATTCTTAACCTGGGGTCCACAAACAGCAGGGGTCAGTGGACAGATTTCAGTAGTTTCTATGATCAGAGGTGGGAAAAATCACATCTTTCACTCAATCTGATTGGTCTCCTTTGTAATCCTAAGTGTTTTATGCATTAAAAAATGTTATGTGGAGTAGGGGTCCTTGGGTTTCAGTAAAGGTGGTGCAGTGGAGACAGCCTGGAGTCATGGAGACATGGTCACTTAGCAGCTGTGTGACCCTGGGCAAGTCTTTTAACCTCTTGTTGCCCCCATCTCTTCAGCTATAAAATGGGTGTAATAGCGATGCTTACCTCCCAGGGTTGTTGTGAGGAGGATCAAATGAGATAATAATTGCGAAGGTGCTTAGCACACAGTCGGTGCTATGTTAATGCTTACTCCCGTCCCCTTTCACCAACAGGACCCATGGCTCCCCATAAAGGTGAAGAATCCTGCTCTAGTCCTTACCTTGAGTTTGCTATGGAAATCAAATGAGATGGTCTATGTAAGATTTCTTGCAAATCTTAAGGCACTATCTAAACACCACCTACTATTCTGAGAGTAGCTCCTGGCAAAGTTATGAACAGACTTGGACGGTGTACTTAAAGTGTCACTTGGTGACTGCTAGATTTGCTTTGTTGCACTTGGGGTCTTTGGCTGCCAGTTTCCTCACCTGTCAAACTGAAAGGGGCTTACCCCAGATCTTCTGATTTAGTTCCAGGCTTTCCTATAATAATATTCCATATTGACTTGTCTAATCTTCAATTTCTCCCTATTGTTTGGCTCATTCTCTACTACCCACAAACACTTTCAGATCTCCTTTAACCTTTAACAAAACACCTTTAACCTACCAGGCTTTCCTATTCCTCTATGAGAGTGTCCAATTATATTTTTCTCCTCTTTCTCAGTCTCTTAGATTCCTCTTCTCTCACTCGTCAGTCTTTTGTAAACCTGCTTTTGGCCTCATTACTCAGCTGAAATCGGCCTCTCCAATTACTGGCGATCTCTTAATGATCCAATATAATGGTCTTTTCTCACTTCTTCTCCTTGTTGACCTCCTGCTTGCCTTTGACATCGTCAACCACCTTCTCCTGCTAAATATTCTCCTCTTCCTGAGTTTTCCTGGTGCTGCTCTCTTGGTTTTCCTTCTACCTGACCTGATTGCTCTTTTTCTCCTTTGCTGGGAGAGTGACTTGCTGAGGGACTTACAGGCAATAAATGTCAATGGTGAAAAAAGAATCCAGGTCCCTTGCCTCTAAAGTCAGGACAAAGACAAAAAAAAAATACCCAAGAGAATCTGGCAGGAATAGCTTGATATCACCATTGAAGGAAGAATGCTTACATGGTGAGGTGACAACTCCATCAAAGTATCTAAACAAATAGGTCCAACACTGGACACATGGTTCCAGGGGATATTTGTAGTTTTCTTGCTAACATTGTGATGCCACCTGCCCCTTCCAGATCAAAACATGCTATATCTACAGGTTATCCATGGCTTTTGTTCTCGTCAGTATTCTTGGTAGTGGTGATGGATCCACTTTCTCTCTCCCTCCAGCCCATCTTTTTCAGGGCCCTGGTTCCCATTTCTATATATTTGCAAGCTGGCTGACTGGAGTTCAGAGTACCATTTATGGCCATTAATAAAAGAGAGACCACCTTGTGTGGTCTACATAAGGATCAGACCCATGGCCTTTGCATCAGCAGCTCTGTGTGCTGTCTAGTGATAACATGTAAGGCATGTGGTGAGAATCACCGTTGAGCCTTACCATCTAAATGGAATTATATGGTTTTTAACCATTTTTTACAGAGAAGATGCTGAAACATCCATGGTGTAGGAGTAAAACAGCATGTTCCTTCTCCCAACATTTACCTTATCACTTCTGCCTCTGATAGATCATGGCATGAGAAAGCTTCTCTAAAATATTATGTGTTTCTCCCAAGCTGGGCTAACATTATTATTATAGCCATGCCTGATTTGTACATTATGAATTCAATTTGCAAGAGTATGCATGAAAAAAACCTGAATCCCAAAGTGCTGATGGATCATTTGGATCTTTGTAGCATGCCCCCAGTCTGTCTTAATGCTCACTTTAAATCACAAGACTATCTGGGAACCAAATTAACAGTGTTAATCCCATTTGTGTTCCTCATGTGAAGGTGCTTTGGTGTAGCCCCTTCAGAAAGAGGCCCGTGGTTTGGGTAACCTCGAGTTCTCAGCAAGGAGAATGCCTGGTTTCAATTAAGGACATGATCTAAAAATAACTCCCCAGAAAACAAGGGCAAAGCCATGTGTGCTATCTCGCCAAAGATCTCATGTTCCTATAGATTCATTGTCACATCCCATGGGTTAGACCAGTCAGGAAAACCTATCCCAAACCACATGAACAGGAACTGGGAAAGTCTAAGCAAAATCCATCTCGATGGGACATTTCAACACATACTTCAAATGTTCATGAACAAACTGATATTGTGTTTTAATATTAATGTTACCCAAAGGGTAACAGAGAAACATATGGTGGACATGAGCAACATGTTACCAGTGAAAAGTTCTTCGGGAGAAGTAACCCCAAAAGCTGTTATAAAAGGGATACGTGAGTGGAAAAGAAGGTGGGCTGTGCATATCTTTAGTGCCCAGGATAACTGGTGAACAGTCCACGTTCTCCAATCCCTTGCGACCTCGAAGCTGTAACATTCTTCACATTACTTGAATATTGAGGGTGGGTTCAGTGTCAAGAGCTCTAGAATAAGAGTTATTCAATTTTTTTTTTGTTCACGGTCCCGTTAAGAAGCCGAGTGAAGCCTTTGACCTTCATTCACAATCATGTTTTTAAATGTGTAAACTAAAATACATAAGATTGTAAAATAAATCAATTACGTGGACATAAAGATGTATTTTTTTTCCATCCACGTTCACCAGCCCATTAAATCTATCCATGGTCAAGAACCCAGCATATTGGGTAGATCCCCCAATGCAGGAGTGTAGCGGAATATAGACAAGAGTTGTTCATTATGAGAAGGTGACTTACAACCAGCACTGTTGAAATGAAAGTCCTTGTAGATGAGAACAGCTCCATAGATATACCAAAGTATCAAATACTAATCTGAATTGAAGGAAAGAGATTAAAAACCCATATTCTTCAAGAATTTTAATAGAAGAAATGACATAAGATTTCCTTTATGAAAGGTGTTTTCAATTTAAGATATTGGTAAATATGTCAGTAAAAACTAAACATTAATGAAATTGACAAAAATGTGCTATTTTAAATGAAAAAAATCCTAGTCTTTTCACATGAAAAAGTCAGTACTCCTATATCTAAGCATGCAATAACTGGCTTTCTGACAAAAACGAATGTTCAATAATTGTGAAGAATGCTGCAGTCTCATGGTCCCATAGAAGTTACACTGTAACACCAAAACAATATGGAATCTATCTTTTTACAAAGAAAGCTTCATTCCATACGTGTAAATTCATCACAGTCAGGAAAAACCATATTAAATGGAAATAATGTAGCGTTGGTACCCCAAAATGTATCTCAAAGGCAACTGAAAAGTGCAGAAAATATTCAGAACTGACCTTAGATGGGATTCCATTGAGTGAACTCCATGGTTCTCCATTCAGAAGGGAGGGGCTGACAACCTTGTACCTGCCAGGATGGTCTCTAGTTCTTGTTGGCGGTTCAGAGATTCCCAAGGGGCTCCCCACCATCACACCTGCAATCACAAGCAGCCCACAGATTGAGATCTTAGTGGGGAAGGGTCCATCATAGGCAGCTTATTACTGAAATGACTTGATTTTCCAGAGGTTTTATAAAATTAGAACTGGAAGGAAATCCAACCTCCTTACTTCACAGACAAGGAAGGTAATGTCCAGAAGAGTTAGGTTTCTTGCCCTAAAATGGCATTTCTGGGATTCCAACCCCAGCCCTCTGGCTGCAAACCCAGTGTTCCTTGCATTAACCCACCCTTCTTTCCCCTGGGTTTCTAAGCTGAACCTGGAAGGAAAACAAGGAGGAAGTGTGTTCCAGCCATGAGAGGCAAACCTCACAAATGTGTAGATATGGGAGAGGGAAGAGGACTCTGCCTTCCAAATCACCAAACTGCACATTCCTCTTCATCTGGCATTCTATCTACTAGCTCTAAACCCTGAAGAAATAAAAGAAAGCGGAAAAGGACAAAAATATTCACATCAGCAGTTTTGTGGTAGGAAAGAAGTAGAAACTGGGGAGAAGCCTTTCAATTAAGGGACAGCTGAACCAATAATGTCCTAATGGATGGAATGGAATGGAATGGAATACTATTGTACCTTAAGGAATGACAAAAAGGATGGCTTCGGAGAAACCTCACAGACTTGTATGAACTGATGCAGAAGAAAGTGAGCAGAACCAGGAGAACAATTTACACAATCGCAAACATCAGCATGTGTAAAAACTCCAATCAGTGAAATGAGAAGCCATGTTTCTAGAGGGCCAACAACACAGTGTGCCACCCACCCCCAGCGCCTCCTGAGGGAGGCGAGATGGACAATGAAATACACTTTTTTTTTTTAACACGGCTGATGTGGAATTTCTTCTGGTTCTATATGCATATTTGTTACAAACATTCTTTCCTTCCTTTTTTTTTTTAAATGGAGACATAGGGTGGGAGGGAGAGGAAATAAATGCTTATTAATTGGAAAACAAAGTTAAATTCAAGCTTGAAAAATCCTCCAGTGGGCCAAGGTGGTTGGGAATGTAGAGGGCCAGGAGGGCAGTTGTGCTTACCAGCCCTGGAAAGATAAGAAGGAACCACATTGGGGCAGGCTGGCTAGAAAGGCCAGGCTGGGAATGTACATTTTCCCCTCTGGGCAGCAGGCAGCCAATATTTGGCTAATTCCCCTTGGCCACACTTTACTGAGACTAATTTGAGCTGCTTCAATGAGTCACTTAAATTCAGGGTGAGTCTATTCACATCCTCAGTCTTGGCTGCTTAGACCAACCAGGCGAGTCACGGCAAGAGCATGTGGTCCACCCAGTGGGACACTGTTTTCTGCTGCCCCAGCTGTCTGTCGAATTCAGTCTTTACCTATAAAGACACCCTCTGTTTAACCCCATCTCCATAAAAATAGCCCAAATGTCAACATAACCTTTTTCTTTCCTCAAGAGTGCCCCTATCTTTTTTTCTTAAACAAATCCAGCTCCAGCTTTTAAACAAACTCTGCTGATGAGGTCAGCTCCTGGCTTTTTCATTATATCCTATTCTATCCCATAAGGTAAAGGATGATCCCAGACTTCCTCCTCTGCAAGCTCCATTTCTTCAGCTGCTCCTCAGAATTTTTCAGGTCTGACTCATAATCATGCAGTCTTAAGTTACTAAGGACTGCACATTTATTGGGCACAAATGGTATTGAAATTTTAATCCTAGACATTTTACAGGTCCCCGAATACTTTTAAAGCCACACCATTGTATCATTCTTCTGGTGGAAGTCTGCAGTTATATTCAGTTTAACAAGTTAGACAAAGATTTTACAAAGGATTAATACTCAGAACTGTTGGCGGTCTGAAATTAATTGTCTCTCCAGAAACTCAGGCTAGGTATAGTATGTCTCATCAGAAGTGTCCAGAAACAGAAAAAAAAGCTGATCCCCAAGACAAAACTGGAGCCACATACTTCAAAGAGCAGACCACTCAACCGTTCACCCTTTGGAAAATTTATGTATGGGATGATTAAAGAGGAATATCTTTCATTACCAAAGTCACACATTAATCAAACTAAATGGTTATGAAAGATGAAAATTGAGGGTAACATGTTGTGAGTTTCAGACAGATTTATCTGAGTTTCCCTCTTATCTATAGACTCTTGACATGTTGAAAGTTAGAAAGAGTACCAGATTTAGAGTCTGAGAACCTGGGTTCAAATTCTCCCTTGGTCACTTACCATTTGCATGCTTAGGAGACAACTTAGGTTAGTAAAAAGAAAGTTGGATTTGAAGTCTGAGGACCCATGTCATACTCTACCTGTTATGACCCATGGGATTTTGGGCAGGACACCTAAACTTGCTGACCTTAAGGTCCTCATCTGTACAATGAGAGGGCTAGACTGAACGATTGTTAAAGTCCCGTCTGTGAGCCCATTATGTTTTGAGGTATGCATTTCTACTTTCTGAGCCTCAGTTTCCTCATCTGTATAATGATAAGGTTGGACTAGATATTAATCGATGTCTTTCTAGTTTTCTAAACAGCCATTGTGGAGATTTTTTTGTCAGTTCTCAAAATAAGTTTTTGGGAGCAGACAAGCCTTACCAGAGCTTAAGTGAAAGTTGAGGGGCGCTGTGAATAGAGCACTGGCCCTGAAGTCAGAAGGACCTGAGTTCAAACCCAGCCTCAGACACTTGAGACTTACCTAGCTGTGTGACCGTGGACAAGTCACTTAACCCCAATTGCCTTCCACCCTCAAAAAAAAAAAAAAAGAAGAATTTTCTAACCCTAAGTCAGAGTTGTCTGGTGGCAATAGGCTTTGAAGCAGCACAAGACATGACTAGACAGAAGAACAGACAAATTTAGCACTCAGCTCCCTTAATGAGTTATAGTGTACCCATAACTTCTGCAGCTATGGACTGAAAAAGGTGATCACCTGCATTTATCAGGGAGAGGCTTAATAGCATTCACTCATATTATATATGTGCCTATATGTACACATATACATACACACATACATGTATATGCATTTTTCACCAATACATATGCATATACATACACATAGATGTGTGTATGAGTAGTACTTGGCTTCCAGCCTTCTCCACCCTGTCTCTGGTCATTGTACATAGAAACCTCAGCATTCCTGTTGATGTTCTTTTTGTCATTGCTAGGATCATTCACCTTCTCACCTCCTATGAAATAAGAATTTCCATTCTTACTCAAGAAAGGGTGTTGGTCACATCCTAGCTGTCATTATCCTTTAACCCAGCTCCATCACATCCAATTCTATCCTATAAGCTAAAAGATGATCCCAGCTCTGATAGTTTCTTTTCTTCACAGTTTTGGGGGTCTGACTCATAATCAGGTAAAGGCTGCACTCATTAGCCCCCAAAGCCTTCCTTTCTGTGCAGAGATTTTGTGATAGGCTAACTCATGAACTTTGCAAGAAGCAGATAGTTCTGCAGTAGACTATTTCCACAGAATACTCAAATCCAAACTCAGTCTGAAGAGCCCTTAAATGCAGTCTACATTCTTCACTGTGCTAGGAGTTCACGGGTAAAGTTCAAGTGAGTTATACTGGATTGAAATGAAAACTGCATCTATACACCCAATGCCAAGGATGAAAAAGTCTCTTAATCAGTCAGATGTTTCTCTGATTGCTATAGGTCATGTACAAATATCCAATATTTAGGACCATATACACAAAACACTCAGATGACTGAATACTTTAGCTGTGTGATCTGGTGTTCTATGGACCTGACAAATCACAGCACACTTGAGTCAACCAATAAGCATCTAGTAAGCACTTAGCGTATGCCAGGTACTGACCTAAGTGTCGGAGAAACAAAGAAAAGCAAAGACATGGCCGCTGCCTGCTCTGCTCCCACTTAAGGGTTATACAGTGGAAAGAGCACTGAGATCGGCTGGAGTCAGAGGACCTGGGTTTGAATCCTGCCTCTGCCCCTTACTATCTCTGTGACCTCAGGTGAGTCACTTAACCTCTACCTCCTTATGAGATGAGGGAGGTTCACCTAGGTGGTATTGGAGGTCTCTTGTAGCTCCAGACCTAAGATACTTGAAGATGCTTTTGTTTCTGAACATTCACAGAGGATTTAGTGACTAGACAGGGATGATCTTTGGCAGACTTTATACAACCTTTTTAGAGACTGAGTCAGAGTGAGTTCTTTCTTTATTCTCAATGTACACAGATCATGAGGCCACGTCTGAGTTCTTGGGAATCAGGAGTGATGTAATATCCTCCCAGAGGTGTTTGCCATCATAATTCCCTTTGTGATAAGGTTTGCTTATGTATTTATATGCTGAGTATTTCTTTAACATGATGCAAATAAAAATGTTATTTGTGCACCATGGCTAGACAGAATGGATTCCACACAGCTGGGAGATATCAGGGCTTATTTTATAGCGTCATCTCAGTGACAAACCATAAAAGCAAATCTTGAATAATTTGTACTTGGTGCTAGATAACCAGGCAAACAAAAGAAAATATAGCCTGAAAAAATATACAGTTTGCATACATTTTATATTTTATAATATTTGGGCACCAACAGAACACAGCTCAATAGACAGTAACAGTTTACATTAGCAATGGAGTCCCACTTTGTACATATTTACAGAAAAGACTCTTTTTGCACTTATAATCTTTTAATGTTATACTCTTTCAGCTTCATAAAGGAAACAGCGTTTTAAATAATTTTATTTCTAATATGGATGTCTCTTGGAACAATCACCTCTATCTTCTGTCCAGGCAGCATAAGACTACTTTACCACCTTTCCTCTCAGCTATGACTGACTCTCTTCAGACAGAATTGAGCCAGGCTAGAACCAAGGCTATTTGCATGGTGGGTGGTTGCAAAACAACTGGAAAGTCAGTGGGCTGGGGGTTGACCTCAGGAATAACTATGAATTTCCATTTGGATCCTATCCATAGCCATATCCCAGATCTTCCATTCATTCTAATTTTCAATAATTCCTGGATTCTTTACAGATTTCTCTCTTGGTTCTCAGCTCATTTCCCTAGAGCCATTGTTGTTTTTACTTTCCCTTCATCATGAAATTTGACAATTAATTTTCCTAATGTATCTGTGCCCTGTCACTTTCCATCTAGACTGTGGGGTCTTGGAGCACCCTCACAGTGGCAACTGGCTTCCATCCTGCTCCTTCCCTTTCCTTTCCAGGACTTCTTGGTGCAATGCCTCTACCCAAGCACAAGGAGAGTGTCTCCTAAAGGATCATTCATTCAGAACTAGAGCAGCCTTAGAGGCCATCTAGACCAAGCTCCTCATGAACTAGCAGAGGCAGGATCTGAACCCAGATATTCAAACACCAAATCCACTGTGGGAGAGAGGGAGGGATCCCTGCCCCTTATTTTGCTTTGTTCTCCATGACTGCATCTCAGACCCAATTCCATGAAACCTCTGAGTTCAGACTCACATTTAGCCCTCAGGTAAAAAAAAACAAAAAACAAAAAACTGAATAACCTAATAATAAGGAAATAATGGAGTTTCTGTTCCTCCTGACATCTGCTACATCAAGCCTCAGTGGATTTCAGTCCTTGGGCTATCAGGGAACACATGACCAGGAGATTACCAGGGAGGACAAAATCCCCCATCGACTTACAAAGACTTTGAGAGAAAATCATCCATAACACGTCCTGCACATGGTGTTGGACAGGAGAGACAAGAAAGAGCCCGACAGAAGGAAGAAAGGGAAAGGGCTCATGACTAGCTTCCCTTACAGAGAGACAACATCTCTGCAAGACTGGAAGAGAATCATAAAGATGTTTACTCTCCATTGCAAATTACCTTCAAATCTCTGAAAACAAGGATGTCTGGGAAAACTCATTTATCTTCGCCAAATGATCTGGCTGAGCACTGGATAAAAATCCTGTGGACCTGACAAGGGAGCTTTTCTTTTCAGGGCAGTTCCAGGATAAAAACAGGCCAATTGAGAACAAAAAAAATTTTTTTTTTAATTCTTTTTTTAGATTCATACTTGGAATCTCAGCAAGATAACATTGTCAAGTTTTCAATCCATCTCTTTGTCAGTTACTCAAGTAGAAATATATAAAGAGATAAGAAAAATGATGTAAAGAAAAGTACAAAATGGGAAGAAGTTAATTAAGGAAAATCATGGGGCCAGACAGGCTTGGGAAATTCAATTGTTTAATGAAGTCTCAAGTGACCAGGAGGCATGCCAGTGAAGAAGCTGAGAAAGGGATCTGCCCAGTGTCTCAGGTGCTAATTCAAATGAACAAGACCCAGAAGGCCCTTGAGAGGTCAGCTAGTCCCACCCTCGCATTTTACAGAGGAGGCAACTGAGGCTCAGAGCAGTTAAGTAGCTTGTTCAAGCTCCCGCAGGTAGTTCTGGAGGTGTCATCTTGTCTGACTCCATTTTACATATGTGGAAACTGAGGTCTAGAGACTATGTGACACCCAATTTGACACAAGTTAGCAGGTGACAAAGTCAGGATTTCACTAGAAGTGCTTGGGTTCAAGACTCAGAACTCTTTCTACCACATGAGGAAAATAGGTAAGTGTAAAACAAATTGTTATTGTTGGTCCTTCATTTTCATAGAGGATCAATGACATCACAAATGTGATGTCTTGACTTATGCTTGAATCAGATTTAAGTGAAGCAGAGTTGCACAAAGTCATCAGCCTCACTCTCTCTCTTCCAGAGTCTTCAAAGGTCAGTGGCAGGGACAAAGTCAAGATGCCTGATGATGAAAAATTACATGTAATAAAGGGCCATGGAAAGATAGATGAAAAATGAATTGGAAACTAATCTAATCCTAAAGAATGAATCAGTCAAATAAGAAATCATTGAAACAATCAATACTTTCATTGACAAGAATTACAATCATGAGACAGCATACCAAAAGTTATGGAATGCAACCAATACAGTACTGAGGAGAAAACTCATATCTCTAAATGTTTATATCAACAAAATAGAGAAAGAGCAGATCAATAAATTGGACATGCAACTAAAAAGCTTTAGAAAAAGGACAAATTAAAAATCCCCAATTAGACACCAAATTAGAAATTCTAAAAATCAAAGAAAAGATGAATAAAATTAAAAGAAAATTATTAAACTGATAAATAAAACTAAGAGCTGATTTTTATTAAGAAACAATAAAATAAATAAAATGGGTTAATTTGATTTTTAAAAAAGAGGAAAATCAAATTAGCAGAATCAGAAATGAAAAGGGTGAATTCATCACCAATGAAGAGGAAATTAAAGTAATAATTGCAAGCTATTTTGCCCTACTATATGTCAATAAATTTAATAATCTAAGTGAAATGGATGAATATTTACAAAAATAAAACTTGCCCAGATTAAGAGAAGAGGAAGTAAATACTTAAATAACCCCATTTCAGAACAGCAATTGAACAAGCCTTCAGTGAACTCCCTAAGAAAAAAATTTCCAGGATCAAGGGGATTTACAAGTGAATTCTACCAAACACTGAAAGAACAATTGATTCCAATAATATATAAACTATTTGGAAAAATAAGCAAGGGAATTCTAGCAAATTCCCTTTATGACACAAATATGGTCCCGATACCTAAACCAGGAAGAGTCAAAACAGAGAAAGAAAATTTTAGACCAATTTCCCTAATGAATATTGATGCAAAAATTTAAATAAAATATTAGCAAGCAGATTACAATTTTATCATAAGGATAATGCACTATGATCAGGTGGGATTTATGCCTGGAATGCAGGGCTGGTTCAATATTAGGAAAACTATCAGCACAACTGACCATATCAAAAGCAAAACCAACATAAATCATATGATTACCTCAATAGACACAGAAAATGCTTTTGGCAAAATACAACAACCATTCATATTAAAAACACTGGAGAGCAAAGGAATAAATGGAGTTTTCCTTAAAATGATAAGTAGTATCTATCTACAACCACCAGTAAGCATTATCTGTAATGGGGATAGGTTAGAAGCTTTCCCAAAAAGATCGGGGTTAAATAACGATGCTCATCATCACCGCTATTATTCAGTACTGTACTAGAAACATTAGCTTTAGCGATAAGAGAAGAAAAAGAAGTTGAAGGAATTAGAATATGCAATGAGGAAGCAAAACTATCATTCTTTGCAGATAAAATGATAGTATACTTAGAGAATCCTAGGGAATCAATTAAAAAAATACTTGAAATAATTAATAACTTTGGCAAAATTACAGGATATAAAATAAACCCACATAAATCATCAGCATTTCTACATATACCAACAAAGTCTAGCAGCAAGAGATAGAAAGAGAAATTCCATTTAAGATAAGTGTAGGCAATATGAAACATATGTGAGTCCACCTGCCAAGACAAATACAGGAATGATATGAACACAATTACAAAACATTTTCACACCAATAAAATCAGATCTAAACAATTGAAAAAAGTATCAATTGCTCATAGGTAGGTGGAGTTAATATAATAAAAATGACAATTCTACATAAATTAATTTACTTATCAGTACCATACCCAATGAAATAGTCAAAAATATATTTTATAGAGTTAGAAAAAAATAAGAATAAAATTCATCTGGAAGAACAAAAACTCAAGGATATCAAGAGAATCAATGGAGGCAGCTAGGTGGTGCAGTGAATACAGCACTGGCCCTGGTGTCAGGAGGACCTGAGTTCAAATCTGACCTCAGACACTTGACACATTTACTAGCTGTGGTGACTTTGGGCAAGTCACTTAACCCCAATTGCCCTCCAAAAAGCAAAAACAAAAACAAGAGAATCAATTAAAAAAAAATGCAAAGGAAAGTAGCCTAGCCATACCAGATCTAAAATTACATTATAAAGTGGCAATCATTAAAATTGTTACTGGCTAGGAAATAGAGTGGTGGATCAGTGAGACAGATTAGGTGGGCAAGATACCATAGTAAATGACTATAGTAATACAGTTTGATAAACCCAAAGACTCCACCTTATGGGATAAGAACTCACTATTTGATCTCAGACAAAAGGAAGGTAAACATAGGCTTAATTAAAAGGGATAATCAGGGAAACTCCTTTTGCCAAAAGGCATCATAGATAATGAAATAATATCCAAAATTTTTATAATAAGATGCTCTGAGAAAGACCTCATTTCTCAAATATATATTGAGTATAGAACTGAATCAAATGTATAAAAATAAAAGCCATTCCCCAAGTGATAAGTGGTCAAAGGATATAAACAGGTATGTTTCAGAAGAAGAAATCAAAGCTCTCTAGAGTCATATAAAAAAAAATTCTTCTAAATCACTACTGATTAGAGAAACACAAGTTAAACCAACTCCGAGGTACCACTTTACACTTACCATAAATAGAGGGGATGAGGGAAAAATAGGTACAGTAAAGAACTTTTGGAGTAGTAAACTGGTCCAACCATTCTGGAGAACAATTTGGAACTATGCCCAAAGGGCTATAAAACTGTGCACGCTCTTTGACCCAGCAATGCCACTTCTGGGACTGTATCCTAAAGAGATCAAAGACGAAGGAAAAGAACATATTTGTATGAAGATATTTATAGCAGCTCTTTCCGTGGTGGCAAAGGATTAGAAATTAAGGGGGTGATCATCAATTGGGGAATGGGTGAACAAGTTGTGGTATGTGATTGTGATAGAATACTATTGTGCTATATGGAATAATGAGCGTGATGGTTTCAGAAGAAGCATAGTGAGACCTATTTGAATGGATGCAAAGTGAAGCGAGAAGTACCAGGAGATCATCGTGCACAGTAACAGTAACGTAGCGATGATTAACGACGAAAGACTTGGCCGCTCTGATCAATACAATGACAACAAGACGATTCCAAAGGACTCATGATGAAAAAATGCCCTCCCCCTCCAGAGAGAGAACGGACGAAATCTGAACACAAACTGAAGTCTAATTTTCCTCACTTTCTATATTTTTCTTGCTTTTTTGGGTGATATAGTTAATATGGAAATATGCTTCGCATGATTTCACATGTCTAATCAATATCATATTACTGCCTTCTCAGCGGGTGTAGGAAGGGGTTGGAGTGAGGGAGAGAATGTGGAACTCAAAATTTAAAAAGAAAAGAATGTTTAAAAATAAATAAATAATGAAATTGAAGCAAAATGAACAAGCTGAAAACACTCAAGAAATGTGAGTTATTGTTAAAATATTTCCAATCAGCTCTTGGGCATGGTGTGTTGACCTGGCATGGGACTCTGCACAGAGTAGACAAGCAAGAACTATCTGCTGGATAAGTTGAATTTTATTTAACCTAGGGGTTCTTGAGCTGGAGTCAATGGACAGATCAGGGAGGGGACGGTCTATAAACCTGGATGGGAAAAAAAGCACATCTTTATTTACTTTACTATAAAGGAAATCTTTTCCTTGGTAATCTTATGTATTTTATTATATGCATTTAGTCAGTCAGCAAACATTGATTAAGCACCTACTGTGTGCCAGGCACAGTGCTAAACACTGGAAATACAGAGAAAGGCACAAGACAGTCCCAGGCCTCAAGGCTCCCAGTCCCATGGGAATGCACAGGCTTTCCCAGACTGACAGCCAGAGGGGCCCATGACTCAGATAAGGTAGAAGTCCTGGTTTAGCCAATCTTGGCTTGACTTTGTTATATTATGTCGATAAAAGGCTAATAGCAAATTTTGTTACTTTAAAATGATGACTGACCCTGCTACTCACTCAGAGCTAGGGGGCCCAGGTCTTACAGACAGATGGGAGAAGGAAGGGTCATGGACTGAACCTCTAATTTAATGAGCCCAAGGTGAAGAAGTCTCCTTGACCATGTAGGTCCTTGCCCCTCTGTAACCAGAAGTCTTTCAGAGCTGCCTAGAACACTGAGAGCAGAAGTGACTCACCCAGAGACTTGGAGATTTGGGCCTGAATGGGATCTCAGAAGCCATACAGTCCAAGCTTCTCATTGAATCCTTGTCACATCAGGTCACACAGGTAGCAAGTGACAGAGGGGAGATTGGAACCCAGGTATTCTGACTCCAAATTTTCTTGATCTTTCCCTGTCCCACTTATTGAAGAAAAAATGGGCTGGAGCTAACTGTTGTCTGGAGTCAGGAGACAACTATATTCTTGGGAATAGCAACATGAGAAGGCCTGGAACCATTCCCTCTGAGGATGAGAAAGAAACTGAGGCTGTTTAGCCTGGAAAATAGACATAAGAAAGTAGGGCAGCATTGGGAGGGTTTTTATGTACAAGAGGGAGTCAATGTATTCTGCTTTTCCAATGGGACAAATCTAGGAGGAGGTCAGTGTCTGATAGGTCCAATCCAACTCTGTCTAAGATCCTATGAACTCCCTTTCTTGGCACTACAAAAATCTGGCCATTTTCTGGTTTCAGTGACATTCCATGGAATCAACATACCAGAGCAAGCTCACCTCAGAGAAACCCACTAAATTTGAGGGATGAAGCAAGTCGGTGACTGGGGCAATTCTGACCTCCAACGAGTACTTCTAGGAGGAAGGGCTGAAGAATTACATTTAAGTCTTTCATTTGTTTGTTGTAGATCTGACCTCCAGAGATGTCAAAGGTGAAGAATTTCAGTTTGGGAACTTTCAAACAGTTTGTTGTCAACAATTTCCTGCCTTATCAGGATTTTTCCCCACATCTCTTTGGGCTTGCTCAACTCCACACCAAGAAGCAAAGTGAAGCTATCAAATTCTATACCCCAGCCAGCTCAAGGCTGTCTTTGGAACAGCTTGTGTGGATGATGAAGTCATTGCTCTAATGACTTCTGCTGACCAGTCACCCAAATGTAGGTATTGTGCAATGACCATCCTTGGTAGCTGTCACCTTGTCCTTCTCTTTGGCTGGTTCAGTGTTCAATCCTACCCTGAAATAGGTAGGTACCTTGAAAGGATCCTCGCCTAGAGAAAGGCCCAAAGGAGGGTTTTTAGAGAAGGCTAGTAATGGGACCAGGTACAGAGAATCCCCTGATAATAAGAGAGGTGGGCTTGAAAATGTGTCCCTCTCATAGCCCAGAAGGAGCTTCAAAAGGTATTGGTCAGAAACAAGCGAGATTTCATTACTAATTGGTTTTACACTGGGCTTAAATTATTCTAGGTATGCCTCTCTAAGACAATGCTCTCATGGTGTGAATCTCAGACCCCCACCATCTTTGACAGATCAAGCCTCTGAGCCGCCAAAGGGCAACTGAGAGATTGGTGGAGGCTGTAAGCAGTCTGCAACATCTTTCCAGGGATGCTCTGCCCAAGAAGTAGAGCAAAGGAAATGCTGAAGACAGGGGCCACGAGGAAAGTGGCTGCGTCCACCTTCTCATGAGACAAGGGACTCAGGACTCTAAGATGGCACCCATGAAATGGGGGAAAGAGAAAGCTGTCTTGTTCACTGGGTGGGTCTTCTATAGAGGAGACTGTGTAGAAGGCTCCTGTGATCACCCCTGTAAAGCTGTAAGTTAGACCCCCTCAGGGTCTGTCCAGGTAGTAAGTGATGGAGCTGGGTAACAGATAACAGGTAGTAGATAACAGTTCAGAGGATACCAGCTCTAGTCAACTCAATTTGATAAAGATTTATTAAGGACCTACTATGTGCCAAGCACTGTGGGAAGAGCTAAGGATACAAAAAGAGGAAAAAGACATTCCTGGCCCTCGAGGAGCTTTAAATCTAATGGAGAAACAATGGTGAACAAGTATATACAAGCTATAGCTCTACATCTTTCTGTAACTGTCTCTGTATCTCTTTATACTACTAGATATCTAGACATTGTCTGTCCGTCCATCCATCTGTCTGTCCATCCATCTATCTATCTATCTATCTGTCCAGGACAATTAGGAAATCACTAACAGTGGGAAGGTACTTGAATTAAGAGGGGTTGAAGAAGGCTTCCTGTAGAAGGTGTGATTTTTAGTTGAGACTTAAAAGAAGCCAAGGAGGTCAGTGGTCAGAGCAGAAGGAACCCCAGAGACCACTCAGTCCAATTCCTTCATTTTACACATGAGGAAACTAGGGCCCAGGGAGAGGGATTTGCCAAAGGTCATGAAAGTCTTACATAGGAGGGCCAGGATTCAGCCCTGGTACCTGCATGCATATTACTCTTTCCCCAATCCCCTACTGTGCCTCTTTCCATGGAGTGCAGTTCTGAACAGATTCTGTTTGGTGCAGCAGAGATGGAGCTGGCATTGAAGGCTTAAATCCCACCTTGCATGTTTCTTACTGGTGTGACACTGGCCAAGTCATCTCAGCTCCTGGCCCTCAGTTTCCTCATCTGTGCAGTGGGGAGAGGAGGTGTCTAGATGGCCTCTCTGGGCCCTTCTAGCTTTAGAGTTCAGATCCTGAGAGGCAGGCAGATTTCTGTCTACACTGAAGGAGGAATGACCTATATGGATGTTTCCAACCATCCTCTGACATGTGGTGAGAGCACAGGTGTGGGTGCACATACACACACCTTTTATTTGTTACAGCAAAAAGAGTGCTAGATTTGGAATTCATCGTAGTCAGAATCTAAGTCTGTGTTTCCCAGACAGTTTCCAGGCAGTGTCAATAATTAAGGCTCTGGGTGAACATTTTGATATTAGTCAGTTCTGTCTTCAAAATATTGAATCATATGTATCAAAATGTATTTGCATACTTATGGCCCTCACTGAAGAGGGACTGCCTCATTCTGGGAGGGTTTGAGGCAAGCAGCACACTGCCATATGGATGCAGGAGAATCAACAGGACCTTGCCATCAGTGGAGGAAGACAAGGAACGCCTCTCCTACTTGGGACTCTGTGCCAGGATAGAAGTGAGCACCTCTGAAGCACAGACACTCACCTCCCTGCTTTGTGCCTCACTTTTAATGATGGTAATCAGAGGGTCCTCAGAAGCTCCTCTGTTGTCCTGTCTTTCAAGGAATAATTTGCAGTTGGATGGGCCAACCACAGAGCTCCCCCATCTTGGACATAAACCACAGAGAGACAATTAGCTGGTCCCAGAACTCGGCAGAGGAAGATATAGGCTGGACTCCCTTCAGGAAATGACCAAGTTATCTTAATAACTCCAAGCTCTTCCCTCAAACCAAGTCCCAGCTGCTTAGCCCCAATCAATGTTCTTTAGGAAATCTTAGAATCTCATTCTCCAAAGACGTGAAGTGAAGAATCACACAAAAGGTGACAGAGGAGTGAGGGGTAAGGGGGAACATCACAAACAAAGGGTTATGCTGAAGTGAGATCCAAGAAAGGTTTGAAGGGAGAACAAGGTGAAGCATCATAGAACACGAGTGAGAGATCACAGTGTACTCCCCTGGCATTTTGTGATGTCAAGAGAACTGAAGGAAGAGCCCCCAGAACACTGCATGGATCCCTTCGTAGTGAACTAGTGACAGTATGGATGAGAGGGGCACAGTACTGACAGGCATGAAAGAGCTGCAATCTGTACCTTTGGATGGATAACTAATGACAGACCTACCCACTGGAGTTGTGCCCTGCATGGTTCTACTACTAAGTAGTTATGGGACCTTTCAACTCTCTGGGACTCAGTTTCTCCCTCAGTAAAAAGAAAGGGTTGAACCCAGTGATCTCAGAGCCTTTCCCACTCTAAATCCAGCTAACCCATGACCCTATCCATACCCTGCCAGGACATCATCATCCCAGTTGGCCCGTTATTGGTTCCAAGCACTGTTCATACATTATCTCCTTTGATCACAGAGAGTAGAAACACATGTTTGGTGACTGGAACAAAAAAAATGTCAGTTGACTAAGGCTGCGTCTGCCCAACACTGAATGGGGGCAAAACGGGAAAAGTCAATTTGACTCAGAGACACAAAAGAGGATTTGTTGCATCGATAGTAACACCTCACATTTCCAGGGGGGTTAAGGATTGCAAAGACTTTTACAACCTTATCTTATTAGAGTTTCAACATCCTTGAGACACTTTAAGTGCCATCATCCCTGTTGTGCAGAGGAGAAAAGAGGGGCTAGGGGAGTTTAATAGCTAGGCTTCAGTTCCCCAGCTCATTTTGGGTCAGAGGTGAGATTCAAACCCAGCACCTCCAGCCTTCACAGACAGCCTCCACTCCATGGTACATTTTCAGTTTCTCAACCTTCCCCACCAGAGCCTTTGCAAACACACAATCTCTGTTACTGTAAACCCACTGGGGACACAATTTTTCTTTGAAGGTAAGCAGCCTCAAAGGCCACATAGGTCAACAGAATCAAAGATTTGCAGCTAGGAACCACAGAGGCTGCCATTTTACAGACAAGGAAACTGAGGCTGAGCAAGGTCAAGCGACTTGCCCAGCATCCTATAGCTGGTAAGAGTCAGCAGTGTTTGGAAATGATCTCAGTTCCAAGCTTCAAGTTTCTAGCAGAACCCTCACCCCCATTTCACCAGCTCCTAAGGAATGTAGGTTGCATCCTGGTGCATTGAGCTATCCAGAGCCCAAGCGAGTGACAACCGTCCTCCAGGGGACCCCCTCCCCAAGTAGGGGGATCATCTGAATCTTTGGCTTCTGAAGCATTATTGCACCAAGATGATGCCAGGCTGAGAAAAGCCTTCAAGAGGAGAGGCACCTGCTTCCCTGCCTTGGTCCCAGAACATGTCTGGCACTGCCTGAGAACCCCAGGCAGCCTCACGAATATTTAACAGTGACACTTATCTCTCCAGCACATGGCTAGATACTGGGAAGACAAAAGGGGAGCTTTGATCCTGGGCTGCTCCCCACCCAATGATCACTGCTGCTGCTGCTACACCAGGCAGTGAAACCGCAGCACCCAGCGCCCTGTGTGTATGTGCTCAGGGCCACTGCCAGAGATGCTGGCTCAAATAGGCAGCTGCTGTGAAGCCCAGGATAGGTAGACAAATATGTGAGTAAGGCTTTGCACAGAAAGGAAGCCAGCCTCCCAAAGGCACTGGGAAGTGGTCGGGAAGGCCAGTTCCCGCACTCGGGCCCCTTCCAAGGCCAGGGACCCAGGCTTTCTCCATGCCTTCAGTGGACAAGCATCAACAAAACGCCTGCTAGAATACAGGACCCCGGGATCTGAGGCTCGCAGGTGGGAGGGACTGCAGAAGCATCTAATCCAACCACCTCCCATTTTACAGGTGAGGAGACAGGCTCAGAGAGGCTCAGCAATTTGCCCAAGGTGACGCAGGTGACAGGCATCCAAAGCTGGATTTCAGCCCAAGTCCTCACACTTCAGGCACTGTGCTGGGCACTGGGGACACAAAGGCCTGTACTGGGGAGAAGCCAACACATGCACAGATCAATAAGTGTGATCTACAGATCAGATAAAAACAGAGGAATTGTCTGGGAGAGCTTTGAGGAAGACAGACAGGTGGGACAGAGGAGAAGACATGGCAGAAGGGCACAAGCAAAGGTGTAGAGGGGGGAGATGGGGAACAGCAAGGACGTCAGTCTGGCTGAGGCACAGGGTGTCAGGAGATTCCCTGTAAATCAGCCTGATGAGACAGGTTTGATTCAAACCCTGAAGGATTTCAATGCTAGAGAACACTATGTTTTCTCCTAGGGGCACTGGATAGTCATAGACTCTTCTTGAGCAGGCGCAGGAGGCAGAAGTGAAAGCAGTCAGATTTCTCTGAGCCTGTAAAAGGAGGGGCTTGGCCTGGTGTGGTCAGTAGTGAACAGACCTGGGATTCTAATTGGACACAGAGCTTTCTGGTTCTATGTTATCAGTGAGAATTAAGGCCACATTGACAGAATTATCAAAAGCCTCTGTGCTCCCTCTGTGCTCCTGGACTAACTGCAATTCTGTATGGAAAAGGGGAAGACTTGTTTTTTCAGTCCATTAACACCCATGTACTCTTGATGGGCAATCCAAGGCCCAAGCCAAATCACAGGCATCCTCCTCGCCGGTGGGTTAATGGGCGCAGTGACCAGCCTCCACTCACCTCCCTAAGGAGGGGACAAGAATCCCCCAAAAGGAGGGCAGAGGTCTCCCAGGTCACGAATCCAGGCTTCCCTGGGGCTGATGCTTCTGTGGCTCAGTCATGTCCAACTCTTTGTGTCCCCACTTGGGGCTTTCTTGACAAAGATACAGGAAATGTTTCCTTCTCCAGCTTGTTTTATAGGTGAAGAAACTGAAGAAAACTAGGTAAAGTGACTGGGCCAGGATGACTCAGTTAGTAAGTATCTGAGGCTGACTCCCGACCAGGAGCTCTATCCAAAAGCTCCACCAATCCCTCTTCAGACCCTTGAGGGCTTGGTATACTTTCTCATTTAAACACCAGTATCCCCATGGTGGCCACTCTCTGCATTTAGCCCAAGGCCCGGGATATCCTTGCTATAATTAAAACATAGTCCTTATAAGCAAGGAATTAAGGCTGGCAGCTGGAGAGAGTGCCAGACTTGCAAGTCAGGAAGAACTGAGTTCAAATCCTGTCTCAAGACACTTGCTAACTGAGTGACCCTGGACAAGTCACTCAACCCCTCTCTCTCCCAGTCTTCCCATCCATGTTAATAATGACACCTTCCTCTCAGTGAGGATCCAGTGAGATGATAGATGGAAGACCCTTGGCAAGCTGTAATGGGAATGGGAATTTGAAGATCTTCCCTGCCCCTTAATAGACAAAGGGGGAGTTTGAAGACCTCCCCTGCTTTGAAAGTAAGCTCTGCCCCCTGATAAGCTGAATGCAATCATGTGGAGAATGTGATGGAGGAGTTTGTTGAAAGGAAGCAGAGTCCACAGGAAGCTGGTAGTCAGAGCTAGATAGATGGTGGGGGAGAGAGGAGGACCTCAGGCAAGGAGTCAGGCACGTGAGTAAATATTGATCTTGTATTGGTATGTGGGCAGGCTGAAAGATGCTGTGGCTCTCAGGGTTATTACGGCTTCTGAATATCTTTGGTACTATGATAGAATCGGCTTACTGGTTTTGGGATTCAGTTTTCTGGTGTCTAAATAAATATTTCGGTTCTGTCCTTTATCTGGAGAGTCTGGTATATTTTGTGATTTTACATCATGGGATACTTATAGTCACGGTCTTTATTGTGATGGTGGGTGCTGTAAATATTGCATTGGCGCTACACACACCTGAAAGGACTGGACAAATGCTAGTGGTTAGTGCCCTTTGGGGTCAGAGAACTCAGGCTCTGGATCTAGCTCAGTTATTCAGGACTATCGAGTCCTGGAGCAAGTCTCTCAGCTTCTGTTTCTCATGTGTAAACTGAGGCCTTGGACCAGATGGCCAGAGAGGGATGGGACTTGTCTGGCTTGGCCCCATGAACAATGGGTGGAAATGTGTAAAGTGGCCAGCTGAGGTCTGAGGCCAGGAAGAATGTCCTCATAATGAGAGCCACCCCAAAGTGGCAGGGGCTGCCTGGAGAGGAGGGGGAGGGGCTGCAGACCCCAGCAGTCTTCAGGCAGAGGTCAGCTATCCCTAGCACAGGGTTGTTGAAGAGAAGATTCTATTTCAGGTGTGGTCTAGACCAGGTGGACAGTGAGGTCCCTCTCACTCTCTCAGCTCTAACATCCTGTGAATCAAGCCTTCACTTTGTCAGAGAGCTTTAATGAGAAATTCAGATTTGACAAGTTTCTCCACCGGCTTCTTCATTGCCCAGGCTGGGTGGCTGCTGCTCATGCCATTGTTGTGTTTGTCCGTCCTTCTCAGAGAGGATGGTGGCATCAGGGAGATGACGACGTGACTTGCAGTTGACTTTGACTTGAGCGAGGGAGGGCGGGGCCAGGTCACCAGCCTCACTGTCTCCTCCAGAGCCATCTGGGTCCAGTGACCGGATATCAATCAGGACGGCTAGAGATGGCCTGGGATGCAATGTGGGACCTTGGCCCTTTTAGACCGAGGCATTTCACAGACTCACTCTGAGTGAGGTAAAGCCCGTTCAGTGAATAGGCCTCTTTAAGAAGTGAGTCCAGGGATGGCCCCTTTAATTAGAAAAAAAGAAGAAAAAAACAGGCTGGGAGGGGAAGACCCTCAGGGTTGCTGCTCCAAAGAGAAATAGTGACCATTGACATTCCGTGTAAGCCAGGAGGGCCCAAAATATAACCATGAATTGGAGCTCGGGCCGGGACCTAGTGTGGTCCAGTCTTTGAACTTCAGAGTGAACTGGGGTGATAGTTTTGTGAAAGAAGGATAAAGGGCAGCTGCTAATGAGAGCGGAGCAGGACCAGGGGCCACTGGAGCAGACAGGGCAGGGGACACGGGACTTGGCGGTTTCTGAATCCCCTCTCCCATACAAAGCCCCAGTACAATGTCTCCATCAGTCAAGGTGCTCCCTACTGGGGATACCGGGACCAAAATGGCCAACATCCCCCAAATGGAAGATTGACTCTCAAGTATCATGAGTATACATTGAAAGCCTACCCACTGACCATTGGCCACTGCCCAGCATGGCAGTGGGCTGGGTTTGTGTCCAGTGGCCTGGCCCCATCAAGTACTCTCAGTGACCTGCATGAGGCCCCATTGGATGGAGCTGACTCTATTTAGAATTTACAGTGTGACATCAACGAGGGGATATTTTTTAAATGACTTCTCTGAATAGCGGGTCTTGTTTAGCACGTTTTCTGATGCAGCTCTGGTTTATGCTTTAAACCAACTTTATGCTCTGGAGATAAAACATATTTCTCAGCCACAAATTACCCCCATAAGCCAGGCCTTATTAGCTGTGTTTAGGAGGTGTAAGTTTGGGTTTTAACTTCCACTAACAATTTATTACCACTATTTCCTTAGTCTGAAAAACTGGGGAAATGAGAATCATGGTTCCCATTACAACAGACTGCATTGTGATGCTGAGTAGATTAATTATGTGACATTTTTAAGATGCCTTGAAATAGAAGGCATTAGGCTCTAATAGCTTCAATTTATAGGAGCTTTCTGGTTCGGCAAGCCCCCCTTCCACGCATTATCCCACCACAGCCTCACAATTACTCTGGGAAGTAAATAATGCATCTATTATTATCTCCAGTTTACAAATTAGGAAACAGTAGATCACAGAAATTAAGTGACTTGCCCAAGGTCTTACAAATGTCAGGCTGACTCTACTCCAAGTCCTCCTACCTTAGCCTGGGGTCCTTTTCCCTTTTCCACTAGGCTAGTCAATCTTGGAAAGACTCAGGAGTTGCTTTGACCAAGCCTCTGGTCTCTCAGGTGCAGAGGAGACAGGGCACGGCCTGGAGCCCAGTTGGGGTGGGGGCCAGGGCATGGACACATCCTAAGCACAGTCTGACTTCCCTGGAAGCATCTGGCCTCCTGACCCATTAATGATCAACTCTCTCTCCTACCTTGAGCTGGGTGTTGGACCTGCAGCTTGTTTCCCCTTGATCTCCGAGCCTTGGATACTGGCACAATGCAAACCAAAAACAGCCTGATGCCAGCCCTGGGTGACTTTTTGTGTTAGCCCTGCTCAAATTCCCTGCAGTCCCTTCCCTTCATCATGGATGTGGATGTGTGGGTGTGGCTGTATATGCATGCGTGTGTACATGTGTATGTGGCATGTGTCTGTGTATGTGAGTGCATGTATGTTTATGTGTCTGTGGGTCTGTGTGTGTGTGTGGCCCGGAGTCAAGAGATGGAACTTCTTTTTCCTGGAACAGCCAAGAAGCAGGTGTCACTGGATTGAAGAGTCTATGTCAGGCAGTAAGGCAGGAGGGGGCTGGGTCACAAAGGGCTCTGAATGCCCTTTTTCATCCTGGAGACAACTGGTCCCCACAATAGGGAGTTTATTGAGGAGGGAGGTGACATGATTAGATCTGTGCTTAAGGGGCTAAATGGAAGGGGGATTGGAGTGGGGAGAAGCTTGAGGCAGGTGGACCTCCCAATAGCTATGGCAAGAGTCTGGACATGAGGTGATGGGGGCTTCACAAGGGTGGCTCCCAGGTTGTGAGCCTCGAACACTGGGAGGCCAGTGGAGCCCTTTACAGTAATAGGGAAGGCCAGCAGGGTTGGGGGCAGGGGGTGAGTTCTGTTTTGGACATGCTGAGTTTGTCTACTGGACATGCAATTTGAGACATTTGGAACTTTGAGACCAGAGGTCAGCAGAGAGATTGGAACAGCACGGGTAGATTGGAGAATCATTGGCATAGAGATTGTAATTAAGTCCATAGGAACCAACGAGATCAAGAAGAGAAGTAGGGAGAAGAGAAGAGGGATGAGGATAAAATCCTGAGGGACACCTAAGGCTAGAAGGCCTGGTCTGGAAGAGGATCCAGCAGAGGAAGCTGAGTCAGAGAAGGAGGAGGAGAACCAGGAGAGAAGGTGGAGCAGTGTCCTAAAACCCTAGAGGGAAGAGTGATCAGCAGCATCAAAGGCTTCAGGGAGGCCCAGGAGAAGGAAGGTGAAGAAAAGGCCTTGAATGTGGCAACTAGGAGATGAGCAGTCACTTTGGAGAAAGCAGTTTCAGGGCAGGGACAAGGTGGGAAGCCGAATTGTAAAGGGTTAAGAAGAGAGAGAAGAGAAAGGGCAGGCACCTCTTGTGGATGCCCTTTGTGAGGGGTTTCAAAGGGCAGAGGAGATACAGGGGATAGTGGGGATGGAAGGATCGAACTTTTGAGAATAGGGGAGTCAGGAGGACTTTTGTAGACAATAGGGAATGAGCCCGTAGAGAGAGAGGAACTGCCAATAAATGAGAGAGCCGGGATGAGAGAGGGGGCAGTGTGGGAGGAGACAGCTGAGGGACTGGCCTTGGTCAAGAGTAAGGTCACTTCATTATGTGAGACAGGGGCGAAGGAGGAAGGGGCAGAAGGCACCTACCTGATGGGAGACAAGGAAGGAGGGAGAGGAGGGGCCACGGGAGGTTGGAGACCAGATAAAAAGGTGTAGAAGAGCCAATGAGAGTGGGAGGATGGGCTGGTAAGGGACGTCGGGCAGGGCTTGCCTGGCAGCAGTGAGGGCCGAGTGAGGCTGTGTAACCATTTTGTAGGGGATCCAGGGAGAAAGGTTGAGTGATTGTCTTCATCTTCCCTCAGCTCACTGTGAGTAGGTGCGAAGGTGACAAATGGTGGGAGTGACCCAAAGCTGAGGCTTTGGATGATATGATAAGGGGTGGAGAGACTCAAGAGGGGAGAACAATGCAGATTGAATGGGTTCACCAAGGGGTCAAGATGGGAAGAAGAGGAGAGAGCAGGTAGTGTTGGGGAGGTGGCCTGGGAGAGACTGGGGGGTCCAGGGATTAGGGGTCATGGGTGATGGAGAGCACAGATGAAGAACAGGGTTTGGTAAGCCAGTGGGTGACAGAGAAATAGAACGGAACCCCACTCTAAGACTAGCTCTCCATCTACTTTTCCCCCAAAGTGAAATAAATAATACAAGGGATTTGGATAGGAATAAACCTCAGTGACCAAGCTAGTCTAACCTAGGTGGCCATCAGAGGGCATCAGAGTGCACAGAGCACTGGGTCTAGAGGCTGGGAGACCCGAGCTCCGTTTTGTCCTCAGATATGTACCAGCTGTGTGACCCTGGGTAGATCTCTTAACTTCTGTTTGCCTCAGTTCCCTAATTTGTAAAACAGGGATAAATAATAGTAGCTACTTCCCAAGGTTGTCGTAAGGATCAAAGGAGAGAAAATATTGCCAAATGCTCAGCACAATGCCTGGCACCTGGTGGGTTCTGTAGACATTCTTATGTCCTTCCTTTCCCCTTCTAAGTCTCTCACATGATGCATAAAGAAACTGAGTCCCACCAAGAGAAAGTGACTTAGCAAGATCAAATAAAGGGAAGCAGAATTTGAACCCAGGTCCTCTGGTTCAAATGCAGTCCCCTTCCCACTGTTCCCAGCTATCTCTGCAATACTTGTTGAAAAATTATCTTTGTTGGGTAAAGGACACAATTCTTCTTAAGGAAATACCAATGAATAACCACAGTGAGTTTTCACAGACATGTAAACTTCAGGAAGAAATAGAACCATGTTCCAGAGCAGAGTTTTCCTTCATAAAGGTGACGGCCCTCTTTACATCTCATGGATAAGCTCCAGGTCCATCAGCTAGCAACCTTGGTATTAAAATAAAAACTAAATCACCATCATTCCTTTCAAAGGAGATTCTCATCTATACTCATGTAATTAAAGTCATACTGACCTCTCAGGGTAGAAGAAATTCTGAGTTATCATTTAAAAAGAAAATTATGTCGTTATAATTTCTTAGATTTTATCTATTACAAAATCATGTCTACTGTTACTATTTTCAATTTAGAAGTGAATCTCAATTATAAACATTAAAAGTTTGTGCTGGCAACCAACCTTTACTGAACTGGCCGTTTGGGTAGGAGGTAAAATACCACATTCAGGAATGAGGACTAAGCCTCCCCCCCAGTCTCAGTCTCTTCTATTGTTTAGTGTGTCTTGAAAACAAGAAGGTCAAGGTTGTCTTGTATGTTTTATATCAAAATTCACAGAACCTCTTGGATGCCCCCATGTTCTGGAGACAGTTTTATCTTCCTCAGGCAATGTGCCCCACATGAGCTGGTTTTTCATTGATAAGTCGACAGTCTTCCATTGAGCCAGAAGAAATGTCAAACTGCAGACGAGTTTTTGAATACCATCAGAATCAGCTCTTTTGCATGTATTTGGTGGGAATGTTTCCTAATGGTGGCCAGCTCCTTAGTTTCCATTAACAAACATCTTCCAGAATTAATCAGCTGACAATTCTCTTTGCCAAGTTTTGCATCCAGTTTTCCCTGACTGTGTGTGTATGATCCAGCCATGGTTAACAGGATAGGAAATGTTTGCTTGTTGCCATATTAGCTCAATTGGGAAGGGCAATGAGGAGACCAGACAGCTCAGGTGTCCTTCTGAGGAGTTTCTGGATGGGTCAAGAGCCAGTAAACCCACATCTCCTCACTTTCAGGGATGTTTCCAAAGCAGAGTCGTTTCACTGTTACAGTCAGACTGGTTGGGACCTTGGAAAAGGCATACTGAGGAAGGAAACAAAGAGGAAGCCAACAAAGCTGATGAAAATGAGTAAAACTGGACCAATTCTGGCAAGCTGACTCCCTGTGTGAACATAGTCCTAAGCCATCTCAACAGGTGGAAATCTAGATTCAAAGAAGAGAAAAACGAAGGGGTGATCATTCACTTTTGCAAAACAAGGCACCCTGGGATTTCTGTAAAGAGCAAGTTTCTCTAATGTAATTAAAATAGGATTCAAACGTAGGCAAATCTCTTTCCAAACTCTTCTGGAAAATGAAGCGGCTGAATCATGCCTCCAACCGCCTTGAAGGAGGTTCACAATGAGGTGTAAATTTTCTGATGTAGCCAACAGGTTGACTTGTTTTGACTATGCTTACTTATCACGGGGATATATAGTGTTGGGTGTGGGTGAGTTGGTAGAAAATAATAGAAACGCATACAAAAAGACAAAAGAACATTGGTAAAATATTTAAAATACATAAAAATGTGGAAAATGAGCCAAGGAGAAGCCAAGGAAATCGAGCCAAGATGGTGAAGTAGCAAGAAGTACAGCCAAGCCTCCTCCCATTCCCAATGCCTTCAAACATATCTAAACAATGCACCACACCAAGTTATACCCGGGAAAACCAAGAGAAAATCACAGTGAGTCAGTTTTCTAGTCCAGGTCAGCAAGGAAAGGCAGAGAAGTTTGTGGATGGAATAACAGTGATGCAGAGAATTCTAGTAGAGAGAGAGGCTGTACACCAGGTCAAGAAGTGGCCCTAGATCCAACAAAGGGGGCCCAACCAAGCAGGGTTTAGTAATATCTGTCAATTGGCAGACGTTATTCACTGCTTAGTCCCACAGCACAGCTCTAGGGGGAGGAGAGGATCAGCTCTTAGGAGTGTTGTTCAGAGGTAAGGAGTAGCCACTGGGTCTAGACTAGATATCAGACAAGGAAAGCATTCAGAAACACATGGCCAAACTGTTACCTGAATCTTAGGAACAAAGTAGCTTTCAGCCCATTCTGAAGCCTCCAACAGAACAACCAGAGAAACACTTCCAAATCAAAGAGAAACCTGCAGCTTTGTCCCTCTGAACTGGCAGAGCTTTTCAACCAACTAATACTGGCTGAGTCCAGCAGCAGTCTAATAGAATGCTACTTGGAGCAAGACCACAGTTGCTCAGATTTAAACTCATGTCAGAAGCTTTCAAAGCTCAGACTTTGAACAGGATCAGAATACTCTAGAAGCAAGAAAGTTTGCAGGTCCTCAGCCTGAGCTATCCCTGAGGTCCTGGAATAACTTAATATTTAACACCCAAGGAAAGCACCAGCAGAATCAGTCCAGACATTCCCTCTAGTAGTACACAGAGCTCATCCCTAACATAAGGTCCAAAGTCTGGAAGTATGCTGGAAAAATGAGCAAACCAAAAAGAATCCCATCATGAAAATCTATTAGCATGACATAGAAAGTAGACAAAAAAAAACTAAAAGAAAAAAATGGCTTCAAAACAGTTGCAAGCAAAACTTTGAAGAAAACCACTGCTTGAGTATAAGTCCAACTAGAATCTTCTGAAAGAGATGAATCAAGAGGTTTTTTTTTTTAATTTTTAAGTAAATGTGAGCACTAGAGGAAAAAGTTGGAAAAGAAATGAGAGTTATAGAAGAAAGGATTGGAAAGTAAATTAACATTTTTGCACAAAAGGTTCAAAATCTTGCCCAAGAAACAAACTCCCTGATAATCACAGTGGACCAAATGGTAAGGATAAAAGATAATGAGTCCATGATACTATAAGAAATATTAAAAACTAATCAAAAATAGGAAAAAAAATGCAAGGTACATCATATCAAAATTAATCATTTCCAACAGACTGAGAAAATTTAGGGATCATTGGACTACCTAAAATCCAGGACCAAAAAAAAGGAACCCAACATTATATTCCAAGAAATTTTAAAGGGAAAATGCCCAGATTTCTGAGAACCACAAAGAAAAATGGAAATAGAAAACATCCGCCAGTCACCTCCTGAGAGAGATCCACAAATGAAATCCCCAAGCAACATTATAACCAACGTTCAGAGTCTCCAGGTCAAAGGAAAAAATGCTGCAAGCAAATGGAAAGAGAGAATTCAAGGACCAAGAAGTCACAGTCAGGTTCATGCAAGATATAGCAGCTATTTGCATAATGGAGTGAAGGACTTACAATATTCCATATGGTAAAAGATGTGGATATAGAACTAAGAATAATGTACCAAGCAATATTTAGTACAATCTTACAAGGAAAAAATGTATATTTAATGAAAGGGAGAATTTCCAAGCCTTCCTGATGAAAAGACCAAAGCTACATAAAAACTTTTAAGAGAAAACATGAGTTGAGAAGCATAAGAAGGTAAACATGAGTGAACAATGGGAAGGGACTAAACAAGAACAAGCTGTTTACATTCTAATATGGAGAGATAATGCACGCATCCCCCCTGAACACTTTCATCACCAAGGGTCATAGAGGGAGGGCATTTAGACTGAGACTTTGAAGAGGAGCACAGTTTGGGGAGGTAGTAAGGGAAAGGAAGATTGGGGGAAATGATCTCACAGAATCAGATGCACAAGTAGAAACTGATACGAACAGTGAGGAAGACAAAACACACAACCTGAAGTCCAAAGGCGAGGCTCCGGTCCCAGCTCCAACTTTGCCTTGCTGTGTGATGGTGAAAACATTGCTCCCCCTCTCTGAACCTCAGTCTCCTAAGAGACATACAACCTGAAGCCCTACATCCATGTGAGCTATTACCATCAGGCATAGAGGAAAATAGAGCAAAGGAATTACAACATGTTCTTGGCCTCCTCTGGGAGCTTGCAGTCTGGCTGGGAACATGACGTCAGTGGCCATGTTCAGAAGTCAGGGAATGAGACAGCATCTGCTGCCTGTATGGCATGTACAGGTTCTACATCATACAATGAAGGGGCTGGGTCTGGGGAAGGGGAGTCAGGAGGGTGAAAGTCTGAGAAGGAGGCTACCTGGTAGCTCAGTGGACAGAGCATGGGGGCTGGAGTCCGGAAGACCTAAATTCAAATCCAGTCTCACACAATCACTAGCTGTGTGATCCTGGATGTGTCACTTAACCTCTGTGTTCCTTGATCAATTGAAGGAGGAAATGGTCAACCCCTCCAGAATTTTGGCCAAGAAAATCCCATCTAGGGTCACCAAAAGTCAGATATGACTGAATAAAAACAGCCAAAGCTCTTTGTCCTTTGATGGCTCTGCGGAAGATGACAATGGGCACCAACAGGAAACATGGATGGGGAGGGCAAGCTTTTGAAAGACAGACTAGGGAGATTAGAAATGGATAAAGTAAGAAACAGGCAACCTCCAAAGGTTTTCGATTAAGAGTGTATGAGCTGGCTTCCCTTCCACCTTGGGGTACACCTGTCCTATGACTATGACACATGACATACACATGGGCCAGGACAAGAGTGTCCTAATCAGTCTTCCCAGCTCAAGGCTCTCTTTCCCCCAGTCCATCTGCCACACAGCTGTCCAAGTCCTGAAATATTATGTAAAAATACCAAAAGTGATATTCTTCAGTGGTGCAGGTCTGATGTCTACTCACTAAACACCCATGCTTCTTATTACCTTAGAATCAAATACATGCTCCTGTGTTTGGCTTTTAATATCCTTTCCAATCTGGTATCACCCGACTGTCCCAGGCTCATCATACACAACTCCCCTTCCAGCTCTGTGTGGCCCGCCAAAGGCAAAGATCCTTGGCCCTTCAACCTCCCCCCCCCCCCCCGGTATTTCTAAAATGTTTCAAGACCCCAGTATCATAGACACTGTGTAACATACTCTGAGGAATCCTGGTTTGAAGCAGTAGACTGGGGTGGAATCAATTTTCCTCCCATTATCAGAGTTTAAGCTCGGTGCTGTCCAATGTTTGCAAGGCCACAATTGGTTCTATGAAAAAGAAAGGCTTTTCTTCAGCCCTCGGAGGCGAGGCTTTGGCCATCTGCCCATGTGAGTAACCAGCGTTCACTTCAGAGAATCCTCCTCAGTGAAATGGGCGTTTGCCAGATGCCTCCCCATCGACCCCAAGTGGAAGCTGTGCTTACGTGTGATTTCAGCCGCTGGAGCACGAGCTCTTGAGAACAAGACAGATCAGTCGAAATCAACTCTCGGGGCTTTTCTTGCTCACGAATTCTACATTGTCTCTTTCTTTACTTTTAAAGCCAAGAGACCAAAAATGTCAGTGGATATTTCATTATTTTTTTAAGGAAAATAGTAGAAAGTTGGAGTCATTTTACTTCTTGGTCAATTTTGACTCACTTGGATAAAATGTGTTTTATACAAATCACATTCAGCCACTTTAGAAAGAGGCACCACCCATTTTCCAGACCGGGTGATAGTGAAAATGGGCCACCAAAAAATTTGGAGAAAAATGTGAAAGATTTCCCCCGCTCATAAGCTTACTTTTTCCAAGGGACCCCACAAGGACTTTGAGATGCGTGTGTGCAATGCAAATGAGAAGAAAGTGTCCATCTTGGGAAGTGGCCCCAGATCGCGGGTCACCACACAGAGAGATGGGGAAAGGTAGCATCTTTTTAGTAACAGTCATAGTTTCCATTGCTCCATGTTTGTGAGAAATAAAGGAATGTCACTGAATCCCTCATTTCGTCGTCCTGCCAATCCTGTGAGCAAAGGAACATTCTCATTTGGTGGAATGAGGAAACTGAGGCTGAACGGGCAAGTGACTTGGCTGAGGTCACACAGCCCTTCCTTGGCAAAGCCTCTTGTCAGCCCGCGTGCAGAGTTCTTCCTGAAGGAGCATAGACTTGAAGTCTATGTGCCACAGGATTAACTCTGAGTTTACCAAGCATTCCTGGTGCGTTTCCACTGAGCAGCTACATTCAGCGTTTGGTGATGCTGCCACATAGACATTTTTTGCTTGGCCCCAGAAGATAGGACAAGGAGTGATGCTTTGGAAATGTTAGAAGCCACGAGAAGCATGGATGCATCAGACACACAAGGGAACACTGGGAATCTGATGACTCCTCGTGCATTCAAGGACAGAGGAAGTCTATAACTCACAAGACAGAAAGGCCTCAGAGGACAGCTGATGCTCCTTCTGAGAGTGAAGTCAGAGAAGAAAGATCAAATCAACTGGATGGAGCCGCCGTGGCCATCCCAGGAAATCAAAGCAAACCAAACGAAAAGCACGGCTTCTCTAAACCATGGTAGGACCTGTGTGCTTTGAAGAAATATTAGGAAAAGAAAAAGAAGAGACTGAGCCACTCATGGAGGAGGAAACCCACCCAATGAATAGTAAGCAATGTAAAGTCCACTCCAGCCACAGGCATCTGCCTTGGTCCTAAAGAGATGGTAGGAAGTTCGAGATGCCTTCATCTCTGAGACTCTGAGAGCCTGTGCTCCGGTGCATCTGAGCATGAGCCCCATCATCCAGTTTTCCTTCACTGACCTGTAGTGACAAGGTTCTTATTACCTCACAAGACAGTCCATCCTGATCTGAGATAGTTCTGTCTGCTAGAACATTCTTTCTTATAGCAACTCCAAAGCAGCC
This sequence comes from Pseudochirops corinnae, assembly GCA_028646515.1. Classification (NCBI taxonomy): domain Eukaryota; kingdom Metazoa; phylum Chordata; class Mammalia; order Diprotodontia; family Pseudocheiridae; genus Pseudochirops; species Pseudochirops corinnae. The sequence goes on from CM053589.1 coordinate 201,846,071, forward strand.
TCTCTATTGCCCCAAGCTCCATACTTGGGGATCAGGTAGAGCAAACCTCTGCTGTTATTCTGTCCCCCAACCAAGTATCCCAGGCAAACACCCCACTTAAGATCCTCCAGGACCCAAAGGGAAGTAATGAGTCCCACAGATAGTTTACCTAGAGGCAGCAGGGAGTTAAGAGATGAGACAGGAGACCTTTGGGAGGATAATCTCATAAACGCAAAGGGCTTTAGAGGAAGTTCTCCATCACTCGTGTGCCCCATTCAGTTGCTCTTCTTTCATTTTTGAAGAGGACCAGTGACATTATGTAATTCAGCTGAGTAGGATGGGAAAGGTACAGGAGCCAATTATAGTCTGGGAAGAGAGCCTCTGAGCAGCAGGTGCCTGCATACTGGGCATGGAGTCAGCAAGACACTAGTTTGAAGTCTGTCTCCAACACCCACTAGCTGTGTGACCCTGAAAAAGTCACTTCCCCTTTTGCCTGCCTCAGTTTCCTTAACTGTAAATTGGAATAATAATGTGAGTGAGCATTTATATCCTGCTTTAAGTTTTACAAACATTATCTCATCTGATCCTCACATCAACCCTGAAAGAAAGGTGCTGAGAGTGTCCCCATTTCATAAATGAGGAAGTTGAAGCTGGGAGAAAAGTGACTTGCCCGAGTCACACAGCTAGGACATGGCTGAGGCAGGATTTGAACTCGGGTCTTCCTTACTCCAGGTTTGCCCTACTGAATCTCCAAACAGTTCCAACAACAAGACCAGCACTTCCCTCATGGGGCTGTTGTAAGGATCAAATGGAGAGTGCTTTATAAATCCCAGAACTATCTGGGGGCTAGTGATTAGTTCTATTCCAGCCACCATAGTTTCCTTGCTGCGGCCAAAGATCCAGCCCTTTCTGGTAAATCTGCCGCCAGACCTTCCTGAGGTGCTGAGCTTGGGTTTCCACCAAACTGCAGGCAGACCCTTCATCTGCCCTCCGGCGCCATCTCAGGTGTCTTTCTCCCTGAGTAGGACCAGCTGGAGTAGGTGGAGCCTCTGAGCATGAAGATCACCTCAGTACCCCAAGGAGGAGGCAGAGGAGGATTGGAAAGGATGTCTGGAAGACCCCCATTAATCAAGTCCAGGAGGCTCTTCAGCTGGCAAGCAAGTGGCTTCCAGAATGCTGGCCAGCTTCCTTCCCCAGCTGTTTCCATCTCTCTCCCCACACTGAGACATGGCCCATAATCCTCGCCTCCTCTTCCCAGCCCGTTTCAACCCGGTTGTCCTCAGTCCTGCTCACGCCTGCAGCTGCCACAGCAGAGATTAGGTAGGCCTACAGGAAAGCCAGCTGTCTGGTGCCATATCTGTGATGGAGGAAGCCCTAGACCTGGGGACTAGTGGGCTCAGTGTCATGTGTTCCCAAGAGAGTTGATTCAATATACAGAAATTCCTTTTCCTTACAGCTTGTGCCAAGGGCATTTATGAATTTCACAATTAGAACTGTACCTGAGTTTCTGCTTAAATATACCATAAAGTTTACCAGACTCATAGGAACCATATTGAAAGCAAAATCTCAAATCATACATTATAATTTCAGAGCTAAAAGGAACCTGAGAGATGCCCTAGACCAGCCCCCTCAACTTGGAGATGAGGAAATTGAGCCCCAAAGAGGAAATTGACTTGCTCAAAGTCCTGGAGGATGTGGAGAGCCAAAGCCTGTGACCCACCTAGGATCATGCTCTTTCTATATTTTGCCTTCAGAGTCAGAGTGAAGATTTGAATCCAGGTCTTCTGACCCCCCCAAAAAATGGTGTTCCATGATGGAGTCCAAATAAGGGCTTGCTTTGGCATTAAAGGAGCTTGATTCAAATCTGACCACTTTCCCTACCTGTGCACCCTTGGATAAATCATGACCTCTCTGTGGCTCAGATTCCTCCAAATGAGGGAATCAGACTGAATGATCTCTAAGTACCCTTCCAGCTCTCGATCCTATGATTCTTACTTTAATAGTGTATCTTATAGTGGTCTGGGCCTGGGTCTTCTCTCCCTTCTAGACCATAGGCTCTGTGAGAGCAGATGTTGTGTCTTACCTAAACGAGTATCTTCCCCATCATCTAACACAGTGCTCTGCATACAACGGGTATTTAACAAATGATTGCTAAATGAATGAATTATTCAAATGCACTGAACGATCCTTGTTCTGAAAACGGGATAAGAAATGACCCAGTGATGAAGACACAAGAAGGAAATTAAGTAAAATGTCATTAAGTGCCCAAAGGAGAGAAATGAAACTTTGTAAATGAGATGTTGTTAACAACCTGTGCAATCAGTTAGCAGATAAATGTTCATTTGGAGCAAGAATTCAGTGTATATAAAGCAAAGCTCTTCTAACCTTCCTTTCAAAGACACCCTAAGTGACTCTGAATTGTACTGTCCCCCCAAGGTATTTCCCCTCAGCAGCCGCATCAGAACCCACCGTCTGAGAGCACTTTCAGCAGGGCATAGCCCTTATAAAAGTCTTTGGAAAAGTTAGACAGATAATGTACAGAAAACACTTTCTCAAATGTTCCGAGCCTGTCCTATCATTTTTCCCCTCAGTCCCAGTGAGAGCTGATGTAAAAGACCCTGCTCATCCAGTACTGGTGACCAGGCTCCCCAGGGAGGGCAGCCAAAGAGCCTTTGTATCGGACATTGGCTATAAAAGAAACCTCTGAAAACGTTTCCCACACCTGCTTGTCCTGTCTTCACCGATGGCTGATGATACAGGAACCGTTTAGCCCAAGAAGGACTCACTTCTGGGACTTGGATACAGAAAGTGAAGCTGTTTTTGTTAAACAGCCCAGTCGCATCCAATAGCTCAGTGAGTGACTCAATACATTTTTTCTTCCTTTGATGAAATGACTTTAAGCACACAAACATTTCCCTATGTGTCCTCCACTGCAACCAGTTTTAACAATAATAAATCACATTTCCGCAGTCCCACAGTGCCTGGCAGCAGTGCCAACACACTCACATAGAAAGTGGGCCACTTAACTATTCACCAGGCTCCCTGCAGGCTGCAAAGCGACTTAGAAAACCACAGATTAACATCACCTATGTGCGTGACATTGTATTTTTTTCTATTTTGTTCAAACGGTCCCCAATTTCAGTTTCATCTGGTTCAGGGCCCCTCAGGAGTGCTCTCTAGCTCTCTCCCAAGGGCACACCCTCATTCACCATCAGTAACTTTTCCCTTGGGCTTGCAGGGACGCTCTTTTTTGTTCCCCTCTACTGACCAAATCATGAAATACTGTGTAGTGGAGCCATCCTTACGGGTGTCCTAACGTCCTGCTAAGACTGAGCTCCATGGGGCCAGGTATAATATCCTATCTAACTTCGCATGTCACCCAGCATGCCGTTTTACATGCAGTAGGTACTTAATAAATGTTTCTTGTTGTTTATATAGTGGATTTATGGTGATTCCCACCTTACAGATGAGGAGACTGAGGCTGAGGTCACAGTCAGCAGCCTCAGGCTTCCTCCTGGATACACTTGGGGGCTCTTTCCCCTCTGTCCTGAGCTGCCTCAGGGACAACGGCTGCACAAGAAGTATGTAGGAGTTTCTTTAGACTTCAGACAGGCGTTCTTAACCTGGGGCCATGGACTCCCAAGTGGTCCATGGATACTTTTGGGGGTCCATGAATTTGGATGGAAAAGATACATTTTTATTTCCCCCGATCTTTGGTTTCCTTTGTAACCCCCTGGATTTTATTTTATGTATTTAAAATCATGATTCCGTGGAGCTTGTAGATTTTGCCCAACTGCCGATGGGCTCCACAATGCAAACAGGGTTCAAAAGTCCTGCTTTAGACAGTGCCCAGGGTTGGGACTCCCCAGTGAAGGCAGAGGAGCACAAATACACAATGGGGAGTGTAAGTGTTGGACACGAATGTCATTAGGGAGCGAGCGATTTGTTGTAATGGGGACACTTCCTCCATGAAGCAGACTGCCATCCATTCATAGCTCCTCATGCTAGAACTGCCTTTGGCTCCCACAGACTATGCAGCTTGTGTGGGGTCCCCACAGCTAGTCAGTACTAGAAGCCAGACTGAAAGCCTGCCTCTGGGTTCTGGGTTCGAGCTCCTGTCCCCTCCACTGTTCCTCTTAGGAACTGGGTGGGAAAAGAAAAGTTCCGCTGGGCATTTGGATGTTTACTTAATTGCAGTTTCCAAGGGGTGGGGTGAAAGGTCTTGGCCTTGACTCAGTTGAAGGACAGATGCCCCCAACATTTGGCAGTCAAGGGCCCAATCTTTAGAGAGAAGATGGAATTTAAAAAACCTATATCATCAGCTAGACTGTGAACAATTTAGGGGGAGAAGGAAGATAGAGGAGCCACAAAGCAAGGACATTTGGCAAACACTGGGGGCAAAGGATCCGATGAAGACCCTCCAGGGTTAGACCAACTGTGGTCCAGTACAAGGGGGCTGGACCAGATGGACCCTGAGGTCCTTCCAGCTTCCTCCTTGGGATAGGATTTTAAAATGGAAAGAACCTGAGAGAGGATCTATCCATCCCTTCATTTTACAGATGGAGAAACTGAGGCCTAGAGAGAGTAAGCTTTGCTTAAGATCTCAAGGTAGTAAGTGGAGGACAGGTATTCAAACGCAAGTTCTCTGAAACCAGGAGGCCCCAGCCTGTCTCCCATTCAGAGGTCAAATCCCAAAGGAACGTTTTCAGAAAGGATGCTGACGTTGGGGTGGTCTCACATCCACTGGTGGGCTTTCTATCTGTGTGGAAAGCCATTTCTCAGAGAACTCTTAAAGGACAAATTCTCACAAGACATCTTCCTTCCAATGGAATCCCTTTCCTGAGTGGATTTATTTTTCAAAAGCCTGTGGCTGAGTCCCCGAAAGAAAGCCTGTTCCTTTGGGGTTCAAGAGCTAGCCCCTTTCTCTCTGAGGGTCCATCTCTCTGATTCCCTCTGTGTGTGTTTCTGTCTTTGCTTCTCTCATTCTCTCTGTCTCTGTCTGTCTGTCTCTGTCTGTCTGTCTCTCTCTCTCTCTCTCTCTCTCACACACACACACACACACACACACACACACACACACACACACACACACACACACACACACACACACACACACACACACACACACACTGGAATGATGGTGCCCCTAGTGGTACTAAGGCATCACGGCATTTTGAAGGCTCAGCCTTTCTCAGAGGCACTTCTTGCATGGGCCAGGCCTCTGCTAAGGCTAGCAGAAACTGTAGAAATATGTCCTTAGAAAGACCTACATTTCACAACACAGATACCCCAGGCCATGGTTATCCACATCCTGCCCCCCAACATTATTCACCTTACTAAACATTCCGGGTCCCCACAGATGACTTTGGGTTGAGTACCCTGTTTACAGATCAATGATCGGGGGGCCTAAAAGGGGCCTTAGGGGCCATGTAGTTCCACCTCTTCATTTCACAGAAGAGAGTCTGAGCAGGGTTAGGTGACCTTGCCAAGGTCACACACATATTAGTAACTGAGATGGGATTTGAACGTGGGTGCTCTATTTCTAATCTTGGGCTCCCCCCTGCCCTGCCCACGACAGGCCGCCTCCAATAGTACATTGGCATCTGGAGCTGGAGGAGACTTTGGAGGCATCTAGCTTGACGACCCCCCAGATTTACAGATAAAGAAACCAAGGCCCTGGAGAGCAAAAGGGCTTTGGCTGAGGTCAGACGGCAGACCTGGGATTTGGAGTCGGGGCTCTGTGGGCCAGGTGCCAGACTGAGGTGAGAGGGGCTGTGAATGTGGAGCAGAGATGGTGGGAGCTAGCCTCAGCTAGAGGACATGGGGAATGAAGAGAGCTTGAGAAACACTTAATTGTCCAAGTCACTGGAAAGCTGCAAGGCAAGTTTCAAAAATCCTTAAGAAAAAAGTGCCCTTCAAGCCTGGAGCTTCTGTGCAGGGATGTGTGCTACCAAAGAAGGGGCTCCCTGGTCACTTCTCACTCCCTCCAGGGATGATCCATGGGTGGGGAAAGGGAGTGGACAGAGCCGAGCAGGGGGCTAAGGCCAGAGAGCCCCAAGAAGGGGGTGGCCCTTTGGCCAAGGCCGGGCCCTGTGCCCATTCTGTAAGGGAGAGCAATGGGGCTGGGGAGACAGGCAGGCCAAGGATCACAGATCCAGAGCCCCTGGGAGGCCACACAGGCTAACCCAATAGGGAGGTCATAGGAAAGGAGTTCTGAATCTGGAATTCAGAAATGGAAGGGATCTTGGGGGGTCAGGAAAACCTGAGTTCAAATCCAGTCTCAGGCACTTACTGTGTGACCCTGGACAAGTCACTTGACCCTTGTTTGCCTCAGTTTCCTTATCTCTAAAGGGGGGATCGTAACGGCACCTATTTTCCAGGTGAGGATCAAATGAAATAATATTTGTGAACTGCTCAGCACACAGTGGGTCCTATTTAAATGCTCCTCCCTTTTCTTTTACAGAGGAGGAAACTAAGACCCAAAGATGGGGGCGGGGGGGGGGGAGGAGTGACAAGGACAAAGGGGTAGGAAGAAGCAGAACCAACATGATCGGCTCCAGGACTGATTCTCAAAGGAGAGACGGTGACTTCGAGCCGGCAGCCTGAGACTGAAGCCTCAGGGCTCTGGGGAGGGGGGAGGGAGGGAAGGGGTACAGGAGGGGGGCTGGAGGGGGGAGGGACAGGAGGCATGAGGGAGGACAGGAAGGGGGAGATAGGAGGGGGGAGGAGGGAGAGAGGGGAAGGGAGAGAGGAGAGGAGGTAGTAGGGATGGGGCACAGGAGGCAGGAGGGACAGACGACGAGAACAAATGAATAAATGCCGATTGACAGGAAGGAAGGGACTTCTAGATTAGGAAGTTGGGGCTGTTCTGGTTCGAAGGGGGGGAGGTATCAGGGCTAAGGCTGTGGGGGAGGGACAAGGGGAGGTAGAGGGGCTTCCAGGGCCCCTGCCATGTGCCACTCTGACTGCTCACCCAGCCGACAAACAGGAGGGAGAGATGGGTGCTACCCAGGGGCAATCTGGCTGGCTCCAGGAACCCTGGCCTCTCACTGTGGAAGGGTTCCGTCCTGGCCTGGCAGGGCAACAGGGCTCCCTATGGGTCATGGTAGCCCAGACTTCTCTGAAAGACTCCCTCCCTCTCTCCTGGACAGCTGGGGGAGTGGAAAGTGCCCCAGTCTGCTCCTTGCCAGCTCGTTTCCCTTCCAGGGCTTCATTTGCCCCATCCAAGGAATGGGGTGGGGAGATGGGGGTCCAGACTACCTCCAAGACTGACACTCTACTTTCAAGTCTGACACTCCATGGGGGGGGCCTCCTTTAGACCCCTTGGCACCTTCCATACCTACACCTGATGACAAAAGTACAACTTTTGGTTGGAAGAGAATCATTTAAGAGTCTTAGGCAGGAGCTGTAGAATCCTGGCTAACTCTTCATTTTATGGAGGGGAGGAATGGGGGCCAAATGGGGAAGAGACTTACCTACCCAGCCTCACACCGGTAAGTCCGATCCTGGCTTTGGAGATTGAAGGGGACTGAGAGGTCACTTCATCTGACCTCTTCATTTTACAGATGAGGAAACTGAGACCCAGGGAGGGGAAGGCACTTTCCTATGGCCACAAAGCAAAGCAGGGATTCGAATCCTAGTCTTATAACTGGCCCCCGTAAGTGGAGTCCAAAGTCCAGTGCCTGGCACGTAGAGAGAGACCCAGGAAGGCATCACGTCTGACCCACTCAGTGGCTGGGTGAGGACAATGAGGCCAGTCGGCTTTTGGGGACCTGAGCTGAACCCTGTCACTCCCCCCACGCTACTATATATATTTGGGCAAGTCCCTGCCCCGTGCCTCAGTTTCCCCATCTGTCAAATGAAGAGGTGAACTAGAGGTCCACCCAAAGTCCCTTCCCGGTGTGAATCTGTGAGCCTTCCTCCATCCTGGGGAGTCCCAGAATGAGTCCGGGGAGGCGGCGTGGACGCGGCAGCAGCTCAGGGGAGGTACTAGGAGCGCGCCTGGGAAAGTTTTAGGGCAGCTGCACTGGAGAAAAGTTTGCGGGAAGAAACTTGGTGGGAACTGAGGGGCAAGAGGGACAGGGGAGGGCAGAACAGGCGTCCAGCCGGCGTGAGGCTGATGTCCAGTGGCCGGGTGGGGGCTAGGGCCCTGGGGGCTTACCTTGGGCTGTGCAGGCCGCCCGGAGCAGCAGCAACAGCAGCAGCGGCGCTGTCCCGCACGGGCTCTGGCTCCGGGTCCGAGGACAGGGTACCCGAGACAGCGGACACATCGTCGGGACGCACGTTCAGCCTCCCCTGGCCGCCTTTGGGGGCTCAGAGGGAGGGCAGCGCCATGGGGCGCGGGGGGCCAGCGAGGTCCTGGGTTCGGGGTCCGGGCTGGGGGCGATCAGCGGCGAGCCCGGGTGGGCGCCCGCATCCCAGCCCGCCGGCTCAGTGGCCGCAAGCTCTGGCTCTGTCCAGGAGCCGCGGGTGGGGGCCTAGGGGAGCGGGGGCGTGGACGCCCGCCTTGGGCCAGGGGAGCCTGCTGGAGACAGTGGGCGGCTAGCACCGTGGCCGGCGGGCGGGCGGCGTGCGGAGCCCTGGGCCGGGCCGGCCCGTCGGGGAAAGGAGAAGGCTGGGGATGGGGACTGGGAGGAGCGGTGGGAAGAGGAGGAGGAGGATGGGGAGGAGCCCCCAGGGCCCCGCCCCCCCAGGCCCCCGGCCCCGCCTAGCACCGAGACCCAGGGCCAACTTTTACGGTCCTCTTGACAATGGAACAAATTAGCTGCCTCGGGCCGCGGGGTCCTAGAGGAGGCTGCCTGCAGACCCGGCCCCTTGGCCCTCGGCCTCCTAACCCCCCGCCCCCAATCCCCCGTCCCGGGGGGCCGGCAGCAGCTGCTCAGAAGACCGCCCCCCTCCTTCCCCCGTGCGCCTGCCCAGGAAGGCTGCCAGGCGCGCCGGGCCGCTCCGATCCGCCTCTCCTCCCGCCCCCACGGGGGGCACACAGCTAGATGATGTGGCTCCGGGGCTCAGGGAGGAACTCCTCCTCCTCCTCTTTCTGCTCCTCCTTCCCCTCCCACTCCTCCCCCTCCTCCTCCTCTCCCTCCCCCTCCTCCTCCTCCTCTCCTTCCTCCTTCTCTCTATCTTCCCCCTGATCCCCCTCCCTCTCCCCCGGTCACGGAGAAAACCCAACGCCTCCCTCCCTGCCAAAGGCCGCGGTCCAGTGTTTCAGCTCAAGCCTGGAAAGGATGACTCGGCGTCCGGCCGGCGGCGCACAAGCTCCGAGGCTTTCGAGGCTCCCTCGGTGTGCCTGGCCGTGGGCTGCTCGGGTCCCGGGCTCTTCCCTTGGGCCATCATTTTAGCTGACTTGGCACCAGATCCTAGATCTGCCCGGGGGCCCCGCATGCCTGTGGCCATCCAGAGCCAGGACTCTCTCACCGCGCTAGGAAGCCAGCACTGTTGGCCGCATAGCCCCACTTTTCGGATGCCTTAAGATGCGTTGTTTTGACTTAGAATGGGAGCTTCTTGAGAGCAGGAAGAGACTCGATTTTTGTGTTTGTAGGCCCAGCGCTTAGCACAGTTCTTGACACCCCGTTAGTGGATCTCCCTCTCTCTCTCTGTGTCTCTCTCTCCTCTCTCCTTCTCTCTCTCTCTCTCTCTCTCTCTCTCTCTCTCTCTCTCTCTGTCTCTCTCTCTCTCTCCCTCTCTCTGCCTCTTTACCTCTCTCTCTGTCTCTCTCTGTCTCTGTCTCTGTCTGTGTGTGTGTCTCTGTCTCTCTCCCTCTCTCTCTGCCTCTTTGTCTCTCTCTCTCTCTCTCTCTCTCTCTGGATCTGGAGACAGGCTCCATATACAAACAGATGCCTTCTTTCATGTGCAGAAGAGGAGGAGCAAAGGGCCACCTGATGGCCTTGGTCACACCCCACTGTCACCAGTCAGGCCTCATGCACCAGGGCTACCTCTCACTGCAACGTGGTTTCACTTTACTGCTAGAGATCTATTCTAACCACGACCAGAGCAATAGTAACAGCAGTTCATTTTTTAATAGCACCTCAGAAAGTACTTTCCTCCCAGCACTGTTTACTTGCTGTCCTTTTAGAAATGGGGAAACAGGCCCACAGAGAGGTGACTTCCCCATCAGCACATGGATAGTAAGAGGTGGGACCATCTAAAGGTGGAAAGACCCTGAGAAGCCGCTGATGCCAAAGCCCTCACTTTAGAGGTAGGGAAACTGAGGCCCAGTCCAATGACTCACCCAAAGTCCCACAGAGAGAACTGGGCCAAGTTGGTCTTGGAACCTGTTTGTGCTCCACCCTTCAGGCTCCCTCTGCTGTTTCCAGTTGAATTAAATACTTTGAAATCCAAGAATCCTGTTCTTTCTCCTGCTCAAACCTCCCTCCTGAAGCTGTGCCATTTCATCCGTCTGGGAAGCAGGCTTCTGTTTGACTTGGTTGGTATGGTTTTGCCCAGCAGCCTCCATTCCATAGAGCTGTACCAGGGATGGTGTTTCCAGACACATTTCGACCATGGTTTTTAGGCAAAGAGCCCCAGCTGACTTTATATGACAAATCTAAACAGAAGGAACTGGTCACGTGTTAGATGGTGAGCCCCATGAGGGCAGGTACTGCCTGGGGCAGCTTTGTCTCACTACGTCTTCAGGAGGTACCTGGCACATCTCTGCTTTTCCACCCATTATTGGCAAATGAGGGAAAGATTGAGAAGTTACTAACACTTCAAATGGCCCCAAACTTCTTAATGACACAAAGGCCCATCTTTATTATCATCAAGGCTCCTAGAGGGATGTTCTCTGACTGGGTCATGGGATAGCCCCGTTTCTGAAGAACTGAAATGGAGAGTCACCCAAATGACAGTGGCAGAATTGGTGAGGCCCATAGTGGCCTGGGTGGGCTACAAGGTGTGTAGACTGAGAATATCATCAGAGAGACATGGGCCTGGGCAAGGTGGTGATGTGGAAAGAGTGAGGGGTGACTGGTCAGCTCACACTCTTCACCAGCATCCCTGAAATGCCAAGAGGGTTTTAGGAAGCCCCTCTCCATCCCTCTATTAGCTAGAACTCCCCAGGGCAAGAGACTGGGGCTGGGTTGCCATCTGCTTCTTTGAAGGAAATGCAGGAAAGTGCTGCTTAGAATGAATTATCAGAAGCTACAATTGCGTCAAATGTGGAAATGTGCAGGGTCAGTCAGTCAGTGAGCACTCATTAAGCCCCTACTATGGACCAGGCATTTTCAGCACTGCTCGGCCCCAAATGATGAGATCCTTGATTCTCCGATGTGTTGTCAGCTCCATGTCCACGAACCATATCAGCACCACTTTCATGGACCTGTGATCTCATCTCTGGGAAGACTCTATTCACTAGTGCAGATTGCAGCCCGTCCCCCACTTCCCTTCTTGGTGACTCTTGTCTGTGCCCTTCCAAGACCCATCCAGGACCTTTCCGTGGACTGCTTAGACTTTTCTCAGGTACCAGTGCTGCCCTCAGGCTATCCACATTGTCTTCTCTCTGGGACATGTCCTACATGGAATGGCTTACCTCGCTTTTCCCATACATGTTACCATGGGCAACAGGCAGCAGATATGTTCACACACCATGTAGCTCTCAATAGCTTTTCAGGTCATTGTCCTGTTATCATGGGGTTCTGTACTGTACAGTTACCTGGCATCGTTCAGAGAGAGCTGATCTTGATGAGAAAGGTTTGGGGGTCAAGGATCAGTTTGGGATTATGCCCGGTTTTCCAAATGCCATCCAACCTGTCCCCTCCCACTTGTTTCAGAAACGTGCATGCAAATGGGCTCACTCCATGGGGTACCTAGCCTCAGTGCACCTGGGTCTTGCACATTCCTCATCCACCTGTTTTTCCCTTTGTGGATTGTAAGGTGAATCCCCTTTAAGAGGCTGTGCCTTTTAGAGAAAATCCTGAATGTTCTGAAGCTTGGAGCCCCTGTCAGTAGACACATGTGGGAAACTTCCCTCCTCGTCTCGCAGTTAAAATCAGACACTAGGAAAATTATGAACATTTATGAAAATATTTCACATTTTTCTAGAGTTTTAAGGTCCACAAAGTGTGTCCCTCCTGACAAACTGTGATATAGGTGTCACAAATGTCATCATGCCCATTGTACAGATGAGCACAGAAGATTTAGAGAGCTCACCCAAAGACATGTAGAGCCTCCGTGGTAGGTCTGGGCTTGGAAGCCAGGCTTTCACGCAAGAAAACTAACCCAGAAATGTTCAAGATTTGCTCTCAACACCCTGGTTCATTCAGTCCAAGCACCACCTCCTAAATGAGACGTTGCAATTTCCACCCCCCCACACACACACTCTTCTTTCAGCCCCATGTGGCATTTACTTTGTTATTTCTCTATGAACAATAGACCCAGTGGGGCTCCATATTGGGGCAGCCATGGTCCCTCTCCCACTAAAGGGCCCCTTATTCTAGGCTTAGTTGGTCACTAAGCATTTCTTAAGCACCTACTGTGTGCTGGCCACTGGGTAAACAGTAGGGATAAAAAAGGGGGGGGCAAAAGCAAACCCCTGCTTTCAAGGAGCTCGAAGTCTAATACTGGAGACAACACGCAAACAGCTGTGTCACACATACATATACACACACGTACATGAAACAACTTGGATGTAATCAGCAGAGTGGAGGTACCAAGTAACATTAAAAAAGGCTTTTGTAGAAGACAGGATTTTAGCTGTGGCCACCTCTCCTCTAAAGGGAGGGCTCAGGCTTTCTTCCTGAGCTCTCTGGCTCACTGAACCACTACCTGCCTCAGTTTCCTCATCTGTAAAGTTGGGATAATAATAGCCCCTATCTTACAGCATTATGGAGAGGATCAGACGAGTGAGCCTGTGCAAAGAGCTTCACAAATCTCCAAGTGCAATACGAATGCTGGTTAGTGCTTTTCCTTCATTAGTCTGTGAGCTCCTTGGGAGGAGGTTGTGGCCACCTCCTTGCTTTATATCCCAGTGCCAGCACATAGCAGGAGGCACTGACTGACTGAAGCCGTCTGTATGGAGTATTCAGGGAGGAGCAGTGCTCCTGGGCTCTGCCGGGCCCTTGTCGGAGCTGCTCATTCACCTTTGGTGTCCACCTGGCCCCCAACTCTCACCTGTGGCTCCAAGAAGCTGTAGCCTGTGTAGCCATCACACCTCAGTAAACCCTTTTGCAGACCGAGATTGTGGGTAGTCGTCCTGCCTCAGTGCTGTTGGTGAGTTGGGGCAGGGGGCATCACCCCCAAGCATGTGAAGACTTCCCCTGGAAGAATGGGCAGATGAGAAGAATCTGCTCCAAAGGAGGCAGCTGAGGCAGGCACCATGGAGCCCTTAGGGTGGGGTCAGACATCAAAACTGCCAAGGCCATCCACTGCCTCTGTGGCCATCACCAGTGGCTCCGACTTTTGTCCTACCTACTGAACTTCCATGACTCTGGAGGACAGAGTGAGGCTGCTGACTTTGTGCAACTCTATCTCACTTAAATCTAATTCATAAGGGCACCAAGACATCACCCTGTGATGTCATTGGTCCTCTTTGAAATGAAAGATGAACTGTACCGATGACCCCATCCCAGAGCTAAGCAGAAAGTCACTTAAAATCTAGATTTGGCTCACATCCAAAAGCTACTTAATATACAATAGAAATTGAATATAGGTCAGCTATTGATTTTCTTTTTTAAAAATTAACTTTTGTTTATTTTTAGTTTACATTGTTCATTTCCACGAGATTTTGAGTTACAAATTTTCTCCCCATCTTTCCCCTACCCACCATCCCAAAATAGCAATCCCACTGTATACCCCCTCCCCCAATCCGCTCTCTGCTATATCCTCCCTCCCTCATCACCCCTCTGACTTTCCAGTAGGATAAGATGGATCTCCCTACCCCAGTGCCTGTATATCTTATTTCACTGTTGCATGTAAAAAAAAAATATTTTTTAAACATTTGATTTTAAAACTTTGAATTCCAGATTCTTTCCCTTCCTCCCTCATCAACTACCCTTACTGGGAAGATAAACAATTCAATATTGGTTGTACATGTGTAGTTATGCAAAACATTTCCATAATGGATATATTGTGAAAGACTGACTATACTTC
>CM053589.1:201860634-201883759 GCA_028646515.1 Pseudochirops corinnae
CCCAAGACGACGATCCTGATCCAGGCTGCTGAACGCGAGAGCCCTGGCCTGAAAACAATCGCTCAGTCCCCCTGCTTTTTGCAGGCCGAGGCGGGAAGCTACAACACGGAGGCGGGTGCAAAACCTCTGCCTTTCACTTTTCCGCTCTGGAGACCTTTCGGAAGCTTATCTCCCCCTTTCGCAATCCCCACTCGTGCAGCTGGTGCTAATCCACGCTCACCTGAGAGCTTTCTCTGCACCTCCCGCCTGGCCGCCCCGGGGGCACAGCCTCGGCTTCAGGCCAGGCTGGTTTCGGTTCGCAGTGCTGATATGGTTCCTCATAGCCGAGCTGACTTTAGTGGGAAGTATCTTTGTGTGCGTTTTGAAGTTCTAGGTTGGTCGAGAGTCCTATTCCATGGGTATTTTGGGGTGGCTATGTGAGAGCTGCGATATATTGCTCCTGCTATGCCGCCATCTTGGCTCCGCCCCCAATAATAATTTTTGAAAAGAACAAATTGGCCTCTTTGAGGCTTCCCTTCACTGCTCTTGGCTCTACCCTTTGGGGCCAAATAGAACAAGGGGACTCCACCTGCACAGAGCCAAATGCTTGAAGATAGCCTTCCCATGCCTCACATGCTTCCTCTTTTTAGTCAATTTTGAGTAATGCAAGGAAAGCGATGAAGTCATTCATAAGTTCCAAGGGGGAGATTCAGGGAAGCAGAATCAAAATTCTGTGAAGGCAGGGATTGTTTTGTCTTTTGTGACTGATACCCATCATTTAGGGAAGTGTTGGGTACATAAAGGGGGTATTTAATAAATACTTGTTCCTCGCCCTATCCACCATAACACATTGTCTCTTGAAAGAAGAGATGTCTCTCTACCTGTCCACAGAGGGCAGCTACCATTTGACACTTCTCATGCTGCTCTTAGCTATCTAATGCCCCAAGGAGAGTGACGATATATAAATATACTTATGCATATGGTGCCAGGAAGTGAGTGGGAAGTAGGACATTTCTTCCATGGTCCACTCCCTCAGTAAGTCTCCAATGATTCACATTAGGGCTGATTACCATCACAAATAAAGCTAGTGATGGTTTCCAGCAGTCCTTCTTTTGGGCATATTTCATTTTCTAAAATCGTCCTTTTACTGAATTTGCTAATTTTGGTAACATTTTAAAGTAGAAAACAGAAAAACATCTAGGAAAGAAATAGGAGCAGGAGTGGGAAGAGGATGGGAGTCATTTTAAAACATCCTCATGCTTGTTTTGTTACAGTGTTCAGGCAGCAGCTGTGCAGCATGATTTCTGAAGGGGTTTTCAACAGTGAGGAAAAAGAGAAGCTCATGAATCAGAAAGAGTGGAAACTAGAAATGCCTATTAGTCATAATTCAGAAAGTCATTTAGAAGAACCTTCACCACAAGATAAAATTGGATCATTTTAAAAA
The DNA here is from genome assembly GCA_028646515.1 of Pseudochirops corinnae. Taxonomy (NCBI): domain Eukaryota; kingdom Metazoa; phylum Chordata; class Mammalia; order Diprotodontia; family Pseudocheiridae; genus Pseudochirops; species Pseudochirops corinnae. Next base: position 201,862,058 of record CM053589.1, read on the forward strand.
TGAGATTTCTTTTTGTCATACCTTCTACCTTGTAGGATGCCAAAAACCAAATCAAAACAAAAAAACAAAAAATTCCTTACAAAACCTATTCCAATCACTATCCATGCCCATCATGCTCTCTCATTGGGAGGAGGAGTTCGAAAGAATCTAATGAAAAATGCATTGGCCTTGGAGTCAAAAGCCCTGAGTTTCAATTCTGGTTCAGACAGTGGCAAGTCACTTAACCCCTATGTTTCCTCATCTGTAAAAGACATAGTTGGATTACATGATCCCTGAGCTCTCTTTCCGTTATGAATTCTGTGCTTATTTGATTTTATCATCACATAATCAGAAGTGGAAGGGACCTTGGTGATCATGGAACATAACTGGATACCATCATCATCTTCTCTATCACTATCACCTTCATCACCTTCATTATCACCACCACCATCATCTTCTTCATTATCATCATCTTTATCACCATCATCACCACCATCATCATCTTCATCCCTGTTGTTCTGGCAGCTCCTGGCATTGTCCCAATGATCTCTTTCAATGACAAAACCCAATCATTTCATACACCTGCACAATTCTTAGCTGAACATGAAAAATAAAATAGCAATTGCAGGAGGGCAGCTTGTCCCAGAATGTTTGACCTGAGCTCATAGAACATCAAGGTGAGGACAAAGTAATGATAATCAGGACTCCCATTTATATAGCTCTGGAAGGGCTTAAAGGTTTGCCTACAAAGAGCTTGGCAAAGGCTGACAAATGGTCAGGCAGCCTCTGTTGGAAGACCTCCATCGAGGCAAAACTCCCACTTCTCAAGGGAAGCCCTTCCATTTCAGGATATCTCTAATTCTTAGGCAGCCCTCCCTAAAATATTAATTCAAAACTTGCTTCTAGGGAACTTTTACCCATTTTCCCTAGGTTTGCCCTCTGACAAAAGAAGGGAGGGAGAAGACAAACATTTATTAAGAACCTACTATGTGCTGGGCACTGTGCTAAGAACTCTGCAGTTATCTCATTTGATTCTCTCTGTGATGTAGGCACTATTATTATCTCTATTTTACAATTGGGGATACTGAGGCAGATAGAGGTTAAATGACTTGCCCAGGGTCACACAGATAGGAAGGGTCCAGGGCCAGATTGAAACTCAAGTCTTCTTGGCTACAGGCTCAGCATTCTGTCTACTGTGTCAGCCAGATGATGACAAACAGAACAAAATTCTCTCTCCTCTGCATGACGACCTTTCGAACACTTCAGATAGTTTACATGCCCCCCCCTCACGAATCTTTCTTCTCCCCAAGCTAAACGCCCCCAGGTCCTTCAGCTCCTGTTAATAAACTTGCCCCTTTGCCATCCTGATCTCCCTTGCTGGACATTTTCCATCTGATCAAGATTCTTCTTAAATTGGTGCCCAGGGCTGAAGACAACCCTCCAGAGGCAAGTAGATGTGAGAGGACAGAGGAAGTGAAACTAAGGTCTTTCTCATCTCTGAAAGCTCTGTCACTCCCAATGCATCACACGTTCACAGCAGTTTCCTGGCTGCCTAATCCCACTGTTGACTTGGACCAAGCTGGTAGAGCCCTGACACCCAGGGGCAAGCTTCCTATCATGAGAGCTGCCCCACATCATGGCGGCTTGCCTTTGGAGCTGGAGGGTGCTTGCATTCTTTGGTCGTCTCCAAGTGGAGGCCAAATGGCTGCCATTTATTGGGTGTATGACAGTGAGAATGCTTTCCGTTCATGAATAGGACCAGATGGCCAGTCAGGTCCCTTCCAGCTCTGATATTCTGTGATAGTATAAAAGCCTTTCAGATTTTTTCATCCAATAAGAACATGTAGGAATACTCTTGCCATAGTGCATGAGGAAGCACTTTTTTATATAGTGAAAGATATGGGGTGAATAAAATGCAGTCATCTCAACCAAAGCCTGATGCAGTCACATGTTGAAACCCTCTGGAGCTGGCCTGATCCCTTGGTTGTGAAAATTTCAAGGGTCAGACAAGCAGGAAATCATTGTTGGCTTCTTGGGGACGTCCTAAACTGATGGGAAGCCAGCTGGTATGAGGCTAAGAGGCATCAATAAGTACTGTAGTGGTTGCAGACCCAGATGATTTTTCTGGGGACTCAACAGGCCAGAAAGGTTGTATTGTGGCAGAGGGAAATTGGACCAAAGACAATAGTGAAGAGGGAAAACTGTACCATCTCCCTCAACTCCAGGATGGCAAGGAAGTGGGGGGAGAGACAAGTAGAGGCACTTGAAGGTTAGTTAAGAGAACCAAGGTCAGAAGGGTTCAGAGTGAGCTCAGTGGAAAGGGAACAAGTTGAGGAAACAGGAGCCAAAAGAGAACTTTGGGAACTAAACGTTTTTGCCAGAACTAGAGAAGTTAGGGATGGAAGTGGTAGGGGAACTGGGAGCACAGGTGTGAGTGCTGGGAAACCCATGTCCTAGGATTTCACACTAAATGGGCTCAGGGTCATTAGCTCAAGGCTTTCATTTCATAGATAAAGAAAATGAGACCCAGACAGGGAAATTCACTTGCATAAAGTCCCCCAGCTAATAAGCTTGATTTGACTCCAGATCTTCTGATTCTTGACTTGGAGGTCTTTCCATGACACTATTCTACGTCTCCAAAAAGAAAGGTTCCTAGGGCCTGACTCCTTATCTCAGGGTATGAATTAGAATTCCATGACCAAATATCACAGAGTCAATAGGAAGACAGAGAAGGAGAAGTACAGCTTAAACCTAAACCCAGAATCAAGACTTCAACACTATCCCAATGTAAGGGGCAAATTTGTCATTTGGGAATCAGTGGACAAGGAGTCATCATGAACTCCAACCCTCTCTCACACATATTCCAGGATAAGAAAGAGGAAAAACAGAAGAAAGTCTACCTCTGGTGATCAAGCCCCTACCCTCTGTGCACTTAAAGGCAGAAGCCTAGGCTCACTGATAATTAGTCTTACTTGCTTAAAGTAGACTGCCCCCAGCAACATGATCACATGCCCCCTCTGACTTAACTAAGTCCTAGGGAGCTGCCTGAGGTATATTGCTTGCCCAGGGCTTACCCAGGACTGTGTAAAACGTGTCACGTCTGAGGCGTGATTGGCACCTAGGTAGGGCTTCCTGGCCTCCCTCCGGGATAGCACCCAGACTCATTTGTGAGGAGAGGATTATTACCAAAATGTAGTCCTGATCCCCATGCCCAGTAAGGCTGCTGGAGATCCCCTTAATAAGCACTATTAAGATTTCCAATGAGTCTCAGAGGAATCTGGTTAGCATGGGAGACTGCATTTGTCCTGAGGATGGGATTGGGGGTGGAATATAGAAAAGAAAATCCCAAATATCATCACTTAACAGAACCAAACGTGGCTACTGTATTCCAAACTAGACATCACCTCTTTCAAATTCATGTTGAAGGGGGAAAATGGATGGCCAGTGGGGCCAGAACATCCCCACTGATGAACATCCTCTGATGAAAATGACATTGAAGTGTCTGTGAGGGCTCGCTTTTGTTTTCACATAGGATGCCTGTGATCCAAGCCTTGGTTTGTAGTGTTTGTAATTTCTGAGGTGTGAATAGTGACACTGAAAATTTCACAATCAGCTCTTTCCAGAGCGGTTTGGAGTCGTTACAGACTACCTCTGAATGCTGCACATCCACAGTGCCCCTCCCCGGCAGAGAACGGAGGGAGGTAGACTCTCTATCACTTTTCCAGAGCCAAGTGTGGACATCAGAATTAAACCATTAAATCTTACATTTTCAAAGGAGTTTCCCAATTATTGATTAAACTTAATGTGCTTGGTCAGTGCGGGATTCCCCTAACGTGACTTGGCACCTTTCAGATCCCAGATACTGGGGTCCAAACTAGGAACTAACTGGGAAAACCCTTCATCGCTGTCCCACACCTCCAACTCCAGTTTAGGTTGACTTATTTTGTTGTTATTGTGTTATTTCAGTCCTGCTAGACTCACATGACCTCATTTGGGGTTTTCTTGGCAAAGCTACTGGAGTAGTTTGCCATTTTATTCCCCACTCATTTTACAGATGAGGAAACTGAGGCAAACAGGGTTAAGGGACTTGCTTAGCATCATTTAGCTAGTAAATGTCTGAGGTCCTCCTGACTCAAGGACCAGAGCTCTAACCATTGAGCAATCTGGCTGCCCTTGACCCTTCAGTGAGCCCTGTTATTTGTTTCTACTTGAGAGGATTCTTAGAGATCACAACAGTTGCAAAAGAAGCTTGAGTGATTTAATACGATGAGAACCATTCACTTTCTGTGGTGATCAGTGACCAGTAACTGCCCACAACCTGAGTCAACAGGTCTCTCAAGCAGTGCACACTTCTCAGTTTGTGTCCCAGAGACATCCTCCCGGGACTAACATCCATGCATTTGTTTTCAGTTCTGATCTGGAGACAGATGCATAACAGGCTTTTTGCATAACAAGAGCTAAGAAGGACATGAACATCCAAGAAACTGGAGATGCAAATGATTTTCTATAACATCATAACAATTCAATGTCAGGCTAACCTGACTCCTGAGAGCTCAGCCCCACCCCTGCTTTGGGGGCTAAGTAAGGCAGCACTGAATTCATTTGGTCGAGTTGTCCTCATTGATCCCACACAGGCGCAAGCAGCCCAATTCTGTCCCATTAGGAAGAGGGATACCCACAGAAGCCCATCTCCCATGGCCCTGTAAATTGTAAGGGAGGGTGGATGGATTAGGTAGCTAGAGTGAAGTGAGGGAGGATCAATGGCCTGGCTTTAAGTCTTCAGGTCTTGACTAGGACGCTCAGCTCCTGTGGGACCATGGTCACGTCCCTTTCTGTGGTTCTCAGTTACCTATCTCCAAAATGAAAGACTTGGTGGTCTTTTCTAGCATGACATATTTATGTGCCATGAAGTGTTTCATAAATGTGAATTAGTATGATTTAGACATTTTCCTTTGTTTCATTTTAGGGGTTAAGAAATTCGTGATTTTAATCCTTCTCCATTAATTTTTTACAAACTGATAAGTTATGTTCCCCCTCAGGGGCTGAGGGATGGACTTACATGTTTGTTGGTTGAGGAGAAGTTTAGTTAAATCTGCTGTTTACACACTAATTTTATGACCCAGTTAAGGATTTTTTGACCATAGCAGCTGTCAAGATCTACCTACTTCATCACAGAAGGGAAACAATCTGCGTGGGTCAGGGAAGGAGGAGATTGCACACACCACCTGATCAAAGAAGTGATCCCTGAAGGGTTGAACTAAGTGTGCATGGATAGCTTCCCTTCTATGCCCTTGGACCCAAAGGTCAAGAGGCAGATTTGTATAGTGGGTGGTGTGGTAGACCAACACTCTATCCACTATGCCACCCAATGCCTCAAGAACTTGATGTGCTATGGAAATATTCCTACTTATCATTCAGTGACAAGCACTGATAAATGCCCAGGAATCTCCCAGATGCTCATACACTAACACCTGCCTGTGACTTGTCTGATGGTTACCCGGTTTAAGAGCAGTTGTGTTTGAGCCAGATTGCAAGGGTTCAGAACATAACGAGAGGTGAGAAAGCAAAGGCAACAAATGTCAATGAGATTTTTTTTTTTTCCACAACCACTGTCTGACAGAATCAAGTGGGTTTTTCTTTCCTTTTCCTTTCTCTTCTTTCCTTCCTTCCTTCCTTTCTTTTTTCTTTCTCTCTTTCTCTCTCTTTCTTTCTTTCTTCCTTTCTTTCTTCCTTCCTTCTTTCCTTCCTTCGTCCCTTCCTTCCTTCCTTTCCTTCCTCCCTCCCTTCCTCCCTCCCTCCTTTCTTTCTTTCTTTCTTTCTTTCTTTCTTTCTTTCTTTCTTTCTTTCTTTCTTTCTTTCTTTCCTTCTTTCTGAATAGGGAAATTTAGGCATGTATGTGTGGACAACAGAAAAGAAGTCGGTGAAGGGAGCAAGGTAGAGGAAGTGATTCTCTGATGTGAAATGGAAAGTGCTGGGCTTGGAATCAGGAGAAACTTAGATTAGAATCTTACCTTAGATATTTATAAGTTGTGGGGACATGGACAAGTCCCTTAATCTCTTTGAGTATTAGTTTCCTTGTCAGTAAAAGGGAAATAATGTCACTGGTGGAACTCTCAGGGCTGTTGTGAAATTCAAAGGAAACAACATGTGTCAAGTGGTTGGTAAATCCTAGAGCCACAGATGCGAGTTATTTGTCCAGGAAAGATGTAGGCCAGATCAGAGCCCAGAGGATATCTTTTCCAGGTATAGCATGAATGGCTCTAGCTCCCATTTTGACAGTCTAAACACACACAGTGAATTGACTAAGTTGAAATTTCGAGAAAGCCCACACTTGTTAGGGTTCGGGAAACATTTTTCATCTTTGCAGGTTTCATTTCCAAAAGGACAGAAGGAAAAGAGCATCAGGAAATTGGCAGTCATTAACAAGTCATTAACAAGTATTGATCAGCATATAGTCTGGCTTTGCAGATCTGCCCCTTTTTGAAAATTTTATGTCTCTCCCTTTTATTGTGATCTTTCCAAATCGTGTTTACACTACTAATGTCTTCTTATTATGCCGGGACTAACAATGCTTCTGGAGCCTGGTTCTGGCTGGATGCAGATGGAATGTTTGCCCCAGCCCAGTTGCTGCCCTTATGAATATCCCATTGGGACACAATGACCCCACTGGAAAAACCCCGAGCAGGATTTTCAAAGAGACTTGGGATTTTTTCAATCATCTCTAATGGAGCTGTTCACTGAAAGTTGACCCTTAAATACTAGAATCACAGCACACTGCTGATTCTACATCGTAATTTAAGATACTTTCACAACATGACTAAGGGGGAAATCTGTTTAATGTACATGCATAGCTTCTACCAGATTGCTTTCTGTCTTGGGGAGGGGGGAGGGAAGGGAGAGAGGGAGAAAAAATTTGGAACTCCAAATCTTTCAAAAGTGAATGTTGAAAACTCTCCTTACATGTAACTGGGAAAAATAAAATGCTATTAGGTGGATGAAAATAACTTAAGAGGCTCCAAAGTTAGGGCATAGATTTATAATTATTATGAGCAATTATACAGAGAAACCTTCTCAGTAGGCTAATATTTGGCCATAACTCTCTCCATCAGCAAAACAGCTACACAAATCTCAGATGGCACATTTGCTTCATAAGTATTTCTGTTCAAAAGGACCAGTAAGAAAGCAATGAGAACAGTTGTAAGCTGCAGCAGGGATCCCCGAGGAAGACTGGAAGGGAGATGATCCTGGGATGAATTGAAAGCTGAGAAGGAAAGACTTTCCTCAATGATTTCAGCTGAAAGTGACCTCAGAGGGTTTCTCATCCAATCCACCCATTTTACAGACCAGAAAACTTGGGCCTGTGACTTGCCTAAAGTAATGGCAGGAAGGTAGAATCCTTCTATCTCATGTTCAAAACACCATGGATCTTTTGGGGATGGGGATTGCAAGGGCAAGATATCATGATCCCCAGAAGGAAGGGACCTCGAGGCCACCAAGGCAGGAAAATTAGTTTCAGAAATCAGAAGTAACTTACTCAAGGTGACACAGGTAACAACTCATCTCTCTCTCCACTTTATTAGGATGACGTTTCTATTGAATTTTTACCTTCAGTGGGAAGATCAAGAGGACCTGAGTTCAAATACTGCCTATGATATTTACCACAGGGGTGATTTGGGGCAAATTATTTAACCTCCCTCCCTGTGCCTTGGTTTCCTCATCTGTAAAACAAGGAGTTTGGACTTGATGACATCTAAGATCCCTTCTAGTGCAGAAGCTACAGCCTTTTGCTGCTGCAATCCCATCCCACAAAAGAGCCATTATCTTGGGATATAATTCTGTGACTGTCCTAACCTGAGCCAGCCGAGGTGGCTGCAGTGCAGATGGATCATAAGAGACAGATCAGGGAAAAACTGAGAGGTAATACAATTCTCATTACTCCTTTTACTGAAGAGGGAACCTGAGGCTCAGTGAGGGGAAGTGACGTACCTAAGGTCTTATAGCTAATTAATGTTGAGAGTTGGGACATTCTAGAATCAGAGAGCAGGAAGAGGGCGTATTGACCCTTACTACTCACTTACTACCTCTCCGAGTCTCAGTTTACAGATCTTTAATTCCAGGGGGTTGGACTAGATGGCCCCAGAGATTCCTTTGAACCATCAATCCATGATCTAAGGATTGTATGATCTACTTCTCCCCCTACCCCATTTTACCAGTGAGATCAAGAGGAGTAGTGATTTGCCCAAGGTCACAGAGTAGTTTGTACAGTCAGGATTTAATGGAGCTCTTCTGACTAGCCCAGCTTCTGTTGAGCTCCATAACTTGGTCCTTTCTGACTTTTCCAGTCGTCTTACCCCTTACCTCCCACCTCCCCCCATCCAGTGACATCGGTCTCCTTGCACTTCCTCAAACACCACACACTGTCTCCCAAGTCCAAATAGTCCAGTCGTTCCCCATATCAATAAAGCTCTCCCTCTTCCTCTCCCCCCTCCCAGCTTTCCTGGCTTCCTTCAAGTCTCAGCTAGAACTTTCAGCATCTACATGAAGCTTTGGCCAGTCTCCCTTGATGCTCCCACCTTCACCAGTTATGCTGTGTCTAGCTTGCTCCTACAGACTCATTAGCACATTTGTGAGCTCTTTGAAAGCACAGACTGTCTGGCTTCTCTTTAGCACAGCAGCTCAAGGAGCTTAATAAATGCTTGTTGACTAAGACAAAGGTATCATCATGGTGGGGCTGGGGGTCACAATTTCAGTCAGTGACACTCTTAGATAAAAATACAACAGAACACAGCTAATGCCAGTCTGCGGTGTTCTAGGTCACTCTGCAGCCTCAGGGATCCTTAGGGATGGATCCATGGATCCCTCTCTATTTGAGTTCAGCACCACTGGTCTAAGGCAGGGGCTCTTGCCTTTTGTAGTTCACATAACTGATGGTAATTAGGTCTATATATTCCTGTTTACAAAGCAGCCATTTATCTTTGCCTGCTTGTGTCTCATTTCCCCAATTAGGTTGTCTCTTCTCACTGTACCACCTGCACTTCTCTGCACACTGTGGATGCTCCACAGACACTTGTTAAATGAATGAATGAATGAAAGAAACATTCCACCAGCATCCTCCAGGCACTGATCCTGGGTATCAAAGTGTTTGAAAAAAATCAGTAGTAATTATCTGAAGACATGCTGGATTCTCTGGCCACTGGCCACCTTTCTAATGATCTTGGGAAGTCTTGGGACATCCATCACCTTACCTCAAACTGATCCTTGCTAATGATTCCAACAAAGAATGAATCTGGGACAGCTCCTTTTGGAGAAATTGAGGAGAGACAAGTTTCTTGCTTGTAGTTTTTTAATGAGTTAGAAGTTCCAAGTCTGTTGTCTCTTGGCTATTATCTTCCCCAGGCTTGATTCCATTTGGTAGGAACTCATAGACTTCTCTTCCTTATTTAAGACTCATGAGCCTTCCCTGACCACAGTGGGATGGCAGCCCTTTCTCTATTGGGAATGTAACTGAAGCTGCCATCCTCCACTCAGGCTCTCCACTGGTGCCTCATTTCAATGGGCACAGAGGTGACTGTCTCTGGCAGGTTCTCCTAAGCTACAGAGGCTTCCAGTGGGTGCCCAGGGATGGTCAGTATAGCTGTGGTCTCAGTCCCCTCTATTTGCCCACTTATGCTTGGAATGTTTTGTCATGGACTTAGATTCCTTAGCTCAAAGTTTCTTAACTTCTACTTGTTTCTTTTCTTGTTGACCTTCCTTCAAGGAAGATGTCTACTTCATAAGGAAGCATTGTTATCTGGTTTGTGCATGTATTCTCTCCAGCCAGGAATTTGAAGGGCAGATGCTTTTTCTGTTTGTTTTTCTCTCTCCCACGTTTGCGGCTTTGTCTAGGTGGTGCCCCCTGGCTGGAGCTCTCTCTTCTCACTTCCCAGAATCTCTCGCTTCCTGTCAGCCATTCCCTCCCCTACACAGAGTGTCCAATCCCCTCTTCTTAAAATTGGGATTGATTTTTTAAGTCACTAGGATGTTTTTCATGATCCTCTACCTCATCATTCCCTTTTGCAATTACATCTGCATTTTAAAAAATTTTATGAATAGCTTTGGTTTTTACATCCCCTTCACATAGTAAGCACTTAACAAAGGCTTGTTGATGGACTGATTTACAGACACCGCTCCTTCTCCTGTCTTTGCCATTGAGTCATCCCTGGAAACAAAGGTTTTAAAATGAGGATGAAAAAAACCACTTGGGCAAAACTACCCCGACAATGTTGCCTTGTAAGTCTTCTGTATCAACTTTCCTGCATAGATGCCATCTCTCCACATAGAATGGACACATAGCCTTGTTGGCAGCAGGTGTTTCATTTTTGTCTTTGTACCCTATGGACATAGAACAACCCTTGTATACAGTAGATGCTCAATAAATGGGTTTTTTCTGTTTTTTTTTTTTTTGTATATTGCCTTAATGCCCTAGTCTCGTTGAATGAGGTTTACTTTAGGAGGTGGGAGAAAGGATACTGTGTAATGAACCCAAGGTCATTGTCCCCAGCTCCCAAGGGAGCTCCAAACCACAGTACCACTCATAATCAACAGGCAGTGCAGGGCAGTGGAAAGCACACTGACTTCAGGTAGAAGACCCACATTCAAATCTCATCTCTGATGTTTACTGACTTGTATGACTTTAGGCAAGATCCTTGTCATCCCTGGGCCTTAGTTTCCTTGTCTGTAAGATGAAAGACCTGGCCTCTCAAATGGTTTCTGAGGCTCCCTTCAGCTCAGGATCTATGTTCTATCACTATTTTGTGTCCTAGTACCCATTATGGCCATCCTGGTCCAGCCACTGCTGCCATGAATACTGTAGCTGCCCCCGAGCTCACAGATTGAGGACTTGGTCCTGATCTGAAGAGTGGCCACCTCAGCCTCTTTGTCAGGGCCTCATTGCCACTTCCTTAGAGAGATTTTTTCTTTTGACAACTGCTTTATGATTTATCTCTGAAGGACTGCAATGTTCCCAACTTCAGGAAAACCATATTTTCTTATTACAGAGATAGAACACCATAAAATCACATTCACATTTAAATAGCTTTGGCAGAGTCATTACCTGGAAATTATTTATGAAAAAAAGGAAGCCCATCGATTTTCATGTTTTGACAAGGACCTGTTGCAAAACTGAAACTCACTTGGAAATAGAATCAACCCATTTAATTAGCACCAACTGTATAACCATGCATTTATTTTGCATATACCTACTTATATGCAAAGTGTCATAGATTAGAGCTAGCAAGGACCTGAGTGGTCAGGGAGTTCAAGCCTCTCTTTTCCAAAGGAGTGACCCGATGTCACTGAGGTGAGGTGAACCACCCAGGGTTACACAGGTAATTCAATACAATCGGCTCACCGAGCATTTTAAAGACCCTTCTATGTGCCAGGCTTTGGGGCTACAAGGACCTCAGAATGAGGGTCAAAAGGTACTGAGATAATGAGAGAGGATCTGTAAAGTACTTTTCACAGGGTCTGGTGGTGCTCAATTAATGGTTATTCCAGTCTATTCCATTGTATTACAAAGTAAAGAACAGTCCCTGCCCTCAGGAAGCTTCCATTTTGCTGGGGGAATATGTCTTGTTTATGTGGATGAGCAAATACAAGATAATTTGAGGAGGAGGGGAAAGCACTAACAGAGGCATCAGGAAGGCTTCCCGGGGGATAGGGGGCATTTGAGCTGAGCCTAGAAAGAATTCAAGGACAATGTTTTTTTTCTGAGGGGACCATGGAAAGTAAGAAAGCACCAGGATACAGAGCCTAACGTGTGTGTGTGTGTGTGTGTGTGTGTTTTGGGACGATGGCTCCGCTCTATTCTAGTAGGATGCTGAAGCATTTCCCTACCCCCATCCTGTTTGCCTTCCAGTAGCTCAGTTCATCATTGTCTTGAGCTTGCCCATCAGTAATGGAAGTCAGTTTTCTCTTGTTCTTCCTACAGTATGGGTGGGGTGTAGCTGGTCATTGCTTTCTCTCTAACCTTGTGATGTCTTCATATACTCAGACCTCGAACCTCAGTCACTCACAATGCCCTACTTCCATTCTAGGTGATTTTCACATGACAAACACAAACCGTCGATGATGTATCACTCTGTGTAGGTTACGGAGTCAGGACACACTCCTGCCCCCAGTCCTGATGGTCCTTAACTGTCTTCAAGCCAAAGCTGAGCAGTGACTATGGTTTTCTCTCCCCTATTCACCACATGGGCATTCATTATTCCAAAGGGTGGCTCTGGATGTTGACCTTTAAGGAATGATAGATCCTGATCCTTTTTGTTACTTACTCAGGATTCTGACCCGTTAAATGTCACTTCCCTTTTATAAATGCAGATAAGATCTGCATCAATCATTTTGCTTCTGGGGACTTTATTCCACCTGTCAGCTATTTCAGCCCTAGCCTTGGACATGTTAGCCAGGGTTTGTTCAGTTGAGTTGAAATGAATTGTCTAAATTCAACAAATATTTATAAAATGTGTTTGTTAAAAGAATACAAAATAACACTGTCACAAATTTCTTTTGATCTTGAAGATTCCTGGGATTTTTTCCAGCAGAGCTTCATTTTAAATGATATTCTTTAACTGATTTCCCTTATAAACAAGTAAGGTTTGGCAACCTTAGAGATAAAGGCATAAAGAATGTTGGTCTGGAAGCTGGAACACCTGGTTTCAAATTTCTCTTTACAAGCCGTGTGATTTTATGCAGGTCATTTAACCTATCAGCCTCAGTGACTTCATCCATAAAATGAGATTCCTTATATTTGCACTACATCCTTTGAAGAGTGGGATGAGGCTTCCTTATAAACTCTCAAGCCTAGGACCAGTGACAGCCCTTCTTAGCTGTCCCTGCCCAGGCTCAAGTCCTTCAGTAGAGCAGTTATCTCAGTGCAGATCTTCCCATCAAGGACACGGATCTCAATCCAGTCAGACTGCTCCCTTCATTGTGACTCCTGTCCATGCCTTCCACACCTACCTGAAGGGGACCATTTAATGCCCTGAGCCAGTGGTAGAGAGAGGCTTCTTGGATTGCTCTTGATTTCTCTCGGCTCTTGCAAGAGGGATAGATTGGTGGCCATTGCTTGGTTTCCGTCTCCTCCAGTGTCCAGTTTCACCTCTTGTGATCTGACATTTCTTTGATGATCTCTCCACCCAATTGCTAGTGTCTCTTCCTTTCCTCCAAATCAGCTTGTGTTTATTTTGTGTTTGGGGCAGCTAACTGGTACAGGGGATAGAGTTCTGGACTTGGAGTCAGGAAGATGAGAGTTCAAATTCAGCCTCAGACACTTATTGGCTGTGTAACTCTGGTCTAGCCACTGTTCGCCTCAGTTTCCTTATCTGTGAAATGAGAATAATAATTGCACCTACCTCCCAAGTTGTCCTGAGTAGCGAATGAGATATTTGTTAAGTTTTGCAGTCCCTAAAGTGTTATATATCTCTGTCTCTATCTATGCATAGCAGCTAAGTGTCTAATATCTACAATACTTATGCATATTTAGATGTTTTGGACATACTTACATGTGTAGTTCTCTTTCTGAGCCAATCTCCGTCAAAAGACGTCCAAGTTTATTGGGTCCATTTTCTCTCCTCTCTTGTAAACTCTCTGCAGTCTGGCTTTTGACCTCATGATTCAGTTGCTCTCCTGAGACGCCATTGATCTCTTAGTGGCCTTTTCTCCATCCTCATCTGCTTGACCTCTCAGAAGCATTTGGCAGCATTGCCCTCCTTCTCCTCTGTAATATTCTCTGCTCTCTGGATTTCTGTGACCTGATTTTCTCTTGGGTTCCTCCTCTCTGTCTGACTACTTCTCTGGCTCCTTTGCTGGATCTTCATCTGGGTCACACCCACGATCTGTGGCTCTGACCTGTGCTTTCTCTTTTATCTCTAAACTCTCTTACTTTGTGCTCTCATTGGCTCCCCTGGGTTCAATGATCATTTCTATATAAACAATTTCCAGATGTCTCTATCCAAACCCAGGGTTTCTCCTTAGCAACTCTCCCAAGTCACCTATAACCTATTGAAGTTCTTGAGATGGACACCCATTGGTACCTCAAACTCATCATGTCCAAACCAGAACTCATTATCTTTGTCCCTAAATCCTCCCTTCACTTACATTACCTGTTAATGTCAAGGGCATCACCACACTCCCAATCACTCAGGTTCTCCACCCACATGTCACCAACTGCTCAGTGTAAATCACCCACTTATCAAATCATTTGCCAGATCCTGCCTCTGTCTCTACAATATTTCCTCATCCATCCCCTCCACTCCACCCACATGGTCACCTCTGCCTCAGGGCTTTATCACTTCTCATTTCTGCTTTTGCAAATCTCCTGATTAGTCTCCTCACCTCCAGGCTCTCCATGCTCCAATCCATCCTCAGCACTGAATTTCCAAAGTGCAGATCTATCCATGTCATCTTTATCTCCATCACTCAGTAAACTCCATTGTCTCCCTATTACTTTGGGATCAAACACAAACCCCTATGTGTGGCACTGAAAGCTCTTCACAGCCTGGACTCTTTGTACATTTCCAGGCTTCTTACATGGAAAGCATTCCAAATACTCCATGTGTGATTCAGTCCTATTGGTCTGTGAAAGAGTCCAATGCCCACCTGAATGAGCATCCTGACTGTAGTCTATTTGACATATAAGCGTCCAGGGTCTGCTCGCAAACCTCCAGTGAGGAAAGAGCCCACAGTTTCCTAAGGCATTTCTTCAGTCTACTTCTGGATGGCTCTCATTCTTCTTTTAAAAAATATTATTTATTTACTTTTAGCATACATTGAAAAATATTTTGCGTTTCAGTTTTACTTTCTCCCTCCATCCTCTCTCCCCACTCATTGAGAAGGCAGGCAATATGATATCAATTATGCATGTGAAAGCATACAAAATGACTTCCATATTAGCCATGTTGCAAAAAAAAGCAAAAAAAAAAGTAAGTAGAAAAATTATACTGAGTTTCTACTCAAAGTTGATCATTTCTCTCTCTGGAGATGGTATTTTTTTTATCAAGAATCCTTCAGACTTGTCTTGGATCATTATATTGCTCAGATTGGCTGTCTTTCAAAGTCGATCATCATTACAATATTGATGCTACTCGGTACAACATTCCCCTGTCTATGTTCACTTAATTTGGCATCAATCCATACGTGTTCTCAGTCTTTTCTGAAATCATCTCCTTTATTATTTCTTATAGCATAGTAGTATTCCATCACAACAATATATTACAACTTGTTCAGTCATTCCCCAAATTATGGGCATCCCCTCAATTTCCAATTCTTTGACACCATGAAAAGGGCTGCTATAAATATTTTTGTACAAACAGGTCCTTTTCCTTTTCCTATGTCCTTTAGGATACAGGCTTGGTAGTGATATTGCTGGATCAAAGATTGTGCATAGTTTTATAGCCCTTTGAGCATAGTTCCAAATTCTTCTCCAGAATGATTGGACTAATCCACAACTCTACCAAAAGTGCATTAGTGTCTCTATTTTTCTACATTCCCCTCAGCATTGCTCATTTTCATTTTCTGTCATATTAGCCAATCTGATAGGCTGAGGTAAAACCTCAGAATTCTTTAATTTGTGTTTCTCTAGTCAATAGTGACTTAGAGCATTTTTATGTGACTATAGATAGTTTTAATTTCTTCTGAAAAGTGCTTGTTCGTATCCTTTGACCATTTATCAATTGGAAAACAGCTCTTATTTTTATAAATTTGACTCAGTTCCCTATAGATTTGAGAAATGAGACCTTTATCAGCGAAACTTGCTGTAAAATTTCCACCCAATGTCCTGCTTTCCTTCTAGCTTTTGCTGCATTGTTTTTGTTTGTGCCTTTAATAATTTGTATGCTCTGCCATTTGGTACTTATATATTTAGTACTGATATGACTTCATTGTCTGTTGTACCATTTAGGAAAATGTAATTTCCCTGATTATCTTTTTTGATTAGGCCTATTTTGGCTTTTTCTTTGCCTGAGATCATGATTGCTATCCCTGCCTTTCTTATCTCAGGTGAAGCAGAATAGATTTAATTTCAGCCCCTTATTTTTAACTCTGTATGTGTCTTTGTGTTATCAAGTGTGTTTCTTGTGAACAATACTTAGTTGGAATCTGGTTTCTATTCCATTCAGCTGTCTACTTCCATTCTATGGGTGTGCTCATTCTATTCACATTCACAGTTATGATTATTGGGTATTTCCCTCCATCTTATTTTCTTCTCTTTATCCTTTTCTCTATTTTCCCTGCCCCTGCTCAAAAACCTGTTTTGTTTCTGACCACTTGCTATTGTTCAGTCACTTCAGTAATGTCCGACTCTTTGTGACCCCATTTGGGGTTTTCTTGGCAAAGATACTGGTTTTTGTTTGTCTTTGGTTTTCCCTTTCCTTCTCCAGCTAATTTTATAGATGAGTAAAGGGAGATAAACAGGGTTAAATTTGCCCAGGGTCACCCAGCTAGTCAGTGTCTGAGGACAGATTTGAACTCAGGAAGATGAATCTTCCTGATTCCAGGCTTGGAACTCTATCCATTACACCACCTAACTGCCCCTTGGGGTGGTTTGCCATTTCCTTCTGTAATGGATTAAAGCAAACAGAGGTTAAGTGACTTGCCCAGGGTCACACAACTAGTAATTGTCTGAGGTCAGACTTGAACTCAGGTTTTCCTTATTACAGGCCCAATGCTCTAATCCTTTGAGCCACCAGGTACCTCTTCTGACCATTGCGTCCCTTAATCCATCCTCCCTTTTATTACCCCAACCCTTTTCCCATATCTTCTTCCTCTCTTACTTCCCTTTTGGGTAAGACAGACTTCTATACTCAACTGAATATGCACACATATAAATATATGTATGTATATATGTTGTATGCACATACACATACTCTTCTCTCTTTGTACCAATTCCAATGAGAGTGAAGTTCAAGCATTGCCTGCCATTTTCCCCTTCACTGTAGAAGCCCTTCCTTGCACACTTTCTTCATGTGAAAAATTTTTCACCATTCTCTCCCTCCCTTTCTCCTCCCAGTGCATATCTCTTTCTCATCCCTTAATTTTTTTTAGATCATTCCAATCTAATCAGCTTATACCTGTTTTGTCTCTATAGACTCCTTCTAACTGCCTTAATGATCATAAAATTCTTAGGAGTTACATGTATCCTCTTTCCATATAGGAATGCAAACATTTTAACTTTATTGAATCCCTTAGAATTTCTCTTTTATGTTTGCCTTAAATGCTTCTCTTGAGTCTTGTTTGAATGTCAAATTTTCTGCGCAGCTCTGGTCTTTTCATCAGGAATGCTTGAAAGTTCCCTATTTAATTAAATATCCATTCCCCCAACCCCCGAAGGAATATACTCAGTATTGCTGAATAGGTAATTCTTGGTTGTAGTCTTCACTCCTTTGTCTTCTGGAATATCATATTCCAAGCCCTCTGCTCCTTTAATGAGGAAGCTGCTAAATTTTGCATTATCCCAACTGGTTCCATGCTAGTTGAATTGTTTCTTTCTGACTGTTTGAAATAATTTTTCCTTCATCCTTCAGATGAATTTCCTTCATCTCTGAAAATTCTAGCTCTGGAATTTGGCTATAATTACTAGGAGTTTTCATTCTGGGAACTCTTTCAGGAGGTGATAGGTGGATTCTTTCAACTTCTATTTTACCCTCTGGATCTAAAATATTGAGAATGTTTTGCTTGATAATTTCTTGAAATATGATACCTGGGTTTTTTTTATTATAGGTTTCAAGTAGTCAAATTATTATTAAATTATATTTTTTTAAAAAAATCTATTTTCTAGGTCAGTTTTAAAAGTGAAATATTTCACATTTTCTTTTTTTTTTTCATTCTTTGGATTTTGTTTTATTGCTTCTTGATGCCTTGTGGAGTCATTAGCTTCCAGTTGCCCAATTATAATTTTTGAAGAATTATTTTCTTCAATGAGTTTTTGTGCCTCCTTTTCCATTTTGTCAGTTCTGTATTTTAAGGTGTTATTTCCTTCAGTATTTTTTGCACTTCCTTTACTGAGCTGTTAATTCTCCTTTCATACTTTTCTTGCATCATTCTCATTTCTTTCCCCATTTTTTCTTCTCCCTCTCTTATCTCTTTCTTTAATTCATCCAGAAATTCTTGTTAGGTTTGGATCCAATCTGCCTTTTTTTTTTTGAGGCTTTGCTTGTAGATGTTGTTATGTTGTTGTCTTCATTTGCGAAGTTTGTGCCTTTGTTTCCCCTGTGACTATAATAGCTTTTTATAGTTGGGTTACTTTGTTGTTGTTCATTCATTTTCTGAATTTTTTCTTGACTTTAATTTTATGTTAAAATTGGGGTTTCCTCACCTGGTGATGTCCCAAGCTTTAGGCTTATTCATACTATTGTTTTCAGAGATATTTTGGGGGGTCTGCAAGTTTTTGGTGCATCCAAGGTGGTATGATTTATGGAGAGGTGTGGTGGCTAATCTCCTGGTCTGTGCTCTGGTCTTTACCCAGGAAGAACTCCTATTCCTCTGCAGTAGCAAGTGCTAGCATTCCTCTCTGCCTTGGAACATTTCTGGTCTGAGAGTTCCCAAAGCTACTGCTTCCACTGTCGCTGCCTCAAAGGTCCACTGCTGGTGTTGCTGTTGCATGCACTCTGAGCCAGCCTCCACATTGGTGTTACTGGCCTATTCTGTTGATGTCCTAAATTGTCTTGGCCTGACTTTTTGTTGGCTATGCCACTCCAGAATTCAATTTGACTCTATATTTTAAAGTTGTTTAGAGGGGAATGTTGGGAGATTTTGGCTGGGTTATTCCTTGTAGTCCACCATCTTGGTTCCATCAACTCTCATGATTCTAAAGATCTTCCTCGTCAGTTCACAATCATTTATTACATACCTTCTATGTGCTAGACACTGTGTTAAGCACTGAGGATATGAAGAAAGACAGAAATAATACTTGCCTTCAAGGGGTTCACAGTCTGATGGGGGAGACACTATGTAAATAACTATCTACATAAAAGATCTATGCAGACTTAAGCCTACATCTAGTTTTACATTTTTGTTTTAATTTTGTCTTCTACAGGATATCCTTTCAACTACTTTAACACACTTTTCATGTCCCTTCCCTCACCCATCTTCTATTTTTTGACTAAAGGCACTAGGAGCCTGGAATCAGGAAGATCAGAGTTCAAATCCTACCTCAGAAACTTACTATCTATGTGACTTTATTAACTGTTTGGCCCCAAAGCAAATCACTTAACTTCTATCTACCTCAGTTTTCTCAACTGTAAAATAGGAGTAGTAGCACCTACCTTCCTGGCCCATAGTAGGCATTTAACAAATGCTTCTTCTCCCACCCTCTTTCCAGACTAAATATCCCCAGTTTTTCATCTGATCTTCATATTACATAATCTCCAGTCCTCTCACAATCCCAGGCAATTTTCCTTTGGATTTATATAGAAAAAAAATTAGAAACATTTGAAATATTAATGTGTTCAAATGAATCCTTTGCAACAGAAAATTTTAATAATAATTACTTAGTGTCTCCAGAAAGTTCATTCTGTATGGAATATGTATCATTCAGGAACTGGAGGGGTAGGGAATCTCCTAGACCCTTCTGTTACTATCATTCCCATTCAGAGGATTATCTAACCCTCCCCTTGGAAGTCAGAGAGAATTTGACTCCCAGGAAAAGAGATATGATGGTAGAAGGAGAAAGAAGAAGGAAGCAGGGCAATGGTGAGCCCTCCCTTTCTTTGAGTGGCTTGCAAGGTGGATAGAGACAGTCAATCAGGCCAGTGACTGAGGAGAGGGGCTTCTCATGGACACTGGGCAGGAGGGAAAAAGCAAAGAACTCTAGGTCCAAACTCTGTTTTCCTCCAAAGTGACTATTTCTTGTTAACATGCCGAGGTATGACACCCAGGTATCATCTCAAAGGATCACTTTGGCTAACTGTCTCACTTAGGCACTTCAAAAGCTCGAAGCCACAGGGGTTCTAGAAGTTGGCAACCCCTAGACTAAAGATAAAGGGATCAGTAGACAGAGAAGAGGACCATTGGGAGAAGATGGCGTTAGAAAGCCTGGGTAGGGCACTGCAAATTCTCTTTAATGGTCTAATGACTTTGGAAAATTATTTGCAGGGCTATAAATGACTATAGGAGTAGTAATTTACTAAATGGTACCCTAGTGACACTTTTAGGATATGGCTAATTGAATAGAAGCCATATGCCAGGGGCCCCACTGGGCATAGAGTTAGTCATGGTCTGTCCCAGGGAAGGAATTACATTGAGGGTAGAGGTAACAGAGCAATTACTAGAGCCCCAGGTTCTTATAACAAGATGAAATGAAGATTGAAGACAGCCCTTCCCTCGTCTCTTAAAAGAATAAATGAAGTGTGCCTTTCAGTGTGTTACGCCTCTCAACAGTGTTCTGATGACTTCTCTGGGGGGTTGGTCAACATTGGGCAAAACTGGGACCATTTCTTACAAACATTTGTGAAAGGCAGACAAAGCTATTTCAGAAGAGCTATGTGTTTGACTTTTCCCTAATTCACTTACCATGTAATAGTGGACATTAAATCGATTTGGTTCCCTGTCATAGCTTTCTCCCAGACTGGAGGTTCCATGAAGGCAGGTTTAATGAATGCTTTTGTATCTTATATGATACCGAGAGGTTAAATCATTTTCCTATTATCACACTGTAGGTGTGTGTCAATGGCTAGACTTGAGCCTGGGTCTTCCTGACTCCAAGGCTTAATCTCTATCAGTTGTTCTACACTGCTCCTTATGTTACCATATAATATTATTATGGATGTCTCAATATAGCATTTTAAAAACATCTGTATGAGGAGTTGGAATGACACTTTTCTGGGGGTGATTGGCAGGAGGGGCTTTCTTCTTTTCCAAAGTCAATACACACCCACCACAATGAGCTGTGCATTCCTGAAGACACAACCTACCAGAGAATCTTTGTGCTTTTCTCTGATCTTCTGGGAACATCTTTCATTTCAAATTCTGCCCTTTAGCTTCAGCTGCTGATTCTGGGCTGTCACCATGACGAAGCACCTGAGCCTTTTTGCTCATTGCACTGGGACTCTTAGAGTGCTGCTTCTTTCTACTTATCTCAAGAATAAATATCTCTTCAATAATGCATGGTATCCATAGACAGTCCACATATGTATTGTATGGCTCATGTTTTCAATAACACGTTTTTAGGCTAAGTAAATATTTTATAGGTTATAAATCATAGATGTGTATAGGGGATTATAAATATTTTAGACATGGTGGAGGAGCTGAAAAGTTTGGAATTTCCTTTTTTGCACTGCAATGTAGTTATGACCTAAGTTTGACCAATCCTATAGAAACAGGTCTTCTGGCCAAACTGGTGGTGCAGCATCACAGGAGACTTGGAATTC
This sequence comes from Pseudochirops corinnae, assembly GCA_028646515.1. NCBI lineage: Eukaryota > Metazoa > Chordata > Mammalia > Diprotodontia > Pseudocheiridae > Pseudochirops > Pseudochirops corinnae. Next base: position 201,883,435 of record CM053589.1, read on the forward strand.
AAGACCATGATTCTGCTGTGTGTGTTTGTTTGAATGTCCATGTCCCTGCCTATGTCTGTCTATGTCTACGTCTGTATCTATACTCATGTCCATGTCTCTACATCGTTTATGTCAATGTCAATGTCCATGCTGATGTTTATGTCCATGTTTCTTTCTTGGCAAGGAAGCTTCCTCTTTCTCACCCTCCATGACCCTCAAGTCACCATTTTGGACTCTGACAATGATGGAACATCCACCTTGTGAAGTCAAACAAGGACATATAAATAAGCCCATATGGCAAGAGAGTTGATCAGAAACAAATGTAAGAAACAGCTAACAAGGTCCA
>CM053589.1:201884259-201896802 GCA_028646515.1 Pseudochirops corinnae
CATGGACAAGTCCCCACTCATCAGAGCCACAAATCTCTTCACTTGTAGAATGAGGAGGTTTGACCAAATGGCTTCTCAGGTCACTTCCAGATCTAAATCTGATTTTCCCTCCTTTCAGAACAATTGGTCATCTTAAGGCTTCAGAGAAATGTAAAATATTTCCTTCTGGCCACCATTCCTAGCTAAGGGCTGCCATGAAGTGACTGTCTGAGATTAACACGGAATGTGTGGCCAAAGGACTCTGAGAAGGTAACCCCACGGATGGAAGAGCAGAGTATGTGGAACCCCATTGCCCTTCTCTTCCTTTCAGGGGTCATGGAGGAGGGAAGTTTTAAATTGGACAGTGGTTGACTTTTCCCATTTTGATTAGATCCTTTTTGCAATATGTCCATGAAAGTGCCGATAAATGAAAGCCAGGCAATGGAAGGAAGGGTAAGGTCAGTGGGATAGGGAACACTTTAACTTTGAGAGTTGTAAGATTTTGGCACACTCCTCAGCTAGTGAAGGAATCCAGTCCAATGATACAGAGCTGGACCTGCAGGAAGCAAAGCCTGAGTTCAAATCCATCCTCAAATATTTATGAGTTGTGTGACTCTGGGGCAGTCACTTGACCCCTGTCTTCTTCAGTTTCCTCAGCTGCAAACTGGGGATAAGAATAATGCCTACCTCTAAGGTTGTTGCAAGGACCAAATGAGATGATCTTGATAAAGTGCTTTAGCATCATGCCTGACACATAGTAGGCCCTTAAGAAATACTTGTTTCATTCCACATGCCTGGTGGGGTGTCTCCCAAAGCTAACATAGAGGGGTAGCTAGGTGACTCGGTGAATAGAGCACCAGCCCTGGAGGCAAGAGGACCTGAGTTCAAATCTGACCTCAGATATTTAACACGTGCTAGCCGTGTGACCTTGGGGAAGTCACTTAACCCCAATTTCCCTGCCTTCTCTCTCAAAAAAACAGCAAAAAACAAAACAAAACAATAAAACAAAGATAGTGTGCAGTAAGTAGGCAGAGCAGCATTAGGTACTGATAGTCCAAGTGTGGCTTTCCCCCGCCCCCAGCCCCTGTGTCTTTGTCTCTGTGACACAGAAGAAGTCTGAGGGGGTTCCCCTCATGTGATATCAGCTGTCTTCCTAGATCTCACTATCAATGCAAGACAGATAAGGGGGCCAAGGTCAGGCCCACTTCCCCAAACTCTCTTTTTGTTTAAATTCTGTCTCTATCACCTGCATCCTTGTAGTTTTAGGGGAGGGACTCAGGGTCAAGACTTTCCAGCTTTTTTGCCTATGGTTGCCAACTCCCCTCTCTCTCTCTCTCTCCCTCTCTCTCTCTCTCTCTCTCTCTCTCTCTCTCTCTTTCTCTCTCTCTCTCTCTCTCTCTCCCCTCTGTCTCTCTCTGTCTCTCTGTCTCGTTGTCTCACTGTCTCTCTCTCTCTGTCTCTCTCCCATACATACTCTTTCCCATCCTCTTTCCTCTCCCTCTCTCTGTGTCTCTCTGTCTCTGTATCTCTCTCCTCTCTCTGTCTTTGTCTCTCTCTGTCTCTCTGTCTCTGTCTCTGTCTCTGTCTCTGTCCCTCTCTCAACATTTGGGCTTTTATCATCTTAGGCTGTCTGTCCCATTCTCCACAGTCTTTCAAAGAACACTGGCTCTGCCTAGCATGTTCCCCGAGGCCTGGCTTCCTGAATTCAAGACCAGCTGCATGCTCTCTTACCACATCTCCTTACTTATCTTGGGTATCTGCTCCCTGTAAAACATTTTTGGGCTAGCCTTTCCAGTGAGAAGATCTTGCTCCTGAGGAGAGAAAATGAGACCTGAGTCATTCTATTAGATCAGAAGATTGAGAGCTACGATGGCCTTGCAGGGCCACCCAGCCTAACCTTCCTTGCATAAGTGAGGAAACTTAGGCCCTGAGAGGTTAGGTGGGTTCCCTGGCTACTAAGTGTCTGAGTCAGGGTCTGAGCATTGGTTTTCCTGCTCCCGAGCCCCTCATTCTGCTCTATCTCCTCCTTGTTCTTCCATTCTTCCCAAGGAAAGTCAATCCAAACCCCAAACCCCGCCTTTGCTGGCCTGACCTCTCCCACTCCTGATACTGTCTGCATAGGACCTTGATGGGCTTTTCCTTCACTCTTTATTAGATGCCCTTGGTCCCATTTTTATAAACATATTTTTGAAAAGCTAAATTGGTTGGTGTTTCGGCCCCTTCCAATGTCATTTGAAGACTTAGAGTTTCCATGGAGGAAGCAAACCAGTCAATAATGCTAAAAGCATCAGGCTTTTATTCGGGGCATTTTAGATCCCACAAGGGAAGCCCTGAAGAAAGTGAAAAGAGAGAAGGAAAGGTCCAGATCACGGATGTTTGACAGGCAGGTGCACACCCTGTGTCCAGAAGGGCAGGACGCCGTCATGACTCAGCCAGTGGGAGTGGGGCAGGGGCCCACGCCTTGGGGGAGATCATCCTCCATCTTTCATTATGAATAGAGGAAATGGGATGGATGGCCCAGCAAAAGGGTGTATGGTCCTGACCTATTTCTCCTTCCACCTCAGTGCGGACACATTTGCAGATTCACATACAACAGGGTCACTTGGAGATGTAGAAGGGGGCCAGAGGGGAGATATAGTGTGTTACAGAGGAAAAGACATGGGGTTTTCAGTCAAGGGCCCTGAGATGAAGTCCCAGTTGTTTTTTCTTACCTCCTTTGAGGAATCTAGGCGCCGTGTGTAAAGCACTGAGCTTGGTGGTGGAAGATGTGAATTCAGATCCACCCTCGGACACTTACCAGATATGGGACCCTGGAGAAAGCACGTAACCTGGTTTATCTCAATGTCCTCAACTGTGAAATGGGGACAGATCAAAGGATCCTTGTGTGGGTCAAAATAGATAAAATTTTTTTTGAGGGGGAGGGCAGGACAATTGGGGTTAAGTGACTTGCCCAAGGTCACATGGCTAGTAAGTGTCAAGTGTCTGAGGCAGGATTTGAACTCAGGTCCTCCTGACTCCAGGGCCATTGCTCTATTCAGTGCACCACCTAGCCACCCTGAGAGTTAACGTTTTTAAAGCACTTAGCACAGTGCCTGGCCCATAGTAGATGCTTTTAAAGCACTTTTTCCCTTCCTGTCTTCCTGTGTGACCTGTGCCAAGAGACTCACCCTCACTGGACCTGTTTTCTCATCTGTAAAATGAGGGTTTAAACAGGACGAGCTCTCAGGTACATTCCAGCTTTAAGTCTGATCCTCTGAGGTTTGGCTCCCAGTAGGATGTATGGAAACAATGATTTTGTGGTGAGATAATATGTCCTAGTCCCAGCTCTGGGCACTTTGCTCCTGAATAACCTTGGACAACCTGGGCCTTAGGTTCCTCATCAGTAAAATGAGGGGTTGGATTCAATGACCTCTGAGGTTCCTCCTAATCCTAAATCAACAGTCCTGTGATCAAGATGGCAGAGTCCTTGGGTTGGCTTCCTATTTCTGAAATCACCAGGACACAGATGGCCAACCAGGGAATCTGGAAGGTTCTAACATGGAAGATCTCAGGCACAAAAGATTCCAGACACAGAGTGTTTCACAGAAGGGAGAAGGTGAGCAGAGCCAACAGCAACAATGATGGAAACGACGACGATGATGATGGTGATGATGGTAGACAACACCATAATAATAATCCATTTGTGGAGTGCTTTAAAGTTTGCACAGCACTTTGACGTGCTATCTGATGATCCAGATAGGAGCAGGGTGGGAGTGACTGGAGCAGAGACTTGGCTTCTCACAGGTGTAGAAAAATAGCCATGTTTCAGGCTGTTACAGCAGGTGCATTCCCTCTGCATCCACCGTGGTCACTTTAGATAGAACCCTCATTTGCTTCTCGTTGGAGTCATTCTCACTCGTCCTGGGAGCTGTCCTTTCTCGCTGGGCTATCTCTGCAGACCATCTTAGTCCATAGAATCCCATTCATCCTTTTTCTGAATCTTTGGAAATCTCTCCTGAAATCTTGTGTTTATGTTGGTCTATGTCTGTTTTTCTTCTCTATTTATAATTTGAAGAAGGGGGAAGACTTTCTGATCTCATCATTTCTACTTGAGCCCCTGTTTTCCTTTGTTGTTAATATCCAGGTACAGAACATGTGACTCCTTCATTGTTTGCTCCCCTTTTGAAAGATGAGTTTATTAAGGCCAAGCACTGGCCAGTGACTGTTTTAAGCAGATGCCCAAAGGCATGATCCTTCCATCACTGCTATAACCTCCATTTCAGGCTTCTGACTTTTGAAAGATCAAACTGATAACTCAGTGGACGGTGGACCAAGTGGGGAGAGACTGAAGGCATAAGGATTAAGAGTCTGAACCAGGGTGAGGATGTGTCAAAGGGGAGGGAAGGGAGTGATTGACAGAACTTGAGAGGTTTGAGTATGGCCTGTGAGAGATGAGGTGAGAGGTGAGGATGGAAGGCAGGAAGGAAGGCAGGAAGGAAGGTGAGGATGAAGCCGGTGTCATGGGCCTGGGAGCCTGGGAGGACGGTGCTGCCGTTGACAGGGATCACAAAGTTTGGGGGAAAGACAACGAGTTCAATGTGGGACAGGCTGAGTTTGAGACAGCTGAGGACAACATGCTTGTGTAACAGCCTTAATAGCGGCATTCTTCTTTAGGGTTTACAAAGATGACCTGATCTCCCTCACCTCTGCTGATCATCTTCAATTCATTCTGTATACAACTGGTCCATCTGTAATTGCTTGCATGTTGTCTCCCCTCCCATTAGATTCTGAGGGCCTTGAGGGCAGGTATTAGAATGACTTTTACCTTTGTAACCTCAGTGGTTGCGTAGAGCTTGGGGCAGAGGAAGCACTGAATAGATACTGAGTGTACATATGTGAGGCCATGGGTTTTATTGCTCTTTCCTTTTCTAGACTTTTATCTTCTGGCCATTTTGGGGTCTCTCCTGCTACGCTTCTTGTTACATGGAGCCGACTCTCCACGATGCCAGGATTAGCTGCCACAAATGGGTAGTTTTCTCCCTTTGCCATCAGCTTCAGTCTGAAGTTGGATTAGATTTTGCAAGACTTTTGGCAAACAGATTCTTGGCAGTGCTTGTAAGTCAGGTGCTATTCCTTGCCTTTCACTTCCATATTTTAAGCCGGGTTCTAGAAAGATGCATTGTTATGGGATGCTTACCTTACATGGAAAGTGCGTCAGAATGTTAGAGCAGAAGCAGAACCCAACAGACCATCTTCCCCTCTCTTTCTTTCCTTCCTTCCCTTCCTCCCTCCTTCCTTCCTTCCTTTCTTCCTTCTCTCCTTTCTCTCTATCTCTGTCTCTCTGTCTCTCTGTCTCTCTCTCTCTCTCTCTGTCTCTCTGTCTCTCTCTTTCTTTCTTTCTTCCCCACCCCCAGCCTCGTCATTCAAGCTAGAAGTGCTGTGACTCTCCTTGTTTCTACCCTACTGTTAATCTGCTTGGAAGCTTTAACTCAGTCCATTTCTGATCCAGGCCACTTTGACCCTTTTTAGTCAGCTTTGGTGCCCCTCGTTCCTAGGGGCTCACCTTAGCAGTACAGACCCATAATGGGCTTTAGCCCTGCTGTATATAAGAGCTCCTGAGCAGAGGAGATCCACCAACCTCACACTCCCACGGTGGCGGGGATTAGGGGCCTGTACCACCATGTCTGAGGCAGCTAGGTGGTGCAGTGGACAGAGTTTTGGACCTGGAGTCAGGAGATCTGAGTACAAATCCAGCCTCAGACACTTACTAGCTGTGTGACCCTGGGCAAGTCACTTAACCCTGTTTACCTCAGTTTCCTTGACTATAAAATGAGCTGAAAAAGGAAATTACAAACCCCTTCAGTATCACTGCCAAGAAAACCCTGTAGACAGTACTGCCAAGTTATGGATTCCATGGGATCATAAAAAACAACAAAGATCACCATGGCTGGCCTCCATCAGTTCAGAGTTAGGGAAACTAAGGCCCGTGCAGATGATTTAGGGGCTGCTCCAGTGCTCTGGTGCATCTCATCAGTTTACATCATTGGACTAAATATGCTGAAATTCACTCTTTAAGAATAAATCAAGATTCCTAGAGCATATAAAGATAAACAAAGCAGTACCTGTGAGAGGGTGACTGGTTCCAGGCCCCAGGGCACTAACATCAAGGGGGAGCCCACCTCTCCCTTCTCCCCCAAACACTGTTCTGGCTTGCTCTCACCCTCTCTGGCTTCTGCTCCCCAGATCCTCCAACCCTAGTCCCTGGTGCCACCTCTATCTTCACACCTCCCTCCACAACTGAATTTGCCCTGGTTTTAGAAATGCTCATTATAGATCTGAAGATGGGTCCTTTTAATGAGTTGTTAATTACAATCTTGGATGGAACCATCAGAGCACACCCAAGGAGAGCACCATGAAGAAAGGCTTCACTGGCCGCCTTTATTCCATAACTGGGAGCCCAAGGTGGCTACCGCTGCATTACTCTCTGCCAAGGTCCTTGTTAACGAGGGTGTGGGCCCTGGCTTAGTCATGGGCAGTGAAATGTGCCGCACACAATGAAAAAGACTGGACTCTTGCTTCTTCAGCTGAAATCAGAATTAAAAGGTTCTGATGTCAGCGTGTAATTAAATCTAGGCCAGCCAGCCCTCTTTTTGTATTTTTAGACAAAACTCTACATGAGAATCCTGTCTATGTGCTAACCACGGTGGCATTCTGTGGTGAGCATGCATGTGGTCTACGTGGCAATGAAACAGGCATGGTCACTAATTCTTTTGTGTCCACTGTAATGGCGTCAGTCACAGGCAGTGAGTATGCCAATGGTGGAGAAGGCTCGCCCTGCTTCTCTGTCACTCAGCCTTCGGAGCAAATGCCCCTTCCCTCTGCCTGGCATCCCTGGGCAGGCGCTGCGTGAGGAGCTCTAGGGGCTTCTGTGGGAGCATCTGCTTTGTTCAGACTAGAATCAGAGGAGCCCAACTATTCCCAGAGTTGCTGGGATCCCAGATGTTGCCTTTTTTAAATTATCGGTGCTATTTAATACAGTGATTCCATCCAGGCTTGGTGCTTTCTTCCCAACCTTGCCTCACTAGCCAGAGCTACAATGAGCAATCTGCACCCTGAGGAGGCCATGATGGGAGCAGGCTGGGAGCAGAGCGCACCCGGGGGACGGCCGGCTAAGGGAGAGCCCACTGTCTGCTCACTTCCTTTGTCAAAATACTTATCCTTCATGGCCAACGCAAGAACATGTTTTGCTTGACCGTACCAGTTTGGAATGAGTTTTGTTCTTGCGTTCTCACTTGGGAGGGGAAAGGAGGGAGAGAATGCTGACCTGAAAATAAAATTGAATTTAAAAAATAAAATAAAATTATTCTTGATAACTAGCTAGGTGCTAAGCTATGTCTCTGAGTTCCTAAAGCTTTACAGTTGGAAGTGGCCTATTTAAAATCAGCATCCAGGTCAAAGCTCTGGTTACCCAGCTTTAGTTACAGGTATGAGTTGCAAGTCAAGACATCACCCATGTTGTCGTTGGTCCTCTCTGAAAATGAAGGAGCAGCAGCAGCAGGATTGGGAGGAGGAGAGGGAGGAAGAGGAGAAGGAGGAAGAGGAGGAGGAGAAGAAGGAGGAGGGGTGGAGGAGGAAGAGGAGGGGGAGCCGCTGCAGCTATATGCTATCAGCTCTATCCCCCACATGGCCAAGTTTGGAAGGCAGAACATTATCCTTTCCTGGGCTCTGAGGGCCAGGCAAGCTTCCTCCCCATATAACCCTTAATACTTCCCTGGAATCAAGCTCATACAGGTCAAGAGTGGGCTCACTCTTGCTAGAAACTTTGGTCCCTGTTGCCCAGATATGGGTCTCAGAAATACGCAAGAGAGTAGTAGGAACTCTACAGAATTTTCACTGAGGCAGTAGCAAATCTAAGGAAACAGTTGAGGAGGGAACAGAGCATTGACCCCTTCTTCCCTGCCCCACCATTTTTCTATCATTTCTGGGGTGGCTGTGAGCTGGCTGAGAATACCCCAGCCATGAAGGCAAAGACTTTTGGCCACACTCAGGGAGGGAGTTGAGGACACCCAAGGCCATCTACCACATTAGTCACACCACGGCCAGGGGCCTTGTTTGGTTGGCTAGCCAACCAGCAGCTGAGGCAGAAGCACATTCTAGAAACAGAAAGCAGTCGATGTAGGGTTCCCTTTGTCCCTTTACCCCCTTCTTCTCTCTGTAGCGTCCCTCTAACCTTTCCCCACAAAGCCCTCCTACAAAGTGAATAAATCAAATGTGTCAATTCTGTGTGAGGGAGAGACAAAGATGAAAAGGAGACAGTCTCTGCCTAGGAAGCTTACACTCTATTGGGGGAAGCAGTACAGAGAGGGGAGTGAGCCCCAAGGAAGGAGTTTTGGTCGGCAGAGTCACAGGGCTGGTGAGTGGAGATCTCAGGGCACTTGATCGACACATCTTTTCAGGAAGTAATGGTAGCATTGACTTCATTACTGTGCCAAGAGCAAGGTAGAAAAGGGAAAAGAGGTCAAGGGCAGTGGTGGTGGTGGTGATGGTGGTTAGGGGGCAGGGCAGAGCAGAGTGGATGTTCAGGTGGTGTGAGAAGCATGCACCAGGGCTAGTTAGAATCCACCAGGCTGGATTCTTGCCTATTATGACTCACCAAGCAGGACAGTTCAGCCCCAGAGTGGCGCAGCACAGTTGAGCGGGTTAACTCCCAAGGAGCATTCCTTATTCTCTGAAGGTCCGGTCCAAATGAAGAAAAGGGGGAGCATTGGAGGGGTGGAAGGGAAGATACTTGGGATGGATGGTTATGTGGGATGAGGAACATATCTCTTTATCAATTATATGGCATCTTCTCACAAGACAGAAATTGGACCAAACCCATAACTCGATAGAAGGGAACAGAGCTAGCTCCAGAATTGAGGCACAAGATGGCATCAGTGAGGTTCCCTCAATTCCAGCAATTCCCTCGCCTGCACCTAATGACCTGCACAGTGACTATATATGTTATATGGGCAGTCCCTCCATTGTTTGGGCTCCAGTTTCTTTATCTGTGAACATGAGATACAATTCTTCTCCTCCTTACTTTTTCCCAGGGTCTCTGCTTGGATGGTCATGAGTGAGCATAAACTCAGCAACCTTGGACCATTCCCCAAACGGAAATTAGAGAGGCATTTGGTCCCTGATACACATGGGATTGGGACAATAGACGCTTGTAAGCTCAAGGTGGCCACGAACGCTTTGGGCCGTGCACCAAGAAAGCAGAGATCAAGAAAAAGCTGTCATTTGTCTATCGGGAGCTCTCTGTTAGGCAACAGCACCCAGGGTTTTGACCATTTTAATGTTATCTTTCCATGCTTGTCAAATGCTGGACTTTCCTATACCTTTCAGGCACAGCTCCCACATATGGGCATCCTCCCCCTTTCCCTCTTTGCTCCTTGATGTGGATCTGGTGCACTGCATTCTCAGGCTGTTGGTCAGCTTTAACGGTCCTCTTCAACTGCCAGAGCTGAAAGTCATTTCCTCTTGCCTCCATCCCAACCAGTGTGGATATGGGAATGTCTCAACTCTTAACCAATGGGATTTCATCCAGCCACTTTCCAACCCCTGGCTCTTTCACAAAGAGTATTTTGACATCTGAGTAAGGAAGCATGTGCTGACTCAGGCTCTGGGAGTGCTGAGCTTACAGGAAGTTTGGTTGGCAGAAGATGCTGGCTGGGAAAGCCAATTGTTTTTCCATTATCCCATTACTAACTGGTGGAAAGGACAAATAACCAAATTAGGAATTTCTCTTTCAAAATGCAGCCACAAAGATGCACAACACGTCAGCCCCACATCGCTACAGCTTGTAGATCTCAACCTAGCCAATTACTTAGCGTATAACTGTGGTCATTTTAAAATAATGCTGGTGAACCATAGTGTCTGGCTATCTCCATTGGCTTGGGAGGGTTGCAGTCACTTTGTATTCAACAAATTAAAAGCATTTTTTCAGCACCAATTATGTGTTAGGCATTGAGAATAGATACAAAGACCAAAGTGAAAAACATCTCAAGATGCTGACATCCTAACGGACCAGAAACAACAGGTGCACAACTCATTCATTAGATGTCACTTATAGACAAGTCCATTTTGTGAGGGAGAGAGTGATGCTAATTAGGGAGGTCAAGAAATTTGGGAGTGGTATTTGATCTGGGCTTTAGGAGAATTGAGCTAGGTGGCACCAGAGTACACAGAGCACTTCGCTCAGAATCAGAAAGACTCATCTTCCTGAGTTCAAATCCAGCCACAGATACTTAGTAGCTGCATGGCCTTGGGCAAGTCATTTGACCCTATTTGTCTCAGTTTCCTTATCTGTAAAATCAGTTGGAGAAGGAAATGGCAAACCCCTTTAATATCTTTGCCAAGAAAACCCCAAATGGGGTCATTCAGAGTTGGACACAACTGAAATGACTCCACAAGAAATATCAGCCAGGATGGGAGCATTCCCAACATGGGTACAGTTTGTGGAAAACCAGGGAGGCAGGAGGTGAGCTCCTGAGTCCTGGGAGCCACCAGCTGTTGCCTCTTGGAAGTCATTTGGGTGCCCTTCCCTCCAGAATCAAAGCATCAGAGGCTTAGAACTGGAAGGGACCTTGAGGACCCTTCTAGTCCCTCCCCTCCCTGCTACAGGTGAGAAGCCTGGGGTTTACAGTAGGCAAGGTGCCGCCATCACGGCAGTAGCATGGAGCAGACTTGGATCCTCTGACTCTCAGAGGGCTGTCCCCTTAGCAGCAGAAGCTTACTTTGAGATCCTGGAGCCAAAGTTCGTAGTGCTCGGCCACTTAGCCTGAGCCTCAGTTTCCTCATCTGCAAAATGAGGGATCTGGGCTAGCCTGTCTTTAAGAGCCCTTCAAGCTCTACTGTTATGATTCTATGACAGCACCGGGAGGGCAGGAAAGGTCATCTGATCCAATGCCTCCATTGAACAGATGAGGCAACTGAGGTTGGAGGATGGTCGTGACTTACCCAAGGTCACACCACCCAGCTAAGCTAGCCAGTTATGAACCCTGAACTCAAATCCAGGTCCTTTTACTCCAGATCCAAGTGTTCTTTATGCTGGACACAAACAGGTATAATTTGAAAACATTTGATTAAGTTGAATTGAAAATTGAGCTTAATTTAGGTGATTCTCAAAGTCTTTTCTACAATTAGGATCCGGCGAGAAGGATCCTGGCCAAAGGGGACGTAGCTCTTAAAAGGGGGGGTCAGGTGGGCCAGCTCAGATTTTCTGAATTCAGAAGCGAGTCTGACTTCACTGTGAGAGCCATGAGATGGATAGCAGACCCACTCACTGACCATCTGGCATCCACTTCTTGGCACTACAAACACAAAGCCGAAAGGACAAGCTTGCCTTCCCATAGGCTTCTGAGGGGCCAGGACTGCCAAGAAGAATCCTCACGCCACCCCTCCGTGCTGCTCTCAGCTCTTTGACTCTTTCCATCTCAGGCATCTCAGCTAATAACCGTCCTTGAAAAATTTCACTAGAATGTTCTTCTCAAGTTGACAAGTACTTATTCTTAGAATTATGCCACCTCCATTCTTTTTTTAATGGAATTTTATTTTTTTTTCAATGAACAAAAACCTATTTTCTCTCCAATCACTATCTTTTGCCCTTTGGGGAAAAAAGAAAAACAAAACCTTTGTAACAAGTGTACCCAGGCAAGTGTCCCCACACTGAAGGCTCACCAGGCTGCAAGGAAACTAGTTGTTGTGTTTGTAAAGAAAGTGGTCAGGTCATAGCCGGTAGATTTGAACATTTTTGCCTAATCTCGAGGGGGAGTCTTGATGTTTCCAAGAGGAAAGGCAAGAGACCAGGAGACAAGTGCCTTCTCTCTTTCTCTCAGGGACAAGCCCTGGCTGCGCAGCCTCCACACTTGTAGCTTGGTCTTCACCTTCTAACAGAGGGCAAATTTTGGGCTTTGTCTCCAGCACCTCATCTAGCATACCTGGCACTAATGAGTACCGAGCTGAACTGAAGGGAAGGCTTCTCTCCCCTCTCCTCACTTATCCAGGTACCAAACCCATCAGTTACCATGGCTGTCCATTCCCCCTCCAGGATCTCTCCCCCAGCCCTCCCCCACTAATACCTTTACCCCAATATAGGTCCTCCTCATTGCCCCCTTGGGCTATTTCAATAAGTACCTTAGGTCTTCTGCCATCTCTCCCTAGTCTAATCAGATATTCAAACTACTGCCGGACTGTAGAGCATAGCGCTGATGAGGACACTCATACTCAATCATCTCCAGTGGCTCCCTGGTGCCTCCTGAGCCAAGTTCAGACTCCTTCACCAGCTTTCCAGGTCTTCTCAAACCTGACCCCACCTGGCTGGCCTGTTTTCCTGGCCTTTTATCAAATGATTTCTGCCCTATAGATTGAGTGAAAGTAGACCAGCCAGCCAGCTAGCCAGTCAATAAGCAGTCAGGTTTTTGCTGTGTTCCAGGCACTATGAACTATTGACTCACTCTCCCCACTGACCCCCAAGACAAGCCCTTCACAATCTTACCCTTGTTCTTTGCTCAGGATGCTTCCTGCCCCTGCCGGGGGGGGGGGGGG
>CM053589.1:201896902-201921833 GCA_028646515.1 Pseudochirops corinnae
GGTGGGGTGGGGTGGGGTGGGGTGGGGTCTGTCATTGAAGGCTTTGTCAGTGAAATACAAGCATGAATCACTTCCTATCACACTGGAAAGTTTTCAAGGATAGGCCGGTGACGGTGCATGAGACTGCCTGGCTCAGGTGTGGAGAGGTTCCTCACACGAGCAGAGCTTTTACACAACATTTAAGGGGTGTGTGTGCGTGTGTATGTGTGTGTGTGTGTGTGTGTGTGTGTGTGTGTGTGTGTGTGTGTGTGTGTGTATGTGTGTGTGTGTCTCGGGCCCGTAAAGGCTGAGATTGCTGCTGGAGGGGGGAGCACAGAACTTATACCAGAGATACCTTGGGTCTTTTCAGTCTGGCCCTGGGACACTGCAGGCTCCTTGTGGGCTGGGCTGGGGCCTTGTATCTCCTCCAGCGCCAAGTCCAGGGCTCTGAAGACGGCAGGGCCTGTTTCTCACACGTAATGGCCGGTCTCTTGCTTTCTTATCATATTGATGTAAAATTTTAAAGGTGAAACACAGGGTCAGTTAGAGCTGTTTCCCTAGCCTCTCCTCTGAGCCCGTCTCTGTCCAAGCTCATGCCTCCATCTGACGCTCAGGGACCCTGAGACCTTCTTGTCAATACCGTACATTTAGGTATCATTGGATTTCAGGCCTCCAGATGTCCTAGACCTTCCTCTTCCTTTCTTTTCTTCTCTTCTTCATCCTTCAGCTTTTCTTCTGTTTCTCCTTCCACCTCACCTCAGCCTATACTGTTTGGGGAAGGGAGATCCCCAGCTGTCAAGTGTGTAGGAGGGAGAGGGAGAGGGAGGCATTGCCTCCTCTCTGGATATGTGTTTTTCCCCATCTGTAAACTTCGTTAGGGTAGGCGCTCTATCGTTTTGGTCTTTGCATACCCAGTGACTGGCACCTATTAGGCCTTGTCTTCCTAAATTTGTGTTGGATTACATTGTATCTTATGGCGTTCCTTCCAGGGTCTCTCATCTGCTGTGTCACTAGACAGCTGGGGAACTGCAGTATTCTGAAGAGAGAAGGACCAGGGAATCCCAGGATCACAGAGTGAAAGGGGAAAGTGACCCCAGAGGCCATCTACTCCCATTTCATTAGAGGAGCAAACTGAGCCAAGACACAAACCCAGCAAATCTTTGCATGCAAACCCAAGTGTTCTCTTTCTAGCTCCGTCCTCACCTGAGAATCATCAGCAGAAGTCAGGTAATGGAGAAGAGAATTCTGGGAGCTACTGGGAAGATTTGGGGAGACCCCCTACCAACTACTTTGTATAGTTTAGGATGGAAGTTTCACTTTTAATCAGAGAAAAATTAAAAACAAAAAGAATAACACCAAAATATGGAGACTTTTAAAACATCATTTATTTTCATTTTGTTGTAAAAACTAGTTTCCTGCATAACTTCCAAAATATACGTGTATAAATAAAGGAAATTTAAAAGTCTGGAAGGCCAAAATGACAATTTTGTCAGTAGCCTTTTCCGAAAACAGAAAAGGTTTTTTTGGAGGCAGAAAACACTGATTTGCCCACAGCTGTACATAGCTGATTTCTCTCCGCAGATCTTCCATCAAAATTGACACTCCCCCACTCAAGTGTCTCATAATGACAGAGGGGGATAACAAGGCATAGGGAGTATGGTCAATGAAATATTCCCCCTGGGTCCTGAGCACACCTCAGCCCTGCTACCCTACTAGTTTAGGCTGCTCCCTGGGCACCACGCTAGCCCAACTTGAAAAACTCTGCTGCTGCTGTTGCTGCTGCTGCCGCCGCTGCAGTGGTGGCCGTGGGCGGAGGCAGCAGCTGTCATTTGGTAACCAGGCTACTCTGAAGGGTTCCTAAATGGCGCTAGGAAGGAGCAGGTTTGGGATAGAGGGGGTGGGTACTGGGAAGGGCGGAGGAGGGGGGCCTCGCTTCTGTGAAAAGAGAGCCTTAGTTCCTAAGAAGCTCATGAAAATAACTCAGACCAAAACCGAGGCCCCCTGTATTGTTTTTATGCACCAGGAAGATCCTCAAATCTTGGGTCAGAATGGGGGAAGGAAAGGAACAAACGGGGACATTCCAGGGGAAGCGAGGCGCACTTCACCGGCCCGGGCTGTTTGTGTTGGTGTTCCTCAGGCGCTGGCGCTGTTGCTCACTTTGGAAATCAGGGGAGGTTTCTTCCTCCATGCAAAATCCCTAGGTTAAAGCAGGGTTTGGGGGTGATGGCGATAAGGCTAACATTAATGGCTATGCAATATTTTAGGTCATCCCAGACCCTGGAGTCCTGTTTGCTGGATTTGCAGGGTTTGCAGGTCAGTCTGAGCTCCTCTGAAGGATCTGATCCAGTAGTTGCTAGAGGAGGGGAAGAGATAGAAGAGGTCATGGTTCCGAGGCAGGATCATCAGGGGCCGTGACTGGACAAACCCAGGCAGCTTCTTGAGGATGCCTTACCTTTTTAAAGACTTCGGCGCGTAGTCGATTACTCTGTAAAATCACCTTTTTCTTTTGTTCTTCCTTCTTCTTTTTCACTTCAGGCAAGTTATTATAGATTCTGAAATACAGCGAGACATGGGTGAATAGATGTGGCAAAGGACCTATTTCTGCATGACAGTCACTACGGTACCCAGTCAATATGGCGGCACCTCCAAGTTGGTGATGCCATCCACAGGGGAACTCCCTCTATCAGCATAGTGAGACCGGATTAGGACTTGGGATCATACAACTGTGATGGGAAAAGCCTCTGAGATCTAGCTCTAGTCCAGCCCCTCATTGTGCGAATGAGGCTGCTGAAGTCCAGAGTGGGGAGATGATCTTCACCCAGCATATAGAGTAAGGTGGGGATTTAATCCAGGACCTCAGGCTCCAAATCCTGCATGAATAAATGTTTTAGGGTCAGAAGGGACCTTGGTGGCACAAGTCTAACTCTTTCATTTTACATGTGAGGAAACTGAGGCACAGAGCGGTTGGGACTTGTCTGGGATCAATTACAAAGTATCTGAAATAGGTCTGCACTCACATCTTACAGACTCCGAGTCCAGCACCTGATTTCACTGTGCACTTTCTGACATCCTACAACCTTAGAGAAAGGGCAGCTGGGAGCACCAGTGTGGATAGAACCTATTCCACTCTAGGGAGGCTCAAATGGTTCTCATGTTTTCTTTTTCTTTACATTTAGTTGGGGTGTTAATAAATAGCATTTGTGTAACTCACTAAGTTTTGTTAAATGTTTCTTTTTCTGTCTTTATGTTTCTCTCTCAAACACACACACAAACACACACACACACATTATCTCTTTTGATCATCACAACCATCTAGCAATATATTTGCTTAATAGTAGCTCCATTTTATAGAGGAGAAAACTGAGGTTCAGAGAGGATGATTGGTCCAGGACCACAACTGGTAATGTCAGAGGCACCATCTAAGCCAACATACTAGGCTGCCTCTCAATTTCCTGGTGACTGGTCATTTGATGAACCACAGGGGACATCCCTGCTGCCTACCTCTTTCTCTCTCTCTCTCTCTCTCTCTCTCTCTCTCTCTCTCTCTCTCTCCGTCTCTGTCTCTGTCTCTCTCTTTCTCTCCCTGTCTTTCTCTTCATCTCTCTCTGTCTCTCTCTTCGTCTCTCTCTGTCTCTCTCCATTTCTCTCTTTGTCTCTCTCTCTTTCTCTCTCATCTCTCTCTCTCTTTCTCTCCCTGTCTTTCTCTCCATCTCTGTCTCCCTCTCTCTGTCTCTCTCTTTGTCTCTGTCTGTCACACACACACACACACACACACACACACACACATCTCTTGTGACAGCCCATCCCACTCAAACTGCTAGAAGCAGCAGTGGGGTGGAGTGGAGTGAGCAATGGATTTGAAAGCAGGACACTTGGGTTTGACTCTGGACTCACTGTGTTTTTATTTTGCACCTGCTCACCCAGGTACATGTTGTTTTCACCAAGGGCAGTGTTGTTTCATTCCTGTCTTTGTCTCACCAGTACCTTACTTAGTGCTTGGTGCTTGATAGGCATTTAATAAGTACTTGTTTGGTTGGTTGATTGAATTTAGGAGATTCCCTTTGTCTCAGTTTCCTTATATATAATGGGGAAAATAATCCTACCCCACGGGGTTGTTGCAGGGTAAGAGCTTTGTAAATCTTAAAGGGCTATAAATATTAGTTGTTATCAGGAAGTTTTGGGGGTTTTTGGACAGATTGAGCCAAAACCTGCCTCTCCGCAATGTCTATCCATTCCTTCTTATTCAATGAGTCACAGAATATCATAATGGAAAGGAACCACAGATGCCATCCAGCCTAATCTAGACTTGAATAGGACTATACGATGGATCCTTCAAGTGCTCGTTCACATTTTGCTTGGGTGACTCCATCGATGGGGCTCCAGTACCTCCTGAGGCAACCCACCCCACTTTCAGAGAGCTCTCACTGTTAAGACGTTTTTCTTGACATTGAACCTAAATTTACTTCTCTAACTTGCTTCCACTTATGTTTCTTATGCTGCTCTCTAGGCCCCCCCAAAGAGCAAAGCTCCTCTCACTGACCATATAAAATTGGGTTTCAGATTGGTTATGCTATATTGCTTCATTCCCGTCTTCTGACAGAAGCTGCCTGGGTCATTTTCAGCAGAGGCTTCTCCTAGTTTCCTCAGATACAATAAATAATGGGAACAAATGAAACAATCTAGATGCCTTTGCATGATTATTTTTCTACCCTTGTGATATCCAACTGAACATCTCTGCTTATTTGTTCATCGTTTTCAGTTGTGTCCAATTCTTGACAGGGGTTTTCTTGGCAGAGAGCCTGCAGTGGTCCGCCATTTCCTTCTTCAGCTCATTTTACATATGGTAAAACTGAGGCAAAGAGGGGTAAGTGACTTGCCCAGGGTCACACACCTAGGAAGTGTGTGAAGCCAGATATGAGCTCATGCAGAGAAGTCTTCCTAACTCTAAGCTCAGTGCTTGACATACTTTGCCATCTGGATGCCCTCTCTTCTCAATAATCCTCCACATTTCTACACCACCTGGGAAACACAAGGTACCAAGTAGCACATGCTCAATGCCTGGCCTCTGCCTCTCCCATTGGCATGACCTGATCAGTCTGGGCTGTGGGGATACCCCATGTTATCCCACCTGGGAGACATCACCTCAGGCAGCCTGGGGGAATCATGGTGGGAAGGAAACCAAACAGAATCCTTTGGCTCCTTGGAGTGACTCTATCTTTTTCAGGTTGGATCTGTAAGGGGACCAAACAGCACCTATCTCAGTGGCCAGAGGTCAGGAAGCCCTTGGGTCAAAGTCCACATCTGGCGATAATTGGCCAGGTGACCCGGGGCAAGCTGCAAACTCTGAGCCTTGGTATTCACATCTGTAAAATTGCCCAGGAGTGCATCCAGCTCACAGGGAGGTGGTAATGGTCAAATGAGAGAGTACACAGAGAGTGTTTTGCCAACCTCATTGTATGCTGTACTTTTTGGTTATTATAAAGCTGAAGACAACCCATATTGGAAAGAACAGCTGCTTTGTCCAGTAGTCAGGACTCTTGGGTTCTCCTCCAGTGCCCAGGACATAATAGGTGCTTAATAAATGTTTGGTAACAGGCTGACTGGTTCTAACCAGCTAGGTGATATCAAGTAAGTGGATTGTCCTCTGAGGCCTCCATTTCCTCAAGTAGAAGAGATGTGCCTAAAGAATAGTTCTGATGAAATAGATTTGGGGATTTTAGTGGAGCAAAAATTAAACAAAAGCTAACACTGGGACGTGGCAGTGCCCAAGGGGACTAAAGCTTTTCCTTAATAATAAATCTAGACCTGTGACTTTATCAGAGCAATGTAGGGAGGTCCTGATGGGGAAATATGCTCTACTGATATAGACTAGTATTTCCATCTCTAGCCATCTTATGAAGTAGGTGGGGAGGGGAATGGGGGGTTACACAGTCAGTTTGTGTCAGAGGATGAACTTGAACTTTGGTCTTCTTGACCTCAAGGTCTAGCCTCCAACCATACACTGCCACTGAGTGCCATACTAGATTGTGTTAATACAGGCACCAAGACTTTCTTGGAGAAGGTTAGACTTGTACTGCTTGGCCCTAGAAGGTAGAACCATAAGAAAGGATTCAGTGTTATCTGGGGTCTCTTCTTTCTCCATGATTCTAACTAATTTTAATTATTTTGTCTTTAAAACAGCAGTTATGACTGATTTTTCTACTGAATCGACAGGGAGTAGTTTAACCTGGGAAGCTGCATAGAATCATGGACAGAAGGATAGCTTTGAGAGTAGAAAGATTTGGGTTCAAGTCTCATCTCCGACATCTTGGCTGCAAAGGCATGTAACCTCTCAGGATTCTGGCCAATTCTCTGAAAATGTGGTAGACAAGGTGCTGACCTCCCTGGGCATTCACTTTACTAATAATGTGACATAGCCACTCCCTGTCCAGTTTGGGGATGGGTTTTACACAACTATGGGAGCACATAAAATGGTGACTCTATGATCCCTTCAAGAGAGCTTCCTCTTTGTACTCACACGCACAAGCAAATTCCTGGGAAATAGTCTTTTTGTGCAGGCATTGCCTCAATTTCCTCATTTCTCAGAAAAAATCTCAATTCTTTGTAATCTGGCTTGACCTCATGACTGTCCAGAAACTTCCTTGTCCAAGAAAGGAAGAATAATTTCTTCACTGATAAGGCCAATGGGCTCTTTTCTGTCTTCCTCCTTCATCCCTGTCCTTCTCAAATGCTCTGTCCCACTCCTTGGCTTCCATGATACTATACTTTCTTGGTCTTCCTTCTACCTGTCTGACCTCTCCTCCACTGACTCCCTTCATTATCATTACTCTTTTTGTCCTTCCTCACTCCAGCACAAGGGCCTCCAGGTTCTCTCCTGGGCCTTTTGTCTTCTTTCTTCATTCTGTTTCTTGCTCATCTTTACATGAATGACTCCCAAATCTACATCACCAGCCTTCTTACACTGATGTTCTGCAGCACCAAGGGCCTGCTTGACATTTCTCCCAGGATGTCCTGCAGGCATCTTAAGTTCAGCATGTCCAAAACATCACTCTCTCTCTTCTTCCCCAATCTGTCCCTCCTCCACACTCCCCTGACCTGTTGAGGACCCCAGAGTTTACCACTTGAGTTTCATCCTTAACTCCTCATTCTTCTTTGCCCATCATATCCAGTCAGCTGCTAAGTCTTGATTCTAGTCCTGCCACACCTCTCCCGTCCCTCCCTTTTTCTCCAATCACTTGGATACCACATTTGGTCCAGGATCTCATCCCCTCTCACCTAGACTATTGATATAACCTCCTTCATATTGTCTCTATTTCTAGTCTCTCTCCTTTTCCCTTCTATCCTCCACAATGCTGTCAAAAGAATCTTCCTAAAGCACTAGTCTGTCCAGACACCTTCTTTCTCCATACTGTCACTACTATAATTTTTAAACCCCTAAGATTGGCGTTTAAAGGCCCCTCACAGTTTGTCTCCTGCCTGCCTTTCCAGACTGATTTCATGTCAGAACTTCTTCTGGCATTCCATTATTCTATCCTTATTCTGAAGTGGCCTGGGTACCAGGTGTCAGCCAAGATGGCGGAACATCTGGGTGGGTATACCTTCACATACCCCACACCCCAAACAAATTTGTCACCCTACTCTTTCCTGACCTTGTCATTTCATCTCTTATCTCTCTATCTTTGTGTAGTCTCTTCCTCTCTCTTCACCTCTAGTCCATCAAGCTTTGGATCATGGGACCACCCATGTGCTTGGTGATCTCTCTCTCCTCAAATGACCTCAAACTTACTTAACCATGTGCCTGTCATCTCTGCCCACCAGAAGGCAAACTCTTTGGAGGGAAGGTGCTGTTTCATGTCTCTCTTTGTATCCCAAGTACATGGCACAGGTAGGAGCCTAATAAGTGCTTGTTGTATTGAACTGAAAAATTGCACTTCTGCTCTGGAGCTGGCAGGATTGTTATATGACAAGTACTCCCTAACTCTTGGAATGCCAGAGAAACGAGGGATTTGGCTGTTGGCCTCGTTGGTGTCATCATCGTCATCGTCGTCGTCATCTTTGTCGTCATCATCCTTGTTATTAACGCCTTGGCATGGGGAAGTGTTTCCTATCCGGTGGCACTTTGGAGGCCCTTGCCAGCTTGCTGTGGCTCAGACCGTTAATGGAACAGGCAAGTTTATCCTCCCTCTCTAACTGCCTGCAGCCTCACTGCACACGATCAAATTTCACCAATTACCAAGTAAACAATTTAACTCGATAAAAATCAAAGGGTGGTGCCTGGAAAAGTGTGTTCATTTTTATTAATGCAGATCAGTGCACTATAGATTAGGGGTAATTATTATAATTTCTCATATTACTACAGATTTTGTCAGACTAATGAAATTTCAGGAACAAGAGCTTTCCCTCTGGTGCTCTGTGATTCAATCCTCACTCTGAGGCAGCCTGAGCACCAGGTGTTAGGAAAGGTGCTGGGAAATCTGGCTGGATTCCCAAGATGAGACCCTGGGAAGTGCCTGTGACCACAGGACCGTTTTCTCAAGTTGGTGAATCAGCAAATAGGACCTTAATCATGCTTGGCATGATGGGGCCACACTGAGAGCTGGAAGAAAGAATGCACTCAAGTAACCTGCCTCCCCTAGGCACCAGACTTAAGGGAACTTGAGGCAGCTGAGCGGTGCAGTGGGTAGAGTGTTGGACATAGACTTGGAGCTGAGTTCAAATCCAGCCTCAGTCATTTACTCGCTGTGTGACCCTGAGCAAGCTACTTAATTTTGTTTCCCTCAGTTTCCTCGTGTTTAAAAGAGGGGTAATGGTAGAATTGCTGTGAGGAGATGATATTTGTACAACATTTTGCAAACCTTACAGCAAGATGTAAGTGCTCTGGCTATGATTATGGTCGTCTTGGCCCTTCTATTTGCGCCAAGCTTCAAAGACTGAGTTTGAAGTGTTGGTCTTCAGTTGATATGGAGAACAAAAAGCAGTCATCAGAAGATTGGCAGGAATGGGGGCTGTTGATACTGAAAAAGGGAAGAAGTGGGGGGAAACATGGTGGCTGCCTCCAAGAAGACTGACGTGTCATATGGGAAGGGATGAGGTTTGTCCTTTCTTCACTCTGCAGGCAGAAGGAGGAGCGCTGGGGAGACTGGTGGTGTCAGGGAAAACCTAACAACTTCTGAAGCAGAAGGAGACAAGCAGATGCCTTGGGGCCAAGAGGGTTTTCCTCCTCGGTAGGTCTTTAAGCCTAGGCTGCATGGCTACTGGTTGGGTCTGTGGCCAAGGGGAGGCCCTCTGCTGGTCAAGTTGGGGCTCAGTGGCTTCTAACCAATTCAGAGCCCACGGGGAGCTTAGGTCCAGAATTTGGATTCTGGGTCAGACAGAATTACAACGTGGTTCTCAAAGTCCTGGTCTGATCGTGTCATTCTCCTGCCCAAAAGGCTTCTATGGTTCACTAGTGCTATAGGATAAAGCACATCCCCGCTCTGTTTGCCCCTTAATATCCAGCCCAAATCATTTCGTACATATTGTGAATTTGCTCATCTGTGCACATGCTGTGCCTTCCCAGTAGAATGGCACCTGGTCCATAGCAGGAGTTCAATAAAACTTGGAGAATTAAATTCAGCTGTACCAGGAATTTCCCAGATGGGCTCTGAGTTCATCTAAGATCTGCCCCATTCTTCAGACTTGTTTTGGGGTGCTCTGGACCCCAGCCTCACCTCTCTGTGCTATGTCCAGGCTCAGTGTAGCTGGCAGACATAGCCACGACCCTACTGGCCTATTATGAGGTACCACATCCTCCTGCCTTACCCTGGGCTGGGAAGTAAAAGCTCTCTTGTCAGCAGATGCCATCAATCCCCAAGGGATGCTGGTGTCTAAGACATGTGGGCACACACTGTCTAAGAGCCACACAAAGTCCTGCTAGAGGAGCAAGACCCACTGCATGCAGGGGAAGTCCAAACACCAGCCACTCAATACCTTTTAGATCTCATATGCATCTCCTTCTCTGATATGCACCTCTCCTTTGGCTTGAACAAGTTATCTGGAAATAAACACACAAATGAAGCACCAATTAATGCCACCAGGGATTAAATCAGGCTGATATTAATAGAAGCGTCTCACTAGAGGGCCAGGCAGGTCCTTGTTCCTACTCATTTCTATTTCTATGTACAGTCCAACTCATTATCATGCAGACTGCCCTGAATGTCGGGCTAGAAGAGCCAAGGGGGCTCACCCACCATGATGAGGGTGCCCTTCCATAGAACTCCTCTTAAGCACCCCAGCACAGGGTGAACTGAAAGTTCCTCCCTCAACCTCAAGTCCCACTTGGACAGGAGAAAAATGGGATTTGCTGTGATGAGGGTCCAAACATGGTAGAACATGAGATTCAGAATCAGGGGAGTATGGAGTTTCCATCTGGACTCTGCTATTTTGAAGCTCTTGCCTCCTCAGGGAAGTCTCTCTGGACCTCAGTTTCCTTCCCTGTAAAATGAATGAATTGGACTGTTAGTGGAGCTGGGAGTTGGCCCAACTATTCTAGAGAACTATTTGGAAAGATGTGAGGAAGGTCACTAAAGCTCGTTGCCTTTGATCTAGGGATCATGTCAGGGGATAAGCCCCCAAGGGAGTCAAGGGCAGAAAGAAAGACACAAAATAGCAAAATCATGATGGGAACTTTTTGGGGGCAGCAAAGAGTCTGAAACAAAGTAGGTGTCCACTGATTGGGGAATGGATGGCTAAACCATGGAGCTGACCATTACTGCCTTATAAAACACAGCAAAGGTGAAGAATTCAGAGACGTACGAGACTTGTATGAACTAAATCAGAGGAAAATGATACCAAGAAAATATATATACATATTGATCTTAACGATGCAAAGGGAAAGAATACTAAGAGGAGATAGAAATCTGGACAGCTGTTAGATATGGACAGACAGACAGACAGACAGACACATATAGACCACATAGTGATACCCCAAATCGAAACCTCAGAGCCAACAGTGGTGAAAACAGCAATTAGTCTACATGTATATGTATGTGCATGTGTATGTGTATGTGTAAGTATGGGCAAGGTCATATGTGTGGGACGTGTGTATATATGTTTATATGTAGGTGTGCATATGTATATACACATATGTGTATAGAAATATAAATGTATATGCACAATATCTATATACTATATATGTATGTATGTGTGTGTGTCTATATATATATATATATATACACACATGTATCTATCTGTCTGTGTACATATCTGCGTACATATCTTTTGCTTTGTCCATATCAAGCAAGCAGAGACAGTGGTCATTGCACATGGCCCTCAGGACAGTTCCCAGCTCCTGGGACAGAAGATTCCTGCAGACAACACCATGTGCATCCACCCAAATGCTAATGCAGACAGGCATCATGGTTCCTCTGGAGCTGAGATGAAGGCAGAACCTGAGGTAGACAGGTTCCCAGGAGGTAAAGGCCAACACGGAAACTGCGATTGTGGAGTTAGCATAATTTTAATTGAATTGCAAGCAGGGATCTCTGGGAAAGTGAAAATCCTGACACCCCATTCGTGCTTTTGTTTTATTTTCAAGAGGGGAAAAAGCAAAGATAAGCTATTTCCTCATTGCGTTGTTTCAAAATCTCAATGGCCCACTGAGAAGCAGATTCAGCCTCAAATTCTCTGCACCCAAGCCAACTTTGCTGAGGGGCCTCTTAGCCCTTTATTAATGGCCACATAACTCAAGGAGCAGGGGGGTTGGGGGCCCCTCTTTCAGCACATCCTTCCCCATGCCTGCAGGGACACAGCAAATCTTCACCCTTTGGCAGCTGTTGAATTTGAACTTTTCTGGGAGTCCCCTGCCCAGCAGTGATGGATCTTCAGAATTCCAAGCTGCCAGAGGAAGACACAGGGGATGTTTCCATTTCTCCCATGGTGGTTCTGCTTTAGTTACTCTATATTTGAACATACTTTACAAACCATAGAAAGTCACAAGAGACAGGAAAGTATGTTCCCAGGTTGAGAGATTATTTGGCATTCAGAGCTATAGAAAACATTTGTTCTGGGGATCTTGGGCATGATCCCTAGAGAGAAATGATTCGCAATTCAATAACCTGATCCAATCCAATAATCATGCATTAAGTGCCTAGAACAGTGCTTGGCCACTGGGGATGGCAGACAAAGTGAAAAGAGTCTCCACTCTTGAGAAACTCACATTCCACTCCACTCAATTCAGTAAGTATTTTAAATGTCACATAAAGACAAGAATGAAATATTGCCTGCCCTCAAGGAGCTTGCCTTCCAGCAATGAGCTAGCACTCCACATAGTCATTCTTGAAGGGTAGGCACGGGTTCTACCCAAGAAGAATAAAGAAGGCCAAACTAGGATCTACAAAAAGGGCTCCCCTAAGCCTGTTTCCTCTTCTATAAAGTGAGAGTGTTGGCCCCGATGGTTTCCAAGGTCACTTCCAGCTGTAGACCCATGATCTAATGATTGGAAGGCACCTTTCTGAGGTCTTCCATCTAGACTAGGGTGTGGTGGGGAGATGATCCCGTTTAACACACTATAAACTTGACCTCTATGCAAGATGGACCTGGTTTTAACTTCCTAACTGGGTTAATACTAAGCCTCAGTTTTGTAAACTGTATGATGGAGGTTCCTAGGGTGCGGTACTTTAGACAGGTAAGGTGTCTTGGATTGACGTATGAGATAATTATCACCTCCTCTAATTCCCCCTTGACTAAGGTCTTAAAGGAAAACTCCAATTATGTAAATATCCAGTTCTTATTCAGCGCAGGGCCTGGCACTTAATAAATGCTCGTTGGTGTTTTATGACAAGGAAGGAAGACTTTCACATACCAATCAATCAACAAATCCTTTTTAAGCACCTCCTGCATACTGAGCCCTGTGCTGAACCCGGAGGACACAAGAAAACTAAAACAAGCTGTTAAGACCTTTTTTCAAAGGAGATTCACACGTCCAAATTCAGTGAAAACAAGGGAGGAGGATGCCTGCCCCAGGCTGCCCTTCCCCTTGCTGTTCCAGACGGAATCTCCTTTTCCCAACATCAGTGGGGCAAATTCCTGACTTTTGTTTTTCTGCAGAATCCATTTTTACAGCATGACCTTGGTCTCCAGCCCACTGCCACACAAAAACATGGAGTCCCCATTGTGAATTCTGCCTGGCAAGGTCCTCTTTTTTTATGACACGCCCTACTCAGCCTAGCTCGGCCCAAGTCAGCAGCCGGAGCCCATGGCTCAGCATAGCTCTGGCTGGCCAAGGGCACCAGAGGAGAAAGGGAGGACTGAGGCCATCACAGCAAGATGAATGAATGTGACACAAATGGGAAGAAATGATTGAGAAACTGTGCGATGGTGGAGAGAACCCTGGTCCTGGCCCGGGAGTGGGCAAGACCTTGATTCAGATCCTGCCTCCAGCACTGACTAGCTGAATGATGCTGAGTAAGGCACTTGAATCCTGGGAACTCTCGTTTCCTCAATCACAAAATCAGGATCATAATAAACCTCACCTTATCGGGTCGGTTCTGAGGTTGCAATGAAATGTCGGTAAATTAGTTTGTAAATGCCACGTGTTACTATGATGGTAACCATGGTGGCATTGAGGGGTGCGCAGACATCCAGACACCAGCATCTGAAGGCTGGGGAAGGCCCAAACGGTCAACCTGATGTAGTCAGTGCCTGATGGGAAGAGAGATGATGGAGGTCTGGCCGGTCACCTTGTCTCCCCCTCGTTGAAATCCCGAGGCCATGTTTTAGGCTCACATTCTCAATCCACATGCACTGGCGGGTTGAAAGCCCCCAAATGAGCTGATGAAGTTTTCATTAAGCATTTACTAGGTGCACTGCAGATACTACAAGCCCTGGGACTACGAAAACAAAGAAATGAGCAACATCTTCCTTTAAGGTGCTATGGTTAACCTGTATAGCACGGGTGTAGTTTTCCATTTCTCTAGCTTACAGACCCCCATTGGTGCGCTTCCCAATTCATTATCTGAGGGCATCCTTGAGCCAGCCAGACTTAATCAGCTTGTAGAGATGAGTACTTAACAAGGCCCAAGTGTTGGAAGAGGACACAATATCACCTCAAACTGAAGGCAACTAGCCTACAAGTGCAGCGCCCAGGCATCCAGGGGCAAGCTTAGAGCACATAACATTTCCTCAGCTCTTAATTCTAGGACCTTCTCACTGTTCATTATTTTCTCTTTATTTTGTATATAGCTTGCTTTATATAAACTCATTCTCATATTGTCTCATCCATTAGACCAGCGGTTCTCAACCTGTGGGTTGCAACCCCTTTGGGGGTCAAACGATCTTTTCACAGGGGTCACCTAAGACCATCAGAAAACACATATTTCTGATAGTCTTAGGAACCAAGACACCGCTCCTCTATCCGTCTCCAGGCAGGCCCACCCACATGCAAATATGTCCACATATGAGTATTAAAGGGTCGCGGCACTAGGAAGGTTGAGAATCACTGCATTAGACTATACGTTCCTCCAGGGAAGGACTGTCTTTTGCTGGCACATTAATAAATATTGATTGATTGATTGATTAATGTGACAAAGAGGCAAACTCAGCTCCTTGAAATTCTTTCTTTCCTGTTCATGGGAATCTCAAGAAGTTATTCTTAAGCAAGGCATCGCTTTGTGCTGGATGCCTTGTAGAATTCTGGAGCTCTCTTTCCTTAGGGAACATAATTTGCCCTCAGTCCCATCATCAGCTGGTCCAGGGACTCAGCTCTCCAAGTTCACCTTCTGGTCAAGGGGAAGGAGAAGACAGAGGTCTTCCAAGTGATATCCTCTCAAGTCCTTGGCTGGAATGTTGCCTGAACTCCAATGCTGGAATCCAATGCACTGGTTATTTCCTGCAAGTCCCACAGAATTAGCATGGCAGGATCTCCTTAGCCAGTGCCAACATACTTCCTACGTGGCATTATTTCATTTCCCCCAACATACTTCCTACGTGGCATTATTTCATTTCCCCCAAAGATGTGACACACTCAACTACTTTCCAACTTGATTAACTAGGTTAATTCACACTTAGTTTAATGCCTTCTATTATTGATTCAGATAGGAGTTTTCACCTGATTAAAGTAGTTACTCTAAGGAGAGTAGGATGGTTAATCTAATTGACCTTTCCCTCCTCTGTCCTTATATCTTCACGACTAAGCTCTGGCGCCATATTCTGCCAGGTCCCCCCAGTCACTGGTTCTCTCCTCTCTCACCCCCAACCTGCTTTGCCCTTGCTTATCAGTGCACATGCCCTTTCTTCCCAGGAGCACACAAAGTACTTAGGTCAAAGGACTGTTTCAGTTTTGTCTTGGTATCTCAGGTGCCTAGCACAGTGCTGGGTTCATAGTGGTCATTTAGGAAACACTTGTTCAATTGGATTGAGTAAGTCTCCTTCCCCAACACTGGTTTGGGTAGCATAACAAATCCTTCACATGTCTCCCAAATGCAGAAGCCACTAGATGGCCCTTCTTATGATTTGGCTCCTGGGACACACCTTAGAGCATGGATAGGAAGGTGAAGCTTCTTTGAAATGCACCAGAGTCATGGCAGCCAGAATCAGGAGCCTCAGATCAAATCCCAGATCCACCATTTTCTTTCTGCGTGACAGCCATGGGCCAATCACTTTGCATGTTCTGGGCTTCTGTTTCAGGGCTCTTAATCATTATGTGTGCATCATGGGCCCCTCTGGCAGTCTAATGAAGCCACTCTCAGTGTCTTTTTAAGCACAGAAAATACATAAGCTTACCAAGGAAACCAACTCTATGGAAATAGTTATCAAAATATTTTTTAAAAATAAGTTCACAGAAACCAGACTAAAAACTGCAGATGTCTACTCCCTCATTTGTAAAGTGAGGTATTTGGACCAGATGATCTTAAGAGAATCAGAACCACCAGGAATAAGGAAGTGATAACACCCCATTCCCCACCAAACTCTCCCCCTCATCCTCTTCCCTGGTGAGGATATCTAGAGTGTTGTGGTCAGCTCTGGGTATCTCTGTTTATAAAGGAATTAATGAGCTGACCTGTGCCCAGAGCAGGGCAATCAGGAAGATGAAAAGGCCTTCAGTCCTTCTGTGTGAAGACCAATTGAAAGAACTGCGATGTTAAGCCTAGAGAAGAGAATTCAAGGAGTGGAGCAGGGCAGGTGGGGGATGTGAGAGTGGCCTTCAAGCCTTGAAGGACTGAAGGACATGGCTGAGGGTTCAGAACTGGTTTTTTGGGCAGAATTGGGGTCAATGACTGGAAACTAAAGGGGAAGTTTAAACCCAACATCAGAAAATCCCTCCAAACACTGAGAGCTGCCCTTCAGTGGAATGTCGTTTGGTGGGTCCATTGGAAGTCTACAAGAATGGGCCAGATGGTCACTTGTTAGGCAGGTCCTAACTTGGCTCTGGTTAGACGAGGTCCCTTTGGACTCTCACATCCTCCGAGGTTCCTTCCAGCTCAATCTGGGATTCACCCCCGAAGGAAAGAAAGCAGAACACCCCTTTCAAAGGAAAGCAAACATTCTTGGGGATTTTCTTTTCCTCAAAAGAAAATCCCCAAGTGCTGGTGTACTGGAAGATCACCAAGCTGTTCATTAGGAGGATTTAAAGGCCCATAAACAGCTGGTGGCCTTGTCACTCTGGTAATTCCATCATGGTTTTCAAGATTTAAATCCAGTTTTGGGGGCATTGTTTCCATTTGGTTCTTCACAGTGGGGTCTCTCATTTGCTCTGTGTAGTCAACAACCAAGGAGTCTATTCTGCACTAATTAGCCCTCTTGAAATTACATAGTGCGCATCGGCCAGGCTGGGAGAGCGCCTGCCTCTTCCGAAGGACTCGTGATCAGCAAACGTTTTGCTGGGTAAACATTCTCATTCTCCCCAAATCATTCGCAGCACTTGGTGAAATCCTGAGCTCTCGGATGACAATGACAAACGATAAACAAGTTGTTTGAGAGGACGAGAAGGTAAAGGGAAGCTGTGCAGATGTCTGCATTTAGATGGAAATGATGCTGCCTGACAATTATCTTCTTGATATACGCCGAACACTGAAGTCACAGCTACAGGAGCAGCAGCAGTGGGGTATTGGTAACTCTACACCAAGCCTGGAAGGACACGATCTTCTCCCAAATCCTCCTCCTCCATGGGGACAGGGGAATGAAAAACAGAGAATTCCAAGGGAAACGAGATCTCTCCCCTAGCACTGGAGGCTGAGGTGAAGACTTGGTCCCCTGGGAGAGTCTGTCTCATCTCTGTCTTTGTATGCCCGGAGCCTCACACATAGTAGACGCTTAATAAATGCTTGGCGTAAAACTTTCCTGGCTAGGAGAGGCAAATCTTTTTGTATACATGGCTATCCATGGAATGGGAGCACAGTGGTGTCTCTAGCTCTGATTCGAGAATATTTCTGACCTAGAGCTGGGAAGGATGGCAGAGGCCATCTAGACTGACTGACCATTTCACAGATGTCCAAGGTCTCAGACATCTGTGGTAAATGACTGAAGGAGTATTAAGCCAAGACTTTAGAACACATATCTGCCCGCTTACCATTCCCAGCTGCACCATGAATTTAACTAGGTCAATGATGTGAATAGATGGTGATTTTAAAGTCGTGTAAGCACATTATCTCATTTGGCCGTTCCCAATATCTCTAGGAAGTGGGGGCCAGTATTATTCTCTTTTTACAGATGAGGAAACTGAGGCTCAGAGACCTTAGGTACCTGGGATTGCACAGATCACAAATGTCAGGGTCAGAATCTGAACTTCGGCTTCTTCTGAGCCTAAATTTAACAGTTTTTTCCAACAAAGCTTGCTTCCTCAAAGTGTTCATTGGACTGAACTGATGAGAACATAACACACGGGAGGCTGGATAGGGAGATGAGGAGAGGGGAAGGGAGGTCCTGAAGAAGAAAGGACCAAGATCTTGTGCTAGATGAGAGGTATGGTCTGAAGCCTGAGGATTCCGTTAGAGAGAGGAGCACGACTGTAGACCAAAACCCACAATAATCAATGCTGATCACACAACAAAATAGGAACTAGAGATTGAAAAAAAATTAGCATCTGCCATATATCTAGAAAGATATGATCAGGTGGCTAGGATTATAGACCAGACTCCAAAACATATGGCAAAGCAAATCATCCCCAAAAACCTGACAAAAACCTGTACTGAAGGTAGACATTCCAAAATATCCTGTAGGATTCAGAGAATGTGCTGGGACCAGGGTGTCCTCACAGATGGGCCCATTAGCCCAACTCTCCAATATTTTGAACTGATACTGTCATACCTTCTACTCATAATCCCCAAGGTACATGGGATGAAAAGCTTTCAAAATAAAGGGATATAGCTGGAAAAATCAAAACCATATGGGAAGAGGAGAGGCACATGTTATCATCAGGGGATCTTTACCAAGGATGCTTCAAGTGAGCCCACAGAGGATGAACCTAATTCAATCACTCTCACCCAACTATAAAAACCAGTCGTCTTATTCACCTGGGTCGTATCTGCAGAACATTCGATAGGGAAGATGAAGAGCAAGATGGTCACTCACCCCAGGCCCTTTCCTATTTGATCTCCCTCAGAAAAGATGAGAAGTGTGAGATAATAGTGATGATGAGGATGATGATGTTGAATAACAACATACACAGGTCTTCAAGCTCCTTACATGCATCATTTTGTTCTGTGCTCACAACAGTCCTTTGGAGCAGTCAGGCAAATGTTGCCCACAATGTACAGATGAAGAGATTGAGATTCAGAGATATGACATGGGCTGTTGTCAAAGGTAACTCAGCTAATAACGGGCCTTCCCTGGCCTCTGTCATTTCTACTCAAAACTAATTGCTATTTTCATTAAATTACAGTGACCTCACAGGTCACGCATCATTCTTCTTTGTGAGAGGTTACCTTTAGGCCCTGCTCGCTTCCTTCCCACCCCCTCAAAAGTGCCAGAAATTTTCCACATAAAACAATAAAAATTGCAATAAGAACATAAGGGAAAAAATCTCCTACTGGTTTATTTCCAACAGAAGTTTTTAAAAAGCAGAAGGTTATGGCCCTGTCCAACAGAAAGTTTGATAAATTCAAAGACCCCAGTTACTAGAGAAAGGACATTGACAAAAATGGCTGGGAAAACCAGACGGGAGAGAGGCGGAAATTAGATTTAGACCAACACATCACACCATATACCAAGACAAGCTTCAAATAAATATGCTCTGGACTGGATGTAAAAGGTCCTATCACAAACAAATTAAGAGAATCAAGGAATGAATTACTTTTCAGATCTATGGGATGGGAAAGACTTTTGCTTAAGAAGCAAAAGAGGAAAGTACACAAAATAAAATGAACAATTTTAATTATACAGAATTAAGAAAGACTTTACACAAAAATAGATTAATGGAATTAGAAGGGAAACAGGTAGCTGGGGGGGAAATCTTTGCGGTAGGTTTCTCTACAAAGTAACAGTAGTAGCAGCTGGTTTAGTACCTAGCATTTACATAGCAAATATATATATATATATATAGAAAGTGCTTTATAAACAATATCCCATTTTATCCTCACAATAGCCCTTGGAGGTAGGTATTACTAGGCTCCCACATTGCAGATGAGGAAACTGAAAAAGAAACTGACTGTTAAGTGACTTTCCCAGAGTCATACAACTATCAATTGTCTGGGGTGAGATTTGAAATAAAGCTTTCTGGACTCTAGGTTCAGTGCTCTATCCAATATGCCATCTAGATGTTCCTATAATTTACACACACATACACACACATGCACATATACGATAAAGTTCTGTTAAGACATATACACATGTATGTCTATCCATATGTAGATAGATACACACATATATACATACACACAAACACATATACATATATGAGATAAAGTTCTCTTAAGATTGTACATATACACATAGATATAGATAGTATAGATAGATAGACATTCATATATGTGTGTATAAACACATATAAATATATGCATATATGTGTAAATGGAATTATTCAAATTTCTCAGTCTGAGGGCCAAGGTATGAATGGTAAAAAAAGATGTGAACATGCAGTTTTCAGAAGACATTCAGGCTCAGGCTATCAATAGTCATAGTAACAAACCAACCAATTTCTAGATAACTAATAATTAGAGAAATGCAAATAAAGAAACTTTGAAGTTTCATATCAGACTCATCAGACTGGCAAAGATGACCAAAGAGGTCAGTGACAAATGTGGAAGGGGCTGGGGAAAACAGGTACGTCAATGCCCTGTTGGTGAAGCTATTTCTTGGTCCAGCCATTCTGGAAAACAATTGCAAACCATCCTCCAAAGTCATTAAACTGCATGCCCTTTGTTCCAGCAATGTCTCTACCAGGTCTATACTCCAAAGAGATGAAAGGAAAAGGAAAGGAAAGTGGACGTACAAAAATATTTACAACAACTCTGTTGTTGCTGTTGTTGTTTTTGGTAGCCCAAAATGGGCGATTAAAGGGATGTCCTTCTCGTGGGAAATAGCTGAACAAATTATGGGATATGAGTAGAATGGCTAATTTCAGAAGAAAGTGGAAAGACCTCTGAAGTGACACCGAGTAAAGAGAAGTAGGACAAGAGTTTATACAGTGATGACAATGTTATAGAGAAAAGCAACATGAAGAGACATTAGCCTTTCTCAGTGTAACGATTAAGCCCGATTCCAAGACACTGAAGATGAAAGAGAATGCAATCAAAGTAAACTCAAGGAATTTGGGCTAGGGCCTGGAAATGAGGAAGCAGGAAGAGCCTGGGAGAAGCCTCATTAAATTAGTGTAAACAAAACAAATCACAGGGACTAAGTACAGTCTTAAAAGATCAGAAAAAAATCAATACAAATGAATTAAATGGAAGAAAACAAAAACTTCACAATTATAGCCTTAAATGTGAATGAATTAAACTCCTTAATAAAACAAAAGAGAATGGCCAAATGAATAAAAAAACCCAACAATTTTTTTACACAAAAATTCATATTTAAGACATAAAGAGCCAGTGAAAATGTTTTGGTAGAAGAAAATTTATTATGTTTCATGAGCTCACCCCAAAGCAACATTTACAGGTATGATTTCAGTTAAAGTAACAATAAAAACTGATGACACCAAGAGACATAAATAGGAAAACTACATCATGCATAAAGGTATCATAGACAATGAAGCTATCATCACTAAATTATACATATACCACGTGATAGAGCATCCAACGTCTTAAAGGAAAAGTCAACTGAACTGCTTAAAGACATTGACAGTAATACTCTTATTGTAGAAAACTTTAATATGTCCTTATCAAAACTGTCTAAAAGAAAAACAAACAAGGAAAATGGAGAGCTGAAGAGACTATTGGAAAAATTGGATATGAAAGATCAAGGGGACTTCTAAATGGGAATGATAAATAATATCCATGTTCTCAGAATCACCAGCACCTCAAAAAAAATTATAATGAGTCATAGTGATCAATGTTATAAAAATAATGTGGAAAAATAACTAAAAGTAAAAAAGCAGAAAAAGTAAACCCATTTGTAGGAACCATGACACAATAAGGATAGCAAAGGAAATGTCAGCAAGAAATATAGACCTGAATGAAGGTTAAGGATGAAATCCTGAATAATTGGCAAATTGAAAACAAAGTCAGAGAAACAATAAATATGCAGTTAGAGCAAACTTTAGGGGAAAACAGTTATTAAAATAGAAAAAAGTTAAATCAAGCAAGCTACTTTTTAAAAAAAGCAAGGAGAAAATCATCAAATATTCTCAAAATCAGCACAAAAGAAATCTTAGACTTAAGAGAAATAGACACAATAAAAAATACTTTAGATTTGATGAATAAAATAACTGTTTTCTGAAAAGGTTAACAAAATCAACAAAGCATTGGTTAATTTGACAAAAGGGAAGATGTTTAAATTACCAAAATAAAAAAAATAAGGTAAATAGATAGCAAATAGCCAGTAAATCTGTATTTAAAAAGTATACACAATTAGAGAAATATTCATTCATGAAAAAGTTATTTTGTTGGATTAAAGAGCACTCTATGTTCCAAGAAAGGGTCAGAGAAGAAGACTGGAATTGAATTAGGAGAAGAAAAACTTGCAGGCAATCTAAAGGGCTTTGAACTTGTGAAGAAGATTGAACTTGGGGAGGAAAACATGGGATAACTTCCAGAATGATTGAAGGACAATCTCTTGATCTCAAGGAGAAAAATCATCGAGAAACAAAAGACCTGAAGAGAAGACATACTCAAGGAGGAAAAAAAAAAGTTAAGACAAGGTAAGTAATTATGATACATTGGTAATATAAAATAAAAGATTAGTGGGAGAGTAATAATAGTAATCAAAATATTTATAGTAATAACACTTACATAGTACCTATTATGTGCTAGGCATGGAGCAAAGCACTTTATAATTATTATTTCATTTAATCCACAACAACCCAGGGAGGTAGGTATTATTATTATCTCCATTTCATAGATGAGTAAACTAAATAAATAGGGGGTAAGTGATTTGCTGACTTATACAAACTGATGCTAAGTGAGAAGAGCAGAACCAGGAGAAATTTGTACACAATGAGACACAACGTATGCATGATGACCAACTTTGATAAATTGGACTCTTCCCAGCAATGCAAGGTTATAAGACAACTCCAAAAGACTCATGATGGAAGGAGATGTCTATATTCAGAGAAAGATCTAGAAAGAACAGAGTTTAAGTGGAGACTGAAGCAAACTACCTGCTCTCTTTCTTTTCCATGTTTGGTTTTGTTTCTTCTTTCCCATTGTTCATTTCATCGGTTAAAACCTTTCTATACAACCAGACTAATGTTCAATGTGAAAGTATTTGTAGATCCTATACTTGATTGCATGCCACCATGGTGGAGGGTGAGGGGGAAGGAGGGGAGAAAATTTGAAACTCAAGGGATTGAGGAACTGAATCTTGTAAACTAAAAGTAAATAAACAAATCGATTTTTTAAACACTGATTTGCTGAGGTTCATACAGATAGTAAATATCTGAGGCTGGATTTGAACTCATGCCTTCCTGACTACAGACTCTGCACTCTAGGCAGGCTGGCACCACCTAGTGGCAGGAAAAGAAGGTGAGTGCTTCTGTCGAACTGTTAATGCGATCTTTGCAATGCTGCCAAGTAACTACTGCTTCTGTTGAAAGCTAAAAGTAGTCTCCTTCCTAGAAGAATAGATAAAGGCGATCAGAGAATGGTTCCTACATTGCAGGTTATCAGAGAAAACGAAGTAAGTTATGTGGACTCAATGAGTGTAAAATCCTTAAATCATTCCAAGGAAACAGAGAGAAAGAAGATTAAGCTTGAATCTGGAAGCCAAATATAACCTATGGAGGAAGGTAATCCTGACAAATTCCTTGGTCTCTCCTTCCAGCAAGACACACAGAATAGAAAGCTATGGAAGAGAAAGCCGTTGGTGAATATATTAGGAGACTTCCAGGCATCCTGAAATCCATGCTGCAAGAGAAGAAGACCTTTAAAACAAGGAATGCTTATGAAGTCCCTATTTTAATGTTTGTTTTTGGAAATGTAAAATGAACTATGACAGATCTGGAAAGTTGTGCTAACCAAAACATCTACAGAATTAATAAACACAGCACCCATCACCTGAAGAAAATTATGGAAAGATTAAGGAGGAGGATCAAGATACATTCTCAGAGCTCGGGATGCTGGTAGTACAAAGTGATCTAACTTCACCGAGGCACAGGTACATGAAGCCACAAGCCTCGTTAAATGTAACTGAAATCAGTGTACTTCCAGATGGAGTCTATTCAAGAGTGGAATCCAAAGACCCTTCTCAGAACAGACTCAGCCAAAAATGCATCAACAACAAAGCACAGAACAAATGGTGGAATTATAGTGAATTTGTTTGTTGAAATGGAAAGGTTTTATGGGGGTAATTGGGGATCAGGTCATCACTGCCAGAGATGATGGAAGGACACCCTCCTAGGTTAAGCTCATCATCATGCTTCAGTCTCAAGCTCGATTAATCCCTCCTCCCTCAGCCTTCTCTAACCTCTGATTAGAGGGCTGGAAAGAAAAGTTCCAAATTGCTCTCAATACCTTCCATCGCAGGAGGCACAAACTGGCCTTTCTGGCTCACTTCACTCTGCATCTGCTCCTTGGCCAGGTTTCACCTTGGTGGAGCAGAATGTCTGCCCCAGCCCTGTCCCTTCTGACCTCCATTTGTGCTTTGTCCCCCTCCATTAGAATGTGAGCTCAGTGGGGGCAGGGACTATTTTTCTTTTCATTAATCATACCCAAAGTTCTTGGTGCAGTACCTGGCACACAGTAGGTGCTTGATAATAAGAGCTATCTTTTTAAGGGTATAGGGCTTAGTGGCTGATGCTGTTTATGTCAGGAAACAGCAGAAACTGGGCAACACATCATTGCAGAATGCAAACATTTAATACCTACTGAATACCTAACATGATAGGACCTATTAGTGAGAATCACACATTAGAAACTCACTATCTTTCATGGAGTGATATTCAAGTCCTCATTCTATAGACTGTAAAATCTCCTTGAGAAACCAATGGATGAACTATACTATAGTTTGTAGTACTATACGTACTGACTATGGATAAACTATACTGCTATGGGACCGTTAGTACACAACAAATTGCTGCTCACAATCACTTTTACATAATACAGTGCACAGAAGAACTTAAAATAGAACATTTTCCATTAAAAATTTTAAAATAAGCAGAGCCAAGATGGCTGTGTAGAAGCAGGAAAACTCTGTAAGCTCCCACACCAAAAGCTTCCAAGAAATATATGAATTGGTTACAGGCTGTGGAGGAGCTCAAGAAGGATTTTGAAAATCAAGTAAGAGAAGTGGAGGAAAAATTGGGAAGAGAAATGAGAATGATGCAGGAAAATCATGAAAAGAGAGTCAATAACCTGACTGAAGAAATTAACACCTTAAAAAATAA
>CM053589.1:201922333-201973869 GCA_028646515.1 Pseudochirops corinnae
AAAGTGATTCTCTATACCCCTGTGATCTGGCATTCTTTAGACAGAGTCTGGAAGGTCACTTTTCAGATCTGTTGTAGATTCTATTCTAGACCTGGATTGGACAAGACGGTTTTTCATTGAGACTGAATTTCCTTCAGGCTCTGAGATTTTTCTGCTTCCATGACTCTGTATGTAGATGGTGATATAAAATACATGACTATGCACATGTATGACTGGAAAAGGAGGTGAGCCAACCAGTAGCAAGATGGAAGGATAATAGAGGAATCTTAGCAATGCCTGGGTACCTACTGGGTATTAAAGACTCCAGGATATACTCTCTTTGGAACATCCATAGGAGGACGTGGACAAAAATTGCACAGGAAGAAAAGGCATGAAATTGCTACAACTTGTACTGGTGAAGGGGTGCCCACATTGAGGAGGCCTTAAATCCATTGAAGTATCAAAGTTAGGCATTAGAACCTCCAAAAAAAGGAAAGGCAACTCTAGCTACACAGTGAGCTCACTCTTCTCATGAGAGATTCTGATTCACTGAGGAGGCTAAAATGTACATTGTCACCCTCAGTGCTAATAAATATTAATGACAGTGTCCTCACGTAAGATAAGAGAGAAGCAAAGAAATTCAATCAGGGATGCATCATATGGAAATCCCTGGGGCCACTTTTGAAAGGAATAAAACTTGAATCTTGTTAGAGCTTATGGTAAAATGGGAATTTTCTCAAAATTCTTAAAATCTAATGACCTAAATCTTTGGAGGTCTCAGTATGCAGCTGTAAGCCTTATACATCTAGAGAATTGTATTCTGTTTTGGGTGCCACATTTTAGGAAGAACTAGAGGGAATCCTGAGCTGGGAGGCTGAAACTTTCCCTCTGTGAATCACAGGTACCAATGTGAGGAAAGGTCCTGGGAGATGCTGACTCCCCTATTCACCTCTCCATCTTGGAGATTTTTGAAGAAGCATTGATGTGTGTGTGTGTGTGTGTGTGTGTGTGTGTGTGTGTGTGTGTGTTGTATAATCAGACCTATCTGTCACAAAGGCAGATGGAAATGCATATGGAAAGAAAATGGGGGTGCCTCTCTGAACCCCAAATAAAACAGTACTAAGAGTAGGAGACACAGTCCAGGTACTGAGGGAACAGAAGAAATAAGACAGATACACAATAAAGGCACCAGGAAGGAAAACAGAAATCCATGAGATCATCCCAGAAAGAGTGTGATTAAAGTAATTCTTTGTGAGGAAGGTGAAACTATAGGACCTGAGAGTCAAACAGTAAAGGAGTTCAAAAGAAATTCAGGCACATTTTGGTCCCAGAAGTGAGAAAGAGCTGTAATGCCATTGCCTGGGGTTCCATTATCCCTGCACTATGAACAAACTGTTAAGATTGCTGAGACCTAGAACCAGCTGCTAGAGGAGAGCTGAGTAGCAGGGAGCAGAAATTATAACAGAACTCACAGAAGAGCAATGCGGCACAGTGTGTGGATTGCTGAAGTCCCACCTAGGAGAGGACCAAGACCTCTGGAGGGAGGTTTGTCTACTTAATGGTGAAAGTCTCTAGACTGTGAACTTATATGTAAATCATGTCTTTGTCCTTTACTGTAAAACAGAAATATTCTGTGTTCTGAAGCCTTGTGAGCTTGAACATTTATAAGGGGAGGTCATGGTCAGCTCTGGTAGAGGACAAGATATAGAATTTGATATGATATAGAATTTACACATAAGTCCTGTGATCAAAATCTTTTATAAACTGAGAGGAGAAGGGAAAGTTAATGGTTACTGGGGAGAAAGGTGCATTTGAGCTGGTACATGCAAGGACAAAGGCTTAGAACAGATGAGCACACATTTTGTGTTCTCGTAAGGAGGGAGATTCTTTGCTTTTGCAATCCTAATTTTTCATCAGTAAAACATGAAATAAGACAGCTTTTGCCAACGAGGAGCCTACAGTCTGATAGTGTGATGGAGACACAAATCACTGACTCATATGAGGGCCAAAATGGCAACCCTAATGGAAAAAATAGGTCCTGAGACACTCTTGCAGATAAACTGTTACCAAATTCCAAGGTGCCAGGTGCCCTGTGTACGGGAATACTCACTGGGTATTTCCAGAGGCACATTGACTTCTTGTAGGGCTCCTGCAAAGGGCCTGGCACTGCCTCCTTTATTAGCTCACTATTCCACTGGTTCTTTGATTGCCTCGGTTATGTCTTTAGGCTTATTTGTATGGGCAAAGCCGTCCCCTCCTCATCTCCTTGCCTTTGTTATCTTCCCTGGTTCTTTCAGACTGTGACATCTGTTCAGCATATTCCAGAGCAAACATGACTGGGCTTTTCTTTTTAGGCTCGTTCTTTTTCCATGCACCAATACTAGGGCATCATAACAGATGTCAAAAAGAATGTACCCCACTCTTGGAAAGGGAGGCAAGTCTCTGAGTCACTCCAGCAAGGCATGTCCTTCCATGGACTGTAAAATCTTTGGGAAGGACCCATGGTTGGGGAATATTCCCCAGAGACCTGTCTTCAGATCTCTCTATGTCTCTGCCAGTCCAAAGAGACATCCCTTCAAGGATCATATCTCTTTTGACAGTCCCAGAAGCCTAGGAAAGAGCGTGGTAGTTTGGGAAGTTAGCTTGGTTTTCAATATAGTATTCCTATTGATAGATGCTGAGACCAGCACACAGACACACATCTGAAATATAAAAAGGAAAAGCAGAAGTCGGGAGATATCTTTATAGGAAATGATCCCCCAGATGCATTAAGGCAGTGGTTCTCAACCTTCCTAACGCGGCGACCCTTTAATACAGTTCCTCATGTTTTGGTGACCTCCAACCATAACATTATTTTCGTTGCTACTTCATCACTGTAATTTTACTGCTGTTATGAATCTATCTGCTATGCAGGGTGTGTTTTCACTGTTACAAATTGAACGTAACCCACAGGTTGAGAACTGCTGCATTAAGGAATGCCAGTTCTTGAGGGAAGATACACAAATTGTCAATGACTGCTTGAAAAGCTGTTCGAACTCTCTGATGATCAGATAAATAC
Organism: Pseudochirops corinnae; assembly: GCA_028646515.1. Classification (NCBI taxonomy): domain Eukaryota; kingdom Metazoa; phylum Chordata; class Mammalia; order Diprotodontia; family Pseudocheiridae; genus Pseudochirops; species Pseudochirops corinnae. The sequence goes on from CM053589.1 coordinate 201,925,371, forward strand.
TGAAGCAGCCTGGAGGAGCTGCCTCACCTCCTTCTAGCCCTCAAAGACATTTAAAATGATCAGATCTGATGCCGGCAGGGCTGTGAGCCGATCCAGCTTTTCTAGAAAGCTACATGACATAAAATAATAATAGCAACAGACTTTATACCCCTGGACCCAGGGATGTCACTGTTAGGACTACACCCTAAGGAGGCTAATGATGGAGAAAAGATCAATATTTACCATTTTACTCTAATGTTAAAAAAATAAATAAAAATCTTGTTTTGAATTATTTGAGAACGGCTGAACAAATTAATGTAATGGAACCTGATATTTCCATAAGAAATGATAAAGAGAAGAAGAGACTAAGAGCTAGAGGAAGATTCTCATGTGCTTGGCACAGGGCTTGGCACATAGTAGGTACTTAATATTGGAGTGAAGACCAGGGAAGAAAGCTCTGTGATGAGCCATTCCCCTTTAAGGCTGGTTTGTGGTTAAGAGCCACAAGGCTCCTAACCTGTGCTGTGATGTCATCTATCTTGAGAGTGCAGGGAACCTGAGAGAGAGAGAGAGAGAGAGAGAGAGAGAGAGAGAGAGAGAGAGAAGGAGAGAGGAGAGACAGAGACACAGAAAGAGACAGAAACAGAGACAGAGAGAGACAGAGAGACAGAGACAGAGAGACACTGAAGGAGGGGCTCTGGGAACATACACAGTGACTGCCACTGCACAAAGATGAAGATGGTGAGGATGCTAACGGTAATGATGGGAAGGCCCCTGAGCCTCAGCACTGGCCAAGGTGTCTGTGTCTGAGAAGCTGGAGGGCCCCTCCAAGCACAGCTCTGGTGTCTCCTGCATGAAGCTCCCACCTTTGGATGCTCAGCTGTTCCAGGTGTGTCTGGCTCTTCATGGCCCCATGTGGGGTTTTCTTGACAGAGAGGCCAAAGGGGTTGGCCATTTCATTTTACAGATGAAGAAACTAAGGCAAACAGGGTTAAGTGACTTGCCCAGGGTCGCACAGCTAGTAAGTGTCTAAGGAAGGATTTGAACCCAAGTCCTCCTGTCTCCAGGCCCGGTGCTCTGTCCACTGAACCACCCAGCTGTTCCCAGCTTTCCCCACTGGCCCTAAAGGTCTCCCCATCTCCAGGGATCATGTTGCGTTCTGCTCCTCATTACCAATATATGTATAAGCTCCTTGAGGGCAGGGATCATTTCTCTTTGGGTCTTTGGGCTGCCAGAAGCCAATATAGCTCCTAGAACACAGTAGGAACTTAATAAATGACTGAATTAGAAAGACACAGACCCCCCCAAATAAGGCTGGAAAAGGAGATGGTCCAACAAGATGTTTTTGCTTAATGTTAATAGAAGAGACTGAAAAATGAATCCCTGGAGCTTGTGATCTTATGTGTGACTTAATTTTCACTGTATCTGTGTGGATGTTTATTTTTATTGGTGGTCACCAGGTTCATAAGAAAAGCCTCTAAGACAGATTCATGTGTTTTTAAGGGCAATCTAATTAGGGGGTGGGAAGGGGGCACGCAGAGCTTTGTGCATCCATTTCTGTTAAACAGAACATGGCTACAGGGGAAGAAGGACTTGGTTAAAGAGCTCCTTCACCTTGCTCTGAAACTCAACCACTTCAGGCTGAAAGGGACCTCGGCCATCATGCCCACCCCATCTCCCCATTCTCCCTCAGTTGAGGAAACAAGCCAAGAAAGGCAAAGTGACTTGCCTGAGGTCACACAGCTAATAACTCAAAACATGAGCCCTGTGATTCCACACAGCTCACGATCACACAGCCTCAGGAAGTTCAAGGACAAATCACACCCTGGATATGTAACGTGAGACAGAGGAGCCCTGGGTTCAAATCCTGACTCACTACTACCTGCAGGCTCCTCTCTGGGACTTGGCTTCCTTCCCTACAAAATAAAGGGGCCGAATGGGACAAACTCTAAGGCTGCTTCCTACTTCCAACCTTAAGTGGCCCAATTTGGAGCCCAACCCAGGGCTCCTTCCCTTACTTTGCCCTGGACAGAGAAGTTGTGCTCTTCCCGTCTATGTCATTGCAGCAGGGCATGGCTGCAGCACGAGAGCGCTGGGCCAGGAGTCAGGAAGACCCAAGTTCAGATCTGGCCTTCGATACTTACGTAACAACCCTGGGTAAGTCACTGCACCCCACCGGCCTCAGCTCCCTCATTGGTAAGATAGGAATTGTTTGTTGCTGTTGTTGCTGTAGAGCTGGGGTTGTCATCCCGCAATAGAATGTAAGCTCCCTGAGGGCAGCCCCTGTCTTTCTTCTACTTGTCTTTCTATCATCCATGCTTAGCACCACGCCTGGTATACTGTAAGCACTCAATAGTTGTGTTTCCTTCTCCCCTTCCTTGGGATCCCAAGGCCGGTTGTCGTTGGCTTGATGGAGCCATCTCATGGTTGGCTCAAAGTCTGCTTCCCTTCATAGGATCGTAGCCTATTTAAACCACACCTCTCATTTGCCCAAGGGAGGAACTGAGTCTCGGCACCTGGGGACAAAGATGGCACCTGAGCACGGCCTCGTGACTCACCCTTGTGGCCGCCTTGGCCATGGCGCTTGCATGGACTCCAGCCTTCCTCACTCTGGTCAGCCTTGCTGCTCAGCCACAACACCCCTCTGATAAAGGAGCTGGGTGCGTAGCAGAAACAAGTCCAGGATTTGGAGTCAGAGACTCTCTGACCTCCCACCTCCTTATGGAAGGAGGGGACTCTGGGTCAACAACCCTCTGGAGGCCGGAACTGCTGTTCCCTGCCTTGCCCAGAGCAGCCCAGCCCTGAGCCGCCGCTGTGGCCAGGCCTCAGTGGCCCGCTCAGCAATGCCAGCGAGAAAGAATGCTTTCTTTTTTTAAGTAAACAAATAACACCCCGAAAGCCTCCTTGACCCACTGGCCAGGGGTCACTCAGGCATGCAGGCTATCAGTGAAGTGAGCATGCAAAGAAAATGTGGGCATTTGGCTGCCCTCCGGTCCTGGCGGACTTGTCAAAGACAAAATCCTTATTGTCTGTGCATTTAAAGAGGCCTTCAGTCTTCTTTCTCGCTTTCTCCCAGGCTCATCCAAGGTTAAGGATTCACATGGTCTCTTGTTTAGCTGATCTCAGAAAAATAGGCAGGAAGAGAAAGTCAACAAACTCTCACCCAGAAGATAAACATTCCGAGGGAAAGTGAGCGGCAGGACAGTGGAGGAGCCCGCTGACTCCTGGGTGGGGCTGACTTCAGGGCATTCTCAGAGACTTGGCTGCACGGAGCAGCCACTGGGGGCTTGGCGATCTCCTCTAGCAATAGCCATCATTAGAACGGCTATGAGGATAATGAGCATCCTTTATGCTTATTCAGCACTTTCAGGTTTGCAAAGTAAATGATCTGATACTCCTTGCAATCCTGAGAGAGAGAAGCAATTAGTACGCCCATTTCACAGATGAGGAAAGAGCCTCAGGGATTCTGAGGGATCTGTGAACCCCCAGAGCTCAGAGAGACAGAGAGCCAGCCCAGGAGCTGGAGCCCAGGACCTGGGCTCATTCCTACCTGTCTCTTCTTACCTCTGAGACCCTGGCCAAGGGCTCCCTTGTGTGGATAATGGAAGCACAAATCTCACGCTGTCTGGTGCCACCACAGAAGTACTTAGACAACAGCGGCTACCACAGCATTCCAGGCCTGGAAGGGAGCCAGGCGGCATTGAGGCCAAGCCAGGAGAGCTTCAGGAGGGGGCGTCCAGCCTGTGCCTGAGGACCTCCCAGGAGGAGGAGGAGCCCATTCCATTCTCTACATCAAGCCTAGATTAGCCTCTTGCTAACCTCCCATTGCTCCTCCATTGGCTCCTCCTAATATGGCTTCTTTGTATCAGCCCTTTAAATACCTGGGGGCAGCTCTCGATTCCCTCCTGGAGTCTTTTCCAGGCTAAACCTGCCCAGCTTCTCCAACTGACCCTCACAGAGCACATGCTTGAGGCTTCTGACCATCCTTAGGGTCAAGAATTGAACCCTATAGTCCTGGAACAGCAGGGCTCTCACCTCCTCCTAGAAAGTGGGCTTTTCTTCATACCACCTGAAGTCACATCAGTCAGTCAGTCAGTAAGCCAACAAACTTCTAATTAAGTACCTACTGTGTGGGTGCTCTTATCTTTGGGCTGAAGTCTGAAGACCACTGCAGTTCTGAGACCCTTTTCAGACAAACTCCTGCCCAGCTGTGCCTCAGCCAACCCACGGCATCTCGCCTGACTGGACTCAGCCCCAAGCTCACCTGTGTTGAGATCTGCTGGGGTTTTGAGTCTGCTCTCCGGTGTGTTTGCTGTTGCTGCCAGTTTGACCAGCTTATCCGAAAACCCTGCAAACCTTGCTTTTACCAGGTAGATTTTGTCCAATATCATTTACATTTCACATAAAAATGGTAAACAGTACAGAGCCTTGCCCAGATCCCAGGGGCACCCCCTGGGAACCTCCAAGTGGGTCAGTGTTGGACCATTAACAATAATGACTTTGTTGTTACTTAATCAATCATTACCCCAATCTGTCTACATTTCCTTGTCCCAACACAACAGAGGTAAGGCAATTTCCAAACAGTAATGCTGATGTAGACATACTGTGTGCACATGAATCCCCCTATTTGTCTGAAACCTGTCTTGTAGTTAATAGAAATTAACTCCCCTCCTCAAATTAGTCAGAATAACAGGATGGAGCCCCACCAGCGGCCCACGGATGTGAGACACCTTCCCCCCAGAGTCCCTGCCTGACGTCTCATTGCTAAATGGAAGAGATGATCAGGCCAGGCCATGGACACCCTGGCGCATTCCGTCATGTTGAGAAGCCAGCAGTTGTAGTAATAGACAGTACCAGGAATCTCAACGCTCAGGGTAAATTCCATTAGGGTGTGGGGGAAAGGGGCAGGGGTATGAGGGACATGTGTCTGCATCAGGAGAAAGGGTGGCCTGTCTACCAGGGATCCCAGCCTGCACTCCTGTGAGCATTGAGGAGGGAGAGTAGGCCTCAGAGAGGGGCGCCACAATGATCAGAAAGGGCCATTCCAGACAGGCACCACAATGATCAGAAAGGTGCCAGCCCAGAGGGGCACCACAATGATGAGAGGGTGCCAGCCCATGTGTGATTGCAACCTGTGGATAGGGACCTCAAGGTGAGGCACCAAGAAATGATGATGACTACAAGGAAGGCCTCTTTGTTGATGCCCTGGGCCCAGAACTCGGTGCCCTGTGCCAGTGAGATGGGTCCTGAGACGCATCTCAGCCGGAGGAGAAAAGGTCCCTGGCTCTAGCTGCGACCTATGGAACAAAGAAAGCAAAAAGGCCTCTTCCTCCAGCCGCTGAAAAGGGAGGATTTGCTGCTCTGCGGCTCTGGCCTTGGAGGAAGGGATTCCATCTGGGTAGCCCGAGTACCCAGAGGCGCAGGAGGGCCTGAGGCATGGCAGCAGGACCAGACGTTGCCAAGGTAAAAATCACCCCCGCTTCGCTTCCCACGGCCACGTCGGGGCTGGATTCTGGCCCTCGGGGGAAGCTCCCGGGACGAGCCTCTCCCCCCACGTTTTCCCAGCGCTCCCCCTCCCCCTGGCGCCCTCCCCAGACTGGCCGCAGAGGGCACGCGGGGCACTCACCACTCAGGGGATGCGGAACGGTGTACTGCTTCTTTTTCGCAGCGCGGAGGGGCAGCGGGCTCGGTTTCTTCCTGGGGCTTTCACCTGGTTGGGCTTTCCTCTGCTGAGCCATGCTTTCGAGTTTTCTCAGCCGTTCTTGTGAACGAGAGATAAACTGAGGCTTGTGGACCTCGAGAGCTTCCTGAGGGTCACAGAGAGAACGTTTATTGTTGTGAGAAAAGGCCCGGAGAGGCCAGAGTTCTGTGAGACTCAGCCTAGCCGAGGGGATGGCCAGAGAGCAGGGCGTGGGGCTTACACAGTGCCTCCTACCAGCTCTACCACGGGTGGGGAATGTATGTCCTGGCTGTCCAGGCCAGGGCAGCCTCTTTCCCTGTGGCCGTTGGGTCCAATGGGGACTTGCATCTGGGGTCCTTGATTCCGTATGACGAGAGATAGGTAGGGAAGAAGAGAAGGCTTTCGGAGTTCTCTAGGGCTGTACTGGGTGGGAGAGGCTTAAGGCCTAAGAAAATGTGCTGATTAAGGCAGAGAAGAAACTTTGGAGCCCGAGGAGCCTTGGCGTCATGGACATAGGTGGGGGGCAGAATGACCTTGTTTCTATAGGGAGAAAGAAGCCCATTTACTGCTCAACCAGACAAGGAGAGGAAGATGGCCCCTTGTAGAGGACCCCATTCAAACCCAGCTCCTCCATTTACTACTTGGGTCATTCTGAATAAGCTGTTTGCCCTCTTGGGTCTAAGGTTCCTCATCTTTGAAATAAAATTGGGGGAGGGGTTGAAAGGAGCCCATTGCCAATTGGCAGCTCCACCATCAGTGTCAGAGGTCAGAAAGCTGAAGAAAACACAGTGATAGCTGGATCAGATGCCCTCAAGGACCCAGAGAGGAGCCTGATGTGCCTGAGGCAACCAGAAAATGGCAGAAATGAGAACAGGTCCTTGACCTCCCAATCCAAGACCCCTGTTGGTGGTCACCCTGTTCAATAGTCTACTGAGCAAAATGAATGGAATGGCTGAGGGCTCCTCTGAGACTCCCGCTCCCCATCATGTCAGTGGATACCAGAGGCATGAAGATATCCAAGCAGGACCCAGGGGAGGAGCCCGGGAGCAGTGGGGTCCCCAGGGACTTCCCAGAGAAAGGGGCCCTGAAGCCTTTACCCTCAGGGTCAGGGCGTGGGCAGGAAAGACATCAATCTCAGGCTCTAGGCTCCCATCCTGCTCCGGGGGCGGTTCTGGCTTCTGCGGGCTCATGGCCTCTGACGGGGCTGCTGGGGACTCTGGGGCCATCCCTTTCTCTTCGCTGGGCCTCCGACACTCCTTCAGTTTCACAACCAGGTCACAGCATCTATAATCCCCTAAAAGAGAAAGGCACAAATCCATTTAGGGCACCCTGGGAGGTGGGGCCGGCCTGAGCTCCATTAGACACAGAAAGCTGGCAGTTCATTAATGGCTCTTGTCAAGCAGAAGGAGCTTGTCTAAGCTGGGTCCTGGGGAGCACCACTCAGTTGAAGCCTGACTCCAGGGTGTGCTAAGTAAGACCTTTCTGGTATCTACCTCCATTTGTGTTTAAAAACGGCTTTTTGCTCTCTCTGAAAAACACACGGTTCTGTGATTCCTTCTCGAATCAGCCTTCATCATTATTCCGGTTCACTTGTGGGGGACAGTACACGAATCTCTCCTCTGTTTGCTGCTCATTGTCCTATTCCTCCCTCCCCTTGGCTTGTCCCAAGATCATTGCTGACTTTCTGTGGTTATTGGGAATGATTTTCTTCTGCAGCAGTGTTAATGACATCTTCAGGGTCTAGTCTGGCCTCACTTTAGGGAAAAGTTCAAGAAATCAGTCTAGTGAGCCCCTGTGATTGGGCTTGAGCCTGGTCTTTGCCCAAAGGGGATGGGGGGAAGACAAGCGACTCAATCACCACCAAAGACTGATTCGGTCCCCGACAATGGGCTGCAGTGACAAAGAACTGGCCTTGGAGTCAAAAGAGCTGGGTTTGGGTCCTGCCTATAGCACATGCTGGTAGGTCCCTTAACCTCTCAGTGGTCCTCACCTATCCTGGGGGAGGGGGCTTTCTCATCAGTGTGACTGACAACACAGATACAGTACCCAAAACCCACTCCCCACACTACAGACCTCATTAAGAGGTAGTGTGGCCTCTTGGAGAGGCTTTCCTTGGAGTAGGAAGGGGCAGGGAAGGGCTGGATGGGGCTTGAAGAGAGAGGGAGACAGACCCAAGATAACTCAGGCAGTAAGTAGTGGAGTTGGGATTTGAACCAAGACCCTCTCACTCTGAACGCCTCATTCTCTCCACAGTACAACAGCTGCAGCCCTACCTCAGACACATACAGGTTCTGGGAACCCAGCAAGTCACATTACCTCTAAGAATTGGGTTCACAGCTAAGTTGGGAATCTGCCAGAGTGCAGGGAGTTTTTACACTGGGAGCTCCTTATGCAGGTGAAATTGCCAAAGGTCCCAGTAAAAGGCAAAGAGCCTAAGGCTCTGGGAGACCAGAGTCCAGTCCAAATCTGGCTCTGCTCCCCCCAGAGCTTCCCCTGGAAGGCTGGGAGACAGCACTGGCTCCTGAGGCATCTCCACAGGGGCCAGTCTTCCTCTCCTCTTCATTCCTCAGGAGGGCAGCAGGAGCCACGATCTCCTCGGCCCATCTGGTGATGGTCAGCAGCCCTGCTGGCACCCCCCCCCCCCCATTTGCCGTTAGTGTGTGACCTGCTGGGCCATGAGTTGCTAAGTTCCTTTCTCTGTCTTGCCTACTTTTGCATTCCCAGGGCTCAGCACAGTGCCGGGCACACAGAAGGTACTTAATGAAATGTTTAATGCTTGATTCCTGCAGGGAAGGATTAGCACTTTGTGTGCAGAGCCAGGCCCAGCTCTGAAAAGCTTTACTTACCAGCCAGTGGAACAAGACTGCAGCAAGGAGGTCATTGTTGTTGCCCCCAACTGCTTCTCTCCTTTCCTTCCAACCTCCCCAACTCACACAATGGGGTTCTGGAGGCGAGGGAGAACTCTCTACTCTCTAGCTCAGCGTGACCCAGAACACCTGACCCTTGCCACAGTTTCCCATCTATCATCTTCACCCTGATGGAGATCTGGGATTTCATCAGGCTGCACGTTGAAGATAGCGGCCCCTCTCACAGCTCGCTTGATGGTCTTTGAGAGTAGCTGTGGCCAAAAATCTCTAGGGACCACCTTTAGGGAGCGTCTCAGAGCTCAACTGGGCCTTCCCCATTTCTGGCTTTATACAGGAAGTCTTTCCATTTCCCTAGGACCTGCTAGAGCTGGGGCTCCTCTGGAATGACCTTGGAGGCTCTGAGGTCTCCTCTACACCACAAGGAGGCATGAGGGATGGGGAGGGAATGAGAGAGAAAAAGAGAAAGGGGGAGCATGAGAGAAAGGGAGAGGAGGCAGAAAGGGAGGGAAGAGGGAGAAAGGAAAAGAGGAAGAGGGAGATGGAAAGGGCTAGGGAGAGAATGAGAGAGGAGGGTGAGGGGGAGAGGACAAGAGGGAGAGAATGTAATCCACAGTCTAAATGCTGTTTTGAGGCTCTGTGAACCTTCGTGGCCCCTGGGCACTCTGGGTGGCCTTCTGCAGGAAAGGACAGACTTTCTCTGTCCCCCAGCAGTAGGACCTTCTCTCCGAGATCGCTTTCCACTCATTCTGCACACGTGCTGTTTCTGTATAACTGTTTGGCCATTGTTCCCTGCCCCCTCCATTCGCCGGTGAGATTGGAGAGGGCAGGGACTGAGTGGGCACCTCTTCTTGGATCCCCTAGCACAGTGGCTTGGCACAGTAAGCACTTGAACGCTTGGTAGCTGACTGACGCAGGCCCCCCTTGGGCTGCCTGCCTGGTCCCCAGACCTTTGGGACTTGGAGCTCTGGAGGGCCACACCCATTCCTGCTGCTTACTAAACCTCAGGCTTCCTGCTCCGTGTTACCTGCACGGGGCTGCGGCGCAGGATGAGGCTTTCCCCAGGTTATCCCAGTGCCACCCAAGCTGGGCGGAGTGTCAGGCCCTTCCTCAGTGGGGCAGCAGTTCGTTTGCTCTTAATACACGTTACTGACAGGAATATTCTACCGCCTACCTTCTTGGCCGCTTACCTTGGGGAAAATGGCTTTTTATTGGCACCTCAATCTCTTCCTGGGCAGAGGGAGGCAAAGCTTTTAGGGGGCAGAGATACTCAGGTAAGGGGGGCTGGGATTTCAGATAGGGCTGTGGCTGGCTCTCTTGAGATTCCAGAGGCTTGCTAGACTGAAAACCATCTTTTGGAGAGCTGGGACCGTCAGAAGCGACCTCGGTTATGGGGGACGGTCCCACTGGGGACTCAGACAAAGACACATATCGCTCTCCTTGCTGCATCATGTTGCTTCCAGAAAATACTTTTGTTTCTACCAAAAATAAAACGAAAGTCACGCTAAAAAACAAAACAAAACTGCAGGAGACCTCTTGTGTTGTACATTGAATTCTACCGGCTCTACCCAGATGTCCCAGAGCTGGCTGCCAGGTTCTCACCAGGCAGCGCTCTGTCCCCCAGCCCACTTACCCATTCATTGTTCGTACAGACTTTCCCTGAAATTCTATTAGGGCAGAAGGAAGGACCACAATGGTCCAGTGAGATGATGGAGGTGAAGCTTTCAAGTTCTCTGCTTTTACTTGTCTGTAAAGACGCGGGGTGAACCCAAGAGCTTAAAGACAAGCTCTGGGGTGGGGAGGTGGCTGAGGAGGGGGGGAGGTGGCTGGGAAGGGGAAAGGAGGAGAGGGGGAGAGGGGGGGAGGGAGGGGCTGTTTTCCCTGCCGCTTTTTTTACACCTGGGTAAGGACAGAGAAAGCCATAAGATAGCAAATGATTCCTGGCAGATTGCATCCAAATCTTGTCAAACGCTTGGGAAGAATAGTTAGCAAAATTCATTTTTAAAAAATATTATGAACACGAGAAGTCCATAAAATCCCTACGTCCTGCTTGGGCTCTAAGCTCCACTGTACCATATGTCAGAGAGCCGCATTGCACCGAGAGCGCCCAAGAACCAGGAAACACCTGGCTTGGAATCCTGTCGCCAACACTGCACTTTCCTGTGGAAAATCGCAGGAAATCCGTTAGCCTTTCTGAGTCTCAGTTCCCTCATCCATAAAATGGGGATAATTATAGCTGGCATGTCTGTGGCTCCCTTGAAAGTCTGTCAAGTTCCGTTACATATTTGGGCTAGTGACTGCTGACCCGTGGAGCCTTGGGCCAGCCATCTCTCTTGGCCACTCTCAGGTTCTATGCTTGGGAGGTCTGGGTAACACCCCCAAAGTGACACAGAGTGTTACAGGCTATGTTTGAGTCTGGGGTTCTCCAGTCTCCAGATCCAGATGGATAATAATACCTACAATGCCTGCTGTGTTCACTCCCAGAGCGGTTGGAAGGCTCAGGCTCAGCCAATGAGACGGGCTGAAGGGCTAAAGGAGCTTAGAGCACTACAACCGTGTTAGCTGTTAGGAAGCCTTCATGCCCTCCCTGTACAAAGTCCAGCTACCATTACTGTTGTATTTGGATCAGACCTTCATTTTGTCAGTATAAGGTATTCCCAGGTGAGGAAAGTCCCTCTAGCAATGCAAATCAGCCCTTCTTCTGCAACTCAGTCTTAGAGATTTGTCTGGATACCCAGGTGGTGAGAGACTTAGTGGAGTCACACAGAGTGTGTGTGTGGAAGGCAGAATTTGCACCCAGGCCCTCCTTACTCTGAAGTCAGTTGCTTAACTACTACTCTATGTAACTTCTCTACTATTATCTCCTTTCCTTGTCAGCAGTTCCTCTGTATTTGTTTGAAGGACCTTTTAACTAGCATGAACCGACTCCTCCTGGACAGGTGAATGGTCTTGGGAACTTTGCACCGGGCTTCCAGTGCTCCTGCTCCTCTCACTGTAACACGCCAGTGATTGGAAGGACCAGGTCTGCTCAGCTCAACCCAAAGTATCTGCTCTCTAGTCTCTCTAGCAGAACTCGAACCCAGATCTTCTTGACTTTGCTACCAATCCTCTACCCACAAGGCCACAGCTCTCTGTCTTCCTTTAAATGCACAAAGCATACCGACAATTCTTTAGCATGAAGTAATGCATAGAGAACTAGCCATGGAATCAGGAAGGCATGGATCAGATTCCCCCTCTGACACCTACCAGGCATGTGACCCTCTCAGTGAGTGCCCTGGCAATTCTCTCAGTTGCAGGGAAGGTGCCAACCAGCATTAATAGAGGGAGTTACCTCACCTGGCAGTTTCCTGTGACAAAGAAAAGACAGGTTCTCTCCCTCTCTCCTGGGCTATGCATCTCATAGGCTCATAGTGGTAGGGTTGGAAGGGGCTTTGGTATGTCCAACTCCTTTTTACAGAAGAGGAAACAGAGGCACAGAGAGGTTATGCCTGAGGTCACCAAGAAAGGCCCTTTCTTTTCAATATGAACTTTCTATCAAGATGCGTTTCAGTGCCAACTCTCTGGAACCTTTAGAATATATGCTGCTACGGATACTGAGTTTGGGTGATAATGGAGGGTTAGTCAGAAGTCCCAACCTCTGTTTCAAAAACATAAACCATTTGGTGGAGAGAACAAAAATAAGGACAACAAGAAAGGCCCAGACCACGGAGCTGCAGCTGTAACAAGGGGGATGGGTCCCAAACAGGCGTGCCCTGCCTTTCTTTGCTGTGGAGGGGCAGAACTATGGGTGTGGATCACGTGTACATATACTGGCAGATGCAATTGTTGTGTGATTCGATAGTTTTGCTAAGCTGTTTTTTTCTCTCGTTTTAGGGGACAATTGTCAGGAAGAGGGAGGATATCAATAACTTTTTTTAATGTTGAAAGCCAAACAAAACATATTTATAACCTGTGGAGGTAGAAATCTTCCCACTGTCCCACCTCCTGTCTATCTGCACAGCTCAGCCTGGGAGTTATCTGCTTAGCAGTGGAGAATTATATGCAACGAAGCTTAAGAGATCACCAGGAGAGGGTGGAGGTAGAAGAGTCCAGGACGGACCTTTGTATTAAAGCTCATGCCCTTTGTGCCAAAGCAGGTCCCCCAGATAGTTCACTTCCAGTTTGAACAGCACTGGATCTCTGCTTTCCAAGCCCACAGGAGAACAGAATCTGCTCATGGGCAGAGATGGGCAGGGATCTACAGCCACACACACTCAAAGCTGTGATGAGTGGCTGCCAAAGGCTAGAGAAGAGAGGACTCAGGGCAGGGGTGAGGGAGGGCACAGGAACTACCCTCAAGGATTTTCAGGGCTGGGGTGGCGAGGGCTCCAGAGGACCGAATTAAAATGGAAGAACAATGGAAGAAAATGACAGAGGTCAGGCTCCTCGGGATGACCGCAAAAACCTTGCTGGAGACTTGAGCTGCTCAGAAGTGCTCCCAGAAGGGAGGTGCCCCTGCCTCACTAGGCTGCTGGTAGAAGTTGGCTGACTGCTTCTCGGGAGGTGACATTACACAGGTGCCTTTCCTTTAAGGCTGAGACTGGAGATCACAGAACCCCCTTCTAACTCTCAAAGTGTATGATTCTGGGATTTCGTGACTACAAGAGGAAAAACAGGGGGAAAAAAACTGTTAAAAGCAGACAAGAGAAGTCAAAAACCACAGTCCTCTGAGGGCAATTCAACATGGAGGCCAAGAGACGTGTGCTTCTCAGCAGACCCTGAAGGCACCACTGCCTCACAGAAAAAGACAGGCCATGATTGATGCTTTTGACCAAGAATCTGAGATTTGGAGTGAACCTCTAGGCTATTTAGACCTCACTTTTATCTCTTCTGCCATATACCTCATCCAACCCTTGGCCAAACCCTTTCCAAGAAGGAGAGGAGGCAACCCGTACCACTAGGAGACACTTTTCATTGGTCAGAAACTTTTTCACTGACATCAAGCCTCAATTTCTCTTTGTCGCTTCCACCAGCACTCCTGGTTCTGACCTCTGAGTCAAGCAGAACAAGGTTATCCCTCACCCATTTGAGGGTTCATTCTATTGAGGACTACAGTTTTTTCTGGGGCAGGTAAACTTTTTGGGTTTATAGACCCCCATGAAATTATAAATTATGTGGAGATACAATTACCAAGGCATTATTTATTAATTTATTTATTTGTGTTTTGGAGGCGGGAAGGTAGGGCAATTGGGGTTAAGTGACTTGACCAAGGTCACACAGCTAGTTTTTTGTGGTAAGTGTCTGAGGCTAGATTTGAATTCAGGTCTTCCTGACTCCAGGAATGGTGCTCTATTCACTGTATCACCTAGCTGCCCCACCAAGGCATTTAAAAAAAAGAAGTTTGGAGTCTCCAGGTGAAGAATCCCACCCTAGAAGAAGACTTCCAACATAGTGATGGCCCTCTGTAAGGGTTCTACAGGCCACAGAGGAGGAGGTGCTAACGGTGTAGCATCCACACTGATGGAAGGGGGCAGTGTCCATATCCATGAGAAAGACACAGTGAAGGACTTGGGCCATGACGGAATTAACTTGATTATAATTATGATCCAAGAGTAGCATGAAATAGCTCATGAGGCATGACTGGAAAAAAGAAGGCAGGCTGATTGTCTCACTTGAGAGAGAAATAATAGAAGAATGGAAGTGCCTGGAAGTCTCCCAAGACACTAAGAGAATCAGAATGAGGGGGGCTCCAGTATGTTGGGGGGGTGTTGGGAGAGGATTCATGGGAGAGGGCTGCCATCTATAGCACATGGAGAAGACCAAGTCTTCACTGAAGTATTGAAATGTGGTTAGGTTTTGGTAGTCTAGTTGTAACATCTCTAATTAGAGTTCTTCCTTTTTAAGAACAGGTATGGTAGGAAATGAAAGTTTAAAAAAAATGATTAGGAGCCAGCCAAGCAGCTCCCACACAATGGGTCTGTGAACTCCTATGCAAGATTCTCCCTCTGATGGTTCAGGGGGTCTGCCCTGCTTAGCCTGGGCAGCTGCTCTCCAGGCACCCCAAAAACATCCTCTGCAGGGGCTCCTTCCTTCTTTGTTACGGAGCACTCCCAGCTGGGAGGTTCCTCTGCTTTTCATCTGGGTGAATCACAACATGCTGTTTTGGCAGCACAAATACTGGAAAGAGATTTGGCATCAGAAGACTTAGGGTCCAGTTCACTACCTGATACTGGTGTGAACTGGGAAAAGTCCCTTCCCTCTCTGGGCCTCATCTCCCTCATCTATAAAATGAAAGGGTTGGCTCAGACCATCCTTTCAGTATAGAATGGATGAGCCTATTGATCATATGATGTTGGGCAAGTCACTTTTCCTCCCTGGTCTCTGTAAAATGACAGATGGTATCTGAGATCTCTTCCAGGTTTGAAGCTTCTGGAATCAGTGAAGACTTTACCTGCCCCCATGAAGCATCAGCCCAGGACACCCACTGCTTATCCCCATACTAATTAATTCCTGCTCAAAGCTATTTGCCTTAGCCTTTCCACTTGGTCTCGACTCAGAAATGCCATGATAGGAACGGGTCATCCAAAGCAGGCACAGAATGAGCAGAGGCTGGCAGAGATGGAGAAGCGATCACAAGAGAGGCGGGCAAGGGGGACTCGAGGCTTAGTGGGAGGCTGGATTCTCAAAGACGCTGCCGCAGAGATGCTGCTGGAGGCCCTAGGGGATGAGCTGCATGGTAAAGGCAGAGAGCCTGGGCCAGTGGCCTCAGAAAATGGGAAGAGAAACAGGGCAGACACTGAGGGAATCCAGGCCGCTAGTCACTCCATGAATGAGGGAGCCACAGAGGGGACTGGCACTGCCTGCCTGAAGAATCCAATAGCGAGGCAGAGTTCTGTTACAGAAAACAAGGTTCCTGGTGGATGCTGAGGAACAGCTTGGAAACTGGTCCTTGTGTGGATCAGTCTTTTGGAGACAGGGCACACCCAACGTCCCTTCCTACAAGGTGGGGCTTGGCTGATGAGCAATGAGAGAGCCCTTCCTTGGAAGAGAAATCCATTCCCTGTGACTTTCCAGGGTAAGCCCGGTCTCATTTGGGCTGAGGCAGGGGAGTAAGAACATGGAGGAGTGAGCAAAACAACCAGTACCCCTCCAACCCCTCCCTAGTCTCCCCTTCCCCCAGCCAGCCCCTGAGCTACACCAAGAGCTTCCCAAACTTCACCCACCACAGAGACGAGGGAAGGACAGGACTGAGATGAGAGACTGCTTTTTCCCGTTCTGGGGTAAATTTCTAGGCTTTTATGTAGGGAATAAGGCAGGAAGCTCTCATGGACAGTATCTGGGCTTGCATATCTAATTCCCAGCAAAGTGGGGACCTGCAAACCCCTCTGAGAATATCGAGAGCAGTAATTGGACAAGGAGCTGCTTTCTCTATTATGTGGACACAGAGGCTTGGAGGTGGAGGAGCGGCAAACCCAATATGCATTAGGGGAGAGGGTGAAATTAGAGTCTGTGCACACCCACACTCACACCCACACACTCACAACCACACACAGTCACACTCAAACCCATATCTACACACACACACACACACACACACTCACCCCCCCACAACCACACACACACAGTCACACCCACACCTACATTCACCCACACTCACACACACATACACACACTTGCACACACACTCACATACATTCACACCCACATCTACACACACCCACATCCCCCCCACTCACACTCACACAGACATTCACACCCAGTCACACTCACACCCACACCCACACTCACACCCACACCTACATACCCGCACCCACACCCACACACACACACCCACCCACACACACACACCCACACACGTCTGTTCCTAAGGGCTGGAAGTTTTTTTTAAAGCTGCCTACAAAGCCATCTGCAAGACAATGAGCCTGTAGTCATTCAAGGTGCGTAAAGCAGCCCTCCCATCTCCCAGCTCTGGAAGCTCAGGCCTTTTTATCCCGACTCAGACCCAATTGTGCAAACAAAAAGAAAAGAAGGTCAGACCAGTCTCGAAGATGGGGGTTGAGTCTTCCCAAGAGGTGAGTGGGGAAGGCTCAAGTGCTCTGGGAGAAAAGACAATGGATTTGTTCCTTTGACACCAAATCCTGTGAGACCTTGGGCAAGTCATTACCTCTCTGGGCCCGTTTCCTCAGCTGTCAAAGGAGGGAGTCGGACCAACGGACCTCTCTTCCGGGCTCTTGCAGTCCTAAGCCCATAATCCCACATCTGACCTTTGACATGCCACGTTCTCTCCTGGAGCCCCTCTAAAACAATGAGGGGCCGACAAGGACTCAGGCAAAGGAGTTTCCACACTGGGAGTTCTCGGAGCCCTGTAGAGATGCCCCCGGTGGGATAAGACTCTCTGTCACAGGCTTCCTCCCTCCACAGGTCGCTCACTGTATGTACATATATACATACATGTGCATGCAAACATACACACAAAACACACATATAAATAAATTGTTCACCTACATATGTTATACGTGTGTGTTGTTGTCTGATCCTTTTCCAATTGTGTCTGACTCTGCACCGCCCCATTGGGGGTTTTCTTAGAAAAGACACTGGAGCAGGTCGCTTTTTTTTTTCCAGTTCATTTTATAGAAGGAGAAACTAAGGCAGACAGGGTTAGGTGACTTGGCCAGGGTCACACAGCTAGTCGGTGTCTGAGGCCAGATTTGAACTCGGGCAGATGAGTCTTCCTGACTCCAGGCCCGGCACCCCATTCACTGTGCTTTCTATCCATGTATCTCTGTATGTTCGCATGTATCTATCTGTCCATCCATCTATGTATGTATACATGTGTATGTATATATGCATGTATACATATACATGTCTATACTTCTATATGTGTGTGTGTGTGTGTGTGTGTATCTTCTCACATGCTGGCTGTCCTTCCCTCTGTGCCTGTGGTCTCCACGTTAGAGCACACCCTCCTTTCCAAGACCAATGACCCCATTCCTTGTTCTTGTGGCCTAGAGCTTAGCCCAGTGCTTGGTACACAGTAGGCACTTATTCAGTGCTTTCTGATGGGCTGCTCTTGGGCTCTGTGGATAGCCCAGTTCTTTGGGAGACTGTGGTTCTTCTGCCCGGTTTCCCCCGGTGTCCAGCCTGAATGACAGTGAACACGAAGGAGTATTCCCCGGGTCCTGGGATAAGTAAAAACCCAGGCCAGGAAGAAGACCCGCATACATTTTTCCTTTGTTTCCACAGAGAAATAGACAGACTAGAGTGTGAGAAGAGCTCCAGGCCCCAGCCATTTCTGCCTTTGGGAAGCCTGGGGATCCGATGGAATTTCCATTCTCTTTGGTACGAATTTAACGCTTTTGATTCTATTAAATCTAGTTGAATTGACCTACCTGGAACACTGACTGACGGCCGCTCTGGAGGGGCAGTGGTGGCCTGAGCCTGAAGAATGACTGATTTATGTTGCCTGCCTGATCTCAGTCCCAATCCAATCAGCTTTCCCTTCCGAGATGCTCGCCTGCCTTCAACGGTGGTGATGGAAACAGCATCTGGGCTCCTAAAGGCTTTTTCTTCTTTCTTGAGGTTCTTTAATCCTCAAAAATGTCCCCTGGCTTTCTTCTGGCCATAGCCAGTGGCCCCGTGAATCACCAGATGGGGAGATTCTTCTTTCATCTCTCTTCTGTCCTGCAGTCATCTTCATTGCTACTGTCAAGCCCACCTAGACGTGTCTGGCCCCTCTGAGCAGGGCGTCCCCACCTGTCGACCCTAGCCTTGTCTCTTCTCTCTCCCCTAGTCTCCAGGACTCCACTTCACCCTTGCCTGGAGGACTGGCTGCTTCTTCCTGTTCAGAGTGATCCCCTCTCTCCTCTTGCAGGAAAGCTGCCCATGTTATTTACTTAGCTCCAAGTGTCCAGTGGCTCTTCTCCTCCTCCCCCCATCCAGCCTCTTGGAACTGGCCAGAATCCTTCCCAGATTCTTCAGACCCTGTTCATCCTTGCTTGTGTATTGCAAGCCTTCTGGATCTCGTTAAGGAGGAACATCCCAGTCTCCCTGGTAATCAGGAGAACACAGAGTCATTCCTGGCAAGCCTTTGCCACCCCAGCTAAAAGGCAGTTCAGCTTGCTCCTTGGTCATGGCGCAGAGATGGGAGATTCCTGCAAATGTTTCCTCCTTCTTGCCTCTCACTAGAAACTCTCTCCCTGGTAAGTCCTTTAACCTTCTTGGTAGTGGCCCCTGTGGCCATCTTCCTTAGAGAAGGCTATGCTGGTAAATGCGTCTTTCATTCAATTAAGCAACTATCTCTGAAGTACCTGTTGTATTATAGGCACAACGCCAGGTACTGAGACACAGAGATGGAAAGAAAGCAGACTCCACCCCACGGAAACCCACATTCTGTTGAGGGGCCACAGCCAGTGGATAAATGAAGGTGGACATAATGGAAATACACATGAATAACAAAGAATTCCAAGTCAGAGAGCACCCATGTTGGGAAAGGGGGGTATTGAAGAGCAGCCTGGAAACACAGGTTAGAAAGATAGGGCATCATTTCATGATGTTCTCCCTCCGGAAGCTTCTGCAGCAAACAGGACTTTAGCGGGAAGAGAAGAGAACATTATGGGGAAAAACAAGACAAAACGAAAGACTGGAGAGTGGACGAGGGCCACGGTGATCAATGCTCTTTAAAGACACTATGGCTCCATAGGCCTCATCACCTTGGCTGTTTCCATTCTTTCTACAGAACCAAGTAAGATACACCCGGATTTCCTGACCAGGCACCGGATGGCTCACCCCTGAGCCACCTAGGAAGGTGGGTATGGTTCAGGATTCTAGCTCTAAGGGACCTTCACAATCACCTTTTCCAGGCTTCTCATTTTGCCTCTGACAGTGAGACATGGAGGAATGTCCCTCAGCCGGTTAGAAGAGCAGGAATGTGAACTTGGGGCTTTCAACTCAATATCCAATGCCCTTAGCCATTATACCAGATTTCTTGCAATAATGTTGAGCACCTCAAGCCTTTCAGTCTGAACCTGCTGACTTTTATGCTTAGCATTATTGGGTTTCTACTGACCCTTTGGGCAGCTGGGCTCATCCTGGGCTCATTCTGGATTTAGCTCTGCACTATACAGTCTCCGCTTAGAGAGATAGCATGGTAGGATACACGAAGGATGAATGTAGCATCCAAGGGGCTGGATTCAGATCCTGACTTGGCTAAAAATAATGATGACAATAACACTTAGCAATTAGATAGTGCTTTAAGGTTGATAAAACTCTTTACAAACAGTATCTCATTTGGTCCTCACAATAACCCTGTGAAGTAGGCGTTGTTATCATTGTCCCATTTTACAGCTGAGGGAACTGAGGCAGGATTTCCGTGACTTGCCCAGGGTCACATCGCTAATACTTGTCTGAGGTTATATTTGAGCCCAGGTCTTCCTGACTCCAGATCCAGCCCTCTATCTGTCTATCTCCCCCACCTACCACCTACTCACTGTCAGTGTGAGTTTCCTTATCTGTAGATGAAGGGGCTGGCCTGGGTGACCGACAAGACTGCTTCCAGTTCAAAATTCTGTTTCAAATGCTTCTGGCTTCAGGCGGGTGAAGATTTATCCCCTTGTTCTGCCTCAGTGACATTCCTAGACCAGTGCTCACTTGTACAGTATTTAATTCAGTGATTCCTGGGCACTGACCTGGGCCACCAGCCCTGAGGCTAACCAGAGTCCAGCTCTGACTCTGCCTTCTGTCTACGGCCGGCCACCTGGAACACAGGACTGCTAAACCAGGAAAGCATTGTCCTGCCCTTCACATCCCAACAAAATGGCACTGGTGAAACTGAGGAATCTGCCATTCTGGGCTCTTTTCTTCTGTGGCTGTGCCAGCTGGGGCACAGTCATGACCTTGCTTGAACTTAATAGGAAGAGAGTTGTTCCCACTGTTTTGCCTTGGTAATGCTACATTTTAAGACCAAACCCCACCCTCAGTTATATATGACACAAGGAACAAGTCTGTTGGGGTGGAGACCCATTGTCTTGGGCTGATGTTTCCCCAAGGACTGCCAGGATCCAGACATCTCTGGGTGATTTCAGGCCAGGGCAGTGGAGATTATAAATGAAGGAGGAAGCAAGTGTTACCCCAAGGCAAAGAGAGGAAGGAATAAAAGAACAAAGGACATAGAAGGGATAGAAGCAAAGGCCTAATGTGACTGCATCCAGGACCATGGCCCCTTTGCTGGTCCTGGGCCTGGGTGGCAGCACATTCAGCCGTGAGAATCATCAGAGCTGCCTTCCTGAGCCAAGGAAGCAGGGAGATGTGTGCTTCATCTTTCTATGGCCATCTGAGCTACACGTGATTTGTTACTATTGATGGCAGTTTTTAGTTTTGTTTTGTCTTTTGTTTGTAATACAAGTTGTTGCCAGCAGATGAGGCAAAAATGAGCCACAAAAATATCGGGGAGTCATAGGGACCCCACCGGTTTCTCTGTGTGTGGGATAGGGCTGAAGGCGGGTGTTCTAATAATTTCCTCTACCTGGAGCATTTCCAGCAAGAAAGCAGAAAAGGAAATGGGGATTGTTAGTGACTAGAGCACAAGTCAGGTGTGTATTTTAGCAGAGTATTTCTCTTGATGTTCAAGTTTTCTCCTCAGGGATCTGATTAAGTTTTGGGGGTGACTGGGGCTCAGTAAGTTAACTTAAACTTTGATACCTCTGTCTGGCCTTTAAAGAGAAAAAAACAAAAACCCATGACTTCTTTCAGTTGATGAATGCGGAAGGTCTGCACTCAGAGAATCCAGGTCAGTCCCATATTTAGCAAAGAGTCATTTCACTGACAAGTGCTGAAAAAGCCCAAACACATTGGATGGTGTGTGTGGCCCTGCAAGATGCAGCCTCTGTTATCTAGGACAGAGAAACTTGGAAGGGCAGTGACCCCACCTCCCCTCCTCACTGCTCCCCCCAACACCTCTAATAGTTCACTGTTTGGTGGCCCGATGGAATCCCACAAAGAACTCAAATTCAATTACAGACAAAAGTGGACAGCGACTCTCTTGGTCTCAGAGTTCTGTCACGGCTCCTCTGGCCCAGGGTGGAGCTGCCCCTTCTTTGCGAGGATTGCCTTGGGCCCTGAGAAGTGAAGGCTTTGCCCACAGTCATTGAGTGGCAAAAGCTGACCTTAAACCCAGACTTCCTGCTCGGTCTCAGCAATCTCACCACCAGCCTCGCACTGTATTTCCAGATTTCTCTGCACTTGCATGTCTGCAACTGATTCTACAGTGGGTTGGAAAGTTACTCATGAGAAACTTGGAATTCCCAACCCTGGGGCCCCAGGTGTGATTGAGCTCATTGGATCCTTACGAAGACCCAGGGAGGCAGGTGTCATTATTAAACACATGTCACAGCGGAGGAAAACAGAAGTGAAGGGACTTGTTCAGCGAGTGTTTGAGGCCACATTTGAACCCAGGTTTTCCTACCTCGAGGCTCCCCTACCGACTGTCCCCTAGGAAGCACTGAGGGATCCGGCCAGGTTCAGCCAACGCTTCAGTGGAAGGAAGATCCTAGATTTAGAGCTAGAAGAGGCATCAGAGGGCTTTGAGAACAGCTCCCTCATTTTACAGATAAAATACTGAGTCACAAGGCAATGAGATCATTGGCCAAGGCCCCATAGAAGTGAAGTCCTTTGTATTCTGAACCTGGTGCCCACTGGGCAGGCAGCCTGTCCTTCTGGCTTTTGGACAGACTCTCCAGCTGCCTCACGGGGAGGGGGCACTCTCTTGCTCCTTCCCTCACACCTCAAAACCAGCACAAGATGTTTGAGCCACATGGAGCTAACCCGCCACGACACTCCCACATCTGCTGTCTCTCCCATTAGAATGCAAGCTCCTCGAGAGCAGGGACTGCTTCATTCTTTATACTTGTACCCCCAAAGCCCTACAGTACCTGGCATACAGTAGGCTCTCCATGAATGCTTGTGGACAGATCTTTTCCTTCTGTCCACAGAGTATGTATTTTCTTCCCTTCCCTATCTTTTCTTCTTCTCTTCCTTCCCTCCTAATAACAATGGTAAGAATAAGTACAGCAACAAATGTTTAGATGAGCTTTAAGGTTCACAAAGTAGTGTTCATCTGTTAATCAATCAACAAGTGTCTATAATCCATGCCCAGAGGCCAGGCACAGTGCTAGGCACAAGGGACAGGCAGCAAGAATGGAAGCGTCTCCATTGGCAAGGGGTTTACTTGCCAATGGGGGAGGCCGTGAGGACCCGTGTGTCTCCACTCCGAAACTATTCAACCTGAATAACAAAGCAGCTGGGACCGGACTAGGCTTCCTGCCTAAAAGCTCCATCTTAAAGGGAGAGCAGGACTCGTTATACAGAGGCAAGGAGGGAGGTCATTCCACACACAGGCCAGTGGAGATGAAAGATGGGGCGGCATGTGTGAGGCACAGAGAGGACAGCCTGGCTACATCACCGAGGGCACGCTTGGAGTGCTGGGAGAGGGAGAGAGCCCACAGATCTGATCAGATCTATATTTGGTGACAGTGTGGAGTCTGCAGCACACCATGAGACACCTACCAGAGGACTTTCCCCCACTAGTCTGTGGATTAATCTGAGACCAAGGAGATGTGGAGAAGGCTACACTGAAGGGTCTATCAGTCGGTGATGGGAATATCAAAGATGCTGATAGTGACACCTCCTTGGGACAGACGTTGAGCAACCCAAGGACTGGGGGGAGAATGGAGCAGAAGAAACATGGCATCCTGCACAAGTGCCCCAGAGGGGCAGAGAGAGAATCCTCCAGTTTCAGGATGCCACTCCATGGGCTGTGGGGCTGAAGAAGCTTGGCCAAGGGCATCCACAGGTGGGAGCGAGTTAGTGACCAGGCAAAAGCCATTGGGAAAAAAGTTAGTGCTTTTCTGGCATGGACAAAAGCAAAGATGTGATCATATAGCAAGATAAAGGAAAGTCCCAACTCCACCAGTACCAGATGTGGGAGACAGGGCTAGACAACAGCTGGTGGACCCAAGCCATTGACCATGCAAGCATTCCACAGGGGTCTGCTCTGTGCCTGCCCTGTGCTACATGCTGGAGATATACCGGCAACAAGGGGAAAGAGTCCCTGCCCTCGGGGAGCTTCCATTCTTCATCTCCTGGTCCAGTAGTTTTCACCCTTCCCCAGAGAAATGTTACAGCCCAGATCTTTCTGCATGCTTGGTCTTCAGGAATAGGTGGGAATGGGGAGGGAGGAGGATATCTGAGTTGTATTAGGTCCTAGTGATCCAAAGGTAGATATAACACAGAGTTCTTACGGAACTATCTCATATAAATATCTTACAGAACATGGACAAAATCCATACAAAGTAATTTGGGGGGACAGACAGTAGCAGGTATGAGGGAGGTGACATGAGAGCCTAGTCAGCTCTCTGAAAATGATCTGGGGGTATTAGAGTCCAGAAGGTAGCAGATGAGATCCAAGGCTCCATTCAGAGCTGATGCCTCCCGGGGGGCAGAGAGGGGCTAGTTGTGGTGACTCTGCCCTCACTGATCCACACTGGAAGTAACATGTTCACTTCTGGTTGCCACATTTTAGGAAACTCCCAAAAGGAAAGTGACCACTATAGGGAAGGGTCCTACATTTGGACCACATGTAGACGGCATAAAGGATGAAGAAGTTCATCCTGGTGACGAACCAGAGGGTATGTATTGGCTGCATTTAAGATTTTGAAAGCCTGTCACCCTGAAGAGAAATCAGATTTGTTTGACCACAGGAGAGGATGAGGGTCACGAGGTGGGGAGGGGAAACCAGAAGGAATTGACTGAACTTTCAGAGGCTGATTTTGACTTGGTAGAAGTCAAAATTTCTTAATTAGACCTGTTTCAAAGTGGAAGGGACTTATCTTGGGAGGTAGTGGGCTCCATTCTCCTCAAAGATTTTAAAGAGGTTAATCACTGCTTGTCTCTGGAATTTTAGAGGGCACTTTTTTCCTGGCATAAGTTTGACTTGATGGTTGGGAAGGACCATCAAAATATACTGAACCCAAAGAGAAGCTGAGCTCAAAACCCAGCTCTGGATTCGCCATTTATGTGACTGTGGGCACCTCCCTCTGTGCCCAGAAACTGTGGGAAAATCAGAGAGTTGGACAGGATGATAATAAAGGCCCTTCCAGATCTAAAAGCAGTGAGCTAAATTTTCCCCACAAAGGCTCTAACTGAACAAATGGCTAAGTTATCAAGGTGGGATTCCACATTACCTCGTCTAGGCAAGGTAGATACGGGTCCCTGTTTGAGGCTGGGACCTGGAACGCAAGGCAAAGCAAGAAGCATTGATCAGGTGCCTCCCTTGTGCTAGGCACTGTGCTGAGCACCAGGGTTACAAAGAAAGGCAGAGACAATTCCTGAGCTCGTGAAGCTTACAGTCTAGGGGGGAAATAATATGCAAGGAACCATCTCCTCGCAAGACAGAGACAGAATAAGAGGGAGGTGAGCTCAGAGGGAAAGCTTCAGGTGGAATATTAGCTGGGACTTAAAAGAAGGGAGTGAAGCCAGGAGGGAAGGTGGCAGAAGGAGGCATTGCAGACATGGCAGAGAGCTGCTGAAAATGTGCCAGGGCAGGATAGGGACGGACATCCTCACGGGCTCACAGAGCATGGGGAGGGAAATAGGAAGACTGGAAAGAGAGGAAGGTGGCTCTTTGGGACCTCAGGAGCCACAAAGAGGGATATGTATTTGTTCCTGAAGGCAACAGGGAGCGTCTGGAGCTTATGGGGGGGGGGGGGATGGGTGTGACATGCTCAGACCTGTGTTTTAAGAGAATAACCTTAGTGGTCGAATGGAAGATGCATGGGACTGGAGCGAGATCTGAGGCAGGCAGACTCGCCAGCAGGTGTGAGGGGAGGTGAGGGTCTGCAGCAGGGTGGGGGCAGCATCAAAGGACCCAACGGGCATATTGAAGACATGTGACAAGGTAGAATTGTCAGGACTTGAGAAAAGATGTCAGGAAGAGAACCACTAGGACTCGGCAGTTGATTGGCTTGTGGGGGGATGAAAGAGGAGTGGGCTGGTGTTCCCATCAGTGAGGCTGGAAGGATGCCCTGCTGTGAGGAGGGCCTGGCCAGGGCATGCACTGAACCTTGGCAGTGCACTGAGGCAGTAAGGCATCATGGAAAGGCCCTAAGCTCAGAATCATTGGACCTGAGTTCAGGCCTGACCCTTTCTTCCTCCCCAGCATGACACTGGATGAGCCAGGTCCCCTGCCCCCTACAGGCCTCAGTTTCCTCATCTCAAAGGTGAGATGATCTCTGAGGTCCTTCCTAGCTCTGCAAGGCTGCTTTCTGACCCTTTTAAGAGCACCCTTTCTGCTGCCAGCAGAAGCCCCTCTGTGTTTGCACCTACTTCCTTTGGCAATGATTCATATGAATCTCTCATGTGATGAGTAAAGGTTTTGCTTTCTAATTTGAAAAAAATATATAAAGAAAGAAAGAGTGAGAGAGAATCCTCAGTAAGGCTTCTTCTTTTGCTCTGAATATCCATTCATTTTTACCATTTTGGAAGGAGATAAAAGCAAGGGCTGGTGTTTTCCCCAGGCCTTTCACAGCTCTGAATACCTCAATCAAGTTTCCTCCGAAGCTTTTCTGTGCAAGGGAAATTGGCTTGGGCTCCAGTAGTAAAGCCCGACTGTACCTCGAACCTCCATCTTTCCTGGCTTGGATGTTTTTAAAGTGGTTTTCTGTTCAGGAGGCAGAGAAGCCCACGGCCTTTTAAAAATGAGCTGGTCCAGGCAGCTGGTGCTTCTGTTGAACTGATGCCTCTTGGTTTGTCAAATTAACATGGTCTCAAGACATATGTATGTACAGGTATATATTTTTAAAGGCTGTTGTTGTACAATAGCAAAAAACAAACCAAAAAAACCCAAAACAAAACCTTATGCACAAGGAACTATTCCCAGGGCCACCCGAGAAGCACTGGCTTCTCAGCATCATCGTCAAGCAAAGCTGAGAAGAGAGAATGGAAGCCCAGAGGCAGGGCCCTGGCCGGACAAGCCCTCAGAGCCCACTCACACTTTACACGTGAGAGAAATGAGGGAGGCCCAGAAACTCCAGTGACTTGCCCGAGGTTACATAGGAACCAAGTGTCTGAGGCACAATTTGAATCCACCGTTAGCACCATCACGATCTACACGTGAGGAAGGCGACCTTGACAATGTATCTCCCCAAAGCAAGCAGCACAAATTTGTCTCTTTTTATAGATGAAGAAACAGAGTCTGAGAAGGTGAAAGAAGGTTAGAAAGGAAATTGAGGTAGGAATGCCTCTTTTTCCCAACATGCACTTGAGGAGCTGCCCAAGCCTCTGGAGGGAAGGACTTGGAGCTAGAAGGGATGAGCTCTTTGCTTATTAGGCATAGAGCATGTTCAAGGCTCTGGGGCACAGACACAGTGACAAGAGCCAGAGCCCCTGACAGAGGAAGGTTGTGCACAGAAGGAAATACAGAGTCATACAACAGCATTTCAAGGATGGTGTGCTAAGAACTGGGGAGAATCCGGAAACCTGCTGTGGGAAGGACCACTGGAGAATTACAGGGGAGGAGCTGTGATGCTCCAAGTCTTGGTGTGGGGATGGAGTCCTCTCCAGACACGCAGGACCCTTGTGCAAAGTGATGGAGGTGGGAAACTGATTGCCTGGATAGGAACAACTAGTAGATAAGTTGACTGGAATAGAAAATGCATCAAATGAAAGGGAGGGGAGCGATCGTGTAGGGTTTAAAATTCTATGCTGAGGAGCTTGTATTTTATACTTAGGACCATCTAGGGAACCATCAAAGGTCTGGTCCAAGCCTGTCATTCATTTTTCTGAGGTCCTCTGGGTGGTAAACCATATAGCTCAGACTGAAATGAACTTAAGAGTCCTGCGTTCCTTCCACATAGCCCTGCCAGGACCATTGAGGCAGCCACCAGAAGCCTCCCTGTGTGGGGAATGTGGCAGGGCCACTTGGTCCCATGTGCAAACAGGCTGCTGCCAAGGTCAGGCAGTCAGCTGATGAGCGCATGGGGTCCAAATCCAATCATTGCCCGAGGTCTGCAATATGATTTTTTGACTCCATACAGACGCATTTCTCTCATTAAAACTAATAGGAGTCATGTGCCTGAGTTGAGATACATGTGATTTTCCAGATTTTTCCAAAAATAAAGCACAAAGAAGGAAAACATATGTTGTTTTTTTTTCCTATTTAGAACTTAAAAAAAAATGAAAAGCAGATACTCCACCCCCTGGATCTTGTTAAAAAGAATAAAGGGGTCTTCTCCTCAGTGTTGTAATAGCTGACAGTGTGATTATCCTTCTTCCCTCTCTCCTCTTCCCATTGAAGAGACGGAGATCTGACGCCTTACTCAGGCCCACCCAGTGGTAGACCTCCTACCTTGTCAACAATCCACCCTGTGCAAGGAACCTTCTGCCTTCTCTTTGCCAGAAGAGAGGAAATTGGCTCATCGGAATTTTTCAAAGGTCTTTGATTCTCATTTAACTAAATAGCTGCCTTCCGGCAAAGTGCGTGGAGAGCCAGTTTCTGTTAACAGAATCCCCACTTCCACGTGAGAATCATGGACAGGTTCTCCTGGGAAAAACATCGTCCTGAATGTAACAATCCCAAAGTCAAGAATGTGGAGACATTATAATGTCATTACGCCTACTAACGTAGATGTGTATAAATAATATAAGACCCTTCTACCCGTGAAATCACAAATGCAGGATGGACTGCCATACCTTGACAGTTACTCAATCTTAAAAGAATGTAATGGACAAATAGGTGGCACAGTGGATACAGCACAGAGCCTGGTGTCAGGAAGACTCACCTTCCCGAGTTCAAATCCAGCCTCAGACACTTGCCAGCTGTGTGATCCTGGGCAAGTCACTTAACCTGTTTGTCTCAGTTTCCTCATCTGTAAAATGAGCTGGAGAAGGAAATGGCAAACCCCTCCAGCGTCTTCACCAAGAAAACCCCAAATGGGGTCACAGAGTCAGACACCACTGAAATGACTGAACAATAAAATTCTTGGAATGGAAATGCTGGCCTTTATAGTTCCTCTGTGCTTAGCAGTTAATACCAGCTTGCCCTAGTGTCAATTAGATATGCAGATAGAGTTCAGCATGTCAGGAACAAAGGTCAGTAAGTTCTTAGAACCTTCATGTGGAGACCTGGTGAACATTCCATGTTTTGATGTATTGAGCACTCTATTCTAAATCAGGTTAATGAGAATTTATGAAGCATGTACTTACTTATCAGGCATTGTGCTAAACTTTGAAGATAAGATGGGCAAAACCAAACCAAAACCATCTCCTCTAGAGGAGATTACATCTTATTAGGGGAAGACATTCAAACTACTGCATACAATCTACATACAGGTTAAATTGGGGGTAGTCTCAGAGCGAAGATGGTAAGATAGAGGAAGACTAAGAAAAAGGAATTGTAGAAGGTGAAATATTAGCTGAGCATTGAAGGATGCCAGATAAGCCATGAGGCAGAGGTAAAGAGTGAGAAAATTCCAGGCTTGGGGCACAGTCAACAGAAATGGTCAGAGCTGGGAGATGGAAGGTCATGCAAGAGACAGCAAGAAGACCAATGCCATTTGCAGAATAACACACCTTGACCACGTGGAAAGGAGGGCACTCCATCATTTCACACCAGAAGCATGCGAGCCACAGAATGCCATCCCATCCTACAAATGGTCTTGGAAGGAACAGTCTGGCTAGGGGCATACACTTCTTTGCTTTTGAATTCTGTCAAATACATTCTGCTAATTAAAAAAAGACTAGCATATTCAATATAGAGCTAGACCAGAGAAATATGTTGTCTAGAGGGACTTGAGTTCAGTTCAATTGAAATCAATTCAATAAATATTTATTGAGAGCATTTTATGTAGGTGCTGGTGATAAAAAGAGAAAAACCAAAAACCTGCCCTCAAGGAACTTATAGTCTATCAGAAGAAATAGCTCATCAGCCAGCAAGTAAAGACAAAGCAATTTTAAGAAGAAAGTTTTGGCAAATGCAGAGCTCAGTTAAGGCCTCACAAAGGATGTGGCAGATGAGTTGTATTTGGAAGGAATCCATGGGTTCTGTGATTTGTGACCTTTTTGAATGATAGATTTTTTCCTTTATAAAACAAGGGACTTCAACCAGATGACCTCTGAGGTACCTTTCTGTCTCTAAAAGCCCATTGTGCTATGATTTAGTGAGTTGGGAGTAACAAGGTCGGCAGAGGCTAGGACTGATTCAATGATGCCATCCCCTCTTGTCCCTGCAGCTTAGATTCCCCTCATTCACAGAATGTTCCACTTGGAGGCGACCCCAACAGGTCAACAAATGTCAAATGGTTTGACGGTCCCCAAGAAATATTATAAAAGGAAGCTGGGGATTCTTTGGGACAGAAGTGAGATGGGAGAGCAGTCTAGGCACGGAGACTATGCACAAAAGACATGTCCTCACTGCCTTCGATCTCAAGCCAATTGTCTCAGGGGATGGTGCAGACCAGTTTAATGAGCCATGCACAAGTGACAGCATCATCTCCTGGGGTCATTAACTACAACCAGCTGCTGGGAATGTGTCTCAGAGCAGATGAGGAACATCACTGTATAGACTTCTTGGCTAGGAGAAACTCTAGCTGCTGGAGAAAGCGTTCCTGTGAAAAAGCAGGTAGGAATGGCAGATATTTGGTTTTCAGGGTCCTTAAGCTTAAAGCTCCTTGGTGTGGAATGGGGAGACAATGAGCCTGAATAATCTGTCATTTTGTTGTTCAGCCATTTTAGTCATTTTCAGTTTTTTTTTTTGTGATCCCATTTTCTTGCCAGATCCTGGAGCGTTTTGCCATTTCCTTCTCTGGTTCATTTTACAGATGAGGAAACTGAGGCAAATGGGGTGAAGTGACTTGCCCAGGTTCACACAATTAATGAGTGTCTGAGGTCACGTTTGAACTCAGGAAGCTGAGTCTTCTCAACTGCAGACCTGGCACTCCATCCACTATGCCACCTAGAGCATTAGGATCTATAATAACACATGATGTATAGAGTCCAGAGCCAGTTTAGAGCTACCCGTCTGCCAGCTGACGTCACATAAAAATCAATTCCTGTCCTCATGTTGTTGAGCATCTGGCTGGTATGTTCAGAACAAGGTAGTACCAGCTGGTCATTGCCAAGAGTTAAGTTAGGTGCATTGCCTGTGAAGCAGGTGCATCCCCCAAAAGCAAGCATCTGCTCTATACACAGCACTGACTGCTCCCCTCTAGTACTCAGACACACACATACACACACACACACACACTCACACACACACAGATACACAGACACACACACAGATGTACACATGCAGACACACACACACTCTCTCTCACACACACACACATACACACACACACACACACACACACACACACACACTCTCTCTCTCTCTCTCTCTCTCTCTCTCTCTCTCTCTCTCTCTCTCGCAAACATGCCTTAGGTTCAGGCTTCTCTACCCAGGAACAACTTCAGCTCAGTTACAGAGTCTCCAGTCGAGGGGCAGGCTCTGAGGCTCATGTTCTAATGAAAAGCCTGCCACATGTTCCACATCCTTTTTCATTCCTTTCCCCACAGATCACAGACCAAAGCCTTCGGCACTGACCTCATCAAGAGGCTCAAGAAGAAAGGCAGACATTTCCCTTTGCATAAATTATTTCTGCTATGAAATAATCAGGGATCTTGAGTCTGATAAAATTTCGTCTACTAAGAGCTCATGCCGAGGGAAGTGACATGACCCTCTAAGACCAAGGGCCATTCCCCAAGAAAGGATGGGTCAAAGGATATGGAGAGACAGCTCTCAAAAGATGAAATGTGAATGATTAACCTGCATGAGAAAAAATGCCCCCAATCACCAGCAATGAGAGAAATGCAAATCACATCACTGGAGCTCCATTTCATAACCAGAAAATTGGCGAAAATGATAAAAATGCAAACAGCCAGTGCTAGCGGGGGCTGCATTGCTGCAGAATTGGTGAAGCTGTCAGTTAATTGGTCTAATCATTCTGGGCATCAGCTTCCGAATCTCTAAAAGGAAGGGGTTCCATGAGACCATCCCTGAGGTCCTTCCATAACAACTGCAAACTGCTACTCAGGCTAGATTGTGCCAGAGAACTGTGCTAGGAGCTGGATCCAAAGGTTCCCTAAGCCATGATCCCTGCCCTCATGCAGCTCCCAGTCTAGTAGGGGTAAGACACAAGCCCAAGATTCCATACCGAGGAAGAGTGGTGGAGTGGAAGGAGCCACTGGCTGTATGACCACTCTTGGCCCCTCTGAAACTGCTGGACAGGAATGCTAATAACCTGCAGTGTTTGGGCATCACAAGGTGATGGCAGGGATCATAGGGAAGTCTTTTCTTTGGCCCCAGAGGGCAGAACTTGGGACTGTGGGTAAAATGAGAAAGAGGCCCATCCAAGCTTGGTGATGGGAGAAGTTCCTAACAATCAGCACCATCCCAAACTGCAGTGCTCTGCACTTCCTCAACAATTTAAATGCCTACTAAGTGCCCAGAATTGTGCTAGGCACTGGGGGACACAGACAGCTCTTTCCTTCAAAGAGTATACAGTCCACTGGGGGAAATAACACATACAAACTGAAGCTTATGAAAGGTACATACTGGGTTGTTTTGGTGGGGAAGCACCAGCATCTGGGAGTGGGGGAGACCAGGGAAAGGTTCCCTTAGGATGTGGTGCTTGAGCTGAGGTCTGAAGAAAAACAGGGGCTGAACTGAGAGTGGGGCACATGGAAGGCCTGGAGGCCAACCTGTATAAAGGCACAGAGCTGGTGGATAGAAGGTTGTGTGGGACAGGCGGAGGGTTTAAGTGGCTGGACTGAAGAGTGGGGAAAGGCAGTGATGTGAGCAGTTACAAATGTAGGCTGGGGCCAGATTGAAGAGGGCTTTAAATACCAAGCAGAGGGGGAAGTAGTTGACCCTAGAGACAATGGGAAGCCATTGGAGTTGTGTGTGTGTGTGTGTGTGCGCGTGTGTGTGTGTGTGTGTGTGTGTGTGTGTGTGTGTGTGTGTGTGCAACGACACAGACAGACCTATATACTCTGGAAATACCATTTGGGCAGCAGGGTAAAGGACAGATTAAAGAGGGGGGGGGAAGTCTGGAATTAGCAGAAGCAATTAAAGGGATATTGCAAGAGGAGAGGGGTGATGAGGGCCTGGGCTAGGGTAATGGGCCCTGAGGTCTATACAGTACGGACCTGTCCATTCTCAGTAATTCTTCAATGTCCTTGCTTTTAATGCTTTATCAAAGCTTTCAGAGATTTTCCCCACTACAGTCAGAACTCTCTCTTCTAACAAATCAAAGGCAATTAAATGCCTGGCACGCTCACTGACTTTGGCTGATGGCGCAGACAGTGTGTCACACCTGCAAGCACCACCGTGCTACCAGAGGACGGGAAAAGGTTTCATGAGCTATCTTCCATCAACCCGATTTTCCCCCAAAGGTCCCTCTAATACTATCTTCTTCCTTCTTACAAATGACTGTGTGGCACAAAGTTATACAGAGTCTGAAGGTTCCCCTCCCCTGTAGTCCTTTATGAAGGACGGTTAGCCACCCAGGGTGAAAGCCATCCTTCAGTCACCAATCACCATTGATGGAAGGATCTCAGTTTTCTAACACGTAGAACTACGACTGTGCCCACTTCTGCCCATTTCTTTCATTTTAATCATGCCTTGTGCTGCTTTATTTGGCTAGCGTGTGTAACTGAACCAGCCACCCTTAGCAGCAGTTATAACACACGAAACGTTGACAAGTTGTGGGTAATTTGGGCAACGTTACAAAGAGGAGCCACTGTCCTAGGGAAGATGGACATTCCCATTTGTTTATACATGGGGAGGTTTGTCTGTGTTAGCGCTATTTAGAAAGGGCTAAACGAGACACAGAAAATGATAAAACTTACTAAAAAGTATTTAAGTAAACATTTCAAAACTTTTCAGTATATTTTTTCTACACTGAGCTTTCAGCTCAATTTGATTTTGGCACCTGGAGGAGGTCAGAGATTATACACAAGCTATCGATCAGGTCTCTGGTTAAAAGGAGGAAAAGGAACCCAAATCAAGGGTCTTACAAACCATTTCCATCAATTAAACCTTTTTCCACTTCTTTCCTACCACCTACCTTGTTCTTAGGAATCTTACATAGCAATACACTGTGGTTCCCTGGTGAAAAAGTATTTCAGGTGGAAAATATGAAAAGCAGGCTGATGAGAGGGGTTTGAAGGGAGTCCAAAGTACCCGAGGACATAAGCCCTGAGCTTTGTTAGGTCATCAAAGGTGTGTCTGGTTCAGTTTCCCTGGGTGTCCAGGACACAGTGGAGCAACCCATGCAGAAAACAGACTTGAGCAGGCCAACACTCTGGCCCCCAGGGTCACGAGCAGATAAATAAAGGTTGTCCCCCAGATCTAAAATGCCTTCCCTCCTCATCTCTACTTCCTAGAACCCTCCTTCAAAGCTTAGCTCAGGTGCCACCACCTATCTACATGTGGTCCTTCTTCACTTCCCAGATGAAATGCTCTCTCCCTCTTGAAATTGCTATATATCACTTTGTACATTTTGGTACAAAGTTTTCTATCAAGGTACCTGTCATATCTCCCTAGTAAAATTTAAGCTCCTTGAGGGTAGGGCCAGTTTTCTTTCTCATCTTTGTAATTCCAGCACTTAGTAGGAATTTAATAAATGCCTGTTGAAACCCTGAGTTTCCACCTCACATCCTACAAATTGTCAAAAATAACAAAGTTAGGAAGTCAGTGTGGGGCTATAGGAAGATAAGCACACTTGTACATTGTTGGTGGAGTTGTGAATTACTATAACCATTTCAGAATACAATTTGGAATTATGCAAATAAAGTGATTAAATGCCCATACTCTTAGATTTTACTATAAGGCTGATTCCCTAAGGAGGTCATTAATAAGAAGAAAGTCTCCATATATACCAAAATACTTGTAGCAGCACTTTTTGTGACAGCAAAGAATTAGAAATAAAGTAGATACCCCTCATTTGAGATATGGCTAAAGAAATTATGATACATGAATGTGATGGAATATTAGTTGCTATAAGAAATGACAAATATGATCAAACACATGGATGTAGAAGGACTTCCACGAATTGATGCAGGGTGGGATCAACAGAGAGCTAAGAAAGCAACATGTACAATGACTACAACAATGTAAGTGCAAAGAATTACTACAGAAAAATGACAAAATTGTGAAGAACAAGCCTCACTCCAAAGGAAAGATGAGATGACAGCCCCAGCCCATTCCAGCCCACTGCACCCCTTTGGGAAGCCACAAGGATGGCACATCACACACATGTTTTCATACTTTTTTGATGTGTTGATCAATGTAGCTGAATTTTTTTTCTTTAAAAATATGACTTGTCATATGGGATGGCTCTCTAAAAGGGGGAAAGTAAGGTATACTGGGGAATTTCTTTATGATTAAAAGAATCCCAAAAGACATCAGTAAAAATTTATTTAAAAAAACACAAAATTACTGATGAATAAGTTCATGAATACCAACATATCTATCGATAGCTGAGTCACTAGTATCTATGTCTGTCCATCTAAAGATAAGATTCCAGAGTTGGGAAGGACCTCGGGGATCATCTAGCCCTGCCCCAACACTGGCCTCACGCTGAGACTCACGATAGCCAGAGTCTCATAGCTAGACAATGGCTCTCATCTCAGACAGAAAGCATGAAGGCAGTGACTCTGCAATCACAGGGGCCTGGCTTTAGAGTTGGGAGGGAGCCGAGCTCAGCACAGGTGCAGTGGAAAGGATTTTCATTTCCCTCTGGAATGAGGGCAGCTTCCATGGTGAAAGGGAACGTTTTGCTCCATTAGTTCATACATATACAACCATGCAGGCTTGGCAGAGGTCCCTTCTCCATTTAGACAAGTCTCCCTTCTTTGTCATTGAGCAATTTTGCTGAAGTTCACAGGCCAACTCCTTCATTTGGCAGATGTGGAAACTGAGGCCAAGGAAGCCTGAAGTGACTTACCCAAGGTCACACATAGGATCCTAGAAGGAACCTCAGAGGTCACCTTGTTCAACCCTTTTTCTTAGAAATGAGCAAAATGATGCCTATGGAGGTTAAGGGACTTGGTCAAGGTCACACAGCTGGTAAATGACAAAGGAAGGATCTGCCAGGATTTTCCTCACTGATGAAATGTCAGGCATGCCCCCTCTCTGCTTACATGGTAATAAATTAATTAAAATGTGAACAAATAATAAACATGGTAGCTTGTATTGGTGTTTAAGGTTAAATTTCTAATAAAACTGTTTTAAAAATTAGTCTAAGCAAATGGAATAGGAAATTATTTTTTTTATATAATAAGGAAACATCTGAAGGCTGAAACTTCATGTTTATCAACGTGCCCATCCTTTGCTAAGGGCATTTGAGGTTGGATTGTGCTCATTTCTCAAGATTCTTCATCATGAAGTATAATAAATACACACATTTACAAATCACTATCATACAACTTGGGTTTTGAGAATTAATTGGGTCAAACTTAAATAAGCAATAAAAAAAATGGATCAGACTTTTGGAATTTTGCTCCACTAATAACTAAAGTAACATATTCGGCTTGTCTCATTTCTTGGAAAATGAGGAGGGGGTGGGTTCATCATTGGAAAATTGACAACTAGCCCCATTTCGTCTCCTGTCGAGAGGTCGATAGAATTCTCATCCCTTGCATCGGATGCCGTAGAAAAAAACTGTCCGCATCTTCATAAAATGTCTCCAAGCATTCACCACACATACCCTTGTCAAACTTAATTATGTTTTTAAACATTTCTAGGGCATATTATCATTTCAAAGTGTTTTACAATCAGTTTTATTACTTAATAAAGCTTTTAATGGAGAAAAGTTGTACAGTAAAATTATTACGCATATGCAGCTTTTAAATTTTTACTACCGTTATCTTTACACAATTTTCCCAAGTAGAGGGAAAGTAACTTGTTTTGAGGCCCTCAAAATTAGAAGCTTCCAAACAAAAATTTACAGATGGGAAGCAAGCAGATGAGTCTCTGTTCTAGCCCTTCAAGGCCATGGACAGAGTGAGCCAGGATGACTTAGCTTCAGAGAGAGGAGCCCCACATGAGTCCCAAAGCCACGCTCAGTGAAAGCCCCACTGGACAAGAGAATGGGGAAGCCTCGAGCAGCTTCTCAGTTCTCTGGTCCACCATAAGTGCCCTCCTGGGCCCAAAGAGAATCACACTTATTGTTTCTAGAAGGTTGTCATTGCAGCTGCATTAACACTCATCACTCTTATTTCCATCATGCTTTAAGGTTTGCAAAGGACTTTTCTATCCATTATCCAAGAATCTGTCCCCCTTGCCTCAGGGCACATCCAACCCTTCTCTGCCTGAGCAGGATGTTCTCCAGTGACTGAAAAAAATTCATAGGCTCATAGACTTAGAATGGGAAGGAATCTTAGCCAAATCCATCTTTCTCCTTTTACAGATGAGGTAACTGAGGCATGGGGTAGTTTAATGTCACACAGCTAGTGAGGGTCTGAGGCAGGCAGTGAGCCCACTTCAGGGTCTTATCCACCATACTCCACTGCCTCTTCAATTCATCACCTGGTAGCCAACCTCCTTGTGATGAATACTTGAATATCATCAGGCTGATTCTCAGATAATAGATGCCCACTTCTCTGCCAAGTCCAGACACCAAAGTTTTCCACATTGCTAAACTCTGCCAGAGCTTGTCATCAGCTGGCATCATTTTGGGGAAGTCAGGGCTTTCCCCCACTCCATGACATGGTGTGGGAGAAAGTCAGGGAGAAAGGAGAGAAGGTTGAAATCAATGATTTCTTTATTAAAAAAATCATCAATCATGGCTGGTGTTTCTGTGCCCCCAGCTTTTCCATCTGGCCTCCATGATCAGACAGCTAATAGAGGAATGACCCCATTCCAATCCTCTTCCACAAAGCCAGATGTCTTGTCTCCCTAGCACCAGACATCCAGATGGTAGACTGAGCGTTACCTTTCCCACACACACATTTGATCGGGTGTCAACCCAACTCCCAATACTCTTTGTTTTGGCCTATTGTTTCGGCCCTACTGTTGACATTCAAGAACTATTTTTTAATGTAAAAACCATGGGACAGAGCTAGGCTTTAACCTCCAATACTGGAATTGTTTTCTGGTTATCAAATAAGAACTTAGCTATTTAAAGATTCATGGGGCTCTGAAAGAAAGTTTGATATGTGTGTATTCTGAAAAGCAGCCCACGGTCCAAGGGTTGGCTGGAGTGAGTCTGCACTTGGATTGGACCAAAGGGGAACCAATGTGCCCACCACTCACCTGCTGCATAGCTCCAGCCTGGGATGTGAATGGACAGCTTATTGGGGTGGCTAATGGTGTGGTACAAGGCCATCCTGTCTCCTTTCATCTTCCCCACTGCTAAGTGATTTGTTCCTTTTCCAGTGT
Source organism: Pseudochirops corinnae (assembly GCA_028646515.1). NCBI lineage: Eukaryota > Metazoa > Chordata > Mammalia > Diprotodontia > Pseudocheiridae > Pseudochirops > Pseudochirops corinnae. The sequence goes on from CM053589.1 coordinate 201,963,343, forward strand.
CTGAAAATTCTGGGTTTCCCAGGGAAGCTGTGCTGGCCCAAGGACATGGGCAATTCCCAGAAGAGATTCTGTGCCAAGGTGGGTTTTCCTTCGGACAGCTGTCTCTGAAGTCCGAGTCCCAAGCTGTTGGGGACCCATTCTCGTTTTGCTCTGCGTGCTTCTGGCTCAATGGATTGTCTCCCGTCTCTTCCTCCTCTGTATTAGCCATGCGATCTGCTCCATCTGGTGTTAGTCCATGAGAATTACAGTTCAGGTTGAGGGACAGAACAGATCTGTGCATTTTGGAGCCTGTGATGGGAGATGGGTCAAGAGGTATGGAAAGAGATCTGTCTAAGTAATGGACAGTGTTAGCACATGGCTGAGACACTCGTAAGTGAACACAGGAGCTGAACATAAGAGGAGCTTTCTCTCTGTGGCATGGGGTGGCTGGAGGGATCATTGCATTCTCCTTATTTTCAGGGTTCAAAATCCAGCATGGAAGATCTTCACACAACTGACCATGACGTTCAGAAGCCTTGAATGGAGTTTCCAATCCATTCATGGAGCCCTCATGACCATTGAAGAGTCTGTGGGGAGGTTCTGCTTGCCGATCACCGACCAAAGCTGCTTTGTCCATGAGTCTGGCCTCAGTACCACACTTGGAGCACAGGGAGTCAACAGTAGTGCCCCACATCAGGGTGCTGGCTGGAGGGGCAACTCGTCTGGCTGTGATGGTGATGGAGGAAAACCCTCTTCTTGGGTTGGGATCTTGACTTTCCCCTTGGGGAGGCAGCTTGGTTCCAGATCCAGCCTCCTTGGACAATGTTTGGATTCCCATTCTGCCAGGAAGCAAGGAGAAGGCTTGGTCAATGTTAGTTGGACTGCGACCAACCACAGACTGGTTTATAGGATGTATTTCAGGCTGAAGCATCATGCACTGCTTTGGCAAGGCTGGGGCATTCTTCTGCAATCGACGCTCATCAATCAACTGGGAAATTAGGAGGGATGAAATCATTCTTGTTTTCTGGGATGCCAGAGTCTCCTGCAAATGAGGAGAGACTCAGATTATTATTCAAACCCTTCACTGTAACATGTGCCCTGAGTCCTCCTTTCCTAAACTAGCATGATGCCCAAGAGTGTCGTTCTAGCACTAAATTCCATGAAATACTTCTCCTGCCTTTTTTTCTGCCCCAGAAATAACACGAACCTGAAATCCTCCTTCCCAAATGCCGGGAAGAGTTCTGGGGAGAGAAATTCAGCATTCGTTCCCCAACCATGGACCTGACAGATTAACCGAGTTTCTCAGTTGGGCAGTTGGTCTTGGGCTTGTTTAATGATGTCTGTGTCAGCACTGATTGTCAAACTCCCGTCACCACCACCCCCGACACCCCCAGCCCCTCAGCCCATAGACATAGCAGTGTTGATACCCTGCAATATTAAAATGCTTCTTCCTGGAAGCAGAGCACTGATGTGAGTAGATGGTGATTCCCGTGTTAAGTTGTTGTGTGGAAGTAAGCCCACATCCACATCCACACCACATCTGCTGTGGTGATGGAGAAATCCCTCAGCACCCGTGTCTGCCCCTTCCTCCACAGATCCAGGGAAGCATGGAGACAATGCAGCATCCTGGGTTTCCAGTCTCTTTCATCCTCGGAACCTCTGGCTTCCGGAGAGACTCAAGGCAGTCAATGAGCAGGAGTGATTGACGTCAGCTGAGCCTCATTTTTTCTGACCCAAACAATTATACTATCTATAAGGTTAGATGATGAATGGTTTGCTCTGACAAGACAAACACAGTGTGCTCCAGCAAAATGAGAGGCTGCAGAAGGAGGGCTTTGGGGTCTGTCTACTTTAATAAGATAGGTGATGGGTCATGTTATACTTTTAATCAACAGAGGGCACGTTCTGGGGCTCGCTGTGCTGGGGTGGCTGGGAGGAAGCACTGGAAGGGCTTGGTCCGTTGAGGACCCAGACTGGCCAGGGTGGGCTAGCTGAGAGGAGGCAGCTCCTGGCCTCTGTATCGGAACTTGTTTATTCTGTTTATTTAGAAAGCGATGGAGAGGGGCCTGGGAAGAGCCAACCCTGCCACCTACGTTTGTGGCGCGCTCGCTGCGAACACAGCCCCATTTTCACATTGATTGCGCTATTTTCTTGTAAAGCTGTGTACGTAACTATCCACCATCCAAAATTATTGTAGCTGGGTTTACTGACCACCCACTGAGTGCAGGGAGGCTCGGGCTCAGGGAGATGGAAGGGATGACTGGTGGGTGGCGTGCAGAACCAGCACAAACCAGGCAGAGAGGAGAGTATATCACAGACGGCACTTGTTGGAGGGGGCGGAGGAGGGGAGGAGGGAGGGGGACGGAGAGGGAGGAAAGGAGGGGAGGAGAAGAGGGGAAGGAGGAGGGAGAGGAGAGGAGAGGGAGGAGGAGGCAAGTTCATATACTGATGGTGACGGTGGCAGCGACAGGACCAGTGTTCAGTTCCCTGCTCTGTCACTCGCTGAAGCCCTCAGGAATCCTCTGCTTAAGTGCCGTCCTCTAGACAGAGTCTTTCTTGCTTCTTCTCAGTTGTTGGTACAAGCTGCTCCCTATGAAATGGGGTCATTGGTCAGAGCTGGAAAGGCCCTCCTTGGCCAGCTCCCTTAGGGAGGTCGGCTAGCTCGCCCAAAGCCACACAAACGCTAAGTGTCACGTCTGGGAATCAGTCTCAGGCTCCCTGCCTAGGAACCCAGTGTAGCTTACTGAACAATGATAACAACATTCATAGAGCATTTTAAGACATACAAAGCACTGAGCACACATCATCTCACCTGATCCTCACAACCTCCCCTGGGAAATAGGTATTACAATGCACAGCTGAGGAAACTGAGGCAGGCAGAAATGAGGTGACTTTCCCAGGGTCACACAGGCATAAAGTGTATGAGGTCACATTTGAACTTGGGTTTTCCAGGAGTGGGTAGAATACTGGGCCTGGAGTCAGGAAGACTCATCAATCTGGCCTCAGATACTTCCTAGCTGCATGACCCTGGGCAAGTTGCTTCACCCTGTTAGCCTCAGTTTCCTCATCTGTAAAATAGCTGGAGAAGGAAATGGCAAACCCCTCCGATATCTCTGCCAAGAAAAATCCAAATGGGGCCATGAAGAATTGGGCACAGAGGAAAAATGACTGAGGAGCAACCAGCACCCCAAACCTTTCTGAGGCCAGGCCCAGCGCCTGCCAAGGGGCCCCCAGCTGCCTGCTCCCCTGAGGGGCCCCCAGCCTCTCCCACTCCCAAGTCTCTGAGCCGTGAGAGCGTGATGGGAATTCCCGTCTTCCTCGAGGGTGGAGGAAGGAGCAGGGCTGGGGCTCACAAGTTCACACCTGCACTCTGTCCCCAGCCCGTCTTCCTCGAGGGTGGAGGAAGGAGCAGGGCTGGGGCTCACAAGTTCACACCTGCACTCTGTCCCCAGAGACCCCTTCTAGGCAGGGCCACAGGCTCCTGGAGCGAGGACATCAGAGAGGCTTACAGAGGAGGAGCGGAGCTTCAGAGAAATGGAGCAGTCTGCCAAGGTCATGGAGAGGCAGGATTCGAACTCGGGGCTTCTGACTTCGGAGCCACACTCTTTCCAGGTTTCCTCACTATTTCCCAATTATTTTGTATTCGCCTTGTTAATCTTTAGTCTTTATTGATCTGTGCATTTTCCTCCTTGAGACAGGGAGGGGGCATAATGGACGGAGCCCTGGGTCTGGAGTCAGGACTATGTGAGCTCAAATTCACTCTTGCTGGCTGTGTAACCCTGAGCAAGTCACTTAACCTCTGCCTGCCTCGGTTTCCCCAACTGTACAATGGGGATCATAATAGCTCATGCCTGTTGTGAGCATCTCTTAGATGACTTCCAGCCTTAGATCTAGGACCTTGCAGTCCTGTGAGAGGTCTTTGACCCTACCTTGGGGCTGACAGGATAAGGTTGGACTGAGAGATTTCTCAGGGCCCTGCCACCCTCCGCTCCAGGACCCTATCTGGGTGACCCGAGAAAGCCACCCCTCTTCTCCTCATCTATAAAAGGAGAGGATGAATGATGACTCCTAACGCCCTTTCTGGTTCTAAGCTTATGATTCTCAGGTGGATAAATTAATTGAAAAGATAAAAGAGGAAAAGTCGAGAGCAACTGTGCTCCCAGGACCCGCCATATTACATTCTTCCTTTCCAGCTCTTTGCTACCACAAAGAGCGATTCTCAGCTCTTTGAGGATGTTGGACTTTTGTCTCGGCTTTGACTCCCTCGGAGCAGTTGTGCACAGAGCTGAATTTGCTGGGTCAAAGGATGGAGAAGCTTTCACTGCTTTTTTTTCATAATTCCAAACTGAAGTCCAGAATAGCAAGTTCGTCTTCCTAGCGGCCCCCAACATTCCAACATTGACTTTCTTATCTTTTGTCACTTTTGCCAGTGTAAGGTGAGTCCCTGGGTTTTAATTTGTATTTTTATTATTAATGTTGACTTTGGCATTTTTTTAATGTGGCCACTTAAAATAGGAAACAACTTCAAAAGCCGTTCGTGTGCTTTGACCAATTATCTATTAGATGATGAATGGCTCTTGGTGCTAGAAATCTGTCTGTTCCTACCCCGTTTCTAGTTCTGCCTTTGGGGGCAAGCAGCAACAGGGAGACTGGGGTCAAAAGGTACCACTGACCTAAATGGTAACTAAGATTGATGTGGATGGAGACCTGGAAGATGGCATTGATGAGACTTCACCTGAAGGAGATGTGAATCCTTCAGAGGAGAAGACAATGGGACCCCTTTGTGATTATCATTCTACCTTGGTGTTAGATGTGAACTTAGAAGCAGAGCTAGACAAGGCTCTATCTGGGTCTCTTTGGGGAGAAATTACTGGGTCTAAGGCATAGTTTGTCTCTACCTACACCCCAGAAGCTGTCTGGTGTGCTTCCCTAGAGAACTGTGCTCTAACTATATGATGAGGACCTTTCTCAAACGTGGCACGTGCTTGAGTAGATTTGAGAGGACTGTGGAACAAGGTCATATTAGAAGACTCAGGGTGATGAGATGAAACTTCCTCTGCTTACTGATGACGTGATGGCTTACTTAGAAAATATAAGGGAATTATTAGCAAAAAACTAATTGAAAAAATGAATAATTTCAGAAAAGTTGTGAGCTTCTTTGGAGCTCACACAATATCATCTGCCTAGTCAAGTCAACAATCTTGTATCAAGGGTTTACTATGTGCTGGGCACTGTGCTGAAGGTGGGAGAGACAAAGAAAGGCAAAAGACAGCCTTTGCCCCCAAGGAGTGCCCAATCTAATAGGGAATTTCAGCTGGGCCTTGAAGGGTGCCAGAGCAACCAGGAGGAGGAGATGAGGTGGAAGAGAATGGTCCAGGCAGGGGAGAGAGCCAGAGAAAATGCCCAGAGCTGGGAAATGGGGGTCATGTGTCCAGCATTACTGGAGGCAGAATACAGAGAGTAGAGTGAGTTGTGAGAAGACTTATTGGGGTGAGGAGTGTGAGGTTATGAAGGGCTTCAAAAGCCGAAGAATTTCACATCTGATATTGAGGGTCAAAGGGAGACATTGGGGTTTATTGAATGAATGAGCTGACATAGTCCTTCTCAGCAATGCAAGGACCTAAAAATTACAAAGGACACATGATGGAAAATGCCAGCCATATCCAGAGAAAGAACTATGGAATCGGAATGCAGAGCAAAGCAGACTATTTCCTTTTTTGTTTTGTTTTTTCCTTTCTTTTTCATGGTTTTTCCCATTTATTATAATTCTTCTATGCCACATGGCTAATGTGAAAATGTGTTTAGTAGGAATGTGTGTGTAGAGCCATATCAGATTGCAAGCCGTCTTGGGGAGGGAGAGGGAGAAAATTTAAAGCTTATAGAAGTGAACATAGAAAGCTAAAAATAAATAATTTAATAACAAAAACAAAAAAGAATAAATGAGTTGACATGGTCCCACCTATGCTTTAAGGAGATTCGATTGACAGCTGAGGGGGGAGGGACTTGAGGGAGGCAGAGCAGTGGAATAGAACATGGGGGAAGATGGTCGGACACAAGATACCAACTCACTGTGTGTTCCCCAGATGATGGCAGAGCACAGAGAGCAGAAGACTCAAGTCTGGAAGCCATGAGTTCAAACTCTGCTTCACATACTTATTGAATCTTGGCCCTGAGCAAACTGATCAGCCTCCCTGTGCCTCAGTTTCCCCACCTATAAAATGAGAGGATTGTACAAGGTTTCTTCTAGCATCAAACCTGTGGTTCTATGAAGTGAATGTATGGGAAAGCCTAACAGTACTTGGAAGGAAACACAGATGAACTCAGGGGAGGCCAATGGTTAGAACACTACTCTCTTTTTTCAGTTGTTTAGGCTCAAAACTGAAGAAAGACCTAACCTATCAAATGATGGTATTCCCTTGGAAGAGTCCTGCTATTTTCTGCTTGGTTCTCCTTTCCCAGAAATGTTAGCGTAGTGATGCAGATAGCCCTGACCATAGGCAAGAATCTGAAAAATACTGGATCTTAGTACCCATTTCCATTACCTTCTTGAACTTGCATTCCCTCGGAGAGAAAAAAAAACCTACCAAATGGACCATTTTTTCAGAAAACATTAGGTACCTACTGTGTCAAGCATTCTTCTAGGCTCTGAAAGATGCAAAGACAAATGTGTGTCCTGTCTTTCTCTTGAAGAAAGTGAAGCCATAAGAGAGACAGAGACAGAGACAGAAAGAGAGAAGGGGAGTCACCGGGAGACACCCAGGACTCTGGGGCCACTCAATCTACTTCATGTTTTTTGTAAATGAGAATTCTATCTCATGTACTTTTGATCTCTTCCCAAACTGGCCATATGGCATCATTTCAAAAGTGCAAACTACTGAAACAGATACATCAATTTTCTCAGTTCAGATGTGATTTGATTAGTGTAGAGAACTCATGGCAAAAAAAAAAAAGTACCTCCAGTAACATAAAGTAGCAGTGGGTCTGTGACATGATCTTAGAGAGTTGTCTGAGGCACTGAGAGGTTGAGGAACTTGCTCAGGGTCACACAGTCACTGGGTTTCAGATCCAGAGCAGGAGTCCAGATCACTCCACTCTACCATACTGCCTCAAGTGGAGGATGAACAAGGGGTAGTCTCTCCATCAAAAGGAGCTGTGACATCAACGACCATGGTTTCCTTCTCCACTGATTCAGTGGAGAAACTAGAGCCCTTCTAAGAACAATTAAGAAGGATCTGAGATCCCCTTGTGGTCCTTCTGGAGCTGAGCCTCTCTGGCTTTAGCCAAGCTGGACATCAGATGGGCTACCTTCCTGCTCCAGTCCTCAGCTCAGGGGAGGAGCCTTCTTCGATTGTGGCCCCCTCTTTGGCCCAGAGCCACCACTGAGCAGCTACTCCCAGAGGATGACCATGGACTCCTGTACCCTAAAACTTGCTTTAGCTGAGTTTTGCTTGGGCTGACAGAATTCGAAATCTTGTGAGGGACCAAAAAAGAGAAGAGACGCTCTTGCTTTTAGAGAAGATGGGGCTGCATGGCACTGGTTCCATCCCTGCTCAGCCCTCTTAGTGTGCCCAGAGCTCCAAGGCTGGAGGGCACCCAAGCTTCCATAAGATCCGGAGCTTTACATTTCCTTTCTCTTAGATGATTCATTAAGATATTGACCTTCTTTTAGGTTTTTCAAACATGATCTTGTCCAGCTGGTAATAGCTTTCATGCTTTTATGTATTTTATTGGATGTTTTTAACTTTATAGTGATACCCTCAGGCATTTCAGGGGAGGACACAATTTTATAAATTGAAACAGGGAAGCAACAGATGCAGGATAACAGGCTGCCAGCACCATCTTCCTGGGGCTCACGTCTGCTCGAGTTCCTTCGAGGCTCCCTGTTACTCCCTGGCTGCAAGACCAGTTCCTCATTTTGGCCCTCAGGGACCTCACAAACTACCCTTCTAGACTCATTTCACTTTACATTCCTTCAGGCATTCTAAACTGGACATCTGGCTCTTGGCCACTCAGCATGCCATTTCCTGCCTTGATGACATTGTAAGGGTGCTTGAGATCCAGGATCTTTACCCATGCTTCTTGGAATCCTAAGATATTTTCAAGGCTTGGCTCAGGTCCATTGCATTGCATAGAAATTGGTCCAATGGGTCACTTCCTAGGAGAAACCCTTCCTGATCTCCTCAGTTGTCATTACTCAATCTCCCATCAAGTGATTTTGTAAATACTGCTCTGTTCACATGTGGTTTCCTCCAGTAAAGTAGACACTCCAGGAGAGCAGGGGCTGCTTTGGGAGTCTTGTGTTCCCAGGGTTTGGCACATAGGAAGCATTTGTTAAATCATTGTTGATTTTCCCAGTTGAAATGGACTTTTCAAATTAATCAGACATGGTGTTTTTATTATGATATGCTTTGAAATGTCAACATCAGAATGGGTTTATAACAGGGAAAGCTGACCACATGGACCCCTCTCTCCTCATTGATAGTCTCCCCTCTCTGGGTTTTTGGGCCACTCCCCCATCTCTCTCTTTCTCTCTGTCTCTTTTCTTCTTCTTCTTCTTCTTCTTCTTCTTCTTCTTCTTCTTCTTCTTCTTCTTCTTCTTCTCCTTCTCCTCCTCCTCCTCCTCTTCCTCCTCCTCCTCCTCCTCCTCCTCCTCCTCCTCCTCCTCCTCCTCCTCCTCCTTCTTCTTCTTCTTCTTCTTCTTCTTCTTCTTCTTCTTCTTCTTCTTCTTCTTCTTCTTCTCTTCCTCCTCTCTTCTCTGTCTCTGCGTCTCTGCCTCTCTGTCTCTGTCTCTCTCTCTGTGTGTGTCTCTCTCTCTATCTCTGTCTCTATCTCTCTGTCTCTTTCTGTCTCTCTGTCTCTGTCTCTCTGTCTGTCTCTCTCTATCTCTGCCTCTGTCTCTGTCTCTGTCTCTCTCTCCCTCCCTCCCTCTCCCCTGGCTCTCCTCTTCCCTCTCTGATTGCTCCTTCTCAGACTCCTTTGCCAGATCCTCCTCTAACTGTAGGTGTCCTCCAGGGCTCTGTCCTGGGCCCTCTGCTCTTCTCCCTCTGTATTATTTCACATGGTGAGCTCTTCTGTTCCCATGGATTTAGTTACCACCTGTGTGCCAATGCTTCTCAAATTTACCTATCCTCCCCTAATGTCTCTGCTGATGTCCAGTCTCCCACTCAAATGCCTTTCAGACATCTCAAACTGGATATCCAGCAGACACCTTAAACATGTCCAGAACAAAATTCACTACCTTGTCTCCTAACCCCTCCCCACCCATCCTAGCCTCCTCCCAGGCCCTCAAGCTCCCAGTCCTGGGTTCCTCATTCCCTCTCATCCACCACATCCGAGCTGCCACTAAAGCCCATCCATCCCACCATTGCAGAATCTCTCCAATATGCCCTCTTCTCTCCTCTGATACAGCCCTACTCTGGTGCAGACCCTCATTCCTTCATAACTGGACCAGTGCAACAGCTGCTTGGGAGTCTGTCTGCCTCAAGTCTCTCCTGCTCCAATATATCCTCCGTTCAGCCATCAAAGCAGTCTTCCTAAAGTGAAGGTCACTCCCCTCACTCAGTAAACTCCATTGTCTCCCTATTGTCTCCAGGATCAAATACAAAATCCTCTAGTGTCCAAAGCCCTTCATAAGCAGCCCTCTCCTCTCTTCCCAGCCTTCTTGCACCTTACTCTCTGACACGTACACTTAGATTCAGGAACATTGACTTCCCGGCTGTTCCGTGAACAAGACCCTCCTTCTCTCAGCTCTTGGCATTTCTTCTGACTGTCTCCCAAGCCTGGAAGTCTCTCCCTCCTCCACTCTGATCACTGACCTCAAGTCCCAACTAAAAACCCCACCTTCTGCAGGAAGCCTTCCCCAGTCCCTCTTCATTCTAACACCGCTCTATCATTTTCTAGTGATCGTGTGTCTGGCTTGTTTGTACATATTTATTTGCTCGTGCTCTTGTTAGACTGTGAGCTTCTTGAGGGCAGAGACTCTTCTGCCCTTTTTATTGTATCCCCAGTACTTAGAACAGTGCCTGGCACACAGCAGGTACTTACTAAATGCTCTGTGACTAAGGGACTAACCAGGGCCAAGTGAAAGAGGAGCAGCATTTCTCTACCCTGCAGAGGAAGATTTGGTGGGAACCTTCCTTCTGTGCATTGCCATAACACGGCAATAGTAGCTAGATACTCATAGGGTCACAAGACACTAATGCAGAGCTGGAAGGAACCTCAGAAGTCATCCAGTGCAGCACTGTCATTTTCTGGGTGAAGACAGTGAGGCCCAGGATGGTTAAGTGACTTGTTTAGGGTCACACAGTTAATAGCAAAGCTGGGAATTGGACCTAGAGGAGTGGCCACTCTGTCAAGCATGACCACAAAGACTGAGCATATGCCTTGGACTATCTCCACTATCCAAGGACCCACTGTTATGGGAATCTAAAGATCTTCCCTGCCCCTAGGCCCTTTGTTAAAGTGGCTACGTGACTCTGAGGACCCTTGGATATTTGAAAGTATACTCTGTTCCCTAATAGGCTGAATGTGGTCACGTGGAGCCTGTGG
>CM053589.1:201974369-202004412 GCA_028646515.1 Pseudochirops corinnae
CCCTGAACTAGGTAAATGATATGTTTGATTAAAGTAAGATTGTTAACCCATGTTGAGTTGCTTTCCTTTAGAAAAGCAGATCTAAGAACCTGTGCTAGGAGCCGCCCTAGGTATGCTAGGGTGCTTGCTGTTACACCCACCTAAGCTTGGAGGGGCTCATCTCTATAAAGAACCAGATGGGGAAAAAAGAAGAGAAAGTGAGTATTAGAAAGAGGAGGAATGGAAGGAAGGATAAGGTCTCAGTGGAGATGAAAGGTGGTGGGGCATAATTAGAGGGGTTTGCCTTGCCTGGGAGGAAGGTCATCAGTCCCTCAGAAAAGGGACTGACGGACAAGAAAAGGGATCATGATCCTGAGGGAATCTGTGATGTTGAACTTGGAAAAAGAGGACATTCACCCATGATCATTTCCATTTTTCCAGTGTAGTGTGGAAATGAAAAGCAGTCCTTCAGCTTAGTATATGGCACTCGCTGGGCTCAGCACTGACACAAATCAATCCAAAAATGAAGACAGTTCCTGCCTTCAAAGAACTTCTGTTCTGATTGGGGGAAGCAGCCCATATAGGGCAGCTGAGCAGCCAGGTATAGAGAATGGCTTGGTGGTCCTTAGGACGCGGTGACAGGACTGATGCTGGGGGTCTTTTAGATATATTTTGGGGGAGGGGAGATCTTGAGGAGAAAGGGGTGGGCAAGATTAGAGTCTTAGGCAGAGTCTCATTGGGGTAATAGAGGGGCTCTGTTCTGCTCCAGTGGCCACATGCTCTGCTGACAGGGAAGGGGAAGGCAATGGTGAAGAGAAACATAGACTGCCGGGCACGTGATAGGGAGTCAATGAAGTAAGAATGAAAGAGGATCCTGCAATGGGGAAGACCCTATGTCAGCTCCCTTTGTGTGGACCCAGTCGGCTTGGCTGTGGGGCTTCTCGCAGCCCTGTTCAGCCGTCTATGGATTGGAGTGAAGAAAGCAGACAATGGAGTCATCTAGGGCTGTGGTTTAGAGAGTGATGAGTCAAAACTGGAAAAGGAAAGAGGATCCAAGGGTCGAGGCCAGCATAAGGTTGAATCAGTTATTACAGAATCAAACTCTAAAAGGGCAGAAAGGGAAGCCAGACCAAGGCTGAAGAGCTAGAACATCAGGGAGGCATAGGTGTGATGGGAACAGAAAATAGATTTAAACACGGCTAGGCTCAGAGCAAGGAGAGAAGCTGAGAGTTAGATAGAGGGATTGTAGAATTCTGGAAATTCAGGGGCAGAATGTGGGTCATGATGAAGTGTATGACCATCCCTGTGTATGGCTGTGGTTATGACAAGGAGAAAGTCATGAGAGAAGGGAGATGAATTGGAAAGCCAGCATGTTTGAAGGGGCATCAACATACAGATGTGTGCAGACGCACAGAGCACCACTCCAATGTCCCATGTATCATTGTGAGTCCTTTTGGATAAGGTGCACCTGTCCTGAGTCACCTTCCAGCCATGCTTCCTGTCCCACAAGTCTTAGTGAGGTCAGATTCACCTCCTTCCTTTAGAAGTCCCTCTGCTTCCTGCTTGTGATCCACATGTTGTACATTTGTGTCTAGACATCTGAGTCCATGAGCTTTACTGTTGGCTCTTGTCTTGCGGAATATTGCCTTTTGTGAATTACTGACTCTCCTGCTTTTTTCCTGTTCTATCTGCTACTCTCTGGGGTGGGAGGCTTGACAGATGTACAGTTTTCTCCTTTCTGGATCCCCTTTCAAGTCAAAGCCCTTCTGATCAGATTCTCAAGACACCAGGCCAATATGTTTTTTATTGGCCCTTGTTACATGTATTCCATTCCTGGCCAAGAGTCCAGATGGTTTTTTATAGTCTATGTTGTGTTCCAGGATTCCAAATCAGGTTCAAGACTCCTTTGACTTTCCCTTCCTGGCATTCCAAGTGTCCTTGACCATGTTCTCCTGGAATAAATTATGAATGATCTCACCTTCTTTTATTACTCACTAAGGTCTCTCTGAGACATCTCAATTGAGATAGCTTTAACAGTCAATAAGGAAAGCACAGGGGCTGGAATGGAGATCTTTCTCCATCATTTAGGACATCAAGGGATCCATTATTTATTAAGAAAAGTTCATATTTTACTAAATACAAGTTGAATAAGAGTCCATCTTGCACCTAAGTTGATCAATTTACCCTCAATGAAGTCTGAATCAACATTTGAAGGAAATGTCCAACATTTCATGTTATGAATCCTTCATGTACTTCCAATCCTTTAAAATCAGTCTATTCTTTCAACTTCTCTTTCACTTTGGACAACAAGAGCTAGAGGACAAGATTCATGCATAAAAAAGAAATCAGTGTTTTGTGAACCAGTTTAGCTTGGATTTTATTCTAATGTTGGGGATGTTTTCTTATCATTTTGAAAAATCCTGCTTAGTTTTCATACAGGCATCCCAATCCAGTCTTATTTGCATGCTGGATCTGTATCTAATAAAATTTTGAGGTTTTTAAAAATCAGATCATTTTAATGGCATTAAGTGTGTTTATATGTATTTTCCTCACAAGTGTAAATTAGCACGATTCCAAGTCTTTCAGATGGTGCCATATCTTTCCATAGTCATTTAAAGTCACTAGACCTCTCTCCTTCAGCATCCACAACCAAAATGAAATCTGTAGTGGAACTATTTTTTTTTACACAAACTAATCAAATCAATTTTCTTTTGGAATATTTATGAGAACAGTTGGGGTAATTGGAGAACTCCTGTGACAAAACCCAAACTCATTGGTATAAACCAACGGGATCCAACACAAAGAGAAACCCCTGCAGGACACATGCTGACTTAGAAAACCACACATGGACATTTTCTATGCTGTGTCTTATTTTTGTTGAATTTTTAAAGCACTTCCCAATGACATTTTAATCTGCTTTGGGAGTTTAACGCCTCTGGCACTGAAGACCACCAAGAAAGGCATGCCTTTCTGTAAGTCACACAAGTCCCCACTCTTCACAATTTCCACTGCATGAATTCAATTCTGATCAGACCAAATCAAACACAGGCACCACAACAGATGCTTCTGTTTTAAAAAAGGAATGTGTTTTGTGTCTGGAAGTTAGATGCATGTGTTACCTTGGCAAAGTCGGATTTCTTCTCTGCAGCCTCGGACTGAAGGTTTCTAAGGGAGAGCTGATTGCTCTCATTGTATGGCCTTGCTTGGAGTCCTAGGAAGAAAGAGAAGTTGCATTGCTTAGAACATATGCAAGGCAGGTTCAATAATATCCACGGCCACTACAAAAGCTGTTGGCACTAACTCATGTCTTATACCAATGGGCAGAGAAAAGGGTTTCTCTTTCTGCCCAGCATAAATCTTTGCAGTTCCTCCATTTCTCTTTTCAATAGTCAAAATCACAGGCATGGCAGTTTATAAGGATGCTTGCAAGACCCATTGTTGCAATGGGTGGGTAATTTCCAATGCATTGTCATTGTTTCTAAGGAAATTCCTCCCTCTTCAGAGGCTGCACCCCAGGGTACAAGTGGTTACAGAGGGGGTAGACGGTGATGGGCAAGACACAGGGCATGAAAGGGCTCCTTAATGGGCCCAGTCATACTCAGCCTCTTGTCTTCAATGATGATTAGAAAGAAGGGATTATGTCACTTTTTTGTTGTATCCCCAGCACAGAGTAGGCACTCAATGCTGACTGACTGACTGATGCCTGAGGATGCAACCAAGTTCTTATAATTAAACACTGGGCCCTGGCCTGATGATAGACAAAAGTGAAATCCACTGCTGCATTCTGTGGCTTCTACTGGGGCCAACAGCACATACACAGGTAAGTCCCTCAGTCAGTCAACAGACATTTATTAAGCTGCTGAACAACCACCAGCAAGGGAGATTGAGTTCGAGCAGTTTTAGATGTAGCAAGAGAATCAAGAGTCAGTCACAAAGACCCAGAGAGGAGAGAAAGATCAATAGTATCAGATGCTTCAGAGAGCTCTAGGAGGATGAAGACTGAGAGAAACCCATCAGCTTTGTCAGGTGGATCACTGGTAACTTTGGAGAGAAGAGTTATAGCTGAGAGGTGAGTTAGCAATAAGGCTATGAGGGGGAGAGATGTGCATGAGAAGAAAGGAGTGGAAAAGTGAGCATGACAGCTTTTTCTAGAGTCTGGCTGTGAAAGGGAGGACAGGTCTGGAGGATGTCAAGGGCATGATAGGGCTTAGTGAGAGGGTTTGTTTAAGGCAGTAGGAGACCCTGGCATTTGTGGACATCAAGAAATGAGCCAGTAAATAGTGAGAAACTGAAAATTAGAGGAGAGAGACAGTGCTGGGGGGCAATCTGCCAAAGAAGGGGGAAAATCAGTGGTATGTGAAGATTAACTTTAGTAAAGAGAAAGGCCAGAGGAAAGAGAGGAGGAGAGAGTGGGGGTGGATAGGGACTATCAAAAGGTTTGCAGAAAGGCGATGACCTCATCAGAGGGTGAGGAGGGGTGGTCTGTGGCTTTGAGAAGAGACGAGAAGGTTGAGAACAGATGCTCCGGGGAATGACATGGAGAATTATCACCAAGCACTAGAAACTTGGTCACTCTATGTCCTTCTAAATGCAGACCTGTGGTATATTTTATTGGTATCTCCAGTCACTGGGTCTCTTTCATTTTCCAATACTTCCCCCTTTCCCTCTCCGAGAACTGTCTCTTATAACAAAGAATAATTGGTTCAATTGACATTAGAGGCAATTGCCACCTTGGCAGAGAAGCAGCAGTCACATAGGCCAGTACAAGAGGAGGGAGTCGCCATGTTCTGCTGCGTGGGCTGAGCAGAGCTAACCTTTGACCACAGACCACCAGCCAGAGAGGCCCAGAGTGGAGTGAGGGCCTGGAGGTGGCCAAATCCTCCCTCTGGAAGTCTTCAAGCAGAGGCCAAGCCACCACCTGTTGGAGATGTTCCAGAGATGTTCCTTAGGCTGAGCTCCCTTCCTGCTCCACCATTTTATCTCCTGTAACCTGACACATGGTTCTTATTCTGTGATGACTATCGGAGCGACCACCATGAGACACAGCCTCCTCTTACTGCCAATGGACCAAGGCAGTGCAGAGGAATATTGTGTGGGAACCAACCTGCCTCTCCCCTCAATGGCGGGGTGGCAGGAGTTTTGAGCCTCCATATTTATAAATTGAGTAAAGATGCAGAAAACCAGCTCATTGCAGAAGAAAGTAGGGCTGGTGAAGGCCATGACGGCTGATAACCTCCTTGTCTCATGGCGAGGGCAGGCAACAGGGGATGAGGCAGCTCTCAAACTGGGTCAGGAGCCCCCTTCTTTCCCTTGGTGCCCCACTTCCCTTCCCTCCATTTGCTACTGATCACCATCCCCGAGGCTCCCTTTAGGATGGAAACTGGCCTCTGAAGCTATTTACTTTCCACGTTTAAGAGACTCACCTGCATCTTTTAAAACCATTGATTTGAAATGTCTTTTCCACACAGTTAGGGATTACTTCTAGGGGAAAATCTGACCCTTGTTGGGAAGCCCCAAGTTATGTTCCTTTTCTCCTTGGTAAACAGGAGCTCCCATTGTTACAGTGTTCCCCTTACAGCACACCTGTAGGGAAAGTAGGGTGAGGACTGTTTTTCCTATCCCTGAGTGGGAAAATGAGGAAAAGAAAGGTCAAAGGATTTGCCTAAGGTTATCAAAAATAAGGATTGAAGGGAAGAAAAAAAGAAACATAAAGGAAGAGAGAGTAGAAGAAAGGAAGGAAGGAGGGAGTGAGGGAGGGAGAGAAGGAAGGAAGGAGGGAGGGAAAGAAGGAAGGAAGGAAGGAAGGAAGGAAGGGAAAGAGGGAGGAATCACCTTTGAAATAGGAGGCTGCATTCTGTCTCCATCAGACAAGTAGTTACAGACTATACTATCTGAGAAACTCTATGCTGTAGTGATTAGAGTGAAGGACCTGAATTCCATAAGACTTGGGTTCAAACCCTACCTCAGATACTTTATTTGTCATATGACCCTGAGCCGGTCGTTTTCTCCCTCTGAGCCTTGGCTTTCTCATCTGCACAATGGGGACGCTTTGGAAACATCGGGGCTTTGTGGAGGCAGAGGGTGGTGATTGGTGCCTGGCTGTAGCCGTGTCCTCTTTGGGAGGAGAGTATTGAAAAGCAGTCCAGGCTGCAGGTGACAGATGGACTAGGGGCCACCCGGGGATTCTCCCTGAGAAGTTCTAGGGGATTGCTAGGAACTGGCACACAGCGCAGGCGCACAGATCCCTTTAAATGAGGCCTCTTACAGGACTGGAGGGAGAATCCAGACACCGGGAGAGTTGACCGCAGTGGCCTGCACAAGACTTTTAATTTTAAAATGAATTTAAAACGATACCAACAGTAAATTTCTATAATCAGTACAAGTGAGCAGTAGAAATTTTATAAGTTCAATATCACAGATATCTATTAATTAATAGACTGATATAGAAACATCTCTGTTACTATAATTGAATGAGAATCTGAAAAATCTTATAATTTTACTCCACGTTTGTGGCCAGATTATAGTATAGAGATGACATCCTCCTAAATGGAGAATTGGATAATGTGATAAGACAAGGATGTAATGTAAAAGTTTTCTAATTAAATGTAATGGTAAATTTTGAGAGAACAACAGGATTAGACTTTTTCTAAATGCATCTATCATAGAAATTCAGGCTTTGAGTATGTTTTAGTTATAAGTTCTCAGAATAGAATTAAGGATTTTTATATATATAATTATATTGATAATTGTAAAGAAAGTTAAGCTATTTTTTCATTTTTAATGAAAAATAGTTTTTCTGATAATTTTGAAAGACACAAGAGTTTATTTTACAAATTAGACACGAATTTTTTTAAGATCCTTAAATCAGATACAGGATTTAGGTAAAGATGGAAACAGCAAGTGGTGCATAAAAAACTGAAATTCTTTGAAGTTTTACTTTGGAGAAGCAAATTTAAGAGGTGGGAGTAAATTGTATTATTTTGTCACAGGCAGATTTTAGCAGAATTATGTGAGAATGAGCCAGAGAAGCAGAGCCCCCTCCCTAGCTGTCCTGAGGACAAAGCCTCTTCAGAATTTCCTGGAGAAGCTATCTAGGAACCAGCCGACTTCATGGGACACCCGGGACTCCCAATGCACTGATTAAATGAACATCAGGAGTGGGTTACTAGGATACGGGGAGGCTCGATGTTAGCTAATATTGATGATCAGTATTGTACAGCTTTGCCCTTCTGCTTCCTGGTGTTTGTGTTTATGTTGGAGTTTTCTTGGTTACCTTGGCAACATGTAAATCTCCCTTCTCAAAATTAGCCCATTGGGAGCCCTGTAAGTAGTTTGATCTGTAGCCTGACTTTTGTAAATCTGATTATGAATATATGAAAGACCTCATAGGTTTGGCTTGTAGATAAGTGATCCACAATGGAAGGGGGGCTTCCAACTCCCCCATGAACCAAAAGGGGAAAATTGAGGGAATTGAGGGTATCAGGACAGCGAGTGGCTAATTGTGGGAACGGACTGAATCACATGGACTCCATCTTGTAACTCGGTTCTGGAGGCGGCCCAGTTCCCTTTCTATTCAGTCATGAGTCTAGTCCAATTTCTGTACTGTGAGAAAACGTTCTTCTATTGTGGGAACTGGAAGAAAACCTTACTGTATTGTTAGAACCTAGCCCTGTGTGGCGGGGAAGCTGGACTCCACCACCTACTGCTCAGAGACGCTTAACTAAAAACCTGGGTTGTGCTGCCCAGAAACCCAGTCAGATCCAAAGATTGATAGGAGGAGTTTTCTCACAATTGTAGTCTCAAGCAGCCCATATGTCTTATCTGAAAACTGGCCCCGTCCAGATCAGCCAGTTACTGTTTCCTTGGTCCTCTGGTTGCTCACAGACACCGGGGGGTGGGGGGACCACTTTTTCAGATTCCAGAAAATTGCACCTGTTTGCTCTCCCCCTCCCAACTTGTAAAGTCCCTAATCTTTCCGCCAATTAGAAATCGGATTGCCTAATCTTGTATCCTGGTTAATTGTTTTCTTTTAATTGATTTTGTTTGATTAATTGTTTTAATGCGCAAGTCTGTCTCCCCCCCGTATGGAGGGTCCAGTGCCAAGGCTGAGGGAGGAGCCGCATTCCGATTTGTTGGGCAGTCGGCATGCATTGCTTAATAAAGTGGTATAACCAGAAGCTCGCATCTTTCCTCAGTCATTTCATCTGTCACCTGCCCCAAGTCCAGGCTCAGTTTTTGCTTTTATTTTGTGTCCTTGGCACTTAGCAGAGGGCCTTGTACCTAGTTGGTGTTTAAATGTTCAGTACTCGAACATGGCGACTGGTATTCATATAGTGTGTCCCAAAAGTCTGAGTGCATTTTAAAGCTTTAATAGTCTAAGGCCACACAAAGGCTTTGGGAACACCCGTTGTAACTCAGTTCCCACAACAAGCTTCACAAAACCACACGAGGTGGATGCTGCAGTTATTGTAACCCAGTTCTACCCGTGAGGAAACAGCCGGGCAGAGGTGAAGTGGCTCGCCAAGGTCAGACAGCTGGAAGTGTCTGAGGCTGGACTTGAACTCAGCCTCCTTGACTTCCAGCCCAGGGCTCTGTATGATACCCCATTCTGCTTCCAGAAAGAATATCCTCCAATTCATACTTAACTCCTTCCCCACATCTCTATAGCAAATTCTTCAGTTTCTGGTATCCAAAACCTTGTCCTCTTGTGTCTGCACTATACCTAAAAGAACATTTTTTAAATACACTCTCCTTCCTGGGCACCTGGACAGCTTTGCAGACAGAACCCTGGACTTGAACTCACGAAGGTCTGGGTCTGAGTTTTCAGACATTTATTGGCCATGTGACCCTGGGCAAGTCATGTAGCTTTTCTCTGCATGAGTTTCCCCATCAGTAAATGAAGGATTAGATGTGATGACCCCAGGGTCCCTTCCAGCTCTCAATCTTCAAGCCCTCTGGTCTACTCTGTGGAAAGAGGATGGTCACTGAGAGGCAGCTGGCTCCCTCCTCAACTCAGCCATTCTCTGGTCAGAGAGGAGTTTGGGGGAGAAGTCGTGCCATACCTGCCTGGGCTGGTAACATGCTTTACTGACGTCTCAAAGACGGGGCGCTTGGCTCTCGCCTGAAAGAAAGGGTGAGGCTGAACATAGGAGCTGCTTAAATTGGAAAGATCGATTCTCGAAGAAGGACTCTACCTGCAACCCTGCTTGGGAGCTAGAGTGTGTCTCTGGGTTCTCAAGTGAGATGGAGAGCATGGAATGTTTACATGGCAACCAGGGCAGGATGGTGAGGTTCCAGCTTCCAAGTATGGCAGTTAGGAAGCAGCCAGTGACAATTCTGCACTTGGCAGGAGTGCCCAAGCAGATAGGCACTATCACTAGCTAGGCAGCATGGTGGATGGATCACCAGGCCTGGAGTCAGGAAGACCTGAGTTCAAATCCAGCCTCAGACATATACTAGCTGTGTGACCCTAGGCAGATCACTTAACCGTGTTTGCCTCAGTTTCCCCACATGTAAAATTAACTGGAGAAGGCAATGGCAAACCATTCTGTATCTTTGTCAAGAAAACCCCCAAAACGAGGTCACGGAGAGTCAGACATGACTGAAATAAATAATGACAATGCTTGGCACAGAGACCAAGACTGCCAGAAACCCCCTTTTGGCTTTTCTGCAAAGGCTGCCCAGTGTGACCAGAGGGAACCTTTGATCCTCTTTTCCAAATGAAGATGAGTCATTCTCTGTGCCCTTCTTACTGGGATGCCCATCTTCCAATCCTGGGGCCTTCTTAGCCTGTTGTGTTTACAGGCAGATTTCTTCTTTCCCGTGTTTAAATACTGTATTAAGCCATATTCATGTAATTCCAGCATTAACTTGGAGTCATTCAAAGCTGGGTTGAATGTGTGACCCTGGGCAAGTCACTTCACCTCTGTCTCCTCACCTCTACGATGGGGATAATAATGGAGCGCCAAAGCCAGCAGGCTCCTGTGGAGCTCAAATGCGATCATGGATGTCCTGTTGCATATGGCCTTCCTTCCTTCCCTCCCTCCCTTCCTGTCTTCACCAGTTCCATCACTAGCTCCCTTTTCCCTTTCCACCCCCATGAGAAAAAAGACAAACAAAACCTTTGGAACAATTACACAAATAATCAAAACAAATCTTCACGTTGCTTGTATCTCTCCCAAGATCTTTGGGAATGGGAAGAGCCATTGTGAGTGTTCCTAGGAAACCCTGCGAGGAGTCCAGGGCCCCGGGCTGTGAGAACTTGTGATCCCATCCCTGTGGGCTTTGGCTCAGTCGACATGGTCCCTCTCAGGTTTGGCAGACTGCCTCTGAGGAGCACCGTGACCAAACAGTTCCTCGCCCCTGGGGGATGTGTGCTAAGCCTTCCTGAATTTGGATGGGCCGAGCACCCAGTCCATCACCAGGTCTGAGCTCAAGTCTTTCCAGCATGGTGCCAACGCACTTCTGGAACCTTCAGGAGCCCTGAGTCACCTCCATTCTACCACAAGCTATTTGCAGAGGGCTTCCAGTGGTGAGACTGGTCCAGATCCATGATTTTATCAGGACAGGGACTCCCCATTGTGGACCCTCCCTCTTCCCCTGAGGAGTGGGGAAAGCAGGCCAAGGGGCTATGATCTGCTTTGTTTAAGTAGAGGTCGGCAAGCACATGGGAGGCTCCGAGCCACAAGGGAGGGAGCTCTTGGTGCCCAGCAGGAAGTCCCCTGCTATGGCTTTGCCCAATCTGGCCCCCATGCCTGGAATGCTCTCCTCCCTCCTCTCTGCCTCTCTGAGGCCCAGACTCCATTCAAGGCCGCTCAATGCTACCTTCTACCAGAGGTTTTTCCTCATACTCCGAGTAATGAATGATCTTCCTCACCAAAATATCACTCTATTTACCTTTTTGTAAAGAGGGCAGTTAGGTGGCTCAATGGTTAGAGCACTGGGTCTGGAGTCAAGAAGACCTGTGTTCAAATCTAGCCTCAGGCACTTACCAGTTGTGCAACCCTGGGCAAGCAGCTTAATCTCTGTCTGCCTCAGTGTCCTCATCTGTGAAATGGGGACAGTTACAAGCACCTCCCTGGCAGGGTTGGTGGGAGGATCAAATGAGATGACAATTGTAAAGCCCTTAGCAGCGTGCCGGGCACACAGAAAGCTCCAGACAAATGCTGGCTACCTTCACCATCACTGTATATTTTCCCTCAGCAGAATGTAAGTTCGTGGAGGGCAGAGCCTGGTGCATTTCTGTCTTTGTCTCCAGAGCCCAGCACATAGTAGGTGCTTCCTACAGGTTTGTTGATGGACTCGAGTGACCGTTATGAATCCCACCCCACTCCCAATGAAAGCTCCTTGAGGGAAAGCAAGGCTCCAACTCGCAGCACAGTCCTTGGCACAGAGGGAGGCCCTAAATAAATGCTTGTGGGTTCTCTGAGCCCAGCGGAGGAACCCCCAACCAGAAACTCAACGTGTCTATTTACAGAATCCAGGCAAGAGGGATCTTCAACTCTCATGGAGAGCCCACTGTTGAAGTTGTTCTCTACACAAAAAAGGTCAGTTCCAAGCTGCTGCGCCCAGTGGTGCTTCTATCCATGATGCTGTGGCGCTCTGAGACAATGATAAGACCCACCGCATGGGGAAAGGTGTCTCCAAAGCAGCTGAACTCATCAATAAAACTATTATTGCCCCAGCCCTGATTAGCAAGAAATTGACTGTCGTGGAGCAGGGGAAGATGGACAAATTAATGATAGAGATGGCCGGCCCTGAAAATAAATCTAAACTCAGTGCAAACGCCACATTGGGAGAGTCTGGATGTTTGTCAGGCTGGAGCTGCTGAGAAAGGTGCTGACCTTGCAGGCAATGATGACGTCCTCCTGCCTGCTGCAGCCTTCAATGTCATCAGTGGTGGCTCCCATGCTGGTAACGAGCCGGCTCCCTGTTGGAGCAGCAAACTTTAAGGAGGCCATGCCCATTGGAGCTGAGGTCTGCCACAACCTGAATAGTGTGATTAAGCAGAAACATGGACATGAAGCCACCATCATGAGGGGTGAGGGTGGCTTTGCTCCTAACATCCTGGAGTATAATGGAGCTCTGGACCTGCTAAAGAATACTATTGGTAAGGTTGGCTATACTGATAAGGTCATAATTGGCACAGATGTTGCTGCCTCAGAATTTTTCTGATCTGGGAAATATGACTTGGACTTCAAGTCTCCCGATGATTCCAGCAGATACATCTCCCCTTTTGAGCTTGGGGACCTCTACAAGAGCTTCATCAAGGACTATCTAGTGGTGTCTATTGAAGATCCCTTTGACCAGGATGGTTGGGAAGCTTAGAAGAATTTCACTGCTACTGCAGGCATCCAGGTGGTAGGGGATGACCTCATAGTGACCAATCCTAAGTGCAGTGAAAAGGCTACGAACGAGAAAGCCTGCAACTACCTCCTACTCAAAGTGAATCAGATTGGCACTGTGACTGAATCTCTCCAAGCGTGCAAGCTGGCCCACTCCAATAGGTGGGGAGTAACAGTTTCCCATTGTTCTGGAGAGACTGAAGATACCTTCATTGCAGAGCTGATCTTGGATCTTGGATCTTGCACTGGGCAGATCAAGACTGGTGCCCCATACCAATCTGAGTGTCTGGCCAAGTATAACCAGCTTCTCAGAATTGAGGAAGAGCTGGGCAGCAAGACTAAATTTGCTGGAAGGAACTGCAGAAACCCTCAGGCCAAGAAAGCTCTGTGACCAGGAAGCCAAAGAGCTCGTAGGCTCCAGTCACCTCTGTAGAAGTCTGCTCCTGTCCTAGGAATGGGCAGCAAAGTGCTAGACCAGTTTTGTTTTGGGGGCAGGTTAACTTCCCTGATTAACTGATTAACTTCCCTCTCCTCTCCACCTTTCTGTGATGTTCTCACTGCTTCCTTAGAACTGTCTTACAGCAGAGACTACCTGATCATCCGGCTCTCTGTCAGCAGATCCTTTGTCATCCTGTGACTGGGATAGAATGACCTGTTCTCACCCCCCAACCCTGGTGTTGATGTGTGAAGCCTTGTACTTGTGACGCAGCCCAGATGAGCCCGATGAACCCACAGGCCAGATTCTTAGTGACTTCAATGCGCAAAATAAAAGTGTTCAGTAACCACCCCCCCCCCCCCCCAAATACTTATTGTGTGAATTTTTAACGGCACAAGCAGGGCAAGGAGGCCTCATTTTTAGGGCAGAGCTAGAAAACAACAAACAGATAAACGAGGAAAAAAATAATCGGAAGTGTTTGAAAGCTTGCAAGAAGCTGGCGGGAGCGGCTGCAGCTCGGAGGGGAAACCGAGGCAGGAGAAGGGCTCTCAGCCCCGGGATCCTTTCCGCCCACGAAATGCACCAGTACCCTGGCCACGCGCCAGCCTGGAGTTCCTGCCTTGGTCAGGAGCGGCCCCTTTGCCTTCCCTGCTTTGGGTGAGCTTTTTCCCTCTGAGTCACTGGCCAGCGCGTGTGTTCGGGCCTGCCTGCCGAGCTGATTACAAGCTCCTCCACACGCCGGACAAATGTAGCTCCTCCTCTCCCAGAGAGCCCCCGATCATCTGTCTGTCATTAGGAAAGCCATCAGGCGCGGGGCTCCCACCAGGGCGCTGCGAGGAGCGGCGCAGCCCCAGACCCCCTCCACACAGAAGCCCAAGCCCTCCACTTCGATGAGCTCGCCCCATGCCATGATCAGCCTTTATCCGGCTTAAACTCGAGAAGCCTTTCTCTGTGTGGAGGCAGAGAATGGCTCATTGATCTCCAGGGTCATTCTCACTGGGGCAGCTCTGTCCCTAGGAGCACAGATCTGGGGCTGAGAGAGACCTTGGAAACCAACTAGTCCAACTGGGTGCTCTACAGAGGAAGAAACAGGCACAGGGAGGCTGAGAGACAGAAATACTGAGCTTCCGCGGCAGGATTTGCACCCAGGTCCTCTGGTGACAGGGCCAGAGTTCTTCGAATTGCATCAGTCTACTTCCTGGTTTGGGGAGCACATGCTCAAGCTTGACACAGTCTCAGGTTCAGTCTTCTCCTTCACTGTAGCCTACACCAAACTTAGGCAAGGCGGAGGAGCTTGGTGGCCCATCAGTATAGGGGGGTAGGGAGGGATCATGGGAAGCCAAGTGAGCAGGGACCATGGAGATCAGAATCACAGAACTTCTGACTCTCGGAAGGGATCCAAGCCATCCAATCCCACCCATGCCTGACTGTACATAGTGTGAGGTCATCCAGCCTCTAAAGGGATGGGAAAACCATGCCTTCCAAGGAAGCCCACCCCACCTTTAGCCTCATTGGTCCCTATATCTAGGGCTGGAAAAGACCCCAAGGCCCCAAAGTCCAGCCCTCTCACTTTACAGCTGAGAAAAATGAGGCAGGGGATAGGAAGTGATTTGACCAGGATCACACAGCCTCTGACTCCAGAATGTTCTTGGCCTTGCATGTGGCTCTGCTTGGAAGTTCTCTTGTTTCCTTGAGCCTGAATCTGCCTCTTGGCACCCTCCTCCCAGTGTTGCTGGTTTTGCTCAATGGGGTCTGAACAAGTCTAGATCCTCTCCAAATCTTGGAAGGCAGTCATGCATGACATCCCCTACCAGCTCTTCTTTTTCCAGGCTAAATATCTACAGGTTCTTCAGCCAGTTCTCAGATAACACACCCACCACGCCCTTGACCATCCTGGCCATCCTTGTTTGGATGGTCACGGACTCCAACAAAGGAGCCAAGAGAGGGCCATGAGGCTTGACTAAAGTCACACGGATACTGCATGAAAGAGCCAGCACTAGAACCCAGGGCTCTGAATTCATAGTCCAGGGCTTTTCCCACAATGAAACATGGATTCTTACTTTTTGTTTGGTCATTTCAGTCATCTCTAACTCTTCATGGCCCCGTTGGGGTTTTCTTGGCAAAGATCCTGGAGGGGTTTGCCATTTCTTTCTCTGAATCATTTTACTGATGACGGAACTGAGGCAAACAGTGAAGTGATTTGCCCAGCGTCACACAGCTAGTATCTGAGACCAGATTTGAACTCAGAAAGATGAGTCTTCCTGACTCCATTCCTGGCACTCTATCCACTGTACCACCCAGCTGCCCTGATTCTTACTTGGGTCACCTCCAAAATCTGTGTGGATGGTTTGGGCATCTTCTTGTTTGCTTTTTGCTGGCGATGAGGCGAGATATTTAATCCAAGAACATTCCTCTAGTTCCTTGATAATCACAACCACAAATGTGACTTGGTTTGTCAACCTTTTGATTAACAATATAAGAGATGTAAGATCAAGAGTAGAGTCAGGCTCTAGCCAAAGGTTTTTGCCATTGAGGATGTTCTATGTGAAGTCCTTAGGAAGGGAGATTCCCTGTCGATGATGAAGTCCTCCATGTCCGATGACAGTTAGTACTTGCTGACCATGGACAAAACACAACCTTTTTGGACTTTGGTTTCTTAAGTGAGGGGACTAGACAAAACCAATGGTCTCCAAGGCAGGGGTCTGGGCCAGAAAATAACCAATTGGAGAGAGGAAAGATGCACCACATCCCACCCTTCCCATGATAGCCAATCACAGTGCTTGTCTCCAACACAACCACACCTACTTACTCTGTACCCATTCCTGCCCTGGAATCCTTCTATCTACTCCCTTCATTGCAGAAGCTTCCAACCTTTCCTCTTGTGACTCACATATTGGTCCTGCAGGCAGTTAAAAACTGTCACTGACCCACATACTCACAGCAGCAGCTTCACAAGAGCCACTGGTGAAATTATCCTGCACCCCCAACTAGAGTGCTTACTTGGGAAAAACAATTACTGACATTGGTGGGCAATGAAAAATTTGAGGACTTCTGGGCCAGATTAAAGTCTGAGGTCCCTTCTTGCTCTAAATCTATGGTCCTATTATTATGAGTAGCATAATGTTGACTGCAAAAAGCCTTAGCATATTTGAATGGTGCCAAGATCCAAGTCCGCGCAAACAAGATTGGCTTAACAATCCACATGGGAAAGTCCAAGAGAAAAACAAATTACAACTGCCCACCTTGTAAAATACAGTTGGCTAGGCAGTCCAGTGAATGAGTGCATGGGCACGAAGGTCTTGAACAAGCATACTTATGTACCATCAGCTAGTCCCCAAAAATGACAAAGAGGAGGCTGACAGGCAGGATGAGATTTAGGAAAGAATACAAGGCTCTCCTCACCACAAAGGTCTGTGATTTTAATCTTAGCATTCTTCCAAGGAGATTGTCTGGTTGAGAATTGTGGAATGTCAGGAGGGCAAAAGACTCAAGACTGCAAGTGACCCACAGGGCAGCAGAAAGAAGCAAGGGAGAAGGGAGTGCTGTGTTACCAGTGGTGATGTGCTTGTGAGAAATAGAATAAAGTATGTCATCAGGGACCAGAGAGGGAGAATGGACATGTGCCAAGAGTGGGAGATGATGACCCAGGTGCCACTGGCATACATATTAAAATACCTAAAGGAAGATGTATATTATGTTTGGGCAAATCCCCTATGACAGACATGAACAAGAACTGCCCTGAATGAGAGGGTCTGGATGAGCTGCCCGGTGTGTTAGGGGAAAGAGCATCCATACTGAGGAGGAGATGCTAGACTTGTCTTTGAATTCAGTGAGCTTTCTGTTGACTCACCCACCCCGAAGAAGGCAAGAGTAAGAACAATAAGTGGAAGGAATTAAATAAGAGGCTTAAATTCCTTCCCAGGGAGGACTTTCCAAAGGGGAATGGGCTGCTTTGGGAGGGAGCA
This sequence comes from Pseudochirops corinnae, assembly GCA_028646515.1. Taxonomy (NCBI): domain Eukaryota; kingdom Metazoa; phylum Chordata; class Mammalia; order Diprotodontia; family Pseudocheiridae; genus Pseudochirops; species Pseudochirops corinnae. The sequence goes on from CM053589.1 coordinate 201,991,094, forward strand.
GGTTCCCCATCTTTGGAGGTCTTCAAAAGAGGATAGATAATGATCTGCCTGCTATGTTGGAGGAGAGATTCTTCTGGGAATATGGCTCAGGGGTTAGACAGTTGCTGGGGTCTCTTTCATCTCTGACATTCTGTGATTCTGTGGATACCAACCCTTGGAATGAGGTGGGAAGCAATGCCCTCATCGAAACCTGAGCTAGCTCCTCTCTCCTTTGGCCAGTTTCCCAACCAAAAACACTGTCTAAGGTTGGCTTGTCTCCATGTCATCCCATCAGGACCAACATCACAGCAGGCGTGTATCCTTGAGTGCAGAATGAGAACCCGCCCTTACAAATCCCCCAAACTAGACAAACAAGACAATGAAACTTTGGCCCTGAATCTGGAGCTTAGGTAAGGAGATAACAGCAAAGGTGTGCTGAGGAAGAGCAGCTTTCCCTGCAGGCTCGTTAGCACATGTTTCTTCCTGACTCACTCTAATTATAATCTGGATGATAGACATACAAAACACACAGCAGCTGAAAAGGCATCTGTAATCAGGCTGCCACATCTCAGGAATGGAGCAAAGGAAGAGTCAGTGTGATCTGGCCTTCTCCTCCAGGTGAGGGGGAGGAAGAGGGAGGCTGGAGAGTCTGAGGGAGACAAGAAAATACCCTCAGATGAGGAGGAAATGGTAAATGAGGAGAGCAAAGGAGAAATGGAGTGAAGGGTAGTTGCTGTCACCGCAGGAACAAAGAGGGTGGCCTTGAATGGACAGGGGGAGTTTGGGGGGGAGGGATATACATTCTGCAAGGTTTTTCTTGGGGCTAGTACAGAGCTATCCAAGCCAGTTAGCTCATGGTCTAGACTCGAGAGGAATGGAGGCTGGAAGGAGGAAAAGGGCTCAGAAAGAATGAAGTGTCATCTTGTACATTCACCAGAGTCCTTGGAGGTAACTGTTAAGAGCCAGGGCCCTTGAGACTATTTCTGTATCCACAGCTTCTAGCCTAGAACTGTATCTGGTACAAAGCTCGGTATGTGCTACCCCATCAGAATGGGAGCGCTTAAGAGATGGCAAAAGTGATGTATCCAGAGAAGCGTGGGAAGACTGCTCTCAACTGATGATGCAAAGTGAAGCAAGCAGAACCAGGAAAACCACATGCACACAGTGACTACAGAGATAAAAGGGGAAGGTTGGAAAATAACAGACACCAAGCTTGGACCCAATGAAGTTATGTGAGAGGTGGGGCCCGTGGGTGTGGAACACTGTACATGACATCAGGTTTTCATTGTGTTTAGTGGTTTCGATATTTCTCCCCACCACCACCATTATTCTTTAAAAAACCCCAAGCTCCTTTGCTGTATGGGATGGTTCTCTGTGAGGTATGAGGGGGAGAATGTCAGCATGGAAGTTATCAATAAAACTATTTTACAGAAGAAAGTTACATGTTGATTTTATCACATACTTGACAAGCAAGTCGGACAGAAGAGAGGTTCACATCCTGTTCTGCCTCATATATGGAAATACTCATTTTGTTTGGTATTTAAATTCAGAATAAAAAAGATCCACTAAAAATAATGTGAGCCCCTCAAGGGCGGGGGCCATTATATCCCCTGATCCCCATAGCACCATGCCAAGCACGTAATGTTTGCTGATTGACTTACTGGCCACACAATGGAAATGCAGGAAAGACTTAGGATGGAAGCATAGTGGCCAAAACTGCAAAATGCTGGTGTGTAGAGGGATGTCGGGGGTCTGTCTCCCAAGGCAGTGTTGGGCAGCAGAACGAACCCAGGACTCAGCATCATGGGAGATTTGGGTTCAAATCCTACCTGTGTAAATTAGAGATGAAAAAATGTGTGCCTGGCTGGCATGTTGTGAGGAATGTCATCCTCAATCCCTTGAATGCTACTACACTCAGTTCAGTTCAATAGGTCCCTGCCATCCACCAAACACTGTGTTAAGCCTTTAGGGATAAAGACAATGATGAAACACTGCCTGCCCTCAAGTAGCTCACACTTCACAGTGGCGCATCACTGGGAGTTATTGACTCTTCAGCTCCAGTTTCTTCATCAGGAAAGTGGGTATATGACTATTTCTACCATTTACCCCAAGGAGTTGTAAAGACTAGAGAAATGGGGATTCCTCTTCTTACTCAGGGAGCCACCCACTTCACTAGGCATAGGGCCACAGGCTGCACAGCTTGTGAAGTACAACCAGGAGGTAAAATGTGGTGGACTGGACCAAAGGATTATTCCTTATGGATCTTCACTTTAGAGCAGGATGGAGCTTCCCAAGCCATCCTGTCCAACCTCCTGTTTCACAGATGAGGACACTCAGGGAGCAGGTTGAGAAATGGAATCGTGTCCAGGTCCTCCCAGCCCCAAGCACCAAGCAACCACTCCCAATGACCACATGCCTCTGAAACCAAAATGCCCCAAGTCAACTTGCTTTGCAAGAATGAAAGCTCATTGAATTGCCTTCCAATTCTCTTCTGATCCCTCCCTATCTGTTCCCTTCCTTGAAAGTTGAAGGTGGGCTGGTTTCTAGCTGTGAGTGTGCAGCTCATACATTGGCCTCACGGTGTTGGCAACTGGCTTTAAATCTTTGTGAAAATTAGTTTGGAAAAACAGAATAAAAGATGATGAGAGGATTTTGAAGTCTGACAGCTAGAAAGACCTTTGAGATAACCAAGGCTACACTCCTTCCCTCCTCTCCACTCTGCCTCCCCACCCCCAGTGTGAGAGCACCCTATAGCATCCCTGATATTGCTGCCAGTGAGCAATGGATTAGCCTTGCAGCCACAAAGGCCTGGATTCAAATCCTACCTCCATCACACACTAGCTATGTGATCTTGTTTGCCTGGCAACTCTCCATGACTAAGAAGTTACAAAAAAGTTGGCAATCTGCATTGATAGAGGGAATTCCCACACCAAGAGTTCTCTACACTTCCCAACACAATAAAACCAAAAACTCCTGCCAGGAACAGTCTAGTCCAGTGGTTCTCAACCTTCCTAATGCTGTGACCCTTTAATACCATTCCTCATGTTGTGGTGATCCCCAACCATGATATTATTTTCGTTGCTACTTCATAACTGTAATTTTGCTACTGTTATGAATCATAATGTAAATATCTGATATGCAGGATGTAGTTTCATTGCTACAAAATGAACATAACCCACAGGTTGAGAACCACTCCAGTCTCTTTGGACACTTCCAGGAATGGGCAACCCACCAATCCCATGGACATGCTCTCCATCTCCAGAGTGCTCTAACTATCGGGAAGCTGCTATAGAGGCAGAACCACACCCTCCCCACTACACCTATCTTTTGATCCCACTTTCTCCCTTCAAGGTACACAGAACAATGACACAAGAGACCCTGGCTATGTGACAATGGCCAGTGGGTTTCCCTTCTTTCCCTCCACCAAGTCCTCTCTCTTTTCCATCTAAACATCACCCCTCCTTGAGCACTCCTGCCCATGACATGGTTTCCAGATTCTTTACCATCACGGTCACTCTCTCTAGGCAGGTTCCTATTTGTTACAGTCCCTCTGAGAATGGAGAAACAATATGGTGCCATGCATAACATGGTGGTCTTGGAGCCAAGAGACCAGAGTTCAAGAGCTGGCTCTGATACTTCTTAGCTGTGGGACCACAAACATGAATTCTCTGAGATGCTGCAGCTCAGTACAGTGGAGAGAATACAGAGAGAGCATTGGCCTTGAGTCAGAGAACTTGGGTTCCAATCCTGGTTCTATTACTCTGGGAAAGTCACTGGCTATCTCAAGGCATCAGCTTCTGCATCTGGAAAATGAGAAGGGGTGGTCTAGAGACCTCTGGGGAACCTTCCCACTGGAGATCTGGGCTCCTGCATCCCAACTAGCAATCAGTAGTGGAATGGGCCGGCTTGAGGACAACCTGGAATCAGACACAGAGCCCCTAGGCGAACAGGTGATCGGGGTGAGTTTCAGGAGTAAAGGATTCCAGAGGCCCACTATGGAGGGCAGCCCCTTCAAGAAGGTCAAGAGAGGATGCTCCTCCTGACCTCGCATGGTCAGAGCTAAGGCCTATCTGGGTACAGGTGGTCTGGAGCAGTGGCTTGGCACAGGGCTTCCTACAGAAGGACTGGGACCCTTGTACCTGGAAGGACTTTGGCAGGAAGTCCAGACAATAATATAGACCTGGGGCAAGAAACTAAATCAGGGACTCTGGGATGGGGGAAAAGATAGAGATATAGTCATTGGGTGTCACTTTTGTCATAGGAACAAAGCAAAATCCCAGTAGCTACCACTGGCTGGAGAGAGACCAGCAGTGGGACTGATGGTGACAAGAGACTCTATTCTTCAGGGGAGCATAGTTTAGCTGGCAGGTGGGCACGAAACATCCAACTTGGGCAATTGGAGAGATGTGCCCTCCGGGACCCAGGGCAACCCTAGAGCTGCAATGGTCACATGGCCTCACCAGCCTGAATTTATGAATCCTTGGGAGAATTTGTACACCAGCAAACAGTGGTTCCCAGTAGGAGGAAGAGGAACACAGAGGAGCAAAGATTTGTCCCATGTGCCTCCTTTCTAATGGAAAAAATAAGAATGAATAAATGAAAAAATGACTAATGACTTAGCTGTGTGCCAAACACCGAGCTCTGGGGGGCTGTGGTGTATCCTTCACACTGCAAGAGGACCCATAGCAAGGAATGTGGGGGATGGCCACTGGGGACACAAATGGAAAAGAGCTTAACAGGCAACCAGGGAAAGCACATGTGAGCATAGCAGAGAATAAATGAGACGCACACCGAGTATTTTGGGCACTCCTGGGAGCTCATTTTTCAAAGGCAAATATCCCTTTGTGGATTTGTTCTGTGCCCTTTGGATTCAGTCAGAGGGCTGCACTTGAGGACCTAAAGGGCCACATGTGCCTCAAGGCCGCAGGCTTCCGGGCCAGCCTAAGGATGCCCAGGGGGCCATCAGCCAATCAGCAAGCTGGGGATACAAAGACCACAGCTACCAGCCTCTCCCCTCATGGAGGGAATCAGAGGCTGTGTAGAGTGGGCTGTACCCGCATTATGTCCAAGAGCACATGGGCGCTCCCGGGAGCTCACTTTTCAAAGGCAAATACCATTTTTCTGTTTTGTTTTTTAAGTTAACCAAACATGACAATCTAAGGAGATCGGGCTTGGGAAGAAGAGCTGGAAAAGGATAAGTGGGCTATGAAATATTAAAATCTGGTGAAATGATTTGGCCCTTCCTCGGGTTCTCTGCCCCCACACCACACCTCCCGGGGCCATGTGCCCTCCTGGAGACCAGTGGGAGGGTTAATGCCAGAGAAGAAGGAAGGAGCCAAGAGGAGGAAGACAAATGGGGCGTGCGCTTTTTAATCTTAAGCAGAGATGAGGGGGAGGGAGTAGGAAGGAATGTGCAGATGTTTATTGACTTTTTTGGGATTTTTAGGAGATGAGCAGTAAGAGGAACCAACAAATGCAATTTTAGAAATCTTAGTGCCATATACCAGAAAGAGTATCAAGTATGGAGTCTAAAGATATGGGTTCGAACGCTAACTCTGAAACGAGCCCCGTAATTTGGGGCAGCTTATTCACTGTCTCATCTGCAAAGGACTGAGGTTGTAAAAGCTGATTTTCAATGTCTCTTCTAGAGTCTGGGATGTACGAAGTGACACACACTAGATTCTGTCATATACAAAGGTGCTAAGCACAGGTTAGGGCAAGATGATGCAAAATAGTCGTTTTAAATTTCAGATTTAATCTCTATCAATTTTCTGTTATTCATTCAACACCTGATGGAGTCTTTCAAAGCTGACTTTTCACAGAATCCTAGAAAGCTGGTTTAGTCAACACTCACCCTAAGTGGGAATCCTTCCCATGCTATTCCTAGTACACAGTCACCCAGCCTGTGAACACTTCCAGTGAATGGGGAGCTTGCTACCTTAAGAGGTAGCTCATTCTACTTGGGGGGAGCTCTTACTACTGGCAAACCCTCCTGGGAATCTGGCCCCCAAGAACATTCCTCCTCTGCTACAGGTTTTACCCTCTGGAGCTACAGAATGTTCTTTTACTACATGACAGCCTGCCCAGTGTCTGAAGATAGTCATTTGTTTATTCATTCATTTATTCAACAGATTTTACTGAGAGGGCCCTACTATGGGCCAGACACAGTCCTAGGTACTAAGAGTACAAAGATTACCCTCATCCTTCCCCCCCCCAAAAAAAAGAATGGCACTGTGTATAGAGAAGTGGGCCTGGAGTCAGGAAGATCTGAATTTCAGTCCTGTTTCAGACAATTATTGTGTACCTGGGCATACTGAACCTGTGTTTGCCTCAGTGTCCTCAACTATGAAAGGGAATAATAATATTATATTAATATATACATAATATATAATATAATAATAATAGTATAGATATAATATATAATAACTATCAGGGTTGTTGTGAAGATCAAAGGAGATGTGTGCAAGGCATTTAGCATAGCACCTTGGCACATAGTAGGTCCTTGAAAATGCTTGTTTCATTCTTTCCTTTCTCCTCTCTTCCCTCGCCCTCTCTTTTTTCTTCCCTTTCTCCTTTCCCCTCTCTTGTGTTCTTCATCCCTCCATCTCTCCCTTCCTTCCTCATTCCTCCCTTCCTTCCTTCCTTCTCCCCCTCCTTCCACCTTCCTTCCTTCCTCCCTCCCTTCCTTCCTCCCTCCCTCCCTTCCTCCCTCCCTCCCTTCCTTCCTCCCTCCCTTTCTTACTCCACTCCTTCCTTCCTTCCTCCCCTCCTTCCTTCCTTTCCTTCCTTCCCTTCCTTCCTTCTTTTCTTCCTCCCCTCCTTCCTTCTTTTCCTCCCTCCCTTCCTTCCTTTCTTCCTTCCTTCCTTCTTTTGTTCCTTCCTTCCATCCTTTCATCCTTCCTCCCTCCCTCCCTTCCTTCTTCCCTTCCTTCCTTCCTTCCTTTCTTCCTCCCTTCCTTCCTTCTTTCCTTCCTTCCTCCCTCCCTTCTTTCTTTCCTTCCTTCCTTCCACCCCCTTCATCTTTCCCTCCTTCTAGGAGTTTATATTGGGAGTAGCATACACACAGAGAAGTGAATACAATTACATGCAAAGCCAATACAAAAGGAACAGGCAGCTGCCTATGTGATAAACATGGCTCACATGGGCTCACGTACTCTCCAACTCATCCTCAGATGTTGCTTTAAAACCCTTCACCACAAAAGCGTTTGGCCCATGGACGTGCCCTGTTTATCGATGTCCCTCATCAGCTGTGGCAGTCAGACGTGGACCCAGTCCTCCACTGCACAGCCCAGGGAAACTAAGGCCTCATTTCACTGGGCCCTGCATCTAGCCCCGAGAGCTCAGGCGCCATTACCCTTTCTTTGACAAGCAAGTCACACGCTGTTGGCTAATATTGAGCTTGAAGTCACCCAGAACCCCAGATCTTTGTCATATTAGCTGCTAACACACATCTTGTCAGCATCCACAGTAATTCTTGGGTAAGTACCAGAAGTTTGCAGGGTTTAAGTCAAAATCCCAATCGAAGACTGTTATTCCTCCCATGGGATGTACCAGAAATAACAATGGCATCAGTTAGTTGAGGGACATAAGCAAGAGACCATGAAGTGAGTACTGCTAGGGCAGGTAGTCAAGAATCTAACACCATGTTCAAGACAGAATCTTTCACTTAAAGTAGAATGCTCAACCACAAGATTACCCAGCAGAGAGGATAAGATTTGCTGGCTCGTGGCGCTTTGGTCATACCAACTCAAGGACCAAACCAGGTCTCTCAATGCAATCCAACAATTATGACTTATGCACCTATTATGTGCCAAGGATTTTACTGAGTGTTGGGGCTACCATGACAAAATGAGATGTCATCCCTATCTTCTAGTCCTTTGTTTTTACACATGTGGAAATGATCATTTTTACCCTCAAACTAAGACTCCATGGATCTCTGCACTTTCACTTCCCCTCAGCTGACCTAGCTTTTTAGTTCTTCAAGGTGATTTGAGCTATGCTTCTGCCATCTCTTAGCTGTCTTGCCAACTCTGTGCCACATGCAGATCAGTTAAGCATCCTTTCATTGTGACATGTTACTCAGGTCTTCCTTCTAGGTTTATATGAATCCATCAACAATCCTCCTTCAAGGTTCTATCCTGACTGGGTGCCAGTTCAGAAAAGTGTTTTCCAAAAATATTGTCCTATGTCCCCCTCTCCCAAAGGGCTAGAATACATGCACACAATAATAACACCCCATTTGTTCTTTCTTTCCTTGATGCTTCCCCAAATATTCTACATAATCCTTTACCCATGCTGTCTCCCCTCCACCAGGTTCATACATTTCCATCCAGGCATCCACCTTGCACAGCAATGTTTCTCCCACACACAAAAAAGTGATCAGTTTAAAAAAAAAAAAAGTTATGCTCTGCCCCTCCCCTTGTACGTATTCCAGTCATGAGTTTCACCCACCATTGATGCTTGGCCATGTCTTTGAGACTATAATTATATCAAGTGTTCAAGTCCCTTTCTTTGTTCCTCATATTGTGTGCCTTTGCATAGAGGTATCTAGGTCTGAAATTACTCCTTGCCCATTTCCCTGTTAATTTCCCCTGAGAATGTCTGATATTCCCTCAACTATCACTGTTCCCATGTTGCAGTCATCATCCTCCATGATACCTGGTTTTATCTATTTATTTTCCTCCCACCCTCAGAAATCTACTTTAGGCCCTCTGGGATGAGGTATGGAAGTCTTTGGCCCATGAGAGTCACCAGGAAACAGAGCAAACTAACTCAGAATGGGGTACATTCCTCACCACTGGCAGTCTTTAAGCAAAGCCTGGCTGGCCCCTTGACTGTAACAGCATGGAGGGGTTCCCTGGTCTTGGGGCTTCTTTTGGTTGGACTGGACACCTTTCTGCTCTGAGATTCTCTCATCAGAGTGATTAGAGTTGCTATCCACAAAGAAGAGGTGGGTGCTATTGCCAACAGAGACCCTGGGATCTTGAAGGAACAGTTATGATCGAACAATAATGCCAGTTTACAAGGTTGTTTGGTCTTCCCTTTGCTTTGTACCTCTACACACTGGAATCTCTGCCATCTCTGAAGGGAACCCATGAGGTATTTTCATCTTTCTCTTTGCACCTGGTAGATCTCTGCCTGCTCCCCTCAGTTACTGCACAAAGCACAGACAGCAATGAAGCCTACATGCTGAAACCCAGGAGTTCTTGAACTTCTCACACTTCCACTAAGCGCAATCCTTGGGATCACTGGCTACCCGTTGTTCTTCTTTCTAGAAGTTCTGGTTGACTGCCGCCAGCTCGTCCATCATGAATATAGCTGGCAGGAAGACATTGAAACTTGTGCACGAGTCTTCTCCACCTTGTAATGGGTCATCAGCTTTTACAGGAATTACCTAGGCAAGTGAGTCCTGTTCCAGAACGAAGTCTCTCTGCAGATCTGTGATTGGGAAGTAGTCCCTGTTGTTGCTGCTGAGTGACTCCAGCCATTATATCTGACTCTATACAACCCATGGACTTTGCTAAGGGATTTCTTGGCAAAGATACTGCACCAACTTGCTATTTCTTTCTCCAACATGCCCACATTTTACAGATAAAGAACTGAGGCAAATGGGGGGTAAGTGAATTGCCCAGGGTCATACAGCTAGTAAATGTTTAAGGCTGGATTTGAACTCAGATTTTCTCAACTCAGAGTTCTGTGCTATACCATTGCATCACCTAGCTACCTCTTTTGAAAGCAGAATAAACTGTTTGTAGGGCAATGTTTGCTTTTTAAAAATCTAGACTAGGGGGTCCCCAACTCCCTGTTTAATGGCCACTAGTGGTGAGGATTGCACCACCTCCTGAGCCAGCCTGAGGGGTAGTAGACTTTCAGTCCAGATCTATAGAACACAACTGTGCCAATTACATGGGAATTTCCAGCAGGGAGGAGGACTGGATTTGCCATCCTTTCAAACACAACTCAAGCCATCCCTTCTATGAAGTCTTCCTTGATCACCCTCCTCCATAATGACCTTTGCCCTCAGATCAAAAAGTGGTGCCACATTGTGCAGGAATGAGGTAGCTCTGGATCAGAGAACCCAGGTTCAAGATCCCAACTCTGCTGCTTTCTACCATGCCGATCTTGAGTGAATCATTTAAAAGATTTGGGCTTCATTTTCCTTATTTCTCAACTGTGGGGATTGGACTAGATGATCTGGAAGGGATGTAGCATGGAAATAAAAGCTCTGGAGTCCAAGGACCCAGGTTCAAATACCACCTCAGGCACCTACTACATGTATGACTTTGGCTAAGTCACTGCCTTTCCTTGGGCTTCAGTTTCCTCACCTGTAAAAAAGATCACCACATATATGATTGTAATGGAATATTATCATGTTATAGGAAATGACAAGCGGGATGATTTCAGCAAAACCTGGAAAGACTTACATGAACTGATGCAAAGTGAAGTGGACAGAACCAGGAAAATGTTGTACATGGTAACAGAAATACCGTATGGTGAACAACTGTGAATGACTTTGCTATTCTCAGCAATACAATGATCCAAGACAGTCTCAAAGGACAAGTGCTGAAACCCACTGTCGGCCTCCAGAGAAAGCGCTGATACTGACTGAACACAGACTGAAGTGGACGAATTTTCACTTTCTTTCATTATTTTTCTTTTATTTCAGTCTTCTTGTACAAAATGACTAATACGGGAATGTTTTATGGAATATGACTAATATGGAAGTGAACATGCATAATCTATATCTGATTGGGAGGGAAGAGGGGAAAGGAGGGAGGGATAGAATTTGGAACTCAAAACTTTAAATGAAAATGTTTAAAAATTGTTTTAACATGTAATTGGGGGAAAATAAAATATAGTAAAAAAGACGATCTCAGGGTCCAGCTGTAGATCTAAGAGCCTAGAATACTTGTCATGCAATATTACTGATGCTTGTGTTCTATCCCCCCACTAGCTGGACATTCCACAAAAGCAGGAGCCACATCTCGGTTGAACAATGTCTAGTCTAGCAGAGTTCTTTGTCCACAAAGGGCACTTTAGGAAATAGAATAAATTCCATTTAAGAGGCGCCTATTACGCCCCTACTATGCAGACTACGGCAGGCACTGGGAGAGATTCAAAGACAAAAATGAAATATCCCTTGCCCTCAATGAGCTTACATTCGACTGAATGAAAGAAAACAATCTTGCTCCGAAGTTCCTGAAATCCTCTGGAAAGGAGCCTGGCGGCAGCAGCAGCAACAACAGCAGCAGTCAAGAAAATGAAGCTTAATAACTCCTTGTTGACTGACGGAACTTCACAAGTCTTGGACAGAACTCCCCTGTCTGAGCTTCAGACCCCTGCCTGCTGATGTCAAAGCTGAGGTAGCTGGGGGTGCAGTGGGAGTAGAAGGCTGGGCTTGGAGGCAGGAAGACTAGAGTTTACATCCTGCCTCAAACTCTTCATGGCTGTGTGACCCTGGGAAAGTCACCCCCTCCCTGAGGCTCAGCTTCCTCTTTTGTACAATGAGTGGATAGGACTTAATGGATTCTAAGGGCCGTTCCACCTTCTTATCTATGATCCTATATTTAATACTGCCAGCGACAAGCTAGGTGCTGCTCAGTATGAACTGGTTCTTTATCCTTCCCCTAAAAAAAGTGCCTGGAGACCTGTGCTCAGGAAGGAAGAATGATATTTAGCTTCTTTTAGCCCTTTAAGGCTTGCAAAGCACTTATCTGACTTCAGTCTGTAGATTAGCCCCATTTTACACATGGGGAGACTGAGGAATGGTAAAGAGATTCTTAATGTTACAGGATAGGAACAGAATCTGACATTCAAACTCAGGTTTCCTGCTGTTGTGTTCTAATGCCTGACATTTTATATTACTCCACTGACCCCAAACAAGGAGTACTTGGGTTTTTTATGGTCCAGATTGTTCCAAAGTCCATGGTAGACTTCTATAAAAATCCCAACGAGCAGCATCAAAAACGACCAAGGAAAATACAAAGCAGAGTTCAAACGCAAACCCACTAAACCCAAACCCTCCAAGACCTCAAAAGCACCCTGGAGCATAAGCCTTCTTCGTACAACACAGGACTGGAATTCACCTCCCTCCCTTCCCCTCCTCCTTTGGACCTGGATCAGGAGATGCTGACCACCCCAAGATCAGCCAAGCGCAAAAACACAAAGCTCAAGTCCTGTGTAAGAAGGCTCGGCGCTTCTCTTCACCTCCAACAAAAGACCACAGCTAATTGCTTTTTTTAAAACCTTGGGGCTTTGGAGGCGAATCCCAAGGCAGAAGCCAGCTAGATGTCAGGGCTTAGCTGGAAGGCCCTCAGATCCCAAAAGGCCTCCCTTTTGCTGAGTAGCAGAAGTGAAATCGCCTGACCCCCAGAGAGCAGGGAGAGGAAGGCTCTGGTACTAACCAAGAAAAGCCTGATCCTGGCATTCCCAACAGTCCACAGCTGGCCCTTTAAAAACAATGACAAGTTCTGAATTGTTATCAAGCCTGTTTCCAGGCCTGGTGCCTAGGAGAGTCTGGAAGAGGCCACACCAGGGCTGTGCCTTTGCCCAGAAATGAGAATTCTTGTATCAAGAAAACAGCAACCCCATCAAGCACCTTCCAAATGGGACGTAGAAGGAGGAAAAGCTCAGCCCCCAAGGCCCTGTGGACAGCAAAGCCAAGGAACAGGGAGGGCAGGACCTTTCACTTTGCTTCCCCGTCAGTGTCTGTTACTGGTGCCCTTTCACTGGTCAACCTTCCCCTCATCTTCTCCAGTGGCTTTTAGATCCTCAATCTCTGTCCTGAGAACTTGAGAAGCATTTTTATTTCTCAGACACAGATTCTCTCTCCTGAGTAGAAGGAACTCCTACCCCTGTGAAGTTTTACAATCCCCAAAACACAGAATTTGGGGGATTGGAAGGAACGGCAGAGGAAGCCGAGTAATAGAATCATTGACTGCTAAGGCTGGACCTCAGAGATCACCTCATCGGACCCCCTTGATTGGCCTAGCCAATATCGTGCTGGATTCAGGGTCAGGAAGACCATGGTTCAAATTCTATCTCTGCCCCTTACTCGCTGTATAACCACGGGCAAATCACTTGGGGAAGGCTTGGCTGGAAAATAGGGACAAGGAAAGGGCTAAAAGAGGGTGTATGTATGTATGATCTTTAACTATAGGAGTGTAAGGATAACCTTAGAACTGATCTTGAGGCGGAGCTAAGATGGCGGAGAGTAAGCAGTGACTTGTCCAAGCTCTCCAAGAATTTCATCCTTGGGAACCAAAAAGTAAATTTGAGCGGATTTAAGAGTGACAGAACCCATTGTGAGACAGAGAGTGACAGATTCCCAGCCCAGAGAA
>CM053589.1:202004912-202034944 GCA_028646515.1 Pseudochirops corinnae
AACTATTGTACAATGTGAAAGTATTTGCAGATCCTATGCATGATTGCACGCCACCATGGCGGGGGAAGGGAGGGGAGAAAATCTGAAACTCAAGTGACTGTGGAACTGAATCTTGTAAATTAAAAGTAAATGAGTAAATAAAAAAAAATTAAAAAATAAAAAAGAACTAATCTCCCCCAGCTGATAGTATAGCTACCTACCTTGTGTTTTTTATGAATATGCACATACAGCCCCTCATAGATTTAACTGTAGAGGGGACCTCTGAAGCCAATAAAGCCAATTTCCTCATTTTACAGGGTAAGGGAATTAACCCAGAGAGGGGAGAGATTTTCCCCAGATCCCCCAGGTGGAAGGTCAGAGCTGGGAACTGAACCCAGGCCCTCTAACTCTGGATTCCTTAATCTTTCCCCAACTGTCAGCTCCCAGAAGGCAGAGCCTGTTTTACTTTGTCTCTGCATCCCTGGCACCATCAGTTCCATGGGGTATGTTCATGAAGCCTTCACACCACAAGGAGCGATGCAAGCTGAGTGTAACTCATGCCAAGCTAGCTCCTAAACAGGCCAAGAAACCCCAGCCGACGGATGGATTATGAAATATTTAGCATGTTGATGGAAGGCATATTGCCAGCTGAAGCAACAAGCGCCCTTGGCTGGTTGCCCAGAAGCTGTGAGCAGAATTAACTCTGAAGTTCATTAAACCTTTGTGACCCAGGTCTGCCCTGGGCAAAGACTGGGGTCTTCCCAGAGTCACTGGGCAGGAAAGGGGTGCAGCCCTCCTCAGCCCAGCATGATGGAAGGAGGCATTTGTGCCTCCAGTGGGCTAAGTATTCCCCCAACCCTTTGGAAGTAACTAACTTGGGAGGAAGGTGGGCAGCTGTGAGCAGCTGCTTGGTTTCCGCAGCTAAGGAGGGCTGAGATTTTCAAAGGTCAGGGAAGACAAGTACAAGCCTGAGGGTGAGTGCACTCCACATGTGGGGATACACAGCACAATCCTTTGTTATAGGAGGGATTATAGAAAGACCCCATGGTCCAGCCATCTCTTACCAAGAGAGGGAGGCAAGATGGTAGAAACATGAGAACAGTCATATCTAGGTGAGCAGTGTGGGAGAGGAAGGCTGCCGTAAATCACACTTCCATGGCTGTGTTGTTAATAATAATTCAGACATGTTTACACTGATTCCCAGCCATAATCTCATTTGAGCATCACAAGAATGGGGGGAGGGGGGATTTCTATGATTAGTTCCATTTTAGAAATAAGGAAACTGAGGTCCTGAGCTTTTGTGTCTTGCCCAGGTCACACGACTAGCAAGTGTCAGAAGCAGGATCTGAACCCAGGTCTCCCTGGCCCTAAGTCCAGCATCCCACCCACTCAACTAAATTGCTTCCAGAGGAGATCCACTAGCATTCCTTCTGAGTCTCCTCCCAGAAGGAATTCATGAGCATTTATTAAACACCGATTAAGTACCAGGCTCAGTGTGCTGGGTGCTAGCCATACGAAAGAGGAAATGAAACAGGCTCTTTCCTCAGGGAGCTTGCATTCTAGCTGGGGGAGACAACCCAGCAATGAGAGCTAAAGCTCAGGGTAGGTGGAAAGACCCTGACCAGCTAGGAGTGAGACGGCAGGGCTGCTAGGGCCCCCTGCTGGGCCACCCAGACCCTATCTAGCCCAGGCAGGAAGAGCGCTGTTCCCTCGGCTTGGGTGACCTGGGAGTGCCCAACTATAAGGGCCTTGCCATCCACTTGGCTGCTGCACCTTCAGGACCCAGACACTGTCATCTGATCTGACAAGGCATCCTAAGGAGTGCTTTCACGTCTACACATCTGTCCTTATAAGTGCTTATTACAAAGTTGTTGTTTTCATTGATATGGATCTATTGTCAATAGTGTACTAGATAGCTGGGCTCAGAGCTCGGGGTTCAGGTCCTGCTCTGACAGACACAAGCTGTTTCATTTGTTGTTTCTCTAGGCAACCCCTTGAAGCTACAGAGAAGGTGCCCATCTGCACTGACCCAACTGGGAGCTCCTTATACCAGTGAGAGGGCAGGGAGATCAAACAAGTAGGTGGTGGCACTCTAGGCACGATGAACAGCTCCATGCAAAGGCATACCATCTCTGAGGAAAAGGAAGAAGATCATGTTGATCAGAGTGTAATATCTCGAGAGGGTGCAATTAGCCAAAATAGAAGGCTGAGTTCAGAATGCAGAGGGCTTTAAATGGTAAACAGGAGTGGGTATTTTATCCTAAAGCCAACAGGGAACCCCAGAAGTCACTTCTTAAATAGGCATGGTCCCCATGGGTCAGAGAGGGGAGAGGCTGCGTTAAGGAGGCAGCTATGTGATGGAGAAGGGGCTAGATGTGTCCCCTCTTCTCAACAGAGGCTCTAACCCTGGCTGCCTCTCACCTGGCCGCTCCATCTACTGTGCTGGCCTCTCAGGATCCTAGGAGTTGGCTGCATCCTTCAAAATGCCATAAGGAAGATGCTTACAGCATTTCAAGTGTACCTTGGCACTTTAAAAAAGTAGCCGAATGTCAATAATGAGAGTCATCACACACACACACACACACACACAGACACACACACACACACACACACACCATACACATACACACACGCACAGAGGCACACACACACCATACACATACACACACACATACACACACATACCATACACATACACACACACACCACACATACATACACACACACCCCATACATACACACACGCACAGACACACACACATCATACACATACACATACACACACACACCATACACACACACACACCATACACATACACACACAGGCACACACACAGACACACAGGCACACACAGACACATACACACACAGACACACACATACCATACACATACACACATGCACAGAGGCACACACACAGACACACACCATACACATACACAGACACACAGACACATACACACCACACACACAGACACACACACACATGTACGTGCTCCTCCGAAGCACAGGACCTCTCTGCACTACCCTACCCTAACGCAGCGGCGTGGCATGCATCTGTCTTGTTTGCACACATACACACATACACACACACACAGACACACACACATACACAAACACACACACAGGCACACACACACCATACACACACACACAGACACACACATACCACACAGACACACACACACACACACACACACACTCCTCTGAAGCACAGGATCTCTCTACCCTACCCTAACGCAGCAGCGTGGCGTGCATCTGTCTTGTTCGCACACTTGTGAGAAAGATGATTGTGAGCCGCGCATGCAGAGGGAAATAGAGAAGGCAGGTGTTTGTTTCAGCGACTTTAATGCCAAAAAAGAGTGTTTACTGAGGGCTGACTTCACGTGAGGCCCTGCGCTAAGCGCTAGAGGCAGGATCACAAGCCAGACAGAGGAAATCCCCTGCCCCCCAGAATTTACACTCTAGTGGGGGGGGGGGGGCAACACTATTGACAATAGATCCATATCAATGAAAACAACAACTTTGTAATAAGCACTTAAAAGGACAGATGTGTAGACGTGAAAGGAAGCTGGTGAGGAATGGGGGGCCTTGGCTGGGCCGAGGGGACCCACCAGGAGGCGTGCTGGCAAAGCCCAGAGAGGCAGAAGCCCAGGCAGCAGGTTTCCCTGAATCCCTCTCTTTCGTCATTAATGTCACAATATTATTCCATGAAATCCACCATAATGTATTCAGCCACTCCTCAGTTCATGGGCATCCACTTTGTTTCCTACTCTGCTACACCAAATGCTGCTAGAAATAGTTTTGTAATATGGATCCCTTTCTTCTTTTTACATTTTAAAAATTAAATTTCATCTTATTTTCAAATGTGGATATTCTACCTTCTTTCTGTCCTACCTTCCCTCCCTCCTTCCTCCTTACCTCTACACAGAGAAAGAAAGAAAAAATAAATCCCTGTTACAAAGAGGTATAGTCAAACAAAGCCAATTTATGCCTTGGCCAGGATCCAAAGAAGCGTCTCATTCTGAGTGCAGCAGCTTTATCAGGAAGAGGATGGCAGAGTCCTCTGAATTTTGTGACTGGTCATGGTGCGGATCAACATTCTCAAGTCTTTCAAAGCTGTTTGTCTTTATAATGTTCTTGTTGTCTGAACTGTTCTGTTCTGTTTACTTCACTTTGCATCAGTTCATTCAAGTCTTCCCAGGTTTCTCTGAAATGATCCCCTTCACCATTTCTTACAGCACAACACTATTCCATCACCTTCATATACTGTAACTTGTTCAGTCACTCCCCAGTCAATGAGCAGCCCCTTTTTCCAATTCTTTGCCCCCGTAAAAGAGCTGCATATGGGCCCTTTTCCTCTTTTCTTTGATCTCTTTGGGGAATAGACCTCCCAACAGTATTACTGGGTCAAAGGTTCTGCCCAGTTTAATAGTTTTTTAGGTGTATTTCCAAATGGCTTTCCAGAATGGCTGTGTTGGTTGACAGCTTCACCAAAAGTACAATGAAGTACTTGTTTTCACACAGCCGGGCCTGCATTTGTCATTTCCTTTTTTCATTGTCTTAGAATCTCTAAGGGGTGGCCTTTTGACTGAGTCCAAGTTTTCTAGAACAAGTAGATTCAGTGGAAGGGCCAGATTCAGACTAGAGGGCCACATATGGCCTCGGGGTCACAGGTTCCACAACCCTGGCTTAGACCCTCTGATGGGTGTGAGGTGGAACTCCAGAGTTGTTTTAATTTAGATTTTTCTACTTATTAGCGATTTAGAGTCTTTTTCTTGTGGCCTTTGACAGCTTGGCTTTCTTCCCCAGAAAACTGTCTCTTCACGTCTTTTGACCATTTATCATCTGCCTTCTCCTCTTTTAGCTGTTTAACTGAGCTCATGCAAATGAGGGGCCGTGATTTGTTAATGAAAATGTCCCTGAAGGATGTTTCCTTCTCCCATCCCCCAGGGCTCTGTCTGCTATATTACAAGCAAATAGGGAGACATTCTTTATCCTCAAAGAGTTTACCATCTAGTAGGGAAAGACAAGGCCTGTTCTATAATTCACACCCTCCCCAGAAATGGCAGGAAGCAGAGCTGTACTGTGGCAGTGTGTGTCTGCTCAGCGGGAAAAGGCTAGACCAGCTATGGGCCCATCAGTTATCCATGGACAGAATCAAGAGAATGATCTGCACAGTGACCACAACAAAACTCTGGTTGGTGTTAGAAGCCACTGTCAAAGTTAAAAGACCCCTTCTCCTCTCTGTTCTTAATCAGAAATTTAACTTTTTGGGGGGTGGGGAGGAAGGAGGAGGAAATGTGTTTGGAGTTTTATTTGGGGAGTATCTATTGTGTCAAAATAAAATTATCACCTTGTTTTGAGGCCTGGGAATTGTTTACATACATTCCACTTTATCTGTAGCGAGGGCATCTGCTGGTCCATGGAAAGAGGAACCTCAGTAATGGCTTCTTTCCTGAGTGCCATCATTGTGACACCACCTTACAACCAGTAGATTAAGTAAAGGCAAATGGGACAAGCTACCAGGTCCCTAGATGGGACTCACAATAGCTTCCCATTCCACAGCACCTTAAAGTTCACAACACAGTCCTTTCACCATGACCCCGTGAAGCAGACAGTGTGTTATTAGCCCCATCTTATAGGAAAGAAAATAGGCTCAGACTTACCCCATGGTCATTCGCTAAACAGCGAAGCCAGGATTCAAACCAGAATCTCAGTTGCATCATAAATTAGCTACGAATGCTTCAGATCAAGCAGGTTGCTGCTGTCTGACCATGCAGAGTAGGAGGGTCAGTAAATGAAACCTAAAACCCATCATCATTCCGTGTCTCTAGCTAAGGCCCAAGCTGACTCATTTATTTTCACTACTCATCACACTGTTTAAAATCAGCTAATTAAACTCCATCCAACTCCCATTTGGGGCAATCTGCCTCACACAGCAATGTGGATGCCTGTCTCTCCTTGAATGGCCTGGTACACCTTGGGAGTCACCCAATCCTTAGTCAGGGAGAGAAATCATCTTCCACAGAGGATGATTTGAGCCAATTTCATATTTTAATCTGCCATAACACCGGGACGAAATGAGGCAGTATTAGTGGAGGCTGCAAGGCTTCCATATATACCCAGAGCTGATGAAGGGCAGGGCGGGCTGAGCCTCTGGCCAGGCAGGAGGAAATCGGCCCATAATGGCAGCAACAACGTCTCTCTCATCTGTCCACCTTCTTTCCCATCCTCCAGATGCTTTCCTAGTGCAAACCCTTCTCATAACCTTCCCTAATGACCTCTGTCTCCGTGCTCACAGTCTTTCCTCTCTCCAAGTCTTCCTTCACAAGCTGCCAATGCTATCTTCCTGAAGCCACTTCCCTCCTCCCACCACTTCGCCTTAGCCCTGGCTGTTTCCCAGCCTGGGGCATCCTCCCTCCTCACGTCAGCCTCTTAGCATTCCCGCGTTCCTTCAAAGCACAGCTCACGGGCCACTTTGTACATGAAGCCTTTGCGTTTCTTCTCTCTCGGAATGACTTGGCACATAGTTCTCTGAGTCCATATTGCTCCCCCCCGGGAAGACTGCAGAAGAATCTCTGTCTTTGAAAACGGCGATAATTTCCTTTTTTTTTTTTTTTTTTCATTCTATCTCCAGCACCCAACACAGCGCCTGGCAAAAACAGGTGTTTAATAAATGTTTGTGGAATTGAATTAGAGCATCCATTCATCTAGAGGCACCACGTCAGCTTAGTAAACTGTTCGTGCTTGTGGTTTGAGGGTCCATCACCCAATGAGGTGATGGCACTGCCCTGGTGATCTTACAGAGAGGATGGGAAGGGGGTAGGTGTCAACGTGGGCATCAGAGGGCACTGTCGAAGGAGCAGCTGCTGCTGCTGCCCACTGATATATCAGAAGAAGTAACCAGAGCCACCGCCCTGTTCACAACAGGGAGAACATTTACACTTTCTCCTGCTTATCAAGCCAAGACATTTTCAGCCTTTTTTTCCAGCGACAAACTAGAGAAATGATCCTTGAAATTCTATTACCAGGAGGAATTTTCCTTCATTGCTTATTTTGATATAATTTCAATAAATGTACAGTAGGTGAAATTATTCCCCCATTTCATCCTAGTTCTGAAAATGAAATCCAATTTATGAAGCAGGCAGTGGAAATCCAGCTGAGCACACCACACTGACAGGCCCGACAGAGATATTAGCTGCCAACTCCCAGGGCCAGCTTCCCCCAGTATTTTTCCCCCTTCTTGGGGGCAAGAGGAGATTTAAATTCTCATCTAATGAGAAGCCTCATTGATCTCTGACTCCTAATCAATATTTGCAGGCTGAAAGCTCAATTTTTTTTTTTCTATCAGTTTCATGACCTTTGAAAAAAGTTTGAAGAACTGGAGCTCTTCAAAGCTGCTTGATGACAAAGCTCAGAGGATTCTGGATCTATGCTGGGCCTGATGCCCCCAATATGCCCAGGCAGCCTCTTGGAAGTAATCAAGGTAAAAATGCAGTCGCATAATTAGCAAGTATTTACTTAATACTGAATCTGTGCCAGACACTGTGGTGGCTGCTGGGGACGTAGAGACAGAATGGGAAGAGCCCTAGTCCTCAAAAAGCTTACCTTATGTTGGGGGAAACAACACGTGTCTGTGCCATAGGATGGAAAGAAGACTGTATTGAATTTTTTTTATCTGAATACATGTTGTCCAATAGAGGAGAAGACTTCAAGTCATGAGTTACCTTGCTTTTGTACTCCTACCCTCCACACGGTGCGTCTAGAGCAGGCCACGTTTACTAGTCATAAAACTGTGTGATCATGGTCTCCTCTGATGCCCGCAATATGGGGGGGGGGGCAGGGCAGGAAGAGGACGAGTTCTTTTTTTATAGATAAAGAAGCTGAACAGGTGAAATGAACTGTCCAGCATCACACAGACAATCAATAGGAGAGTCAGGACACAAACTGCCATCTTTTGCTGGTAAATTATTGACTTTTCCATTTCTCAAGAAGCTGAACTTTTCTGAACCCTCGCATCATGCCTCCCCTCCACCAGCTTCCTTTACATGTTGTCTTCTTCTTTGGAAAAAAGTAAGCTCCTGGAGGGCAGGGAGGACTCTCTCTCTCTGTCTCTCTCCCTCCCTTCCTCTCTCTCTCTCTCTTTCTCCCTCTCTCTCTTTCTCTCTCCCCATCTCCCTCCCTCCCTCCCTCCCTCCCTCTCTCTCTCCCTCCCTCTCTCCTTCCATCTGTCTGTTTCCCTCTCTCTCTCCCTGCCCATTATTTGTATTCCCAACCCTCGCAGTGCATTCAGCGCCATCTCCAGTTATCCTGACCTATGTCTTCCACTGGACCCTGATGACTCTGGAGGAGAGAGGGAAGCTGATCATTTTGCACAGCTCTGCCTCACTTGAAACTAACTCACTGGCAAGTCAAGACATTACCCTCCTGTTCTCTTTGGGAACAAAGGATGAGCAGCAACAACATTCCTTCCTTGGCCTATTGACTCCTGATACACAGCCCTAGATCCAATCTCTCCTATACACAATCTATCCATAGATGCCAAGCTGATATAGTTCTGGCCACAAAGATCTTGCCAGGTCGGGCCATATCTTTCCCATCCTCAAAGAATTGCAGTGGCTCCCTATTGCCTATAAGATAAAATAGAAACCCTTCTAGTCAGTATTTAACACCTTTCACAACTTAAACCAACCTATCTTTCCCCACTGACAACAAATTATTCACCCTCATGTATTGAATGTCCTAACAAAAATAACCTACATTTCATCTCTTCCTGTATAGCAATCCATCATCTCTTTCCCTGTCTCTTTATGGACTATTTGCTACACCTAGAATGCATTTCCTCTTCACTTCCACTTACAAGAACCACTAACTTTCCCCAAAGCATAGTTCAAGTGCCATCTTCCACTATCCCAAAAGAACTTTGGCTGATCCCCCGCCTCCACCAACCCACCTAGTCATCACCCTGACTCTGATATTCCATTGCCTTTTTTTCAGGATCAAATATAAACTCCTCTGTTTGACTTTTTTTTCTCTTTGTAAATAGGTTTTAATTGGTATCTTCTGGTTTTTACATCACCATAGTATCCCACGTATTCTTCCCCTCCCCTTCCCTCTCCCAGAGAGCCATCCCATGTGACAAATAGTATTTTTAGAAATGAAAAAAAAGACAGTCCAACTGATTCACACACTGACAAAGTCCAAAAACATAGGTAATGTCACACCTGGGACCTCCTACTTCCGTGAAGGGGAAGGGTGGGGTGTCTTACCTCTCTTCACTCAGGTCCCATCTTTGATTTTTTGGTCTCTCTTCATTCTTTCTACTTACATTGTTGTGGTTACTGTGGTGATCATTCTCTTGCCTCTGCCTGCCTCATTCTGCATCAGTTCATAAAGATCTTCCCATTCTTCTCTCTTCGTCACATACATCATTTCTTATGGCACATTAGTATGAACGTAATATTCACGAACCACCATTTATTTAGCCATTCCCCAATTCATGGGCATCTACTTTGTTTTCAATTTTTAGTCATCATATTGTGCTGCTACAAATATTTTGGAGCATATGAGGATTTTTTTCTTATTGGGGTATGAGCCTAGTAATGTAGTCTCTGGTTCAAAGGGTATAGACATTTTATTCACTTTATTTATATAATTCCAAGTTGCTCTTCAAATTTATCGTACCATTTCACAGCTCCACGAACAATGTATTAGTGTGTCCATCTTCCCACTACCCTTCAAACATTAACTGTTGCAGTTTTTTTTTCATCTTTGCCAATTTGCAGTATATGAGGTGAAATTTCATGTTTGTTTTAATTTACATTTTTTATATTATTAGTGATTAGGGACATTTTTATGTGGTTGTGAGTATTCTGCAGTTCTTCTGAGAACTGTTTACTCATATTCTTTTACTATCTATTGAGGAATGGCTACTAGTTTTATTAATACATATATATGTATATATGTGTGTGTGTGTGTGTATGGGGGGGGCAGCAGTTAGGTGGCTTAGTGGATATTGCCTGGGTCTGGAGTCAGGAAGAACTGAAGTGCAAATACAGTCTCAGACACTCACTAGCTGTGTGACCCTGGACAAGTCACTTAACTTTTGTTTGCCTTAATCCACTAGAAAAGGAAATGGCAAACTACCCTAGTATCTTTACTAATAAAACTCCATGGACAGGATGGTCCATAGGATTACAAGTTGTATGTGACTAAATGACTGGAGAACAATAACAACAAACAGATACACACACACGTAATATACATACATGTATGTATATAATCATGTGATGTGATATATCATACTAAAATATAATGTCTAATTATATGTAATATACTATTTCTATATTAGATTTCAAACCTTTATCAGAGCAATTTTATACCAAGATTTTCCTCTCTTCAGCCACCTCCCTTCTTGCATTGTGTTGCCTCCCTAGAAGCATTTATGTTACCTATGCAGAAGCTTTTTCAGTTTCAAGTTATCAAAATGATCTATTTTCCCTATTATGCTCCTTTTAAAATCTTCTTATCCATATTTTACACTCACATCTCTGCATATATTTCACTTTTCCCTGAAGGAATATAATTTTAAAAAAAGAATATAATCTCTTTGAAGACAAGAAAGAATTAATTTTGGTCTTTTTATTCACAATATCATTATACACAGTGCCTGGCCCAGAGTAGGTATCTAAAGGTGCTTATGGAGTTGAATGGAATGTCTGTAAATGGGAACAGCTACGGCAGACCAGAGTTTGATCTTGCCTGGAAATATCCTTCTAGTCACCCAACACAGCCTGTTTTGTTCTGATGAGCATTAATGCAATGGTATAGGAGCAATTAAGAATGAGCTTAAAAATCCCCAGTGGGGAGAGTCTCTACTTGGTATTTTTCCATTTGGTTTTAGAAAGAGAAATAAAAGGAATATTGACTTTGACTTCATTGGCAGACCGTTTTTCACCCTTGCTGTCCTAAGGAGGCCTGTGGTGGGTATAAGTAAGCCACAGATCCTCACCAACATTGACTCTCATCCAAGAAGTAGCAAAGGGGTATCATGATATCAACAGCTAATGTTTATACAGGGCAGTGTACCCAGGGGAGCTCCAGCACAGCCCCATAAGGTGGGTACTTCTGGCATTCCCATGAGATCACATCAGTAAAGTGTTCATTACAGTGCCTTACACATAGGAGGCACTTAATAAATGTTTCCTCTCTTCACCATTTTGATTAAACAGATAAGAGAATGAAGTTCAGAGAAGTGAGGTGACTTGTCCAGGATCAGTCAGTCTCCATTTCTCAAGTGCCTAATGTGCCAGGCATTGTGCTAAGTGATACAGAAGAAGAAGAAGAAGAAGAAGAAGAAGAAGAAGAAGAAGAAGAAGAAGAAGAAGAAGAAGGAGGAGGAGGAGGAGGAGGAGGAGGAGGAGGAGGAGGAGGAGGAGGAGGAGGAGGAGGAGGAGGAGGGGGAGGAGGAGGAGGAAGAGAAAAAGACAGTCCCTGCCCTCAATAAGCTTACAGTGTAATGAGAGAGACGACATACAAACTTATACAAACATGATCTATTCAGGAAAAATAGGAAATACTTAACAGAGGAAAGCCACTAGAGTTAAGAGGGGTTGGGGAAAGGCTCCTGTAGAAGGTGGGATTTTAGATGGGATTTAATGGAAGCCAGGGAGGTCAGTAGTTGGAGTAGAGGAGGGAGAGTATTCCAAACATGGAGGACAGCCAGAGAAAATGCCCAGAACTGAGAGATGGAGGGTTGTTCGTACAGCATCCAGGAGTCTGATGTCACTTTTTTTTTTGTTGTTGTGGAGTAAAGCATAGGAGTGTTATAAAGGTAGGAAGGGGGTTGGTTATGAAGGACTTTGGATGCCAGACAGAGCATTTTGTATTTGCTTAAGAAGGCAACAGGGAGCCACTGAGGTTTACTGAGTAAGGGTTGGACCTGTGCTTTAGGAAAATCACTTCAGTGGCTGAATGAAGGATGAATTGGAGTGAGGTGAGATTTGACACAGACAGACACATGAGCTAGGCTATTGCAATAGCCCAGATGTGAGATGATGGTGGCCTGTCCAGCAGTGGTGGTGGCAGTGTCAGAGGAGAGGAGGGAATGTATTGCAGAGATGTTGCATCATGTTGGGTTTGGGGGCAAGGTGAGAGATAGTGAGGTGTCCAGGATGACTCCTAGTCTGTGATCCTGAGAGGACTGGGAAAATGGTGTTAGTCACACAACTAGTGAATGTCAGAGGGGGAGGGGAATGCAATTCCAGATCTTTCTCACTCTAATAATAATCACCAGCATTCGTTGAGCATTTTAAGGTTTGCAAAGTGCTTTACAAATATTTTCTCATTTGATCCTCATAATACCCGTAGAAGAGATAGGTATAATCATTATCGAACTTTAAGGATGAATAAACTGAGGCAGTCAGGGGTTAAGTGGCTTGCTCAGATTCACATAGAAGCAGGATTTGAACTTGGGTCTTCCTGACTCCAGCTCTAATATTCTATCCGTTGCACTAGCTAGGTCTTGTTATTCAGGGCCTGTAACAGCTGACATGTATGACCAAAAAAGTAGATGGGCCATGTATCCAGAGAAAGGGATAAAGGCCAGCCTGTGCATTGTACTGGTACTGTGATCTTGAGCAGGTCACTTCAGGTCCATCAGCCTCAGTTTCTTCATCTGTAAAATGAAAGGGTTAGACCCTCTCAGGTTCCTCCCAGTTCTGAGCTGTGAGCCTATGATCCAGACTGTTCAAAGACCCAGAGCAATGTTTTCAGCACTTTGGACAGCTCTCTTACAAGCAGGATGAGGGCTGGATGGATTGGGGCTTCCCAGGGGGCAGGAAGTGTCCATGAAGATGAAACCTTGGGTCTCTGGCAGCATCCAGCATAAACACACAAGGTGCAGTGACTTGGGGGGAGTAATGACTCCAGTGCTTTGTAGGTAGTGGAGATCCTGATGTGGTCACTGATGGGAATCCATACTACCACTGGAAGCCCACAGCCTTGGCTGCCAGACTGATAGCTCATTTGTCCAGGACATTGGAGACATGAAGAGAGAAGGAAATTTATGTAAAATGGGTAGGACTAGTCTCAGTAACTCAACATCCTGGAAGGAATACTGTATTTGGGATCAGAGGACCTGGGTTCAAATCCTGACTGTTGCTTACTTTCTATGAGATTTTGGGTCAATAAAACTTTACCTCTCAGGTCTCAGTTTCCCCCCTTGTCAAATGAGAGACTTGGCCTGGATAACTAATTATTCTAGGATTCCTAAGGACCTCTCTACCTTGCATATCTGTAATTCTATGATGGTTTTGCTTAATCAGTTAAAAGAAGGCTACAGGCAGAGATAAGGCTGTAGATTTAGAGCTGAGAGGCCATGGTGGTGCTCTGGGCCTGTCTGGGCCCAGGAAACTTCTCCATCCTCCTCCCTCACCTAACCCTGCCACCTCCTGGCCTCCGTGATTCCCTTCCATTCCCAGCTAAAACTCCACCCTCTCTATGAAGTTTTCCCCAATACTAAAGCCTTTCTCTCACTTTCTCTGGTCTCTTATCTTGCTTGTAAATTGTTTGCATCTCAGCTTTCTCATTAGACTGCAACTGCCTTGAGGGCAGGAACTACTAGGATTTGGGTCTGGGTTGTTTTTTTGTTTTTTTTTTTTTTTTTTTTGGTAGTGGTGGGAACTTTATTTGTTTCCTTAGGGCTTAATAAATACTTGTGGCTTAATTGAGGTTTAAGGACTAAGGGTAATTAAGGTTAGAAATGGGATTTGAACTCAGGCTTTCCTCATTCCAAGTCTAGCATTCCTTTCACTATGACAGACTGATTCTCTGACCCTCCCAATTCATAGCTTAGCAAACTGAGGCCCAGAGAGGGGAACTGGCTTGCCCAAAGTCACACAGGTACCAGGAGCTATCTTAGATTCAAAACTAGGTTCTTTGATTCCAAATCAGCACCCTTTCCACTAAATGGCACTCCTTTTCGATCCTTTCTGGCTGATGTTTTGGCTAGGGCCTTTCTTATGGTAATGCCCTCCCTCTCTCAGCCCTGGGATTTTGCTAGGCTCTGACTCAAAGAGTTGACACCCACTCACTCTCTCCAGTGTCTTACCTTCTGGCCTATTAGTGAAATTCCCCAAACCCATCCCTCACTTCCACCTCCAGCAGACAGTGGGCAGCATGAGCATGATCAGGCAGGATCCAAAACAGAAAAGGCTGCTCTTAGTCAAGGGGGTCAGAAGGACTGAAAAGTCAAGAGAGGGGACAGAATCCTTCACAAGAAACTGCTGAAGTCTCATTCATGCTTGGAGACAGCAGGGGATATTCAAGGAAGGAGTACTGTGTTTGGAATCAGAGGACCTCGGTTCCAATCTTGCTTTCTACCTATGTGATCCCGGGAAAGGCACAAAGGGGGTCCTTATTTGCTCCACTAGCTGACCTCTGAGGTCCTTTTCTGTCCTAGAGCTAGGATGCTAGGAATCTAGGCCCTGGACAGGAAAGGGTGGCTCATGTGCCTTCCATCCCCCTTAGTGGGATTGCTCCAGGGGCCTCTTGTTGGTGTCCCATGGAAATTCACCAAGCATCTCACTCAAGTGCATGTGAAAAGTGGAATTCCTCAGCTGGTGGGTGATTCCATGGTGATGAGATGGCAGAAAGCTGAGCTTCCTGGAACACTCCTGATCACAGAGGATACCGTGGGTGTGAAATTGCAGGCAATTATGTTTGATCATAGCCACAGACGGTTCTGCTGAATTCATTAAAACCTCCTCTCAAAATGGGATTTGAGGATCCTGGGGGCCTTAGTGCCAAAGGCAAGATTTTCCTCCCTCCTTCCCCCACCAAGCCTGGAATCAAGTGGTCGTTGAATGTAATGGCCTCACCAGATGATGGCCAAAGAAACAGTCTGAATTAGGGATCTCAAAACATGGCTAACTAAATCAGTGATGAAGAGGAGGGGGAGGGGAAGAAGCAAGGGAAGGAGATGTAGGGGAAAGGGAAGAGGAGAAGGGGAACTAAGAGAAGGGAAAGGGGAGGGGAGAAAGAGGAGGTGGAGAGGAGGAGGGGAAGGAGGAGAAAAAGGAAAGAGAAGGGGAGGAGGAGTGGAGGGAGAGAAGACAAAGAGAAAAGAGCTCCAGTGAATGTTGAGCACCAGAACCCAGCCAGCAGGCAAACACACACATTTTAGCTCCAAAGAGGAAACAAAATTCCGAGATTAAACCTCCTGACACTGCGTCTCCCCCCACCCCCCACTCCCCCCATAGTCTGCTAACAGCCTCTATCAACACTTAGCAAAAGCATCGACCTGGGGAGAGCCCAGCTCAGAGGAGGTAACTTTGCATGTCAACTTTAAAGCTGAGTGAGAAAGAAGCCCCACTGAGAGATGAATGAGGGAAGCAAGATCAGGGCCCTAGAAGGTCCTGACAATTAGGAAGCGTCTGATGAGAGGGGGAGAGAAAGGCAAAAGGAGCTCATTGCCAAGGCTATGCTGCACCCTGGGGACACAGGCTGTATAGAGCAGCAGCAGGAGCCTGGAAGCTGTCCTAGCAGCCTGCTCCCAAGGCCTCAGGTCCTCTGGGTGGCATGCTGGACAAGCTGGTAGAGGAGCTGGAAGGGATCTGTGATTGTATGGCCCCAAAATAGGGAAGGACTGGAGGTGAGCTCCTCAAAGCCCTTTCTAAGTGGGTGTGGAGGCCAGGAGTGAAGGAGTGCACCCAGAATCCCTGCTTCTGGATATGCCCAGGCTGGTGGTTTGCTGAAGCTTGAGAATTCTGAGCTCAGTAGGACAAAGCTGATCAGGTATCTGCATTAAGCCTAGTACCCCCCTCCCTGGGTGAGGGGCCAACAGGCTGCCTAAGGAGGGGCAAACTGACCCAGTCCAGAAGCAGAATAGGCCAAAGCTCCCATGCTTTGATAGTAGGGGGATTGGGCCTGAGAATGGCTGATGACTGGATGCCAGCCTGGGTGAGATAGGGAGAGGAGGGGAGGGGACGGCGACCACCGGGAATGGGAAGGAAGTGTGTGGATCCTGGCTCTGGTTCAAATAAAATCCATTCACTCATGTTTATACAGGTGGTAAGAGTCAGATCTCAAACTCAGATCCTTCCCCACAGAAAGCCAGTGCTTTTCACACTGGGCTAGGTCATCCTTATAGCAGCCTAAGGTAGAACAATGGACTATGTATAGTTATGGTCAATAAATGTAGACAGTTGTGAAAGGAAGCAAAGGGGGAAGAGGGAAGGAAGGAAGGGAAAGAAGAGGGAGGAAAAGAAAGGCGGGAAGGAGGAAGGGAAGAAGGGAGGGAAAAGCAACAGGGAGGAAAGGAGTAAAGAAAGAAAGGGAAGTGATGAGGAGGGTGGGAACTGGAGTCTCTTTTCAAGAACAAGCTTACTGCATACTTTCCAGCCTCACCCTTGTTTGCAGCAAAAAGGAAAATGAAGGTCTGGGCCTGGAGATGTTAGATGACAGAAACCATGGCAACCTCCTCAATGTACTGGAGGAGACAGCATTGTTCTCTCTCTGTTGTAAGAGGGGATCCCCCACTGGTTTCATTTTCCCTTTCTCTTTGGTAGAGCCCAGTTACTAAATGACTCCATGCTCATCTTCACCTTCCTCACCTGAGTCAGTATTTGAACTATGATTTCCTTGGAGGGGGGGGTTCTTCTGTTATCCCTAAAACAAATCACAATTGCTCTTCAACTTAGGACACAGTCTTTCAGGTCTCCATGGCCCCAAATCCACCTGACTCTAGCCCTTTTCCCAACTGATGACACATTATTCATCCTCCTATTCTACAAACCAGCCCAACTGGTCCATTTTCTATTAAAAAAGGGCCAAGTCATCTCCTCCCTCTGTGGCACTGACTGGGTGGCTTCCCAGGCTGGCGATGCGTTCCATCCATAACTGCCCTCTCCCCCTTTTGGAATTCTTGGCTCTTTTGAAGACTTCTCTTAGGTGCCACACCCCCAGGGGTGCTTTTCCTGATGCCTTGCCCATTATTCTGTAGATATACTTCATTCACTAGTGCACATTTATGTACTCATGCTGTGTCCTCCCCCAGTAGATTGTAAGCTCTTTGAGGGTCGGTCATATTTTCCACCAGCACTTAGCACAGTGCTTTCTTTGTATCCCAAGTACTTAGCACAGTGTCTGGCTCAAAGTAAATTCTCCATTCATCTATTCATCCCACCATGTCTACACAGACAATGAACCTTACCAGACACCAACAGGAAGATGCCCCTGTTTTGTCCCATTTAGAAGTGTGACAACAACTATTGGTATTTGGAGTTTTCCAAAGTAACTTTTGATGTCAGTGCATTGAACACGGACCGTCCATGGTGGGAAGGCACTGACCCTGAGCCTCTGACCACCTCCAAATGCAGTCCTCTTGGAGCTGCTCAGAAATTGTCTGATTTCTCCATCTAATACAAACCTCCTCTCCCACTCAGAGGTCTGACACAAGAGTAGTTAAAAGTACATCAAAGCTTCAGGTTTGTTTGAACAAAGAGGAAACAGAAAACACAAACTCAGAGCAAATTTCATGCCCTCCATGAAGAAGCAGGCAGCTAAAATCCAGTCACTCTTTGATGTCTCCCCTTTGCCACCATCTGCCATCAAATCCTCTTGATAGAAATGCCTTCCCTGCTGGTCTGTTCAGGAGCCATCAGGGATTGAAATCACCTGGGTGACATGGCATGATGGAGCTGAGAGCATTATGGGGGCACGAAGGAGGTAGATATCCATATGAATATTACATACATATGAATTGTGCTTCAACATTCCTGCTGAATCTTCAGTACAAAGAGAATACTTGGGAGGGCCACAAGAGCTGCCTTCAAGTATTTTATGGGTTCCAAGTCATGCAAGAGGGATTGGACTTGTTCTATTCGATCCCAGAGGGTAGAACTAGGGACTAAGGTGTGGGCAGGGAGATGAGGAAGGGGGGAGTTACCAAGATGCAGATTAAGGATAGATGTAAGAAAGTGCTTCCTGGCCATGAGAGCTATTCCAGAATGGGACAGGTTGCTTTGGGGGAGAACAGGCTCCTCCTCTCCAGAGGTCTGCAATCAGGAGCCACAGAAGCCCTCATTCCTGCTACTGCAGATTTTTACTTGGTCATTGTTTGTACTGGATGCAGTGATTCTGGGAAATATTTAGCATTTCTTCATCCCCTACCTGGCTGCACTCCTTTGTGCCCTTAGGAGCATCAACATCCTGCAAGATCACATTAGCCTTGGTACTTGCAGCCCATCAGTAACCTGATGCTGTTGGAAACTCTTTGAAAGGAGTGCCAAACAAAGACCTCCTCACAGAACCTCTACATAAGGAGGGGGCCTAGGCCAGCCCTCTATTGCCCATCCAGCTACCCTCCTTTGACTTCATTAAGCCTCTGTGACTGGTGCTTCCCCCTCACTCCCCACTTTACAGTTTCTTTTCACATGCTGTCCTCCCCCACTAGACTGTAAGCTCCCTGAGGGCCAGGACTAGCTTTATTTTTCCTTATTGTATTCTCAACCCAAAGCACAGTGCCTGGCATGTAGTGGGCACTTAATAAGTGTTTATTGACTGTCCTCAAGGGTCACAGAGATTAAATGATTCACCTAAGGTTATAGAGCTCTTAATACAGAAGCAGGATTTAAACCCAGGGTTTTCCTGATTCAGAGTCCAGTCCTGTCTTCATCATGCCTCATCCTCTCTTTCTGCCCATCTCTTACACATTCTAATCTAGTCACTATCTTTTTGAAGGCTTTCTCAATGTGGTCCAAGTTATACCTCCCTCACGTCCTCCAGGACCACTGTTTTCTGGCCCTCTTGCCTTTCTCTGTCCCATTTCTATAGAGCATGTTTGGTTGAGGGAGAGGATGATGACCTAGAATTCACAATACCCCACAGGGATAAAAGCCAACTTAGGTCAGCAGGGATTCTCTGAACACCAGTGCCTTACAGAGAGGGAGATGCCACCATCTTTGACCTCAAAACAAGGTTTCTGCAAGTGACTGGGGAAGAAAGACCTGGGAACTGGTAAAGGGCCAGATCGAATCTCCTCTGTGACACCTCACTCTTGTTTGTAAGTCCTTGGCCAGAGCCAGCTCACCAAACAAGTGATGGCAAGAAAGGATAATGAAATTATGGAGAATACCCAACTCAACAAAAATACATTTCTAGAAAGTTCTACTCTTCAATATCACCAGCAAAGAACTGAAACAAATACAAAGGTCTTCAAAGTTTGCAAGGAAAGTGAGGAGAGTGTTATACACAACTTTTTGGACCAGATTTGTGACTTTATCAGTTCTGGATCTACTTGGAAGAGCTAACCCTCTCCCAATGTCAATTAGCACCTGCTTCACAACCTACAGTCTTAGAGCGTTAACTAGGGCACACAGTGGTTGAGACTCACCCAGGATCATGCAGCCAGCATGAGTGAGAGGTAAAACTTGAATTCAGGTCTTCCTGAATCAAAGGCCATCTTTCTATTCACCATGCAGTGTTACCTCTCACATATACAACCCACATAAAACTTAGAACTCAAGAATTCTTTGTGTAGATAAGGAGAATGATGGTAGTAAAAGGAAAACATTAAAAAGATGACATATGATTATCTAAGTGTCTTTGATGTTTTCACACGGGAGAAGCTGTCGGGTGTGTCCGGACTGTTTATGCTAACAGCTCTGAAACCAGGACAGGTCCAGACCTGGATGATAGAGGACCTCCAATCCATGCCGCACAAGGATCTGGTAAAGGTACAAGGGGTATCCATCCCAGAGAAGAGAAGGCGTAGGGAAATATGGGGGCTTTTCTCAAGGATGCAAAGCCTCTCCCATTGGAAGGAAATTGTTTTTTTTCTGTTTGGCTCCAGGCAGCAGAAGCAGGAGACTTGTAAAGAAAAATCCTTGTAACCATTTGGGCTGTCCCAATGGGGAATAGGTTGCTTGGGAAGAAGGGGGGGGGGGGGCCTCTGCTGGAGATTTTTAAGCAGAGGTTGGATGGTTACTCACTTGAGATACTGTAGAGTGGTGGTTCTCAATCTGTGGGTCATGACCCCTTTGGGGGTCGAACAACCCTTTCACAGGGGTCACAGGGGTCACCTAAGACCACCAGAAAACATATATCTCCCATGGTCTTAGGAACCGAGATATTGTTCCTCTATCCATCTCCAGGCATGTCTGCCCATGTGCAGATACACCCATATATGAGTATTAAAGGGTCATACCATTAGGAAGGTTGAGAACCACTGCTGTAGAGAGAACTGGTGGGGTCTTAAAAACCAAAAAAGAGCTCTAAGAGGCTGGCTAGTCCAAGCCCTTCCTTTTACCAATGGGGAAACCAAGAGACAGAGGCTTGAAGTGACTTGTTAATGAGGTTGCCTAAGTAGTAAGTAGCAAAGGGAAATATGGAAACCAAGTTCTTTGACTCTATACCCAGTGTTTTTTCTACCTGCCCATCTGCTTCAAGTGTGTGGTGGGCCAAATGGCTTCTCAGAGTCCTTCCATCTCTGAAGTTCCATGAAAATCAAACACATCTCTTTAATCCTGGTTTCCTTGGTCATGAATTCCTTGGTGTGGGTATTCCTTCCACATGCATGGACAGCAGCTCCTGATAACCAGCTCTCTGGACTGAGTCTCAGCACTTTGCTAATGGCTGAGCCTGTCAGCACATGGGCTTTGCTCCTAAAACCTATGAAAATCCTGGGTGGCCTCTGCCAGGTTAAGGCAGCTCTCAGAAGGTCTAAGTTACTCCAGCCCATATGTATGTCACAGTGATGTCAGTCTGTAGAGTGAGAACAGCAGACCTAGCATGCAGCAGAGCAAGAAAAAAAGAAAACCCTAAAATGCAAAATACCGTGTAAGCTCCCAGCTTCCTCCAAAGAAATTTCCAAACTCCACAGAACAAGGTCTCTCCCCTTCACCTCTCACAAAAGGGATCCCTCTCTGAGGCAGTAATATCCTGCTCTGGGTGGGCCCTGTATTCAATGGTTCATTCTCATCCTTGTGAACAAGGAGTTACAATAACATGATGACACATAAGAGGGTGCTAGAAGGCAGAGGGGGGAGCATCTCTGGAAAGCCTGCAGAGAGTTTCCTACAGGCCTAGTATTCAATATGATGAGGCAAAATCCAGCTCATAGCTGGGGACAGGAGGAAGGAGCCCAGGCCAACAGACTGCAGGGAGTGGCCCCCTGAACTGTTGGCTTGGCCTGTTGTGCTCTCTACTGGGTGGGAGAATCCCCAAACACAAGAGCCCATTCCCAGGTTCCCAGGGCGGGGTTGGTGCCTTTGGCCAGCTCGGCCCAAAATGCTTCAGGAACCAACACTTTGAACCCCAAGGAGATGGTTTGGAAGGCTTTTGCCTTCATCTGGAAGTAAATTCCAGGAAGGCAGGGAGTGGTTGGAGTTTTTGTCTGTGTTCCCTGGCCTCGCTCCATCCTGGAAGAACCCAAGACCAATGGTGAGCTCCTGCTGTGACCTTGGGTCAGTCACTGCCTTTCTCTTGAAAGTATCCTCATCCATAAAATAAGGGTCAAATGAGACAATCTTTAAGTTGTTTCCAGCTCTGTCTATGACCCTAAACCAGCAGTTCTCAACCTGTGGGTTGTGAACCCTTTGGGGGTCAAACAACCCTTTCACAGGGATCACAGGAGTCGCCTAAGACCATCGGAAAACACATATTTCTGATGGTCTTAGGAACTGAGACAATGCTCCTCTATCTGTCTCCAGGCGGGTCTACCCACATGCAGATACGCCCAGATACGCCTACATACAAGTATGAAAGGGTCGTGGCATTAGGAAGGTTGAAAACCACTGCTCTAAACTAAGCCCATGAAAATAATAATGTGTGCATGTCTGTCTGTCTGCTACTTCATCACAGGTACAACAGATTGGGTCTGGAGTCAAGAAGAATTGAGTTGAAACTTATTCTCAGACACTTACTAGCTGTGTGACCCTGGGCAAGTCACTTAACCTCTGTTAACTGTACACAGGTCTCAATTTATGTGATCAAAGGCCTCTACTGAAAGCAATTTTTACACAATGAAAATTTTCCTGCAGACTTGAGGGAAGGAGGAAGGAATGGGGCCACACATCTGGTGAGGGAAGGGGGCTGGCTCATGGTTCAAGGACATATAGGGGTCCAAGGAAGCACATGGGGACAGAGAAGCCAAGAGCAGAAGAAAGAACAATGAGGCAGACCCAGCCTTGTGGGGGCCTGGCCAGAATAAGAGGAAGGAACCCTGGGACAGGGGTGGGGAACCTGCAACCTCAAGGCCACATCTGGCAAAGGTCCACACTTGAGGACCTAGAGTGCTGCAGGTGGCCTTGAGGCTGGAGGTTCCCCAACCCTGCCCTGAGGCCAGACACACTGGGGCTGGACAGGAGTGGACCTGAGCCCCTTGGGTGTCAGGGACAGGTACTTGGGGCAGTACACAAGAGAGATGGGAGGACAGGGGACAAAGGCCTCTTCTCTTGGCTTGTTGGTCTCAAGCCAAGCTCTCTCCCTGGCTGCAGAGGCAGTAATCTCTGTGTCTGTTCTGCTTTCACTTGGAGGGCTTTGTTTTTTAGGTTGTGGGGTTTAGGGGAGGGTGGGGGAATGGGAGACCACAGAGCACCAAGGTACAGGAGCAGAGACAACACAGGGTCTGATTTTGGTTTTGGGGGAATGTGGATTTCTTTCAGAATTCTTTACATAAAGTCTCATGTGTGTACTGCAAGAACTGTCTGTAAGAGGTTCTTAATTTTTCCTTCTTTCTTTCCTTCCTTCTTTTCTTCCTTCCTTCACTCCTCTTGTTACACCCATTACACAGATGAGGAGATGAGGCTTAGAGAGGAAGTGGAGGAGGGGGATTCAAACCCTACCCTGGCCCCCTCCACACATGCCATGTCATTCAATGCAGGCTTTAGGAGAAACCCCCCACCCCACCTGTGCCCCACTCACACCTACCTCCAGCTTGGGCTCTCCAACCTGGGAGGTAGAAAGGGGTAGGGATGGCCTGGCATGGACCAAGGAAGGGGACCCAGGGAGAAACAGATGAAAGCTGAAAGACTTACCCTGGCTGAATGTGCTCTCAAAAGGGCTGAGGCCCAAGCAGGCTTCCGTGCCAAAGGCCAGGCATCTCACAGCCTCCAGCCCTCCAGACACCACTCCGGAGTCCCCAGGAACCTTTCCCCAGCCCCTCCAGAGGCTGGGTATTTGGGCTGTGGAGGAGGGCATATTGGCACAGGGGAGGGGTTTTGGCCAGGAGCAGTTACAATCCTGGAGGAACCAATTATGGCTTCAGGGAAGGATTGAACTGGAAACACTGAGAAATCAGCTATGGGGCTGCCTCTCCTCGGCTGGGCTGGGCTGGTCCTGGCTGAGCTGGGCTGAGCTGGACAGGGCTGGGCCTGGCTGCAATGGGCTGGGCCTGGCTGCAATGGACTGGGTTGGCTTGGTCCCAGCTAGGCTGGGCTGGGCTGGTCCTGACTGGGCTACGTGGGGCGGAGCCAGCCCAGCTGAGATCCTATACACAGATTGCTTTTACAGCTCCGTGATTAGCATTCCATGCTCTCAGCCTGTTTGGAAGCTGGGCCTGCTCCCGGGACTGAGGGCTCTCTGTGACAATGAAACCTGGTCCTGCTACTTGAGGGGCTTCTGTGCCTGGGGTGGGTGTGTCTCCTGCTTGCCCTCCTGCCTTTCCTAATCTAAGCACAGATAGCCATATGCAGTCTTGGAGCTGGAAGGGACCTGAGAAGTCAGCTAGCCCCACCCCTTCATTTTACAGAGGAAGAAGCAGGCTCAGAGAGGTTTAGGGATTTCCTCTGGAGTCTCACAATGAATAAACATCACTGCTGGGGTTTGAACCTGTATCTCTCTGTCTCTGAGTCCAGCAGTTGACCTCCCCTGCCGCAAAGTTGTCATCCCTGTATCCTAGACATTCTGGCCCAGGGCAGTTAGAAATGGTACATTTGGGAATTTTCTTGATCTCTTAGACTCCTAATGTCTTGGATTTGCCTTTTTAGACAGGAATGAAAAGTTCAGCTCTTTTCCTTAGATGTAAAAGTCCCGAGGCAGGTGGGGGAAGGCGGCCCACTCCCCTGGGCGGGGGGGGGCAGCATCAGCTCCCCCATGGGTCTGTCTTCAGTGATAAGGTTCTCCCAGGGAACAGACCACGCACTGTTTCTCTTCCGGAGAGACATTGGCTGCCACCGTTCCATTTGATCAGAGTTTCCTAACAGGTGCTCCAGTCAGATTTCATTCTGAGCATGGTTGGGAATAAGTACGATCTCCAAAAACTTTACAAAAAACCAAGCCTGGTTTTGATGTCAGATGTCCAGACCAACCTAAGAAAAATCCTATTCAGCGTCATGAACATTTGTTATGTGTTTACTATGTGCCAAGCTGGGTGGGGGCAGTGGATAGAGCACAGGGCCTAGAGTTTAAAAAAAAAAAACCTGAGTTCAAATTCAGCCTCAGACACTCACTAGCTGTGTGACCCTGGGTAAGTCTCTTTACCCTGTTTGCCTCAGTTTCCTCATCTGTAAAATGATCTGGAGAAGGAAATGGTGAACCCCTCCAGTATCTATGCCGAGAAAATCTCAAGCAATAAGGAAAAGTAAACAGTGCCTACCTTCAGGAAACTTGCATTCTACCCTGGTAGAATGTCATGTGTGCAGATAAATTAGGATATATATATATATATATATATATATACACACACACACACACACACACAAACACACACGTATACATATATCCATGTATATCCACATATATGTATGTGTGTACATATATACACATACAACATAGACACATGTGCACAACTATCCATATGCACGTGTGTGTATATATACATATCTATATGTATATATGTAAATACAAAGACATTTCAAGAGTTAAAGAGAGTTCGCCATCAGGGAAGGTCAGGAAAGGTCTCCTCTGAGCTGGACTTGAGAGAGAGCTGGGATGCTATAAAGCAGTTTCGTTGCACATACTGCTTAACAATGCTCTCTGAGTGTACTGACTGGCTAATGGGGGGGCAAGCACATAGATAACTAGTTAAAATACAAGGTGTAGCCAGGAGGCGACCTTAGGGGGCAGGGGAGGGGGAGGGGAAACCAGGAAAGGCAGAGCCCAAAGGCAGAAGCCGCAATGTCGTGTGGGAGTAACCGTGAGTAGCTGATTCCAAAGCAGAATAAGATATCCGAATGTGGGAAAGGTCGACAGGGGCCAGACAGGAAGAGTTTGAATGCCAAATAGATGAGTCTGTATTTGATTATGGAGATAATAGGGAGTCATTAGACCTTAAGTGAGCAGGGAATGAGTGAATAATACAATTAATTAATAAATTAATTAACGGAGAAAGCATTTCCTAAGTGCTGCCTATGTACAAAGCACTATGCTAAAGGTGGGGTACAAAGAAAAATCAGCTGGGGCCTCCTCTCAAGGAGCTCACATTCTAATGGGGGGACACACAAGGAAGATTTCAGATGCCAGTCAGGGGGGAAGGTTCCATAGTTCTTAGGGGCTAAGCTGATGGTGATATCTCTTCTTTAGGGGCTTTTACATGAAAAATATTATTTCAGTTTCTGCTGCTGGATCCTTGTCAGTGCGGAGGACTGTGGTGGCCGGAGCTTTTGCTTGGGGGCAGGGTGTCTTCAGAAAACATAGCT
Organism: Pseudochirops corinnae; assembly: GCA_028646515.1. Classification (NCBI taxonomy): domain Eukaryota; kingdom Metazoa; phylum Chordata; class Mammalia; order Diprotodontia; family Pseudocheiridae; genus Pseudochirops; species Pseudochirops corinnae. Next base: position 202,030,532 of record CM053589.1, read on the forward strand.
GCAGCACCTTCAGGAACAGTTGACAAACTCTCTCTACAGGGGTTGCTCTCTGAGAGGATGACTGAGGACAGTGAAGATATTGCTATTCCCAAAGCTCTTGGGCTGTGTCATGGGCTATCTCTGAAGAGCCTGAGGGAAGGTGATGGTCAACGTAGTGTTGGTGGTTTGACTTACCTAGCACATGCTGTCCCCTGTCTCTCCCTTAGGGTACCGTGATATTCCTCTAGACCACTGGTTCTCAACCTTCCTAATGCTGCGACCCTTTAATACTCATATGTGGGCATATCTGCATGTGGGCAGACCCTCCTGGAGACGGATAGAGGACCGGTGTCTTGGTTCCTAAGACCATCGGAAATATGTGTTCTCTGATGGTTTTGGGTGACCCCCCATGACCCCTGTGAAAGGGTAGTTTGATCCCCAAAGGGGTCACGACCTGCAGATTGAGAACCGCTGTTCTAGATTGACTTGTCTGTCCTATAGGCAGTTCTGGTTGGCTGTTAGTGGTGATGACTGGCCCCTTCCATAGAGTTGCTTTTTCAGGTGGTGGCTCTGAGGGCTAATGTGGTCAGACCTGCCTTTTGAGATCTCTTTGGCCTCTGAGTAGAGAATTGATCTGGAGAAGGACTAAAGTGGGGAGACTGATCAAGAGGCTGTTGTGATAGTTGAAGTGAGAGGCAGGCAGTAAGGGTCTGCATGAGGGCAGCATCTATGTGAGAAGAGAGAGGAGAACATATATAGGAGATGTGGTAAAGTCAGAAACGATCAGATGTGATCATAGATTGGATACGTGTCAATGGGTCAGTCTGACAAAAATGGAAAGTGCATAAAGGGAAGTGGAGCAAAACGAGACAGGAAAGCCAGCAGGTTGTTGCTTTAAAAGCCAAGGTGAGGAGTTTGTATTTTTTTCTTAATTGTAACAGCCACCAAAGATGGGGGAGTAGAGGGAGGATCCAGTGGACAGATCTGCATTTTAGGAACAACAATGGAGCAGCTAGGAGGAGGGGACAAAGGAAAAGGAAAGACAAAGGAAAGTCTGGAAGCTAGAAAGTTGTAAGATTAGCAGATTGGTACAATAATCCATGGCACAGACTCCTTTGGGACAGAATATATTATTTTTAAAGACATAAATATTTTAAAAGTAACCAGTTGTCAGTATACAAAACTATCTTCAATGCGTATCACTGAGCCAGGCCTGGAGAACAAAGGAGACCCTCCGGGTGGGGTGAGAGAGTGAGTGGGGTGATTGTTGGGAGAGGGCTAGATAGAGCACATTATTCCAGCCCTTCTCTAGACATTTGTTCTTGTGTTAGGTTGACTTTTACAAGATGTATGACCTTAGGCAAGTCACTTCTCTCCCTGATGTTACATCCCTCCCCCTCACTCCCATCATTGACCATGTATTGGAGAGATATTGCACCCAACTGGGAGCAGAGAAATACCCACAGATGGCAAACACAGAAACAGATACAGAAAGAAAACCCCTGAGGGGGAAACAGTTTCAAGGATCCTGACCCTTTTCCATCCAAGAGTGTCACAGATAGATAGAAATGCATATCCATATGTGTATAACTATGTGTGTATTATATGTATGTATATGTGCAAGCATGTATGTATATATATTTAATGTGTCTACATATTATATGTGTATGTATTTTAGATATTATATGGAACATATATATCTAGCTATTATGTATCTAGATATGATTGATAGACAGATACTCATATCATATATGACTCACTACTGTACTCTAAACTTAAACCCGCTTTACCTCTGGGCTATGTTATAGTGGCATATAGGGGTGTGGGAGAGAGCACCCTGGGTTTTTTATGGGAATATATTTTGTATTAACTGGTTCTTTCTATGCTACCTAAGTAAATAAATACTCTTGCATGGAAAAAAAAAAGGTTAATGGACTTTGGCTAATTATTGCTAAGAAGCACACCAATGGGGGCTTATAAATAGAAACCCATACCCCTGTAGATCACTGCTAGACTCCTGAGGATCATGCCCTCCAAATTGGCAGCTGCCCACTGGGGACCCAATCTGTCCTGACAAGTGTAAATAAAGGGAGCAACCCCCAAAGGTGGGACTGTGCTATCATCAACAGATGTCAGGCCATTCAAGATGTCAGGCCCTTGTCCTAGAGCTCTGCTTGGGTGCTGAACCTTTTATGATAGCTGGGCATAGGGTTCCTGGAAGTCTGTCCATCTGGGGAAGGCCTCTCTCTAAAGCTTTTCCTTCTCACCATAGTTTTCAGTTCCTGGCTCTCCTCTCCCCGCCAGTGTTGCTAAATAGCTGCCTTCAGTTTTCTCCCAGGCTATTCATCCTCTTATGCTTCTGGTCAGTGTCCATGGTGAGTAACTGCTGGTGCCCGCCTTCTGCTGCTGTGATTCTTCTGGGTGCGCTGCCCAATTCAGTAAGGCAGAAATACAGAAATGGGCACCATTATCTTGCACGCCTTTCTCTTCCCCCATGCAAATGCCGTGTTGATTTCCTACCCACACTTTCTTTCCACCTAAGACACCCTGATAGATCTGATTCATCTTGTTTCTTTATCTCAACAATTCAGGCTAAAGCTAAAGTCATTTATTATGCCTGAAAAGGAGTGAAAAACAAGGAAGATTGGATGAGTATATCAGCCCCAAGTTGGAAAACACCAGTTTTCTCCTGTGAGAATCTCCTGCGATCTTGTAAACCTGAAAGGGGTGAATTCGGGGGGCTGTGCCATTTTACTTTCTGCAGTTAAAATGCCTGATAAGGCTGAAGGCTTGTTTGGGGGAAATACAAAAGCATCATAGACTTAGAGCTAGAAAGCTTTGGATCTGATTTTATTATGTTCTGCCCCCGGGGGAATGCACTTTTTTTTCACCAGATAATTCTGAAGGACTATCAGTCAAGACACAGAAAGGTTATGATCTTTATGGGTGCAGGGAGGGCCTCCCTCTGTTTGCCTGAAGCCATCTAGTACAATCTGTTCATTTTCCATTTTAGGAAACGGAGCCCAAGATTTGTTAACTTATTTGCTCATGGTAACGCAAGTCACTTAAGCACAGGTCTGAGCATTCCATATCCCCTCCTCAATAAACTCCAGTGACTCCCAATCACTTCCAAGACTATGAATAAAATCCTTTGGCATTCAGAATCTATCATAACCCAGCTCTCTCCTACCTCTCTGGTCTTTCTCCACCTTTTTGACCCTTCTCTTTCCCCCACCACCTAACCCTGTGATCCAATGGCCCTGGCCTCCTCATTGGTCATTGAACAAGATAATCCTGTCTCCAAACATTTCCACAAATTATCATCCACACCTGGAATTCTCTCCTTCCCATCTTTGTCTTGGATTCCAGCTTCATCCAGGGCTGGCTAAAATCCCACCTTCTCTAGGAAGCCTTTGCTCTTTCCCCTTCATTCCAGAGCTTCCCTCTCTTCGTTAGCTCCCGTTTACCTTATACATATCTTTTTTAGACACGACATTTACAAGACTTGTATACAACTTGCATGTTGCTTCTCCCACTAGACTGTGAGCTCCTTGCGGGCAGGGATTGAATTTTGCCTCTCTTTGTGTCCCCAGGGCTTAGTGCAGTGCCTGGTATGTAGTATGTTTATTAACTGATGGACTGACTCAGCCAATAGGGAGTAAAGCCCAGACTCCCACCTGGGATGTCTGACTCCAAATTGAGCACGTTATCATGACCATTATTGTTGTTGTTATTACTATTATTCAGAGATCTTTCAGTTGATTCTGACGTGACCTGAGTTCAAGACCCCTCATCCTGACTGCCCTCTGGAGAGTCTCCAATCTATCCATGTTCTTCCTAAATTGGGGTGTCCATGACCAGACATAATCTCTAAATGTCATCTAACAAGAAAAGGATACAGCAAGACAATTGCCTCACCGGGTCTTACAAAGACATGAAAGAGCTTGTTTTCATCAGCATTTGGGGTTTAGTCATTTCAATGTGGCCAACTCTCTATAGCCTCCATTGGAGTTTTCTTGGCAAAGATACTGGAGTGGTTTGCCATTTTCTTCTCCAGCTCATTTTACAGAAGAGGAAACTGAGGCAAACAGAGTTAAGTGACTTGCCCAGGCTCATGCATCCAGTAAGTGTCTGAGGCCACATTTGAACCCAGGAAGATGTGTCTTTCTGACTTCAGACCCAGCACTTTATCCAATGGACCACTTAGCTCCTCGGTCATTATAGTTGTCATTATAGGGAAGTCTTAATGTGAAAACTCCCTCCACCGATACAGATTGCCACTGAATGAGTAGGCAAATCCTAGAGAATATTTTTTTAATTTTTTAAATTTTATTTTAGTTTGCATCATTCATTTCCACAAGATTTTGAGTTACATATTTTCTCCCCATCTTTCCCCTCCCTACCACCCCAAAACAGCCATTCCAGTGTATCCCC
>CM053589.1:202035444-202102219 GCA_028646515.1 Pseudochirops corinnae
ATTCTTCTCCTCATTGGCTTTTTGGGCCTCTTTTGCCATTTGAGTTAATCTAGTTTTTAGGGTGTTGATTTCTTCAGTCAGATTGCTGACTCTCTTTTCATGATTTTCCTGCAACATTCTTATTTCTCTTCCCAATTTTTCTTCCACTTCTCTGATTTGGTTTTGAAAAATCCTTCTTCAGCTCATCTCTAGCTTTAAGGCATTCTTCATGTTTATTGGAAGCCCCTGGTGGGGGAGCTCTGGCTGCACTCTCCTCCTCCCTCTCTTTGCCATGATCTTTCTTTTCCCCAAAGAAGGAATCTAGGGTTTGGTTGCTGTTCTTACCTTGCTTCTTATGCTTATTCTTACTCATGGTTGGTCAGTCCGTGATTTTTTTTTAAATCTCTGTGGGGCTCTGCTTCTAGAAGGGAAAGCTCTGTCCCAAATCGCTGGGGTCCTCCCGATTGTCGTAGCTCTCAGGAAGGTGCTGGGTCCCTTTTCTACTTACTTCCAGCTCACTGAATAATGAAGACTCTAGGACCGAGGCCCAAGACCGCAATCCAGATCCAGGCCGCTCAATGCGAGAGCACTCAGCCTCTGAACAATCGCTTAGTCCCCCTGCTGTCTGCAGCCCAAGAGCGTGGAAGCTGCAATGTGGAGGCGGGTGCAAAACCTCTGCCTTTCACTTTCCCGCCCTAGAGGCGTTTCAGGTGGACGCTTTTTTCCCCCTGACTTCACAAGTCCCACTGACCTAGTTCTGAACACTGCTTGCTGCTGCCGCTAATCTGAGGCTCCTCTGCTCCTCCCATCCAGCTGCCCCCAGGGCTCAGTCAGGGCTTCAGGCCAGGCTAGTTTTGGTTTGCAGTGCTGATATGATTCCTCGCAGCCGAGCTGACGTTAGTGGAAAGTATATTTGTGTGCGTTTTGGAGTTCTAGGATTAGTTTAGAGTCATATTTTATGGGTATTTTGGGGTGGCTATGTGAGAGCTGCGATATGTTGCTACTGCTATGCCGCCATCTTGGCTCCGCCCCCGAGAATTTCTAAATTCGCAAAGATGTGAAATGGGCTTCACAAAAACCCTATGAAGGGAGTGGTACAAATATAATTTTCCCCACTTCATGAATGAGAAAACTGAGGCTAACATAAATTAACTGGCATAATAACACAGGTGCTTAAGAGTTAGAATAAGGATTTTGACTCAGGTCTCCTAACTCAAAGCCCCTCCATTACACTGCTTCTAAAGACACAGGGTCTCTCAAGGCAGCACAAGCCGATGTTATGTATGACTTTTTTTTTCAGGACATGTGGTTAACTCATCTGGAGCTTCCAGTCTTCTGAGACTGACTGATCTTTTTCAGCTACGTGTCTGTCCAACCACACTTCCTCACTATATATTTCTGATTGTTTTTATCAATATACATTACAAACTCTTCAAATCAAAAGAATTTTTTTGTGTGTTTCCAGAACAGAAATTTAATCTAATTTACATACTTCTAGGTACATTAATAACCAGAATGTGGCCACTGAAAAAAGTCAAAAGGTCAATTGCCTCCTGGCTTTACTTGGCCCAGGACTCCAAAATAAAAATCAATGCTTCTTATTCTCTACACAAAACTAGTTTTAAAAAGTGGAAGGTCTAGGAAGCTATACATAAAAAGCAATAGTGAAAGAGGGAGTGAGATGGGGGAAAAACAGAGTCCCATCCCAGAGTGGGGAGAAGGGGAGGGGACCTCTAAAGTACCCCCTGCTGATCTTTGGGGACATGACTTGTCAGGAGAAAGCTGTCAGCTCTGAGTATAATTCTTCTCAGGGAAAAACCCCTCTCAGGGCCTCAGGCTGGGGGGCCACCAGTGATTTCCATGGCATTGGAGGCTGTCAGTGCTCTCCAATCAAAAGAATTTTTTAAACATAAACCGTACATTACAATATTTTTAAGAAGGACAAGGAGCTATCAAAAATACCAACAGAGTTGGTTGGAAGTGAGTTGGTGTGGGAATTCACAACTCCCCAGAAATCCTTTACATTTCTCTTGAAGATTTAAGAAGTCTTGTTTCTGGAGGCAGAGCCAAGATGGCAGATTAGAAGCAGAAACCCAGCCAAACAAACTCTTCCAAAATTCCCCTCCAAACAACAATAAAATAACACCTCAAATTTAATTTTGGAATGGCAGAGCCAACAAAAGGTCAGAGTAAGACATTTTTCCAGCCTAACAAGTTAGGATGTTGGCAGGTGGCAATACCAGTGGTGAGCCTTGGAGGCAGCTATCACAACCACAGCAGCAGCAGAAGAGGCAGCAACAACAGAAGCTTTGGGTGCTCTCAGTCCAAAGATAGTAAGGGAGTTAGATAACTGGTCAGCAAAGATTACAGCAAACCTTTGCTGCCACTGGGTCCAGCTGGCATTGATTGACAACTCTATTGCTTACATATCATTCTGGGTCACAGTTCCAGGGCAGAGAGGAACACAAGGGAGCAGGGGTCCCTTGGCACAGTTCTAAACCAAAGAGGAAAACTGGCCTTTGTGGCTGCTGGATACTAGGTGTGAGAAATGATTACTTCTCTCTTGTATTAATAACTAATTATTCAATCAGAACCAAGGTTTTTCCCCTGTTCTACTTCCTCATCCAGAAATCAACTAATTTGAGAATTTTTTCTAAAGCAATTACTCAGCCAGAATGGCTGAGATCTAATAAAAGACAGTAAAAGAAATTCTAAGTTTGGGCTAATGGTTGTGTTCATGCTCATTGTGTTTACTCAGAAAGGTCTGGGAAAGTGTCAATTCTCCCTTTTATCAGACATTTATCAATGTACCAGATATGGACATTGATAAGTCTCTTTGATCAAAATTTGGGTCATCCAAGTCACATATCCTAAGACCCTCAACTGTAACATACCCCAGCCCCTCACTGGAATTATTTTCTCATTAATTGTTAATCAATCAGAGTTGATTGCCACCGTGATGAATATCTCCTCATCCAAGGGCATATAAACTGTGATCTTACTGCCATTTGGTTCTTTGGTCTAAGAGAAATGGCCAAATGACCATCCTTTTATTAATAAATATTCTGGCTTCATAAATAAAATGATTAAATTATCCTAAAACTGTATTTTTTTTGAATGTTTTTAGATGCTACATAGAGAACCTTCCTGGATAAAGACCAGAACATACACTAGGAGATCAGTGACCATAACTCTCCCTAGATCACACCACCTTGGAATCACTGAAAACTTGTAGACCCCCAGCACCACCTCTGAAAACAGCAGCATGAAAAAACCTGAAGCTTGGCACAACTTCCACACCCCCAGGGGAGCAGAGCCCAACTTTGACATAAAATTTGATGCCAAGTAATAGACTAAAAAAATAAGCAAACAAAAAAAGAGAAGAATTTGACCATAAAAAACTGCTACAGTAGCAGAGAAGACCAATGCACTAATTTAGAAGATGGCAACAATGGGGAGATCATCAATGAGCAGAGCTTCAAAGAAAAAATGCTAATTGGACACAAGCCCAACAAGAATTCCTAGAAGAGTTAAAGGAAGAGATAAGAGTAGTAGAGGAAAAATTGGGAAAAGAAATGATACTGAAGCAAGGAAATGATGAAAAGAAAATTAAAAGCTTGGTAAAAGAGGCACAAAAAAATACTGAAGAAAATACCATCATTAAAAAACAGAATTGGCCAAAGGTAAAAGAGACAAAAAAAATTCACTGAATAAAACAGCTTCTTAAAGAGCAAAATAGGCCAAATGAAAAATGAAGTACAAAAGCTCACTGAAGAAAGAATTCCTTAAAAATTAGAATTGGGCAAAGTTAATAATTCCATGAGACATCAAGAAACTTTAAAACAAAGTCAAAAGAATAAAAAAAATAAAAAATGTGAAACATATCATTAAAAAAAAAACTGACCTGGAAAATAGATCAAGGAGAAATAATTTAAGAATTATTGAACTATCTGAAGGTCATGATTTAAAAAAAAGAGCCTAGACAGAATATTTTAAGAAATTATCAAAGAAAATTGCCCTGATATTTTAAAACTAGAAGGTAAAATAGAAATTGAAAAGAATTCACCAATCACTTCCTGAAAGAGATTCCAAAACTCCCAGGAATGTTGTAACCAAATTCATGAGTTCCCAGGTCAAAGAAAAAAACATTTCAAGCAATAAGAAAGAGTTCTAGTCAGGATAAAAGAAGATTTAGCAGCTTCCACATTAAAAGAGTAGAGGGCTTGAATATAATGTTCTGGAAGGCAAAGGAACTGGGATGACAATTAAGAATCACATACTTAGCAAAATTGAAGAAAATCCTTCGGGGGAGGGGGGAAATGAATGAAATAGAGGACTTTTAAGCATTCCTAATTAAAATACTGGGGCTGCACAGAAAATTTGACATTCAAACACAAAGCTCAAGAGAAGCAGGAAAAGGCAAATATAGGAGAGAATAAGAGACTCAGTAAAGTTCAACTGTTTACTTCCCTATGTGGGAAGATGATACAGGTAATTCTTAAGAACTTTATCATTATTAGGGAAGTTCAAAGCAGCTTACATAGATAGAAGGCATGGGTAGGAGGCAAAAAAAAGTTGGGATGATCTAAAAAAAATGAAGCGGTGAGAAAGTGGGAAAAGGAGGGGGAGAGGTGAGAATGGAAAAAAAATATTTCACAAAAAAGGCATGGAAAAAAGAGCTTTTACATTCACAGTGGAGGGGGAAATAAGAGTGGGTGGCAAGCAATGTTTGAACCTCACTGTTATCAGAATTTGTTCAAAGAGGGAAGTATGTTTCTCTGTCACTCTGTCTTGCTCTCTGTCTCTGTCTCTGAATGTCTTTCTGCCTCTGTTTCTCCTCAGCTGGTTCTATCTACCTATTTTATCCAACAGTGAAATAGGAGAGGAAGGGGATAAAATAAGGGAGGGGGTGATAAAAGGAAAAACAAAATAAGGAAGACAAAATAGACTTTTGAGAAGGGATAGGATAAAAAGAGAGAAGGATAAGCAAAAGAAAATATGATGAAAGGAAATACACAGTAATAATCACAACTATGAGGTGAATGACATAAGCAAATCCATAAAATGGAAGCAGATAGCAGAATGGATTAAACACCAGAATCTGACAATATATTGTTTATAAGAGACACCCTTGAAACAGAAAGACATGTACACAGTTAAAATAAGGAGATGGAGCAGAATCTATTATGCTTCATCTGAACTAAAAAAAAAAAAAAAAGGCAAGAGTGGCAATCATGATCTCAGACAAAGCAAAAGCAAAAACATGACTACTTAAAGATATAATCAGGGAAATCACATTTTGATAAAAGCTACCATAGACAACGAAGTAATATTTTTTTCAAAATTACATCAAGGGGTGGCTAGGTGGTGCAGTGAATAGAGCAGGAGGACCTGAGTTCAAATCCAGCCTCAGACACCTAACGCTTACTAGCCATGTGATCTTGGGCAAGTCACAACCCCAATTTTCCTGCCTTCCCCCCTCCAAAAAGCAAGAAAAAAAAATTTACATCAAGTTTCACTGACAAAGGTCTCTTTTCTCAAATATATAGAGAACTGAGTCAAATTTACAAAACTAAAAGTCATTCCCCAATTGATAAATTCTCAAGGGATATGAACAAGTATTTTCAGAAGAAGAAATAAAAACCATCTATAGTCATATGAAAAAACTCTCTAAATCACTGTTGCTTAGAGAAATGCAAATTTAAAAGAATTTTGAGGTACCACCTTATATCTATCAGAAATTACAAATACTGGAAGGGATGAGGGAAAACATATACACTAATGAATGACTGGTGGAGTTATAAATTGGTCTAACCATTCTTTTTATTTAATATTTCATTTTCCCTAATTACACATAAAAACAATTTTAACATTTTTTTTTAAAATTTCAAGATCCAAATTCTCTCCCTGCCTCTTTCCCCACCCCTTGCTCCCACATTGAGAGGGCAGCAATTTTATATAGGTTATACATGCAAAGTCATGGAAAATATATTTCCCTATTAGTCATATTGGGAAAGAAAACTGGTCTACCCATTTTGTAGAATAGTTTGGAATGATGCTCAAAGGGCCATAAAACTGTGCATACCCTTTGAACCAGCAATCCTACTACAAGTTCAATATCCCAAAGAGATGAAAAAGGAGAAGGACCTATATGTAAAAAAAAATAAAATAAAAAATTAGCACCTCTTTTGTGGTGGTAATGAATTGGAAATTGAGGGAATGCCCATTAATTGGGAAATGGCTGAGCAAATTGTGGCACATGCTTGTGATGGATTGTATTATAAGAAATGAAAAGGAGGAGGATTTTAGAAAAAAATTGGACGACCTATATGAATTGATGCAAGGCGAAGTGAGCAGAACCATGAGATCATCATACACAGTAACAGCAATATTATCTTGATGAACAACTGTGAACAACTTACTCTAATTAATGAAATGATCCAAGACAATTCCAAAGGACTCATATTGAAAAAATTCTATATGCCTCTAGAGAATGTACTGGTGAACTCTGAATACAAGTTTAAGTCCAGTTTTCTCCCTTCATTTTTCTTGCTTTTTTGGGTAATATAGTTAATATGGAAATACATTTTGCATGATTTCACATGTACAATTGATATCGTATTGCTTGACTTCTCAGTGGATGGAGGAGAGTGGGAGGGAGGGAGAAAATTTAGAACTCAATTTTTTAAAAGAATATTAAAAAGAATTACATATATACATGTCTATGAATATGTTATATACATATGTATACATAATATATGTAGATGCTGTACACATCATATGTGTCTATTATGTATGCACAGGTATATATTACATATACTTAGAGTATATAAAATATATACATACATGTTATATACTTATGTGTGTAGATGTATGTGTGTATGTACATATACACACATATACACATCCATATACAGAGTCTTGTTTGCAAGGTCAAGAAGTCAGGAGCTGACCAGTAAATTTCAGAGGGATAATTTCTTTTATGATAGGCTCTTTAGCCAGAGCTCCAAACCCTGTCAACTTTAAAGGTCATCTTCATCTACACAGGGATCATGTCTCTCAGACTGATCTTCTGTTCTCTGAAATCACTATGACATGGCCACGCATTGTAGACTCAAAAGCTCTGCACCTATATTGCCCAATGCCATCTTCTCCTTCTTATTTGGGAGAGTGAGCAGAATCCGTTCTATTCATTTCTTGGCATTGACTTCTAAGGACAGATTCTCTGTTCTCTGAGGCTGATAACTTCCTCTAGCTTGTGTAAGAGTCCAGGGCTCATCAAAGAGGCAGCATGGCTATAGCTGACAAATCAGAACTGACCCAGAATCCTCATTTACCAAAAACTTAGCCAGGATTTTTGTACTCTTTCCATGGGATTTCGCATTTACCCAAAGGTCCCCTGAAATGGTTCTTCCTGAAAAATATTTTAACTGCCAATCTGTGGAGCCCCTGGAAAGATAAGCAAAAAGTGGAAGAAGATAAAACCAGCCAGCCTCTCAAGATTTATGTTTAGAAACAAAACAAAACAAAATAAAGGCCGCCGCCCCCACTGCCGCCGCCACCACCATGAACAAAGCTGTACCTGAACTAAATGTCTTTTCTTCTCTCCCTGTTCAAAGACCCCAGCTGCTGTTTGGGGTTCAGGATTACTAATTACGTCTTGGAATACTAGTGTGTTGCTATTATGTTCCAGGGCTTCTCTGAACATCAATAATTAATTCAGAATCTAGCCTGTTTTGCACATCAGTTCCACATCTCTGTCTTCAATGGTGCCTCTGGAAGCCTGAGAAGAAATGCAGTTGTAGAACCTGCATCGGCAGCAGCTGCCTTTTGGCATCAGTGGATCAGTGGGGGTAGGAGGAAGCCTCCTAGTCAAGCCAAGGAGATACTGGAGGTGGAGTCAGGATGACAAAGGTGCGGATCCTGCCGCTATATTTACTAATTATGTGACCCTAGGCACTCTGCTTCTCATTTTTCTCATTGAATCTCCTTATCTCCTTGAAGATAAAATAAAACTGTTTAACCTGGCATTTGAAGGATTATCTTCCAATGGGAGCTGGGAAGTACCTCAGAGGACCTTCTAATGCTACTTCCATATTTTACAGATAAGGAAACTGAGGCCAAGTAGGTTAAGTGACTTGCCCATGGTCTTATTGCTAATAAGGGGCAGGGGCAGGATTTGAATCCAGGCCCTTTGAGTCCAGAGTCTATGCTCTTTACAGCCTTCTGAAATAGCTGTTATTATTCCCCTTGGTTTCTGAAAAATGAGCTTTGACCAGATCTTGTCCAGACACAGGCCTCCAACATTGCTTCTCCAAACCATGCTACTACATCTGTAGGCAGCCCGCCTCTCTTACCAGACTGCCTTCATTTCTTGTCTTCCCCTGTTAGAATGTAAACTTCTTATGGTCAAGATTTGCCTTACTTGCTTATACTCCCCTTCTCCACATTTTGCCCAATGCTTGGGACATTCTAAGTATTTATCTATTTTACTGATGGGTAAACTGAGGCTCAGAGAGGTTGCATCACATAGTAAGTATCTGAGGCAGAAATTGTGCCCCATCAATATCTCACATTCTCTCTTTATGTGAGTGGACTCTAATAAAGATTTTTGATGGCTGAAATAGCTCGTCCTCTCTTTGACATCCCAATGGCAGCTGGCAGTTACTATTTAGAATGAGAGGCTCAAAAGCCAACACAGAAATGTAGAGCATACTCTAAAGCACTAGCTTTAGAGTAAGGGGCACCTTAGAGGTCACTGAATCCAAAACCTTCATCTTCTAGATGAGACCCAGAAAGAGGCAGGAATTTGTCTATGATTATAGTCCCCCTGTGCGACCTCAGAGACCAGAAGTCAGCATTTGAACCCATCCCACAAACCTAAGCCACAACACCATCGCCTCTACATATGGGAATAGTCAAAGCACAGTGCTAAATGAATGGCAAAAAGTGGGTTGTGCTGGAATAAGCTGAAAGGAAGGGGAATTTCTCCCAGAGAACGAACCAAATTCAGCAGGCAAACATTCCAATCCTCACTAGTGAACAAGATTCATAGAGGTCACCATCCAAGGAACAAACCATTGGGATGCCAAGCCATCTCAAAGTTGTCTTCTGAGAAACTAGAGACATTAGGAATGTCAAGAAAGTTTTTGCTTGTGCTCCTGTAGCTGAGACCTAACCACATTATGCATTCACCTGCACTTCTAGATTTAAATTAAGTCAGGAGAATACAGATGTCTTTAGAAACCCCAATGGATCAGGAGGATGTCATCTTGAATTTTGGAGAGTTTAAAAAAACCCTAATTGAGATCCATGAATCTGACCCCTATACCCCCTGACAGCTAGAGCTGCAGATGGGGCTCAGAGGGTCCTTGGACAACTGCCATTACTTCTGACAAACTCATCTTTTATCTCTCTGGCAAGCAACAGCCTCAGAAAAGCCACTAAATTATTTATCTCTATGGATCACCGAATTTCAATGTTTCAAATGATGAAGAGGAGTTGGGGTGGGCAAAGAAGGTGGGTTTTGAAGGATGGGCAGTGGTACTCTTCAAACAAAGGCATTGACCAGGCAATCCTACCTATTTCTTTGCCTAGAACCTGGGTTCCTGGGGTAAGCCAAGTTCCAGGAGGACGGAGTTCTAGGTGCCTGGCTGATACATTGTCACCTCTGAGAATTGATGGAAGACTGGTTTCCCACAGAAAAGATTGCTCAGACCATTATGTCAATTCCATATAGACCAGGCATCCATTTCTGAGAATTGTGTGATACCAGAAGCCTGATACCTGCTTCCAGCCCCACCAGGAACTCAAGAGTCAACCTGGCACCCATGACATCATCTCTCTGGAGTTCTGGGTTCTCCTTCGAGGAATGAAGATGACTTCATTTGCCAATTCCCTCCCTCCCCTGGGGGTTGTGGTGATACTTAAGGCTACCCAGCCTCGGTGAAACATTTTTTCCCTCTTAATTATTTGGTCTTGATGAGATAGAGAAAATACCATTTTAAGCATAAAAAGGAGGAGAAAGCAACGTCATGGAGAGGAAACCAAAGAACATTGACTTTGCTTCCTTTATATTCCATTTTGTGAATATAATCAACCTTTCTTCAAAGCCTTGGGGGATTCTTAGCCTCCCCCCCCTCCACCCACACAGATTTCCTGGGCATTTTACTCGAGTCTTTCCATTTGATGCTTATCAAATATACAATTTTTGTATTTATGAATATTCATGTCCCTTTCCTTCCTGGAGTCCATCTACCCATCCATTCATTTCAAATTTCAACTCAACTCAAATGGATCAGTGATCTCACTGACTTATGTTTTGTAATTATTATTCAAAAACATTCATTAATAGAGCAAAAAGTCCTTATGCACCTCTTCGCGCTGAGCACTCTGCTAGACTCCGGGGGAAGCCGAGGCTGAGGTGGCTGCCTTGGATTATAAAAAAGGCTGTTGAGGAATAGCCTGGTGGGGGATCTCACCAGAGGGTAGATCTAGGAGCAATGGCTGGGGAAGTCTTCCTAACAATTAAAGCTCTCCCAAAATAAAATGAGTTGTGTCAGGGGCTATCAGGGATCGCTTCCTTAGAGCTTTTCAAGCATAGGCTTGACGTAGGTATGCTGTAATGGGCATTTTCCTCTTTGGGCAGGGCTATGAGGAAGCCAGGTAAGAAAGGCTTTTTTCTGTTATCTTGGAGGTGAGGGGGAGCTTTTGAATAGATAGCCCTGCCCTTTAGGAAGATTGCCAAAATAACTGAAGGATGAGTTGGAGTGGGGACAGACCTGAGGCAGGAAGACCCCCCAGCAGCTACTGTAATTGTCCAGAGATGAGGGGATGAAGGCCTGCACCAGAGTAGTAGCAATGTCAGAGGAGAGGTGTTATGAAGGTAGAATCAACAGGCTTTGACAAAAGATTGGATAAAGGGAGTGAGAAATAGTGAGAAGTTGAGGCTGATCCCTTAGGCATCTAGGTGGCACAGTGGATAGAGCACTGAGCCTGGAGACAGGAAGACCTGAGTTCAAATCCAGCCTCAGATATTTACTAGCTGAGACTCTAGATGAGTCACTTAATCTCTGCCTTCCTCAGTTTCCCCAACTAAAATGCGGATAATTAAAGCATCTACCTCCCAGGGTTGTTGTGAAGATCAGTTGAAATTATATTTGTAAAACACTGAGCACAGTACTACTGAGTACAGTAGGTATTTAATAAATACCCATTCCTTTCAAAGGTGGTTCAATATCAGGAAAACTATCAGTATTAACGATCACATCAACAACAATACCAGCAGAAACCATATGATTATCTCCATAGATGCAGAAAAAGCTTTTGACAAAATACAACATCCATTCCTTTAAAAACACTCGAAAGTATAGGAATAAACTGAGTTTTCCTTAGAATAATACGTAGCATCTACTTAAAGCCATCAGCAAGTATTATATGCAATGGGGATAAACTAGAAGCATTTCCAATAAGATCAGGGGTGAAACAAGGATGTCCACTATCACCCCTCTTATTTAATCTGGTACTAGCAATGTTAGCAGTAGCCATTAGAGAAGAAAAAGAAATCAAAGGAATCAAATTAGGCAAAGAAGAGACTAAACTATCACACAAATAAATGCCCATTCATTTCTCCCTTCCCTTCCCTTCCATTCCCTTTCCTTCCCACCTAGATAATGAACCCAATTGATTGGGAGGATTATGGGACCCTTGACAGTAATAGGGAAGGTAGGAAGGGTGTGAGGAGTTGGGGGAAGATAATGAGTTCTGGTTTAGACATGTTGAGTTTAAGAGGTGTACAAGACATTACATTTGATAGATATCTGAAAGGCAGCTGGAAATGCAAAATAGGGCATCAGCAGAAAGAGGTTAGGGCTGGACCGGTGGACCTTGCACTCATCAGCAGATGACCAGAGTCAGTAATAGAATCCTCTGGAACTGAGAGCAGCAGTGGAAGCAGCCATCAGGTCTGGGAGGCAGGGAGGGCATGGCTGTGCAACCAGCTTAACCCAATTTAGCAGTGGGTTGAGACTATCAGCCAAAATAGAACTCTGCTTAAAAGTTCATCACCACCAACAATCACCAATTCCAGGTTCAGAAACAACCTTGCTGGGGATCTTATGAAGAGAAGCAAAGATCCCCCAGGACAAGGAGTCATGAGATGCCTACACCTCAGCCCTGTATGTGTTGGCCTCATAACCTTTTTTTAAAAGTTTGAGCCCTCTCCTCCCAGGGACTTTGTATATTTAAGGTAAGAATAGAGCCCCACTTTGGGATATGTTCTTAGAATTTTTGTCCTTAGTAGAGGTTCTCAGTAAATATCCTTTTATTGAAGGCTAATTGATAACAACTGATTAATACTGAGAATCATCCCACATAGGGGCTCAGGAGCTGACTGGAAGCCACAACTCCTCAGAATACTAAGCATAAGAGGCTGTTCATCTCTCTCAGAAGCTGGTCTGTCAGTGCTAGTGTGAATTGAGTGAGTAGCCCTTGAGCTTCCCCAATGCCCAGAACAGTCATAGAAGGGGAAGGGACCAAGCACCTCCTATGAATTTGGCATTGTTCTAAGCACTTTGCAAATCTTATCTCGTTTGATCCATTCTTGTTGGAGGTCCTATTTATGAAGCTTATGCCAAAGTTATAGAATACCATTGAAAAGCAGAGAGCTCCAGGATATAACTAACTGCTTTGTTTGTATCCATCATGGGGCACACATGTGCCCTGAGATCCCAGAACTCCCATCAACACTTCAAGGATCTTTGATGTTGCTTGTGTGATCGCCCGGCTACTAAGGCAAACCCTGTCCTCCTACAGCTTGCTTTTCTCATGTTACTGTGGCCCAAACATTCATCCCTCTGTGGCCCATCTCTTCAAGTTCACTAGGCTGGTCCTGCCATAAGGGCAGTGCCCAGAGCTCCCAGTGCTGCTGGAACTGGTAGGGCTCTGGCATAGCTCTGGAGAATGCAGGGTCACCTTCTGTCATGATGCCTCAGAGGAGGACCACAGAAAGGAAAGTTTTCATGGCATCTCCAAATCCCCATCCCCACTTGGCTGCTGGTGAGCCTTCTACATTTCACTGCTATCTCCTTTTAAGCAGATATTTAATTAAGTGGCGTAGAAGTCTCCCAGTCCCCCTTACTTTTGGCATGTGTGCTGGTCTTTAGGAAGGAAGCAATCAGAAACTCCTAGATGGGTTTATTCAGCTGTGGCATTTCTAAGCTGATTTAAACAGTCTGTCAAAATGGAGTGAAATTAATTAGTTTACTGCAGACATTTGGCAGAGAGAGAGAGAGAGAGAGAGAGAGAGAGAGAGAGAGAAGGAGAGAGAGAAAGAAAGAGAGAGAGAGAGGCAGAGAGAGGCAGAGAGACACAAAGAGAGAGAGAAACAGGGAAACACAGAGAGACAGAGTAGAAACAAGAGAGAAGAAAGGAGGGAGGGAGAGAGGGAGGCAAACACAGATAGGCAGGCAGAAAGAGTGAGTCAGAGACAAAAGTACAAAGACAGAAACACAGAAATAGAGAGATGGAGAGAGAGACACAGAGAGAGATAGACAGAGAGACAGAGGGACAGAGACAGAGCAACAGAAAGAGACAGAGACGGAGAGACAGACAGACAGACAAACTAGTGCAAGTCATAGCTAGACTAGACACTTGTGGGATGTTTTTTCAGCCAAATGATTCAAAATATTCCCTTGCTTATGATTTTATGCAATTCAGCTTTACTCTGTCTTCAGAATGAGCTGCCACATGATACAAGCAGGGAAACTTTTAATTGCTATTTTCTGGAGAGTAATTCTGAAAGTCAGGGGAGATACTTTGGTGAGGAAAAGCTGCCCTTAGCTCCAGACAGGCTCACATTTCACCAAATTCAACCTTATCCTGTCTGATCTCTCCCCAGCAGGAAGCCCAATTCTGTGTGTGCTGCATAGATAAGGGCATTGAAGTCCATTTGTTATGGTCTCTAAAGTGGACCTGGCCAGCCCAGCCAGGTTTGTTCTCTCTGGATGTCAAGGACTCAGGAAGAAGAGAGGAGCTGGAATTCGGCCACTCAGCCTCCTTCAAGATACCCGAGCACACAACTGCCTTTGGTCCTTCCTCAAGCTTTGTGTGGTTTTAAGTGCCTCCCTGAGAGCTCGGTACACAATTAGAGGTGGATTAGAGAGGTTGGTAATAGGGGATTTTACCTCTAATCTTCTTCCAATTGTTCATATTAATTAAAGTGCTTTCTTCCTTCATTATGCAACAAACATTAACCACTTCTTTAAAAGAAGGGGAGAGAAAATCTTCCTGAGAGTCACATTCAGCAAGATTTGTGTTCATGAAAACACTTGAAAAAGCAAAAATTAAAACATGAACTCTGCTTATAAAAGAGAAAAAGAAGAGGGCTCTAGAACTTCCCCCCTCTTTTATCTTTCAGGGGTAAAAATTCTGCCCCTCCAGTGGATCTTAGGTTTCCCGTGTAGGCATTCCATTCAGCAGTACAGATCACAGCCCAATTCTGCCTGCTCCTCCACACCACAAGACTCTCATCCATCTCCTGCCATATGTTTGGAACAGGCGTCCACCCAACATATTGGAGACCTTCCTGACTTTCTGTTAACATCACATAATATCAACAAAGAAATGGGCAATCCATTAATTACCTTTTGTTCTCACAATGTGCTCAGATACAGGGGCTGATGTGTGTTACTGTCATTTTGCATCCTTAAAGCTCTCCTCCAACAATATGTCTCACGAACCTATGTTGCTATCATGAAAGATTGCATGGCAGCTGCATCCAACTTGTTCAAGCATCTGCTGAGTTTCAACATCTGGCAAGGCATCACATAGGAAGAGGTGCTCACTAAGCTGTTACACTGTCATCAAGAATCCTCCGATCTTTCCCTGTCCATGGAGAGGTTCTCCAGATGTTCTTGTCTACAAATGATGCTTCACTGACAGCCTCAAGCCCTACAAGAGCATAGGGTCTCCTTGGGGAGATCCAGGGTCACTCAACAACCATACATTTTCTGACTACTGCTCACACAGGAAAAACACATGGATGCACATTGAATTCGCCATTTGACAGGCAATGCATTGGCTTGATCCGTCAGTTCATCTGTCTTGGAGAATTGCTACAAAGAGACAATGAGTGGAGTCCAGAATCAAATGGGAGTGGGGGTGGGGGTGGAGGATTCAGGGGGAGATCACATTTGAGAAACTGAGCAATACTGTGAATGGTCCCAAGCTGCTCCCTGACACACAAATTAATATCCTAACTATGCTTTTAGGATATGAACCATAGAATACTCTCATGTTGGATTATAATCGGCCCCAAAAGTTGACCATGGACACCTGGTGATTACAATACTACTTCAGCACATTATCAGCGGTTATGAGAGGTAGTATCAAAGATGTCAGTCAGAACACACAAGACTAGAAGAGGCGATGAGCTGGTCATGCAGCAAGAGCTGGGAGCAGCCAAAGTGGTATATCGGCATCCTTGGATTATTAAGAGGGCCAGAGGAGAACCCTCAGCATGTGAGGAATAACATCTATGTGGAGAATATTTAGAGTGAAGGAGGGATTGCTCAGGATGTGAAAGATTGGGAGAGCTGTGGTCTACATTAGGGAATGAACCCTCATACCAACGAGACAAAAGATACGTTCAAGTACTCAGAAAATCACAGCTTATGTCTTTCTTTATCCTTCTCTGTCTCTGCATCTATTTCTCAGTGAGAAAGAGAGGCTCAAGGACTGACCTTGAAGCTAGAACCATCTGGGTTCAAGTCCTTACTCCGATACATGCTGGCAATATGACCCTGGACAAATTGCAGGAGTTCTCATTGTCCACAAGCTCTTAAGGCTATAAGTTATAGAAGAACTGCCAATTATAATGAGTGGAAGGTATTTTTCCCCTGTGATTTCATTCCCAGTTAAATCAAAGGACAGAATACATATACACATGTATGTGTAAATATGTTGTATGTGGATGTGTGGATATACATGTGTTTATACACATATACATTGCACATATGTAATGGGGGGAGTCTACATTTGTCTGTGTCTATATCAAGTTTTAAGCCACAAGTTAAAATGTGCAGATTCCCCCACAAGCATTTCTTTTTTCTGAGCTAAATCTCTGTTTAAAGTTTTCTTTTTAAAGTGATGAGTAACCCTGCATGTCATAGCTCATAGTTCCATTGAGCTACACAAGCCCCTTTGCTACGATGAGGCACTGATCCAGAAAAGAAATTGTCAACAATATTTCAGTATAAGAAAGAATAAGGGCTTGTATTAGAAGCTGTGAATTTGTTATATTCATCTTGTTTTTAAGACATATATGTGTGTGTGTGTGTGTGTGTGTGTGTGTGTGTGTATATATATATATATATATATATATATATATATATATATATATATATATATATATATATATATATAAAATTTGACAAGGTGTTAACAAAACATTCTATTTGTCTCTCCTGAATTATTTTTATTTCCTTTTGTGCATTTAAAATATTTATATTAATGCTCATTTTTCTGGATATCTTTTACCACCTACCACCTCTTCCCTGAGTTGTTGTCTTCCTTCCTAAGAAAGAAATAAATGCATAGTCTAACAAAACCAGCGCATCGGCCATGTCTGAACCTGCCCACTTTGTTCTGCATCTCTTTTTCACAACTTCTTGTCAAAAGCAGGGTAGAAGTAGATTACTTCTCAGGCGCTCAAAACATTGTCATTCGCTGCTTGGACCTGAGTTCTGGGCTCTGTCAGAGCTGTTTTTCTTCCCATCATTATTATGGCTGTCAACACATAAATGGTTCTGTTCCTACAAGTTATCACACACTCATTCTGCATCCGTTCTTACAAGTCTCTTCAGGCTTCTCTGAATCTGCCATATTCCTCAATTCTTAGGATTCATTCATATTCATTCATTCATGGTTGGTTCCACTAGTCCCTGAATCATGGGAACCTATTCAATCTCAGAGGGCTCAGCCACTGCAAATCGAGGCTCAATAAGGTGTTTTCCAAATACTTTCTACCATGGGCAGAGAAGACAAGGAAGCTAGGAAACATGCCTGTCTTCGGTCAGCTTTGTGAGAGGAAATCAGATGAATTTCCAGAGGTCCCACTGGCCCAAGATCCTAGGGAGCATCTGGCTGGAGAGATTATCTCTCCTAGTAACTAATCAGCCAGAAGCATTTGCTCAGGACTCACTATGGGGCCTTGCCCAGCTTCTAGGGCCCATCTCAGGGATTATGGACAGGCCAGGAAGTGGGAGGCCATGAATATGTGGGTGGCATTGGTATAGGACCCATAGCGAATCAATGTCATGCCAGCAATACAAATTTGAAGGTGCACCAAGCTAAAAATGACAACATTTTCTCCTTTTGGAAAAGATATTTCTAGGCAGATTATCAATTCGAAGGAAATGTACTGGTTCCAGTCTGTTATTTCTGCTTAGACTAGAAAATATCCACTCTGTGTGTGTGTGTGTGTGTGTGTGTGTGTGTGTGTGTGTGTGAGAGAGAGAGAGAGCATGTGTATGTAAACCCAATGTTGCTTTAATTAGGAAAACAGCAGCATTGACAGCTGGTCCTTAATTAAATATTACAGTAGGGAGAGCTTTAAAGTCACACTGTAAAATGCCAGGCTGGGTCTGGACAAAGTCACTTTTTCCACATATTATGTTATATACCAACAATAAAACAAACATTTTTTAAGTAGCCCCTCTAAGCCAGAGACTGTGAGAACAATCATCCTTTGTCTTTTATTCTTCATTTGTTTTGTTTTTCCTTTCTTTGCATGCTGAGCCCTTAGCACATTGCTTGGCACAAAATTGGTGCCTAATAAATGCTTATGGATTAATTGGCTGACTAGCTGCTGGGATAACAAAGACAAAATCCACACAGCTCCTGTCTTCAAAGAGCTTATGTTCCACTAGGGGAAAAACCAATATATAAACAGATATATAGCCCTTAAACGTATACAGAGTAATTTCAGGAGGGGTCAGTACCACATCACTATAGACAATCAGGGAAGGGCCAGAAATGAGGAATTTCTAGAGGCAGAGATAAAGGAAGAGAATTCCAGGTTCACCTAGGCTCAAAGGTCGAAGCTGGAATGGTGGACAGAGGGAACAGCTAGCAGACCAGAGGGTAGCAGAGTCTGTGCCATGCACTGATGTGAGATGAAGCTGGGGCAGTCACCAGACACTCGTTCTAGAGTGTGGAATGGCAGCCTGACTGTTAACAGAATAGTTAGCATTCCCATTCTGCTAAGGCTATGAGCACGCTCTTCCTTTGCTATTTGAGCAGGAAGGAATGAATGCTTTAAACCCACTCCAGACAGGTTCTGCAGGACCATTTTCACCACATTCTTCCACTGAACAGAAAGATTCTGTGAAAATGTTTGACACTCTGGTTTTCATTTAAACACTCACTGGTCTCCAGCTTTAAATATGACCAAGATGCACGTTTGTAGGGGCGCTCCTTATCAGAAGCATCATGTCCAAGCAGAAGACATAGTTCACATGCCGACATCCCATTAGAGGAGGGCGGGAATAGTTAGAAACTGTCATTTTTCCTAGTTACCAGGACTGGTGCTCAACCAGGAGCTGGATTCATCTCAATACGGGAGCAGATGTGCGCCTTGGAGTGAGACGCTTAGTTCTTGCTCAGGGTAAAATGTTCCTTTAATTGTCTGTTCATCTTTCAAGGTAGGTCTGTTTGATGGATGACATTGCCAAACATGGGTATTACCTTGTAATACCAAGAGCCTTTCCCATCTCTTTCAGCTCCAGCTCAGAGACGTGATGCAAGAGCATGGGCTACACTGTCAGAGAGCTCTTCATCTCACACGTACACACAGGCAACAGCAACTCGAGACCTCAGGACTCTGCAAATGAATCTCAATGTTCTGCAAAGTGTCAGTAGTTTAGGTCCCAAGAATCCACTCCCTGTTTCAAAGGAAGTAGGATTTTAAAAATTTACTGTTATTGCTACTACTTGTAGATGGTTGGGAATAATAACCATCTATGTTACCAATCCAACGCTCCCAGCAGTCCTTGGAGGTAGCCCGTAAAAATAAAACCAAGGCTATTTTAGAGATAAACCAAGGGGCTTGTCCAAAGTCAGGCACAGGGCAAATACCAGATGTGGGCCCCAAATCTCAGCCTGCTGCTCCCAAATCCAAGGTTCCTGATATTCAACCTCCACGATTTCAAATGGTTTCTTCTGTTGGTAGAAGTAAATCCATTTATCAAAATGACGTCACCATGATCATAGAGATCCATTCAAAAAGGGCAACTTTCAAAATTCAAAACGAGCCTTCAGTGACTCAATATAGTGCATGCTGTGCATTATACACGGGTCTATCTGTCTGTATATACATAAATGTTACATGTATGTCAATACGTGTATTTATATTGTCAGCGCTCTCCAGAGTCTTTCACTTTCTCCCATGCTGTCACCAACATATTTCTTCTTTCCTCTTCTTAATCTGGGAACAGTAATCAAGTCTGCACTTCTGTTTATGGAAAAGATTTGTCACCCAATCTCCCATGGCTCCATCCATGATCTCAGTTGACTCCCCTGACCAAAACTCTCCTTTCTGGCCATGACTGTCTTATAGATCCATTCCTCCCATTAGATTATAGGTTCACTGAGCTCAGGGACCAAGCCCACAGTGGCCATGGTGCCTGGGACATGGTAAATGCTAAATCAATGCTTGTTGATTGACAAAGGAAGTGTTTAACAAATGCTTTTTGATTCATTCATTTCCTGTTATCCTCAAGACCCATGCAGAATGGGAGAGGGAGATAAACACAGGAGGCAGGAGGAGGGAGGAGGCTGAGTATAGAAAATCAGAGTGAAAGGTCTGGAGCCTTGGCTTTAGAGATTCCAGCTCTAGACAGAACTCTCAAGGAGACCAAGGGCAAAAGAAAGGCCCTGCACACACCAACATATTTGTAGCAGAGGTTTTTGTGGGAGTAAAGAGTGAGAAATAAGGTGGCCCCATGAATGGAGGGCAGACCTTCACTGCTAATGACTCTGAGCACGTGAATGAAACAAACAGATTCATGTACATCACTGACGGAACCCTCCTCATTTCCCCTTCAGTGGCCACCTGTCGCTCCTATCAAAAATTAAATGAAATTTAGAGAGCAAGAATGAAGGGTCTGCTGTGTGGAGACACGGCGATCTTGGAGAAAGTGGATTCAGTCATCAGCAGCTCCTACTTACATAGCACTTTGGGGTTTGGCAAACGCATGCATAGAGTGTCTCATTTAATACTCCCAATAGCCCAAGAGAAAGCCTCTACTTGTATGAACAAATGGGTCTGAGAAGGGCTAAGTGACTTATCTAGGGTCTTACAACTCATTCATGCCTGAGGCAGGATTTAAAGCCAGGTCTTTCTGATTCTAAAGCCAGTATCAATAGCACTGACTAAACCCTGTGCGTTCTATTCATTAGCACAAAGGGACAAAAACCACTAGGGCTTTAGGATTGAGTAAGCGATGAGGAAGGGGATTCAATCATCTCAAGATCAATAAATGAAGTCAACAAGCATTTGTCAAGTGTTTCCTATGTGCTGGGGACTCAGCTAAGTACTGGGGAGACAGAAAAGCAAAAAATCAGTACCTGCCTTTGGGGAACTCCCAGTCAAATGAGAGAGACCACATGCAAACACTCTGTGCAATCAAGATCAACATAAAGTGAGCTCAAGATCATCTCAGAGGGAAGGCACCAAGATGAAGGAGGCCTGGGAATGTCCTCATGCAGAAGAGAAGGAAGCCAGAAGACAGAAAGGAGGAGGGAGAGAATTCCAGGAATGTCCCAGGAACTGGTGGGAGACAGAGGAGCAGCAAGGAAGGGAGTGTCACTGGATTGCAGCCCATGTGGGGATGGGGAGAATGCAGAGTGTAAGAAGACTGGACAGGTAGAAAGAGGTCAGTTTATGAAGGGCTTTAAAAGCCAAAGGATTTATCTTTGGTCCTGTATGTAACATGGAGTAACTGGAATTGAAAACATTGGCTGATGCTATGAAGACTGGTGGAACTATGAGGAACTGAAGGAACTTCCTGTCATAGGGCTTGGGCCTTCTGGTGAAGTAAGGGGTTAAATCATCTGCTCTAAATGTGGGGGAAGGGAGGGCAGCTAGGTGGTGCAGTGGATGGAATGTCAGTCTGGAGGAAGGCTCATCTTTGTGAGTTCACACTTAGCTGTCTGACTCTGGGCAAACTTAACCCTGTTACCTCATTTTCTTCATCAAGAAGGAAATGACAAACTATTCTGGTATCTTCTCCAAGAAAACCCCCAATGGGGGCATGAAGAGTGAAATATGACTGAAAAATGACTGAACAACAAGTGTGGGGATGGGAGCTGGGAGAAGACCTGGGTCCTCACAGGGGAAAGGAAGTCTGAGAAAGGACATCAAAAACACAGAATAAAAAGACTGCTGAGCTATACTGAGGACCCAACTGAAGCTATGCCCACAGAATGACAGGGCATGAAGTCAGCTTTCCTGACACTCTGCAGTCTGAGAACAGGGATGGAAAAAACAGATAGTGGCAGGTGTCCAGCACTGAGGATCAGCAAATTGGAAAGAGAGGGAAGGTGAGGCTTGGCAACTCTGATTGGACTTGGGTTTTCTCAGTTAAGGAGAAAGACCTTTGGACCAGAGAGAACAAGACTGAGAATGGCTAAGAGTTGACAGTCAAGAAAAGTAGAGATAAGGAGGGGAGTGAGATGCCTGTGTCTAGATATTTCCCCCATCCTAGGGGAAGGAAGGAAGGAACCAGCAATTGTGTCTACTATGCCATTGCCAGAAATCTTGAAGAGGTGGTTGAGAACAACCATAGGCCCGGCAAAGGGCCTTCAAAAAAGAAGAGTCTGCAAGTCAGTGAGCTCATCTTTGGTTCCGGATATAATTCTATTAAAGAGAGGGTTCCAGAACATCTAGATAAATGAGAGAGACCACAGGCAAATACTTTGTACAATCAAGATCAACACAGGGTAAACTCAAGATCATCTCAGAGGGAAGGCATCTAACATCTAGAAATGGAAACTGATCACCAGCAGCTAGCCTGGCTACAGACTGTGCTCAGCTAACTTGATGTCCCCTGTAAGGTTACTGGCTATGTACTTTGGCTGGCTCTTACGTGTAGTCACATGTTCCAGTGTCTCCTTGTTAGACTATAAGATCTCTGAGAGCAGGGACGGTGGTAACTTTTTCTTTGGGTCTCCGATGCCAAAGGCAGCACCCTCCTGGCACATAATGGTCCTTTAATAAATGCTTGTAGGGTGCTTGATGTCATGGAGACTGCACTGACGGCCTTGGCTTCTGTGTTCTCTGAATGGCCTTCAACTCAGTCGTGTTTCCAGGAAGCCTGAAATGTAGCTGTTTCTCCATCCAATAAAACCACTCATGTTCCCAGATGGCTGCGCATCTCAGTGGTTGGAAATGTTCATAAATTCCTTGTTATGCAACAGATTTGGCTAATGTGATGATGGAAGCACACTTTCTTGGATGTTCTACTTACCTCTAATTTTTCCAAGTCTGCAGTTCCATCTTAACAAGACCTGACAGTTTAATCAGGCAAGATGGGGCTCGTTTTCACAAGAGGGCACGAGAGGTCTGCACATTTTCTCATGAACAGATCTGGGAATTTCTGCATGTGGCTCAGACATCAAATTTAGAATCTAATTCTGAAAAATACCTCAGCAGCCTCTAGGCCATCCCGTCTCCCTGAGAACCCAGACATGAACATCCCTGAGAAGGGGTCACAGCCTCTGCTTGAAGTCCTCCAGGCAGGAAGGAGGAACAAACAGTCAGGTGGTCAACAAGTGTTTACTAAGCACCTATGGTGTGCCAGGCACTGTGCTAAGCACCGGGACACAACAGTCCTGGCTTTCAAGGAGCTCATGGCTACTGGGGAGACGACACACAGATGACTCTGAGCAAACAAGATGTACACATGATACACTGGGGTCGTCTCAGAGAGGAGGCACTAAGATGAAGGAGGACTTGGAAAGCTTACATGAAGAAGCTGAGACTTCACCTGAGACCTGAAGGAAGAGGAGAAGGCAGAGAATCCCAGGTCAGTGATGGAGATGGAGTGGTCTGTGCAAGGACCAGCCAGGAAGTGAGTGCCCCTGGGCAGAGGAGTATGTGTGTGAGAGGAAGGAAGTGGCTAGATTTTGGAAATGCAGGGGGTGGCCAGGCTGTGAAGGGCTTTGGATTCCAAACAGGCATCTGGCCAGGGCTTTAAGATCTTCATGATGCTCTACAGAAATTAACTCATTTGGCCTCACACCAAGCCAGGGCGGTCGATCCAGCTGATCCTCCTCTGAGATCTGGCTGCGCCTCTCCATCTTCCTACTTCATGCCTTTCTTCCTCTCTGGAGGGTTCTCCTGACTTAACTCTGTCCCCCAGTTTACTTGGCTTCCTCCATCCTCGGCTCACACCAGCTTTTTCAGGAGGCCTTTCCCTGTTACCACTCTCTAAGTATGCAGTGTTACCTTCCATCTTTACCGTATGTATTGTGTATGACACAATCACGTGCAAGTCGTCTCCCCACTCAAATGACAGCTACTGGAGAGCAAGGGCTATGCTTTTGTCTGACTTTGGATGCCCCAGTACTTAGCCCAACACTCAGTGTGCAGTAAGCATTTGATGATTGCTTGTTGACTGACTTACTGACTGATTATCTCATCTACCACCTTTCCCCCACCTCTTCAGCTAGGAATGATAACGAAAATACCAGCAATTCCCTTGTTCATAGAAAGGGAACATGGCTTGGTCACTCACGAGTTGTGAGCTGCCCTCCCCACTTATCCCCCATTTTATTGAAATGTAAGCTCCCTGAGGGCAGGGACTATCTGTTCTTTTGGCTTTGTATCCCTAGCACTTGGACTAGTGCTTGGTCCACAGTAAGTTCCTAATAAATGATTTTCATTTATTCATGCAACACAGTTTCTCTTCTAAGGGAAATCCATACTGATTTTGGACAGCTCCAATTCTGAGAAAGTTCTTTCTTGTAATTAATTGGAATCTACCTCTTCACCATTTATAGGATCATGGATCCAGAAGGGATGCCAGTGGCCATCTGATGCAATGCCTTCATTTTACAGATGAGGAAATAGAAGCTTAGTGGGGTTGAGAGACTATCCCCAGGTCTAGTGAAATTTGCCCCCAGATCCACAGCCTCCTGAGTCAGTCTCCTTCCACATGACAGCCTGTCATATATTGAAAAGAACTACCACGCCCTTCCCATCCTATGCCCCTCCTCCCCCAAGCCTTCCCTTCTCCTAGTTAAATGTGATCTGTTGCTTCAACCACTCTCTATATGACATGATCTCAAGGCCCTTGGCCATGCTGCCAAGTCTCTAGTTTATCAAACGCCTTCCTAAATATCCTGGCACCCAGAGCTGAACATACAGCCCTGGATATGATCCGATTTGGGCCTCCTGAATGCAGAAGTGATATCACCTTCGGATTCCTGATGATTGTGCCCCTATAGAGGCAGCCCCCAAATTCCATGACCTTTGGGGGCTGTAGATCACACTATTAACCCATTGAGTTGGTGGTCACTAAAGTCTCAGTTCAACAAGCAGTCTCCCTGAGCAGGGTGCTGGAGATAGAGAGAAAAGGCAAAGGAGCCTTGCCCTCAAGAAACGTACATTCTAATGAGACTGAGAATCTAAATGTTCTGAATGCCAGTGCCTCACCTCCAAAACTCTAGGGAAGGCTCAGGAAGTGACTACCCAGAGACCCATGAGTAAAGTGTGGAGCCCATTTACAAATAGCTCAGTTTTCAAATTCATGTCTTTCCTGCTGTACGTCTTCAGTAATGTGAGCTGATTCCCTCTCAGCAGCTTTCTTCGAATCTGCAGATAGATGACAGGTCAAATCATATTTTCTTCATTGTGGAAAATGACTTTCCTAACTCTAGAGCACCAATGTTGGGACCAGGCTGCCCAGGGCAGCCTCTTGGGGTCTCCCAAGGTGGCCCCACCTGCCAACACCTCACATTGTCTCCACCTTGCCTCTCCTCCCAAAGACTAGACTGATTCATCTGGCTACATATTCATTTGCCAAATCTTAGGCTAGAAGGGATGCTAGAGAGAGTGCTGGGATTTAAGTGAGAGTGACCTGGGTTCAAATTGTATCTTTGATGCTGAGGCCTGGAGTCAGAAAAACCTAACTTCAAATCTGACCTTAAAAACTTAACAAGTTGTGTGATCCTGGGCAAGTCATTTAATCTCAGTCTGTCTCATCTGGAGAATTGAGATAATGAGAGCACGCACCTGCCAGAGTTGTGAGGCTTTGAAGAAATAACATGTCAAGCACTCGGCAAACATTCAAAGGGCATGAAAACATGAGCTAAAAAGAGAGGTGATAAGGGGCTGTGTCCTGTGCCCTTGGGAGCAGCAGGTAGCCCGCAGGTGGAGGGTTGGAGGTCCTGTTCCCAAAGGAAATTGGGAAGCTTGGCAACATAAATATGGACTTTGTTGGCATGCAAAAGCATTCATCTCCTGGCCATAAAAATGGCATTGAAAATGGCGTCTGAGTTCTGGACACTTGTATTTCTGTGGAATTTTTAGGCACTGTGATGGTTTTTCTATTAGAAGTACACATCTATAGCATTAACTCTGTTGTGGAGCTCAAGGGAGAAGGGAGGCAGCATCTCCCTCAAGGTCACCCTGAAGCAGCTTCTGCACTAGGAGGGGGAGCTGTGTTTGATCAGCGGCTCCAGGAAGGCAGCTCTTTTGGCAGGGCTGGCAGAGGAAGATTCTTGGCACAGAGGTCTGAGAAGAAGCTGCATTTCTGCAAGAAGCCTCTTGGAATGGGGCTGCCAGAGGGGGCGAGGGGTGTGGGGGAAGAGGAACCAGAAGTACTGCATCCCTTTGGTTCATTCCCATAATGGGACACTTCATCTTATCAATATGAAAGCAACCAAAAATGAGTGGGAGATTTGGAAGCAACAGGCATGCAGAGATCATTCTTTGCTCTAGGCAAATGTGGTTTCTAATACTTGGATTTTTTGACAGAGTTCCTCATAGCCATGCAATTAATTAAGAGCTCAAAGCACAGTACAGGTAAGGTTTAAGAATGCTACCATATCCATGTGTGTGTGTGTGTGTGAGAGAGAGAGAGAGACAGAGACAGAGACAGAGACAGAGACAGAGAGAGACAGAGAGACACAGAAAGATACAGAGAAAGAAACAGAGAGTGAATGAGACAGAGAGTCAGAGAGACAGAGACAGAGAGGGGGAGGAAGTCCATTAAAACACCGTAGCATATTAAATAAGATGCATGCAGACATTTGGAATAGGAGCTAATTTCCTCCCCTTTTCACATTTTTCAATCCCTCACTCTCTCTCTAAGTTCTCCACCTACTCACCCGCTCACCTACCTCCCTTGACAAATGGGAAACAACCATGCCTACCAGGGCTCATGGCACCAATTCTAAGATAGGCATGATGAGATGGAGTCACATCTAGCAACCTCCCAGACCTTAGATTCCCTTTCCACACATTTGTCCTGGGAGGATCCCTGCCCAACAGGCTTTCATCTGGTTGTGGCAAAACATAAGAGTGTTAGGCTTGGGGTGAGTAAGACATGAGTTTAAATCCTTCTTCCAACACTTGTTAGTTGAAAAACCCCTCCTTCTTTCTGAGTTTTAGCTTTCACATCTGTAGAATGGATATAATAATACTATTTAGAGCATCTCAGTCATAGGGTTATCCGTGGCTCAAAATGAGGTCAAACATTTTGTAGGGTATGCTTCCATTGTGCGCCAGTGATGTTATGATCTCATCATCATGGATACTCCCTCCCATGAGGTAGATTACAACCCATCCATGCCCATGTCTCTGTTCTTCTTATAAATCTAGCCTTTGGAATACATTTGAGGTCTTGCCACTGGTGAAAGCTTCCTCAAATACCTGAAGATTTTTCTCTACACAATAGTTTTTCTCTAGAAAATAAAAGGGTTTCAGTCCTCCACCCACCCACGCACTCCCACTCCCAGTCAACTTTTCTTATTTGACTTTCTTTGGAGAAAGGTCTCTGAGTTGGGTGACTGGCCGATCTCTAAATGAGGGACTTTCTCTCTATGCAGCTCTGAACAAAAGCCCAATTTAGTCAACACCCAGGAGAGAATGAGAAAGGAAATCAGAGAGATAAAGGAGCCCAATTTTTCATTTTCTTCTAGAGTCTGGGCTAAAGGATCTCTATGGGGTCTCCTCCATGAGGCCACCACCCTGTCCCAGGCAGCTGTGCACATTTAAACCACTTGCTAGAATGAGGTGAGAAATAGCTGTCCCCAGAGCTCTGCACCTGGGGGAGAAAATGGTGACTGATTAACCACTGGAAAAGGTTTCCTGTATCAATTCCAACCCACAGACACTTTGGGCAGGGGGGCCAGGGGGGAGGGTAGGGGGAACTTTCCACATGCAAGCTGGTACAGCTGGTGCTGGGAATATGAGGACAAAACAGTCCCTTCCCTGGAGGAACTCACATTCTGCTTTATATGAAGCACCTGGGGCACCCCACCATAAGAGCTGTACCTCATATGCAAGGTACATTGTGGGTCTACATGCCCTCAGAACCATGACTTGTGATCCTCCACTAATGTATTTCCTTTTATTATGCAAAGCACAAATAAAGACATTAGTGAAATACCAGAGTACAAAAAGTAGCTTTAAAATGTTCTCTCTCAGAAATGTGGGGGACATTCTTTTGCAAATATTCAGTCTCACAGTTGGAAGTGTAGACAAGCTATGGATGTACATGGCGAACAGGAATTACCAGGGTAAGTGTGGGAGTTGGCCCTGGGCCATTCACATTTTCTGGTGATGTTACTTTACTGCTGGACAAAATGACTAATTTTTTCTACACAACATGCTGATTATTTCATCCCTCCTTATGTACATTCTGGGAGTAATACCACATGGATGATGATTTGATACTGTGCATTCTCAGCCCATCTTATCCTCATGGGCCAGAGTTGGAAAAAGCAAAGTGCTTGGTTGTTGTCCTCAGTGGTCATACACTCATATCCTTGAGAGGTGTGTGTGAATTTATGAGTGTGTGTGTGTGAATGTGTGTCTGTATATATGTGTGTGTGAGTATGTGCATGCATGTGTGTGCACACATATTTGTGTGTGAGTATGTATATATGTGCGCATGCATGTGTGAATGTGTGTATGCGCACATGCACGTGTGTGTGTGCACACATGTTTGTGTGTGAGTGTGTGTGAATATGAGTATGCATTGTGTGCATGTGTGTGAGTGTGTGAGTATGCATGTGTGTGAGAGTGTGTGTACATTGTGTGCACATGTGTGCATGTGTGTGTGCATTGTGTGAGTGTGTGTTGTGCTTGTGTGTGCATGTATGTATGTATATGAGTGTATGTGTGTGAGTGTGTGCATGTGCACGTGTATGAGAGTGTGTATGCGTGTGTGTGTGTGTGAATGTGTGTATGTGTGAGAGAGTGTGTGTGTGTGTCTGTCTGTCTATCTGTGTCTGTGTGTCTGTATATGTAGGACTGAAAGAACACTGACCCTGTAATCAGAATACCTAGGGTCTAGATCTTGCCTCTGACACAACCTGTGTGACCTCGGACTAATCCTCTCACTTCCCTGGGCCTCAGTTTCCTCATCTCTGCAATGCTGAGATTAGATAAGATGGCCCCAGAGATCCTTTCCAGTTCTTGGTCTTGGTGGATCCTAGAACCTGGGGCCCACAGCATTCACAATAGATATCCAACAAGCCTACTCTCATCAACCATCACAAGTAGTCACCATTCCCTAGCTGTAATTTATCCTTGTTAAGTGCAAGAAGGGAGAGCCTTTGATTCCTGTCCAAACCCAGATGAGGGGAAGCCGTCCAGCTCCTCTCCAAATCCATTGGGAGGTCACATCTTTTGAATCAGATTTAGCCAAGTGCAGTCCTCACTCGTCCTTCATTTACACCTAGAGCTGCTAAAAGCTCCTTTGTCTATCATGATTTCCCAATGCCCTTTGTGGAAAATGAGTTTACGACGCAAGGTATGTTTTCACAGGTTCTGAAATGGTCATTGTGAATTTTGGTATTAATGGCTTGAAGGTCATTGGTCTTCAGTTCCATTCAGCCATATAATTTAAAAAATGCACAAGGAGACACACCAGGGTAGAGTGGGAAGAGCGTTGGATTCAGAGTCTGAGTACTTGGACTGAATCCTAATTGTGTCTCTTATATGTGATCTTGGGCAGACTGACTGACCTCTCTGGGTTTCAGTTTCTGCATCAATGCAATGAGGGCTTTGGACCATCCCCCACGTTAGTGCTAAATTACTGCTAAGGCCACATACAGAAATGGGGGACTGTAATTTCTAATTTCTTACATGGTCCCCATACAACCTCTTCTCCCAGCAACTATTGACCTTTCCTTCTCTCCACCTCTGTGTGGACAAATAGATAACAACAAGTAAATTGGACTGAAATTCGTATTTGATATTTCTTCCTAAATACCAGAGCTGTTAGAATTTAGAAAGGGCTTCACTTCCAGGCTCATCATTGTCTTGTTTTGGGAGTTTCTATTGTCGAGTCCCTTGCTTAATAACAATAAACGGTCTGAAAGCTAAAAGATGTTCATTGCTAATTAGTCACCAAGTCGCTTTATCAAACAGCTCTGTGAGAAATTCTTGTAGAAGCCTGTGAGAGAGCAGGATTGAGACTTTGTTGTTCAGTCCTGTTCTACTCGACAGGAGGATAGAAGTTTAAAAAAAAGGAAAAGGAAAGTTAGGAGAAAGGTGAAATAGGAGCTAGAGACACAGAGTCTCAAATTGGCAGGTCAACCCTTTCTTGGGGGGCTCTCAAGCCAAGAAGAGAAAACGGCCTTGGCCGAAGAGCCTAAAGAAACCTGAGACATCTTCTGGTCCCGCCCTTTGTTTTCACAGGGTCACAGAAGCTCCAGGGTGGAAAAGATCTCCCTGATCACTCCACTCTGGTGTAGCTATGGTTTGTAGGAAATATTTCCTGAAATGTCAAGGCCACATCAAACACATTGCAACTGCCACCACCTTGTTTCTGGTTCTGCCTCCTGGGGCAAAAGCCAAACCAATCTCAATGGTCCTTGGGTGAGAAAGCCCTAGCAGCACTTGAAAGGAGTGGTCTGAAGCTAAACATCTTCTCTTCCTTCAGCTGACCTTTTTCTATCA
Organism: Pseudochirops corinnae; assembly: GCA_028646515.1. Lineage (NCBI taxonomy): Eukaryota > Metazoa > Chordata > Mammalia > Diprotodontia > Pseudocheiridae > Pseudochirops > Pseudochirops corinnae. The sequence goes on from CM053589.1 coordinate 202,065,617, forward strand.
TGATCCTCCTCTGGATCAGGCAATCTGAACCATCTCCATTGATGTCCTTCCTATAATTTGGCACCCAAAACTTAATGGCATACTATAGGTGTGGTCTAACAAGGGCTGAAAACAGGAGAATTTATGTTCTGGACACTCCTCTCTTGATGGCATCTAAGACCACATTAACTTGTGGGAATGTCAATGAAACTGTTGACTCCTGTTGAGCTGGTGCTCCATGAAAGTTCCTAGGCTTCTTTTCAGAGGAACTACTGTGCAGTCCTGCCTCCCTTCTCTCATACTTGTGAAAGTGATTTTTGGAACCTCTCAAACAGAGGTCCCTTGGAAGTTTTAGGCAATTTCCTGAAGTAGGAAGCCAGGGTTTGATCTCAGGTCCTCTGACTAGAAATGCTCTTTATACTGTACCTTAGCCCTCTTTCTTGTTCTTCCCAGGAGTATCCCAGACTTTTTTTGTCCAGGAGAACTTGGTAACACCTCCTACTTAGCACTAAGACAAAGTAGCAAGACTTCTATTCCTTAGTAATGGATCACACAATTGTTGGAGGGTCCTTCTGAAATACAAGTTTGTCTTCCTCAAGGGTCTTTGGAATTTCCATTGGTCCAGGCTGCTTTTAATGTCTCTTCAATATGTTTTCTCCTTTATAAACATGTTGGAGGGGAGAGGGGAGTGGAGTTGGAGCATGATCCTTGCAGGGTGTGACCATCTTGGGGTCTTGCATTCCTATAGAAATGACCCTGATTGGTCTTTTCTCTTCAACCCACAGGAAAAGAACAATTCTTAACCCTCTGAACTCCCATTGGGTTGTGTGCCTTTCTAGTGGATTTTCTTCTGCCCTGTGGTGACTATCTTTGCCTCTCCCTTCAGCTAACCTGTAAGCTCACTGAGGGTAGAGTAACTCAGATCATTCCAAGGCTTTAAATATATTTTTACTTCTGCCTGCACCTAGGCCAGAAACCAATATGCAGAAGGAGTACCATTAATCTTAGTGGGTAACTTTAAATGCAATCTATTCCCCAAAGTGTTTATTAAGGGCCTCCCATGGGCAAAACATGATGCTATGTGCTGGGAATATAAGAACAAACTGGAAACAGAAATTTAAGTCTGATACTTGACACTCTTTCTCTCTGTCTGTGTCTCTGTCTCTATCCCTATGTTTCTCTGTTTCTCTTCTCTCTCTCTCTCTCTCTCTCTCTCTGTTTGTCTGTCTGCCTGTCTGTCTGTCTGTCTGTCTGTCTGTCTCTCTCTCTCTCTCTCTCTCTCTCTCACTGTAACCTCTACTAGAAGATGATCTTGGGACTTTGGTTCCCCTAAAGTAATGTCCCATTTGTCTTCTGCTAGGAGGGGTCTAGAGACCTCAGAGACATCAGTCATAATTTTAAGCCCTTTAAAATCTTACTGGCAAAATATTACTTTTTAACTTATGTGACTGAATCTCTCTGAAACAAGGCTGTAAAAGGCTATAAAATCTCAGAACAATAGGGATCCTTCCCAGCTTAAATGTTATCATCTTGTAAGATCCCTTTGATCACTGACGTCTGTGATTCTAGGCTTGATTAGATAAAAGTTCTCATGGCTGATTTGAGAATCATAAGGTTCTTTCTGTCACATAGATCAAAGGAGACAGTGATTGTAAAGCCCTTAGCACAGTGTCTGGCACGAAGTAAGTATTATATAAATGCTGCTGTTACTGTCATCACCATCATCATCATCACCACCACCACCACCAGTACTACCATCACCAGCACCACCAGCACCACCAGCACCAGCACCACCAGCACCATCATTATTATTATATTGAGATTAGCTTGGTCCAGTCTAAGTCCCATTGGAGGGAGAAACTCTCATCCCTTGGGGATATTTAGTTCCTTGAGATAGGCTGCCTCTGGATATATAGTCAGCATGACATCAGTCCTGTTTACAAATGGGTTAAGGTGTGGTTTCCTTAGGGCCCTCACAGGTGACAAAGAAAAGAGCTTGCATGCATGCCTGTCAATGTGCCAGCACAATGTCAAGTTTGGCAGGCATTTAATAAGTACCCAGGTAAGATAGCAGCTAGGTGGCACAATGGACAGAGCCTCAGGCCTGGAGTCAGGAAGACCTGAGTTCAAATCTGGATTCAGATACTTCCTAGCTGTGTGATCCTGGGCAAGTCAGTTAATCCTGCTTTTCTCAGCGTCCTCATCTGCAAAATGAACTAGAGAAGGAAATGACAAACCACTCCAGTATCTTTGCCAAAAAAACTCCAAAAACTCCAACTCTAGAAGAATCAGACATGACTGACAACAACAAAACAGATAAAAGAAGGGTTTGTGGTTTTTGTTCTTTTCCCATGCCAAAATACACACAGACACACTCACACACACACAATACACATTCATACAGAGACACACTCACACCACACATATACTCACATACACACATACATGCTCATACAATACACACTTGCACCATACATACACCACACACACACACATACACACACCACACACATACACTCACACACACTCACATACACACATACATACACACTCTCACACACACAATACACATTCACACACAGACACACTCACACCACACATATACTCACACACACACACACATACACACATACACACTCGTACCACACACACCACACACATACACACACATATACACTCACACCACACACATACACTCACACACACACATACACACACCCTCACCCTCACCCTCACACAGAGTTGTTTTCATGTTGCCTCCCTCCTTAGACTGTGAGTTCCTTGAGGGCAGGGACCGTGATTTTTCATCTCTTTGTATACTTAGTAATTAACACTGAGTTTGGTACACAGTAAGCACGTATTAATACTCATTGATGAACTGATTGATACAGATTGCTGTGAGTCAACCATTCTGAAATATATTAGTTAAATCCTCCAGCATCTGGAGAGGTTCATCGATTTACCCAGAGACAGAGGCAGTTTTTGATCTAGGTCTTTCTGACTCCCAGTCCAGTCCTCTATCCACTAGGCCATGCTTCCTCTCCCATCAACTATGCATTGATTAATTACAAGTCTGCCTCCATTAATGTCCTTTCCCAATATCCCATTATGGTGGGCTCCCAAGCCCTGGCCAACCAGCCTATTCTGAGAAGGTTTTAAGTCTGGTCCGAGGGATGGATTGTGGTCTGCTGTCCAAGGACCCTCCACCCCAGCTAAACTCTGAGGGGCTCATCAGTAAGCTGGCCCCAAGCTGATGGATTTTTCAGTCACATCATCTCTGTGAGACCATCACCTTGGTCACAGAAGGGCAGTGATTTTCTCCAGCATAGGGAATATCGTCACACAGTAAAATCACAGGTCCTTGCAGTATTATTGAAGATGATTGTTATATTTGGACTAAAGAATGTCTACAATCACCATAATGGCTCCCCCCAACTGAGCATTTGAAAGCTCATAATGTTCTTTCTTCTCTACTGCCCAGGAAGTGGGGCACTGAAGAGAATGCTATAGATTTAGAATCAGGTAAGCACAAATCCCACCCCTGACACTTGCCACTCAAGGGACTTTCAGGAAGGCCCCTAAGTTCTCTGACTCAGAATAGATGCTTCCCAGATCTTTCCTTGATGCCACACTGAACATCCATCTGGACTCAAAGAGAACCACTAGAAAAGTTGAGTTGCTCCTGGAATGAGATCTTGCTGAAATATCGTGTTTGGGGCACTGGAAGGTCAGAGTAGGAGGTCACAAAATGAGTGGATTGTCCTTGTATTTCCATGTCTGTCAGATCAGCAAATTGATTTCTGCTTTTTAGTTAACAAGTTCTGCCTTGATTCTAAGTCATTAGTCACTTCTAATGGATGGTCCTATGAACATGGGAGATTTCTACAAGTTCATACACTTCTGCATTTCATACATTAAATCCAGGCCCAGGTAGTACTTCAGAAGGCTAATGCCCAAGGTCAATACTTAAGCCATTACTAAACCAAATTGACATTTAGCCTCTAGAGAACAGAGGCTAGTCCAGGAATTTGCTCAGGTAGTACTTCAGAAGGCTAATGCCCAAGGTCAATACTTAAGCCATTACTAAACCAAATTGACATTTAGCCTCTAGAGAACAGAGGCTAGTCCAGGAATTTGCTCATTTTTGTCACCAGCTGGAACTCACACTGGGTCAGCTTCTGACTCCATGCCTTGGAATTCAGTACATGCTTCCCTTGGCCAAGAAGAGGCAGGTGCTGCTGGTGAGCCAGTCATCAGAGCCTGAATCTGCCTGATACTGCTGATTATCAACTACTCTAAAGAGCTTTCCAAGGTCCTGAAATATTGGAAATATCATAGGAATCTGTGCTTGCATCATATCCTTATTCTAAAGCAGGCACTCCATGAGAGCTGGGGCCAGGGCTTCTTTCAGTGTTGCATCTCCTCAGTGCCTAGAATTGTGCTCTTCCTAGTTGGCGCTTAGTAAATGTTGAATGAATGAATTAGTGAATTAATCATTCAAAAGGGTAGCACTGAGACCTACCTAACACTTCTATCCTGTTTCTCCCTGCCAATCCACTGGTTCTGCCTTGTTATTCAGTGTACTCATCACACTTGATCCTAACGTTCTCTGCAGTAGAGACTGTCATCCCTTGAGGGTTGGGCCCCTGACTAAGAAACCCTCTGTGTTCTCCCATCCTCCTCTTGGGCTTTTCCCATTACCTACAGTAATATACTCACTGATAAGTAAAGAGAAATACTCTCTTGGGACCCTCAATGTCAGCAGACATTAAATATTAAATAATGCTGAGCTTCTCTCTAACCTGGCTCTTAGCCATGGTTATTGGTTAATATTTATCAAGTGCGTATGATCTACTAGGTCTTTTCCCAGCCCAGTTTGAAGCTGTGCTTTAGAGTAGCATCCACATTCTGCAGGTTGGCCAAAGGGAAGAGGAAGGAGGAGAGGAAGCTGGGAGCTTCTTTGTCTTTCCCCCTTCTACCTTCAAAGTTCAGCTCAAACATCACCCTTTTCATGAAGCCTTCCTTTTCTGCCCTCCACAAGTTGCCATGGCCTCCCCTGCCCCAAATTAAGTAGTATTTATCCTACGTGAGCTTTATATCTTCTTACCTGAATACATGTTTTCTTGCCTGAGAGAAAGTGGTTCAGGAAGGTTAATGAAGGTTTCATTGTTGTCTTTGTATTCCTCAGACATAGCACAATGCCTGGCATATGATAGGTGATTAATAAGTGCTTATTGATTTGGGCAGGTGACTCTAAAATATCTAGGCTAAGCAGGGTGGGTAGTCTCTGCATTAATCTCACTAACTCCATTCACCTTGCCTAGCCTAGATGTTCCTCCCATGGTAAGGACATTTTCTCTTTGTATCTGATGAAAATCTCTCATTCCTTAATGTAAATGGGCTGAAATGTGCACAGTGGGTGTAAAAAGGCAAAGGCATCCTGCATCCTGATTTACACATAAGATGTGTTAGAGAAAGCTCTGTAGGTGGTATAGTGACTAGAATGATGGATGTGGAGTCAGAAGAACAAAATGCAAATCCTGCCTCATGCCATTAGTAACTTTATGAACCTAGGAATCAGTCGCCCACTCTAAATTTCACTTGTAAAAGGAGGCTCATAATAATACCCATCTCACAGGGTTGTTGGGAGGATCCAATGAGCCAGCACATGTAAAATGCTTTATAATTCATAAATTTATAAATAATTTATAAATTGCCAGAAAAACTTTAGCAATTATAAAGAGACCTTGTCAAGATCATGGATGATTGAAGGGAGGTATGCTATTCATGCAGTAAGAGGGAAAGATGCCTGGTCTTTGGTCCTGTGCAAATGTAAAACAAAGGGAGATAAGGTCTCCAACACACTGGGGAAATCCCCTGCAGAAGATGAGTAGGACCTGGCCAAAAATTGCATGTGATGAGAAAACGTGGAAAGCCCAGGACTTGCAGCAGCCAAAGGAGTCCTCACATCGGTTTCATAAAGATCCACGGAAATATCTGAATCTGCTCTTTAGCATTCCAACAATATCAAACCCTCCATTTTTAAAGGCAGCAATCAAGTTCCCTCCCCCATCCTTCCATCTCCCCAGATCCCCAAACTTCTCTTCTTGTTAAACAATCCCAGAACCCTTGACCTCTCCTTGTATATTGCATACTTCTCATCACTGTTTTCTGAGCTCTCTCCAACCTCCCCACATCCTTTTTATGCATTCATTACCTTCATCTCCATAAAACTTGGTGAAAAAGCTGAGCGGGGGAAGGCTTATAGGCACTCTAATAATGCCTGACAGGGCCTACCTGACTGCCATGAGCTGCTGGGTACCCTCCCCCACTCTCTTTGTACCCCAGTCAGGTATGCTGGACTTGACTGTGTAGCTACACTGCAGGATCTATTCTAGCTAAGCTAGGATTTGCTCTTCCCACAACAGGAACCATAAGAGGAAGCTAGAGCCAGAAGTAGCTCTCTGCCCCAGTCACTAAGAACTTTCCTGCCCCCAGTGCCCTCGTATGGTTGTCCTTTCTCCTTGCCTGGGTTGGCATTCAACTGGTTCAAATTCAACAAATGTTTCTTACATGTTTACTAGATACCAGACTCTACTGCCAATCCAAGCTGTCTTCTTAGATTCTGAAGTATGCTGATGGCTCACTCAATGCCTTCCTGAAGACCCACTCAACCCTAGATGAGGCCCTGTCTGCCCAGCTACCTGGCCCTGCTTTTCGGGACCTAACCATGTGCACACTGTCGTATTTCACCTGGTTCCAGTTGGAGTGTCCTTTCTGGCTTTCTTCTGGGCTCAGGCCAGTTTTGTGTTCCCACCTTCTTTCTTCCACCCTGTGCCCTATGTCCCAGATGCCTCCCTGGAGCTTACTTTTCACATGGGAACACAGCCTTCCTCATGGATGCAAGCAGAGAACCCCTAATGAGATCTTTCTGGAGCCTCCCTTGGTCTCCATGACACAAATACTGGAATCCCACAATCTCAGCATTGTCAGGCAGTATCTAGAGGTACCCAGAGATGGCTCAGAGACAACTAGCCCATCTCATTTTGGAGTAGGAATTTTCCTCAAGCATCCCCTCAAGTCGCCATCCCTTCCTGCTTGGAGACCTGCAGGGTCAGGGAGTCCACCACTTCTGAGGCTGCCCATCCCCCTAGTGAGAGCTCTCATTGACTGGAACATTTCCCTGATGTCAAGCCTTAGTTTGCTATTTTGCAAATCCCACCCTTAACGGTTCTGTGATGAGCATGTGTGGGCCTACACACACACACACACACACACACACACACGCGCGCACGCGCACACACACACACACACACACACACGAATGATGTATAATCTACCAGTCTTGGGCTTCTCTGGTTTTTTACCTCTGAATCATGATAGAAGAATATAGATAAGACCGGAGATAGATAGAGCATCTGTTTAGCACTTATTATGTCCCCGTTGGCCAATGAAAGGTCAATGAGAACAAATTTAAGTTTCCTTCCATATGATGACCCTTCAAATGCTTGAAGAGTGCTAACCTGCCCCTTTGACTCTTCTCTTTTCTGGATACCGATTCCCACTTCCTTTAGCCTATCCTTATATGGTATGAAGTCAAGGCCCTCCACCATCTTGGCTGGCCATGCTCTCAGAGCTAATAAGTGTCAGGAAGGTTCCAGTCCCAGAGCTCTCCTGATTTCTGGTCCAGCTCTCTTCCCAGCAAAAGCTCTGACTCAGCATACTGAGCAGCTGGGCTCAGACCCTACCTCTGATTATCAACAGCTGCATGACCCTGGGCAAATAATTGACCCATCTTGAATCCATATCTGGATTCAATGGCCACCAAGACCTTTCCTAGTTTTCGATCTATGACCTCACAATCCTTCTGCCTCTAGCAAAGCAGTACCTTTGTAGGAGGGAAAATTAGCAATCCTCTCACTTTGTAGATGAGGAAACTTATGCCTGGAAAGGGGAAGGGACAAACCCAAAGTCACCAGGCAATGAGGAGTAGAGCCAGGATGGAACCCTATACTTTTTTTTTTCTTATCCCACTTTGCTTTTCCCCAACTTTTGTCCTGGATGGAATCTCCCAGTACCAGCCAGGAGAGCCTCCATATCACTTTTATGCAAAAACCAGGAAGAGCCCTTCAAGCATCTACTTGATATTAAATTATTTAATTTCCATATGCAAGCACACATCTTTCACACTCTTCTCACTGCCACAAATTAAGTGGTCACATTGAAAATTCTTAGACCAAGTACCACAGGTATAACTGGATTTCAAAATACTAAGGATGAGAAGTACAAAAGTCCCATTGACTCAGATGCTCTGCTGCAAAGGCTGCTCATCCTGACCCAACACACTGGCTAAAGGGGACATTCTCATCATTGCATTTTCAAGTCTACACCCATCATGCAAAGAACCAACATTCCAAAAGACTGTATTAAAGTTCATGTAGAAAGTGGAGAACTTATTTTGTGTTCAAGGCTGTGTTAGATGGTGAGGGGCACAAAGGAGTGAGGATAAGGCCTCCATGCTGCTTCCCAATCTGCTCCTCACTAAGCCTCCACTACGCAGACCATCACCTCCATCTCCTCCCCACCAACCACGTGGATTCAGTTCTTGAGTTCCTTGGCTCTGATGGGTGAGCTATTGCCAGGGCCTAGACCTCCATGCCCATTCTGCTCTACCCCATTCCCACCCATGGGTATCTTCTCCTTCAAACTCCTCTTTAGGTATTATCTTCTTCCATTAGAATGTACCTCCTTGAGGGGATCAACTCTTATATTTGTTTTAACTTGCATCCCTCTCTCCCCCCACACTCTTAGTCCTAGGCTTGGGACATGGGAAATGTTGAACAGATGCTCTATCGATCTTCAGTCTTCTCTGGGTTTTTCTGTCATGGTTCAGGGGTGAGAAACCAGAGAGACCCAAGCCTGGTAGATTATATGCAGTGTGTGTGTGTGTGTGTGTGTGTGTGTGTGTGTGTGTGTGTACATGCTCTTTAAAAAGAGAGACAGAAGGTTCTGGAAATGGCAAGCACCACATAAAAATAAGATGGAGTATATTTTAACAGATGAAGAACAATTGGTTACCAATGAAAGAGTTATTTCCCACTCAACTGTCTATGAATAGTCAGACCACTATCGGGTTGATGTAGTGCTTGTTACGTGGCTTGCTACAGAAAAGATCATCATGAATAAATTAATAGAAAAAAACAAAACCGAGGAAATCTGGCTTGCAATTGATCTATGTAAACAAGTTATTGATACTGAGAATGGGAAACGGATGACACATCTGTTGAACAAAACATCAGACATTAACAAAGACTATAACCATTTTTAAGAAAGTTTAACTAATGTATCAACTGCCATGATGAGGTTGATGAAAGATCCTAGAAAGCTCGACCATCAAACGCTTGATTTCCTTGCCAAGCAGAGAAATATGGCAGCCAAGAACAACACCAGCTTAAAATGTAAACTCATTTGTAAAATCTGATGGAGAGAACAGCAGAAAGTCATATGCAGAATCACCTTCATAAAAATGAGAAGCAGTGGAAGGAAAATCAAAATTATTGAAAGCTTGGCAAGAGACACAACTAATCCAAATCATCCCTCAGCATTTACAAATGAAACCAGGAAGACCCTAGATGAAATATGAGAGGGAGGGATGGACATATAAAGACTGCTATAATGAGGAAATAGAAATAATGCCAACCAACAAAAATGAGATGAGCAGCTGTACTAGACCAAATATATCCAACCAACATCTGTAATCAAGGTGGTGCAATTTGGGGGCCCCCAAGGACCAATGCTCAATATATCTAAAAAAAATGGAGGATAGCAAAAACTTGGGGAGAAAATCACAGACTTTCTGACTACAAAAAAAAATACAACTAAGAAACAGGCAGTTTTTTTCATGACTTCCAAGCTTCTTCTGGACACAAAGGTCCATCTTTTAAAATATCCAGTCTTCTGATTATGCCATATATTAGTAAATCATGGAATAATACAGTTTCTGAAGAATTAAAGTTACACAGTCACCTAAAAGACGATAGAGAGATATCTGGTGGGTGTGAGTAGATTGCAACATATTGCCAATGGAAAACTGTATGGGAGAAATGGTGTAAAGAATACCATTAGAAAAGATGAATAACCAGAAAAGAAAGTGTGTTTGTTATATAGAAAGAGCAAGGGGTAATCAATGTGTAGTCTACTGATGTGCCCACTGAATTCAATAGAATCACTGTAGCCCCTGTCAAAACCCAACCCCTGAGCTCTCCAGCCCCTGCCCAATTTACCAGGGCTTGAGTGCGTTTTAGCTGCAGTGTCTCCATCTGGAGAATTAGAAAATTATTTTGTTGATATTGTCATGCAGTACAAAGAAAATAACGTTTCTTGAGCTGTATCGGGGGGAACAACAAAAGTAGCTTCAGTTTCTACAGTTTGATACAGTTTTGCTATCACTGTACTTGTTTTTATATAAAAATTCTAAAAAGTCACAATTACTGTGTATTTTATCATAGAGAAACAGTGGGGTTTTGCAGTGTCCTGAATAAAGTACAAAATTCCAGAGCTCTGTGTTAAAGATGTAGAGAATAATTGTGGTGGTGTGGGCCGGAAGGGGAGTTTGCTTTCTCATTTAGCTTTCATTCTTCCCAATTAAGTTTGTGTAGAAATCACAGGGAAACTTGGGAGAGCAGTAGACTTTGTAGACTCACTTCTTGCAGGTTATTTTTCAATCCCCAAAATGGGTTTGAAGGGCCCAGGATCCCCATAGGGCTAGATGGCAAATACGGAGAATTTTCTAAACCTGAATGAGGTCTGAGGCTAAGTTGGATCTGAGGCCATGAACTCTGAACTGGAACTCAACACAGGCAGACAAAAAAATTAACTTTGACTTAACTAGGGATGCTGTCTTTTGTTGGTCCACCTCAGCTAGATGAGGTAGCTCAAACTTTTGACTTTAGAATAAAATACTGTTAGTCTGTCCCTGTCAGGGAGAGGCTTTCTTGTCACTGCATCTTGGCAGGTGACTCTACAGGGCTAAAGCTTGGAAGATACCAGCAGAGAAAAACCTGGCAACAATGAAAGCAGTTGAGAGCAAAGCCCCAATACCTCAAACAGAGATAGAACATCCAGCAGACAGTGTTATCTCTTGACACCCTGCAAAGAGTAGCGGCGAGTGATACAGTGGCATTCCTAAAGCACGTAGGCAGTCTTCCATTATCAGAGGTACAAGTTTCCCTGGCCATGCTTGTACTCGGCCACGTGTATTCCAAATGTGTGCAAATTTCATGCATTTTCTCTGGTCATACATGCTCTCTACAAACATGTTCTTCCCAAGGATGATGTGGAAACCTGTGTGAAAATGTACTCCACGTGAGCATAGGGGGAATCTTTCCTCACATTGTTATGCTTTTTGAATAAGTGTTTTTTGTTTGGAATAAATATGTCCTTGGGTTACATGAATACATTGCTGGCAGCTTACGAGCTATGGTTTTAAGTGGGTAATGACTTATTGAGTACCTCGAGCCTGGCTTTGTTTTTTTCTGGGGATGATCTACATATGAGGGAGGATATCATATGTGGCACATTTACAATGATATATTTAATGAAAGAAAGAGCCTGGTATGCTTCCAGTCAAAGATAAATAATTGGAAACAGCGTGGCATTTTGGAAAGAGCATGGGCCCTGAATTCAGAGGACCTTGGCTTGGCTATTTGCTAACAGTGAGATTGTGGGCAAGTCTCTTAACAATCGGAGGCTACAGTTTCTTCATTTGTAAGACTGGATATTGGGGCTAGATGGGTTCTAGTAGCTCTTCCATTTTTATATCCTAGGTATTGGGAATATTTTTAATCTCATCTCTCTCTACCATAATTTGTCCTTTAGAGACCATAATTTGTCCATCAAAAGAGTGGTTCAAGGGAAGGAAGCATTACGAGATCCATGCGACATCTCACAGTGATGCCATCCCTCACAGTGAAGCAGCAAAGTTTGCTCCAGTGCCCCTCAGGTCCTGTTTAAATAGATCTATAATTGGCCAGAAGTATGTCCAGGTCAAATTCAGGAGAGGAGTGTATTTGTGTGTGTTGGATGGGGAGGAGGGAGTGATTTGTGACCCAAATCTGCTTTCTCTCATAGGCAAATCCCAGAATGGTGGCAGGAGCCTAGTGCTCGGGACCTTGTCTTTCCTTTTGCTGGCAGATACTTTGTGAGGAAAAGCCCAAGAATCAGCTTGGCTACAGCCAATGTAGCCGGGGCTGAGGCTCTCATGTCGAGCAGAGTTGGTTGGTCAGTTTTGCATCATTCTAAACTCATTCTCCCTGAAGTCTAGCTGGGTAAAACATTTCTACTATGGATGCCCCACCCCCCTTCAGTAAAGACCATATAGAGACTTTTAGAATGGCACAATACTCTTCTGTGCAGATAGGAATCCCCCTTTTGTGCAGAGACTCTGAATTGTGACCATTATCCGGGACTCCTCTTATTCTCTCAAATTAATCTCTCTGGGAAGAAAACCCTGGTTAATGCAATCACCGATGACAGAATTCTACTCTTAAAGTTAAAAGGCATATCCTTCTTTATGAGACCAACTGATAAACTAATTGTTCCCAGGAACATACTTTGGAAGAGTATTTGCTAGAGCACAGACAAACCCCGTCCCAAGGCCCATTGTATGGGACTCTCCCTTTTGGTGGAGATGATGGCCATGCTCTGAGTGAGGGGCAGGGTGGAGTTGGTGAAAGGCAAGCCTTTTAGTTCTCTGTCAGGTTCCCTTTGGGGACCCTCCAAGCAGGACTCCCCTTTAACGCATAGTGAGTCACTTCCACCTTCCAGAAATAAGACGGAAGAAGCCCACTTCACGTTGCTGAAGGAAAAGACATGAGCGGAAGTCAGTGGTCTCCATCATGTCTCTCCCCCGGTTTGCTGCTCTCAAGACTCCAGGGAGTGTTCCCTTGAGTGAGATTCTAGCCGAGTTACTTTGCTGAGTTACCTGGATGAGCAGTGGAAGCTCTCCTTCCCTCTGTATTGGCTGGCATATGTCCTCCTATGTATACCTTCTCCCGTTTATGTTTTGACCCTTTAATGCAGTTCCTCATGTTGTGGTGACCCCCAACCATAAAATTATTTTCGTTGCTACTTCATAACTGTAATTTTGCTGTTGTTATGAATCGTAATATAAATATCTGATATGCAGGATGTGTTTTCATTGCTACAAATTAAACATAATCCACAGGTTGAAAACCCTGCTCTAAGGAGAGCAGAGGGGCCTCTGATCCCAACGTCCTGCTTCCCCTCCTGCAGAAGGCTGGAGATGTCAATCCACATACAAGGACAGTCCCTTGCCAGAAATGGGCCCTTTGACACAAGGGGATCCATTATTGTTGCAATAGAATTCACATTTAGAGCCGGAAAAGGACCTTCAAGCTCATTTAATGCTCTCCTCTCACTTTGCATATGAGGAAACTGAGGCCTCAACTGGGTCATTGACTTGCCCAAGGTCAGAATTAGAATCGGAACCCAGATCCTCTCACCCATGCTCAACCCCTTTGCATGGCCCACACGTCTGTCACATCAAAGCAAAGTGTAGCAATACCTGCACTAGGAATAAACATTATTCTTGGCATGGGTTCATTCCACAGACATTTGTTTAATGTCTCTTATTGGTGAGAAACTCTGGGAAGCCCGGAGGAAAGGGAGAGGAAAACATGAAAACACTCAGTTTCAAAAGATCAGCCCCCAGCTGGTCAGGCAGAGCCCCCGGTGGAGGGTGTCTGGATGGCACTGAAAAGAAAGAATCCTCTGCGGCAGTGGAGGGAGTGCACACATCAGCGAGATCAATCAGTCAGTCCAGAAAGCATTTATGCCTACTGTGTGCTAGGTACTGGAATTAAAAATGTTTTAAGTGAAGTAATCCCTGCCACCAGGGAGCCATCAGGGAGCCAAGTACACTGTAAATATGTACAAAATAAATGGAAGGTTGTTTGAGGAAGGAGACCATTAGGAGCTGAGGGCAGGGACAGGGGGAGGGACCAGGAAAGGCTTCCAACAGAAGGGGTGGTTGAGCTGAGTGTCAGAGATGAGACATGACAAGAAAGCCAGTTGGGCTGAACCCCAGACCATGGAAAGGGGAATACTATGTGATGACCCCATCATAGTAGGATGGAGCAAGGCTGTAAAGGCTAAACAGAGGACTTTGCACTGGATCCTTGAGGGAATAGGGAACCCTGGGGGTTTAATGAGCAGGGGAGATAAACTGATTCAATCCTCTCATTTTGCTTCTCTGTTTGCCTTCTGATTTCTACTAGAAATGTTGACTGTTCCATTAACTAGGGAAAAAGGAGCCATTTGAGGAGAGTGTTCTTGGGTTCTCTGTTTTGGATCAATTAGGGCGCAGCTCAGGCTGGTCAGTAAGTAATTTGAGGTTTGTTTTGTTGAGTGGACAGCTCTGTAAACTTGGCTCCCCTCTCTCCTGACTCTAGCATCTCCTTGGCCACATGACCTTCATTAGCCATGGACAGAGGATGGCATCAGGGGGACTCTGGCTTACTCTGCTGGCAGTGATGTGGTTATTAAAAAGGGCAGAGAGTAGCTGTAGACTTAGAACTCCTCTTCTCTCAAGCCAGCCCTTCGAGGGCCCTCAGCCAAGCAGGTGCTGCTCATGGTGAGCAGGCCCTGCACTTCTTCATTAACTAGGCAGCCAATGGCTGGCCCCTGGGGGCCGGAGGGCAGAGGCTCTGAATGCCCCTTCTGGAAAAAGCCAGGCCAGAGGCTTGCTCCAACTCCCCCTGCCAAGGGTGAAATTAGGATTCAGAACACAGCTCCAGTGTTTCCTGCAGTGACATCTTCATGTCATTTGAATACAGAAGCAGCACTGTGGCATCCGCAGCCCTCACTCCCAGGGCTAAGCACAAATGGGGAGGTTGGATTTCTGGCAACACCAGCCTAGGAGTCTGTGGCCTCTTCCTGCATCAATTATAAATGATGAGAACTTGTATGTAGTTCATTAAATAATTAAAATGAGTAGGAGGAGAGAGGGAAATGAAGCCTGATTATTCTATCTTCACCTATAAAAAGAATGAATTCAAACTTACTCTGTGTTTCTGGCCAGTTTCAATGACAGGATGAAGTTCTCAACTGGCCAGGATCATGTGCTTAGTACCCTACCAGAGGACCTATTGAGAATTATAGCTCAATAATCAAGACTATAGTCACTATGTATAGGGAAGGGGTTCTTAACCTGGGACTCCATGAACTTGGTTGTGAAAAAAATCATTTTTATTTTAACTAACCTTTGGCTTCTTTTGTAATTCTATGTATGTATTTTATTTTGTACATTTAGCTGATTACAATCAGGGTTCTGCAGATTTCAACAGACTACCTACCTACCTGTCTGCCTCAGGGGGTCCAGGAATCCAACAGGGTCCTAAAACCACCCTGCATCTAGGGGTCTATGCTTCTGAATATGAGCCCACTCCCAATGCCAACAGCAATCACTAACTCTCTAACACTGTAGGACATGTCTTTAATGAATAATAATGGCTGAAAAAAATCTCTCTCTCCAGCCAGGCTTATGACCAGATTCTCAGAATGAGACTAGGCTGGTCTTGGGACTACAGACACAACCCAGGGCTGCCTTCCCCCTCCCCCCCTTCTTGGAGGGGTTTCCAAGTTGTATTTACCTCACTGCAGCCTGCCTCCTCTTTCCGCTCATATGGCCACTGTGTGAGTTCAGGCCCTCCCTACCTTTCACTGGGATTAGTGCAGTTATCTGCTTGGTCCTCTTGCCTCCTGCCTCTTCCCTTTCTAATCCATCCCCCATACAACTGCCAAACTGAGATTCTGAAAGTCTAAGTCTAACCACATAACTTTGGCTCAATAAGCTTTGTGACTCCCCATTGCCTTTAGAATCAAAAACAATCTCATCTATTTTATTTTGCACTGATATTTAAAGTCCTTCTTAGGCTCATTGCTCATCAATATCCCTTGCACCCTCTGTTGCCTTGTTTCCATGCATGATGATATATTTCCTGCCTCTCTGTCTTTGCCCAGGCTGTCCTTCTGACCTCTGCCTCCTGGAATCCTTGGTTTCCTTCAAAGACAGCTTGTGTCCTATCTCCTACAAAAGGCCTTTCCAGACTCCAGTACATTTTCAGTCCAATGGGTAGTTCATTAAGGGTTTCTATGTCCAGTACATGCTACATATCTAGCACATGGTAGATATTTAACAAATGCTTGATGGCTGATTGATTGATCCCTCACTAGTATTGTACCCCTGACATCGTGTTGTATTTTAATGTGTACTTATCTGTATACGTATTGTTTCCCCTAATGAAATGGAAACTCCTTGAGGGCAGGGTCTACTTCATTTTGGTCTGTTTCCCTAGTGCCCATCACATAGAAGATACTTAATGAATGCTTGCTGCTTGCTGAATGCTTGCAGTTCTTCCAGCCCAGTAGATCTTCCAGCCCCTTGTAGATCTCATATTAAGCTAGAACAGCCTTCGAGAACTCAGAATCACTTCTTTCTGCCATGACACATTGGAGAAGGATGTGTTAGTGGAAAAACATGATGTTGTGTGGAGGAGTTAACAGTATCATCATTCCAAAGTTGGAGATGAAATCTGCAGTTGTTGCCCACACAAAGAGCTGAAGGAACCTATTTCATGAAAGAACTTTAACAGGGAGGAAAAGTTTCAAGCGTCTACACATTTTCAATGTGAGATAAACTTATCAGAGATACCTGCCCTTGGATAATGAGGCTAATAAAAGCAGGGACACAAGTACTGAGAGCCAGAGTTCCATGAAATGTCAGAGCTGGCATGTTTCTAAAAGGTAATCCAGTCCAATGGCCTCATTTTACAAAAGGGAGAACCAAGACCTGGAAGGAAAGCCTTTGTGTTCAGTAACTACAGTAGTAATCCCAACAACTCTATGTTCTATACAGTTCCCCTACCAAAGTATTTCTAGTGGAATTTCTTCATTAGAGAGCCATGCAACGATGAATCCTCCTATCTAGGTAAGGAGACTTCTCTCTTCAATTCTATTCAACTCAATAACAATCTGTGAAGTATCTTCTATATGCAAAAGCACATGGTGCAAAGTTCTGGGGACACAAAAATGACACAGAGTCTGCTCCATGGGAGTTTACGATCTTTTGGGGGGGCACAATACATACTTGGATGAAAATGATATAAGGCAGAATGTCTGGAATGGGGCAAATCTTCAATACAATAAACATTTTCTTAACTAAATGTCTACCATGTGAAAAACACTATACCCAAAGCTGTGGATGAAAAGGCTAAAATGAAGGCTTCTTTGCCCTTGAGAAACTTCTATCATCCCAGAGAACTTGTGCCCAAGTGGCAGAGGGAGCTTCACAGAAAACCTTGCCAGCCAGTAATTTATTGAGCACTTACTGAGTATATCACTCAAAACAAGAGTGATACTCAAAAAGACAAACACACAGTCTCTACCCTCAAGGAAAGGGGAAAGTGTCTAAGATACTTAGAAAAATGTTGAACTGAATGGGGTTACAGGGAAATCAAGGAAGATGGCAATGACATCAACAGAAAGGCAGAAGTTAGGAGACTGGATAGGTTTAAGGAGGAAGACAGTTTGGTCTGCAGTGTGTTGAATTTGCATTACCTGAGGGGCATTCAAATGAAGACATTTTAGGTGCTTACAAAGGTCTCATTTAAACCAAATATTCCAAATAACATTTTTGTGGCAGCAAAAAACTGAAAACAAAGTGACCGTCCATTGGTTGCAGGACTCAACAAAATATGTCATCTGAACTACCATAAGAAATGAAGGCTAGGAAAAAACTCAGAGTAAACAACATAGGCAAAGGCTACAACATCAAAGGAAGGAAGAATGCTGGAGGCTGTGTCCTTGGAGTGGTCAGCCTTGGTTCCAGAGAGGAGCTGAGGAAGTGAATCTCCCCACTGTGGCTGGAGAGCGTGAGAGACTATCAGAGTGGAACGTTGCATATGTTGCCAAATGCAGTCAACACTGGCTTCTTATTTTGAACTTTTTTTTTTCCTGTGGCACAAAGAAAGATTCACTTGAGGGCAAAAGATACAATGAGTGATATGGCTAGAAATAACAAAGATAGAAAAGTAAAAGGATCAATACAATTTTTAAAGGATGTTAAAAAGTCACCAAGAGAAAAGAGAATTCAGGAGGAAAGACTGGCCACTAGTATCAAAGGCTGGAGAAAGTTAACAAGACTTAGGACTGAGGTGAAGTCGTCAGACTTGGTTATTGGGGCATCATCAGTGACCTTGGAATCTGCAGTTTTACTCATATAGTGGGGACAAAAGTCACCAGGGCTTAAGGGTGAGTTGATGAGTGAGCTGTGATGAAGAAGTAGAAGTTGGATTTCTCTTTTTAGATGTCTGGAAGGAAAGAAAGTGGGGAGAGACAGTGAATGGGTTGTTTCAGGGTGACACAGAAAAGGTTTTGGTTTTTTGGACAAAGGGAACCTGAATATGAAGTATTTGCAGCAGGAATAAAGAAGGTGATAGAGAGAGAGAGAGAAAAGAAGAGAGAGAAGACCTGAGAATGAGGAGGAGCTGGGAGGAGGGATTTAGGGGACCAGGTCAGGGCTTTTAAATCATGACTTTCTCTAGTGAATTAACAAATTAAGTCTTTTTTTCAGTCATGCACATTTTAGTGTGATTTAACCTAATTAGTCGGCTTTCCTTCTAATATATAGGTAATATGATTTCCAGGAGGGAATAATGTTTATGGGAAAGGGAGGAGGGTCTTGTGGTCCAGCAAGCAGTCAGTGGGCACTGAGGAGGTAAGACTGAGAGAACTCAAGCACAGGGAAAAGATAAACAGAGAGGCGAGGATGGGCGAGTAAGGCAACATTCCCTTCCATGATTTTGTCAAAATGAGCTCAGTCCTTATTCATGTTATATTTATTATTATAATCCCAAAGCATTTATTAAGTGCTTAATTACACATACTCAATGCTGGGCTAAGCCCTGAACAAAATTCTGCAGAGACAAAGTTAGTTTCCTCTAGAACTTTTCTAAGTCAGATGGCAGAAGCAGGATCAGCCAAGGACGAGACTTAGAGGGAACAAAACAAAAATGGCCAAGCCAGTCCTGAAAGAACTGGGAAGCCTCACATCCCATACAAATCAAGTCAATGCCTCTGCTTTTCTTTGCCTTGGGGCTTCCGTCTCCTTTTCACAACCACACTCACTTCTTTGATAATTCCAAAAGTCGCCACTCATCTTAATCAGTCGAAAAGAAATGGTGGGGAAGAGTTTTATCTATCTATCTATCTATCTATCTATCTATCTATCTATCTATCTAACTATCTGTCTGTCTGTCTGTCTGTCTATCTGTCTATCTCTCTGTCTGTCTGTCTGTCTATCTATCTGTCTCTCTGTCTATCTATCTACATACACAACACACATATAATTATAATTACATACTACATTATAATATATATATTAAAGACCATGTGTGAAATTTCAGTATTCATGGGATGTTATTTTAAAGCTGGAAGAGACCCAAAAGATCATCTATTCCAACTCACTTCATTTAACAGAAGAGAAACCTGAGGGCTCAGAAAAGGAAAGAGACTTACCCAAGGTCACACAGCTAGTCAGTGACAGAAGTGGGATTTGAACTTAGGTCCTCTGACTATGAAATGCTTTGCAGCGAATAAATGTTCTATCAGTGCAAATTATTCCACATGGTTTCCATGATCCCTGAGAGCAGAACAAATGGTGTCTTTAAAATTCAGTTGGGGGCAGTGGCCTGAGCTCCTCTTCTGTGGTTAGTACTCTTTCCCCCATCATGACCCTTCTCCAGTCCAGTGCTCTGCACGGAGGCAGGGGACCGGATGCTTTAATTTATGTGCTTATTTTCCTGACATATAGTGGGGACAGAAATGGCAGACCCTTCATCTTCTCCCTGTGCATGCCGTAGGAAGCAGCCCTGTTACTTCAATAACCCCGCCCAGCTGGCCCCTAAGGAGCCTAAAGGATAATTGAGGGGAAGCTGGGGCACTTAACTAAAAGCATTGCTGGTATGGGCGTGAAAGACTACTTGAGAATAGTAGGATAGAGTCGTTAGACTACCGGTTCAACTAGATGGTGCAGTGAATAAAGTGCTAGGCCAAAACCTGGGTTCAGATCCTGCCTCATACACTTACTAGCTGTGTGACCCTGGACAAGTGCTTAATCTCAGTGTGCCTCAGTTTCCTTACCTGTATAATGGCACCTACCTCTCCGGGTGATTGTGAGGATCATATAAGATAGTATTTGTGAAGCTCTTAGCTTACTGCCTGGCATAGATTAGGTGCTTAATAAATGCTTATTTTCTTCCCCTGCTTCTAAGAGGGAGACCTATGTGAAAGTCAGTGAGGCAAGTTTGTGTTCCAGACCATTGGTCAAATTTTTCTGGGTGGTTCTAGGTCTGCAAGAACCATCAAGCAAGAGAAAGATCTTGGAGCAGAGGCTCTCTGGTCTGACCCAGCCTTTGTACCTTGACAGAATGCTCTGAACCCCCTCTCCCCACGTTTCCCTGATATCTTAAGATAATTCTGGAAGTTACAGGAGAGGTTTGTCTTCCAGGGAAAGAATCTGCTGAAAATAGTGGAGGACCTATACAGAGGGAGAACACCTGGAGGAGGGATACCTATCACCACAGGGTGACAGCTGGGGAGGGCACCAAGGTGTGCTGCGACCAGGCTCCCCACAAGGAGCTTTGGAAAGCTACAAGACAAGCCTGCTCAGTGCCTCCTGCTGCTAGCTAGAGAGAATTCCCATGGGTCCCACATTGAAGAATGGAGCACAATACTTGGGGCACACAAGACTCCACAGAAGAGAGATGCTGGCATGGATATCAATATTTTCCATGAGCTCCAGGGACAGCCCTAGTTCTTTTCTTCATTCTTGAAATGCTTCTCCCTTGAGCTTGCAGGGAGTATTGGGGGAAAAAAAAACATGATGGGTGGTAAAGTACAGGTATGGGGATGGGAGCAAGGAATCCTAAGCCCTTTGTGCCACTGAGGAGCCTCAGATACCAGAATCACGTCCCATTGTGGAAATGCCCAAGGGTGAAGGATTCTTTATCTTGCCAAGGCAGCCTGCACTGGCACTAAATTGGCCCCTTCCATTTTCCCTAAATCTACTGCTCCATTGAGAAAAACCTATTGAGAATGAACAAAGTTGCAGGACTCCTCACCATCCCTGAGGATGTGAGGAGGAACCATAAGGTGAAGGTCATTGAAATTCATCAATTTTATACCAAAACAGGAAGCAAATTGGAAAAGGGAGATGTTCCAAATCCCATTCTCTAGTGCTAAAACTGGGGAAATATGGACCCTTCCTCATTCACCCCAATGTGGTAACTCTGGAGGACCTCTGGACAACAATTCTGCCTCTGATCTTTTGGAAGCTTTCTGATTACTGAGTCCTCCCATCCTCCAGTGGGCTTCATTCAACAGACTCCAACAGCCTTGCAGCTCCCTCATAAATATTATCATCAACAGCAGCGGCTAACTCTTCTAGATCACCACTCTTCAAGCACGGCCAAGCATTTTACCCTCATTATCACTATTGTTCCTCACAACAGCCCTGGGGAGGAGCATGTGCTATTATTATCCCCATTTCATAGATGAGAAAACTGAGGCAGACAGCGGTTAAATGACCTGCCCAGGGTCACACAGCTAGTGTAACAGCTGGGGTCAGATTTGAACTCAGGAAGATGAGTCTTCCTGACTCAGGCTGGGGCTCTGTGCACTGTGCCACCAGCTGCCCCATGTCTTCCTGGGGGGGGCAGGCAAAGTATGCCTACTCAGAGAAGTAAATAAAGCAATGCTGGCATGAGAAGGCATCTCCCCATCTTCTCTGCAGAGGTGGGATCCCATGGGTATAGAACACTGACCACAATGTCTTGCTGAACTGGGTTTTTTTCTCCTCTTTTTTGTTCTTGGATAAAGAGTTGGTTCTCTGGAAGAAGGGGAAGGCCCACATTTTCAATCATGGGTAATATAAAAACAAAAGATGTCAGTAAAATGGGCTTTTAAAAGTAATATTGGCAGTGGAAGACGTTCTCCAACAACAGAGGGAATCTGAGGTGGGGGGTTCCTGTGTAGGAGGGGCCATTTGAGGGAGCCGTGAAGGAAGTCAGATATTGTCAAGGCAGAGACAGGGAGGGAGACCATTCCAAGCACAGAGCACAGCCTGCCCAAAGATAGTTGATGGGGTGGGGTGGGGCAGGGAACCAAGAACTGTAAGTAGGTCACTTTGCCTGAGATGAAGAGTGAGGGAGAGTGAGCCTGGGAAGGTAGGCTGGCATCAGATTGGCAAGGGCTTTAAATGCCAATCCAAATTCAAGATCAAGCCAGGATAAAGTAGTATCTGGATTTAGGTGCTTTAGCTCAGCCCTCAAGTAACTTTGAGGCTTTCCTCACTAAAATCGGTCTCCTTTCCTGTGATGACTTTAATGTAACTGTCCGAAGTGTGGATAGAAACCAAACTTGGCTTCTTTCTCTCCCCCCAGGTCCTATCCTCTCAGGGATTTTGGTCCTCTCTGTCCTGTAGCCTACAAAACACTGGTTACCACATCATGCCTTGCTGTGGGCCTCCTCCCCTACCTTGCTGGTAAAGCAGTCCTGCCAAATGCCAACCCAAGGGAGGAATGCTCAGGTGAATTTATAATCTTAATTAAATCTCCAAATAGACCCAACACAGAAAATCTGCTACAAAGCAAAAACACTTTGGCAGACAATGGCATCTTTGAGTGGCTAACAGGAACTTGGAACAAGCCCATCTCTAGTGCCCAGGTGTTCACCCATGTTCTCTTGACCCAAGGTGAACCTTGAAAGCTGCAAGGCTAGCCCAGAAACGGGACGTGCTGGTCATTTCCCTCCTCTCATCATTGCCCTCACAAAACCATTCCAAGCTCCCCTTTTCATCTATGTGCTGACCCCAGACACTGGTTGACTGCCCATCATCACCACAACATGAGGTCTTCCTGCTCGCACTTTTGTTCTGCAAAGGGAAGAGGAAAAAGAACAGATCTCTGGAGAAATTGTTCTAAAGGGGCTTCAAAAGGACCCTTCTCATAGTCAACACTTAGGGATTCTCAACAAGATAGCACAAGAAGAACCCTAGAAAACATGAGCTAAGGATGAGAACATGGACTTTTTAAGCTTCCCATTAACTATGACTTAACCATGATGACAGAGATAAGTGGCATCCATGATACCCTTTAAGGCTGCCAAGTACTTTGCATACGTTATCTCATCTGAGTCTCTGAGAAGTAGGTGCTATTATCTGCACATTATAGACCAGAAAACTGAGACGAGTAGCCTGGGTTGAAATCCCACTTTGGTCACACAGCTAGTACATATCCAAGGTGGGATTTGAACCCAAATCTTCTTGGCTCCAGGTTTAGCCCTCTTTCCATCCTTCCATGCTGCCCTTCCCCATAACTCTTGGTGTAATGTATTTCTACTTGACAATCATACCATAGCTGCATTAAGCAACTTGGCATTAGGGGAAAAAATCCTTCTCCATCACGTTGATATTCTGATTCATTCTGAGGCTCTTTCAATCCCTGTTGTGTTTGTTGTAAACATGCATACACACTCTTCACATGATGGCCATCGATACCAAATCATAGGAAAGACAACAGAAGCTAAACTTAGATTTGAATCCCCGCTCTGTCATCTGGCTCCTGTGTGACTTTGGGCCAGTCACTTAACCTGTTTTCTTCTCTGTAAAATGGTGGAGGGTGTGGTCAGCTGAGTAGCCTCTGGTCTCCCTTTCAGCTAGAACTCCATAATCCTGTGATCTCCAAACACTGCACACTCCATAGCTCTTTGAGCCTTACTCTTCCTCTAATGGCTTCATCTCTCAATGTTTTAGTTAGACTCCAACCCTGAGAGCATCTTGTGGGAATGGCTTGTCTTTGAAGCCTCTCACTTCACCCCCAACAGGAACATCCCCAGGTCAGAGGGTATGACTGCTGGAGATGGTCTGCAAACATCTTTTCCTGGGAGAAGCTGCACTCTGGAAAGAGGAGTGACAATGAAAGCATAGGGAGTAGGGATGAATGAACCACTTCATCCTGAGCATCTCCAAAGAGTCAGGAAGGATCCCAGACCAGGATCATGGGGTGCATATTCATGGGCCCAAGGTGGAGGGGAAGGAGAGAGGCCCATGAGAATGGCTAAGGGGGCTAGAACTGAGAGGGAAAGGAGGCAGATGGCAAAGAAAACTTGGTGAAGGGGGCTAGGTGGGGGTGGGGAAGTTCCCATACAGTTCATAAATATTAGGTGGATCTTCCAGGTTCTCAGTCATTGCATGGAAGCCTCTTAGCTGCTAGCAGGTCTCTGGGCTGTGCTGCTACAGAGCAGTAGGTACAGCTGCCCAGTGATGCTGAAGCTGTTGGCTCACATGGACTTTGTGTTCACAAACTGCTTCCTGTCCAGTATCTCCTTTGGCCTCCACCACCCCCACATGGATATTACAGGTTTTACTACACTCATTTCTCCAGAGGGGAAGTAACTTTTCTGGAATCAGAGCCAGGACTTGAACCCAGGATCTTCAGACTCCAAACTCAGGGCTCCTCCCCTGTACCATGCTTTCTCAGGTCATCCATTTACCTGAGATGAGAACCACCCTTGGGCTGCTTATCTCAGAGACTGGTCATGAGCAAAGTGCACCGAATGCTTTGTAAACTTTTAGGCCCTTACAGAGAGATCAGGAGTGAATGTTGTCATGACCAAAACCCAATCAATCAACAATTGGCCATGGAAGAATAAACACCAGCCAGACTGAAGAGTTGGGGGCCTTCCCTTCTCCCTGCCCCAGTCCAACAACCGGCATTAAGTTTCCAAGACCCATTGACAGCCTCCATTGCCCATATATACAACCCTCAGCATACAGCCCAGTGCAAGGCATTCAGTGATCACTTAATGAAGGCTTTTCTATTGAATTCCAAATGCTTCTCATCCTATTCCAAATAATGATTCAATTAGTTAGTGCTTACTATGTGCGAGGCCCTGTGCTAAGCCTTGGGGATAGGCAGAATAGAAGTGCCAGTGATGTGACTTCATGATGACTGGAAACTCCCAGTGACCAAGCTTCCTCCCTGCAGTCAATTCCTTCTCTAAAACCTATAGTCTTACATTTGTGTCTACACCATTGTTGCTTGTCCTTTCTTCTTAAAGAGGGCCATGGCATCTACAGTTAAATGACTTGCCCCGAGTCACACAGCCAGTATGTGTCAGAGGCAGGAGTTTAAAAGCAAATCTTCCTGGTTCTAAGGCCAGCTCTAAAAAAATGAAACAGCCTCTGCCCTTGTAGAATTTACATTCTGTGAGAGGGGCTGTAGATGAGACAACATATACACAAATAATTCTATGCAATATGTCTTCAAAACCAACATAAATGAATTGGTGGTGAGATTCCTAGCAAAAGATGGTGCTTGAGATGAGATCTGAAGGAAATAACTAATGCTCAGAAATGGAGGCAGGAAGGGAGAGCCTTTCTGGCATGAAGTTCAGTCAATTCTCCATTTCATGGGGCTGTTGTAAAATTCCAATGAAAAAACATGTCTACAGTATTTGGAACACTTTAAAGTGTTCCATGAGTCTGTTGCTGTCATTGTTCTTGGCTGCTTATATGCTCTGAGCTCAATTACATGAGCCTGCCCACAGAGAGCTTTACTTCCTGCACTGTAAGAAGCTCAATAATGGCTCTGAATTATCCTACAACCCCAGCTTAATTCCCAGGCCCCCTGTGATTTTCCTTAGCATTCTGTGACCCAACTTCAGATAAGAGCCTTCAGAAAAGTCTGTCCAAGTTAAGGGCATTGAAAGGATGCAGGAGGAAGTGGTTGGAAGTCATTTTAAAAACTAATCTGAAGGTAGATGAACCTAAAAAGCTGCTTGCTGAACCTGCTGTCATCTTACATCATTACACCAATTATTTTTAAAATTAGGTGATATATCAGGTGATGGGCAGAGAATGAGCTCCAGGCAGCCACTTCTGCTGCAGAAACTGGCTGGTGATGCTGTTCATGGATGATTGCAGTAAAAATGATGGGTCAGGGCTTACCCTGGCACATTGCCGATGACAGGGAGTACATTAGTGGCTTTAAGACATGTACAAAAGTGAAGGCAAGTACCATCATAGAGCAGCCCTGGCCCCTGTGAATGCTAATTCCAATTTTTCCCTTAATGAACTCAACTAACATGCATGATATGGGACAACTTCATCTTGTATTTCCAAGAAGACCCAGAAACTATTTTTTCCCTTTTTCTACCAGGACAAAATAGATGTTTAGACCTTTGAGAGAAAGGTGGGCATATATACTCATTTAACAGAGGGGGACCCTAAGGTCCAGAGGAGAAAAGCAAACTTCCTAGGACGACATAGCTGATTAGTTGGACCTCAACCCTGGGTTTCGGCTCAGGATCACTGCTTTAATGCTCTTTCTACTGCCCCTCATTACTGCAATTTATTAAGTTTCCATAAATCTTCCCCACAGCTCAACTAGTCAGCCCTGGAGGTGGCCAGGGCTAGGGACATGAGTAGACATAAGACCAGTGGATACAGTAGTGACTGACAAGCACCACCTCTGACTTGGACCAGCAGGGTTCTGGAATAATAGAACATTTATGCCTCTAAAAACCAAGGCTAACACTATATAGATCAGGCTGTGTCCAAGCTGGAGGGTATGTCTGAAAGATCAGATCTCCAGCTCAATAAGCCAGATTAAGAGTAATGTCCAAATAGCTTTCTCTAATTCAGAAGGGCTTTGGAACTTCCAGCTCTCATTCATGATCACCAGCTGCTCTGGTGGCTCTGGTGAGCCAACCATTGTGCTATTGAAAGCTCCTATTAGCCAATATCTCTCTTAGTTGTCTCCCAAACATCACTGCATCAGTGTGCAAGAGTAGATATATCTTATAGTGCTGCCTACATCCTTGAACTATTACTGGGGCAGAAGACTTTAAGGTATTACTTATAATAATGGGATTTCTCTCTGTTCTAAACTGAAAAGGTGACAATCAATATGAAGTACAGACAGCTCATCCAAAAATATGCACAGGGTCTTGTGAGTAGCTTGACTTCCAACCCCACCTCTTACTAGCTGTGTGACATTGGGCAAACTCCTTGCCTTCTCTAAGCCTTGAGATTTCATCATCAGTGAAATGGAGGTTGACTTAGATGACTTTTAAGGTTCCTTCCTACTCTATACATATGCTCTGACTGAAAAGCTTGAGCTTCCTGGTGATGTCAATACCAATACAGCTGAGCCTCAATGGTCTCATCTATGAGAAAGTTGGGTCATAGGATTCTTCTAGCTCTAAGTCTATGACCCCATGAACCTATGAAATCAAGGCAATGCACTGGTATCTTGTCAAAGCCCCTGAGGGCCACTTAGGTCTTACTCTATCTCTGAAAAATATCCAAAGCACTGAAAAGCACTGAAGTTGGCCACAATTTGTAGCAGCCTTTCCTTCTTCTCAATCATTCTCAATCTTCTCAATCATTCATCTTTATCCAGCCCCAATGCTAACTACAGCTTGCTACTTTCCCTGGCCATGGTGCTGACCTTGTCTCTAATAACAAGGCCAAAACACTGGACTGGATCTAAGGATATCCAGAGGTCCCTTCTAGTTCCAAGGTCAATGAGTTTATGAAAGGGACAAGAAATGGATCTACCAGCTATTAGAGATTCATCTCCCTAATGTTTGGAACCAGAGTAGTGCTATTTTGAGATAACGTGAGAGTTTTTATTTCTAAGTTTTCCTTTTAGAAATGCACAGGGCAAGAGCTTACTCTGGTCACTTCATACTCAGAATCTTCTTTGAAAATAACAGAGAAATAAATTGATATCATATGCTGAAATCAATCCATGTTCTCATCATAAAATACTAAATTTGCCACAAGGAAGTCAATTTGGACCTTGCCAAATGAATGAGGAATCCCACCAATGAAGTGTGGCCTAGTGGGAAGACCACTAGAACTGGAGTCAAGTGACCCAGGTTTTCTACACTTAGGAGGTCAATGCCAAAAAGAAAGATCCTACAGACACCAAGCTATTCTATGTAACCTTCTTGGGGGATGAACTTTTTCTCTTTTGTCTTTGTATTGCTAGCTCCTAGGAAAGACTTGATACCTAGAAGGCATTTAATAAATACTTGAGTTTTATTGCATTAAATTGTATTGTACTTTATACTTCAGATTATGGGAGCTCTGGAGAATTGAGAATAACACCAACAGTGAGCCAACCAAGCCCAATTCCAACCAAGGGGTTCAAATCTTTCCCTTTTAGGGGAACTGTTAGGTGGTGTTGATGCTGAGTGACAGGAAGGATTCTTTTCCATGATATGGCTCTTCTTGAGCACTGGTGTGAAAGCCCATTTCCAGCATATAAAAGGAGAGAATGAGGCTGATTAATTGGCAGGGAAGTAAAACAGATTCTTCACAAGAAAAATCCACATATCTTCACTATGGCAAGTGATACTTTTTACTCAACAAACTAGCAAATTTGAATTTGTGCATCCCATTCACACAGAAATTTTCATAGGTGCATATGGGGTTTTAGGATTTAGAACAAGATCTTAGAGACCATTTAGTCTTGCTCTCTTATTTTACTGATGAAGAAACTGAGGCCCAGAGAAGAAAAAATAAGCTTAAGGTAAGAAAAGTTAAGTAACAATAATAGCTAGCATTTGTCCGCTATTATTATTATGGTTATTATTATTAATGAAAGCTAAGACAGACGAAGTTGAAGTGACTTGTCCAGAGTCACACAGATAATAAGCATCTGAATCAAGATTAAAATCCCAATATTCTGACCCCAAACCATGGGGCAATGATCAGTTCTTTCTATTAGAAGACACAAGGAAGGCTACCACAGGTCAAGCTGAAATTTCATTTTGTTATTATTTTTCAGGGGACTTAAAATTATTTTGAAGCGATTGTAATTTTATATATACATAGCATTGTCAAGTTTGTAAAGCACTTTACACATACTCTCTCATTTGAGTTTCATAACCACCCTGTGGAGGAAGGTCCTATTATTCCTCCCAATTTTCAGCCCAGAAAAACTAAGTGATGTGCTCCAGGTCACACAGCTAGTACGTGTCAGAGGCAGGATTTCATCCCAGGTCTTCCAAATTGCAAGTATCCTCCCTCTAGCCCCTAGATCATGCTGGAAGGAGAGTAATGCCTTCAAGATAATTAGAAAAGTTTGGAGAAGGAATAGGTGGAGCATTTTTCAAGGCGAGGTGGAGATTGGGGAACATAATGAGTTTTATCTTGGACATGTTACATTTTCAATGCTAATGAGATATCCAGCAGGGAGATAGTGATGTGAGACCAGAGTTCAGGAGAGAGGATGAAGCTGGTTAAATATATCTAGATCTGGGAGTCATTTGTGAAGAGATGGTAATTAAACTCATGGGAACTGATAAGGTCACTGTGAGAGAAAGAGAGAGAGAGAGAGAGAGAGAGAGAGAGAGAGAGAGAGAGAGAGAGAGAGAGAGACAAAGAGGGGAAAAAGAGAGAGAGAGAGAAAGAGAGAGAGAGAGAGACAAAGAGAGACAGAGAGAGACAGAGAGACAGATAGAGACAGAGAGACAGAGACAGAGACAGTGATCTGGATGGTTGACTGGTTGTTCTATATTCTTAGCATTAGTGAAATTGTGAACTATTATGTCATAATGGATAAAGAATAAGTCTCCAAGGCAGGACAACCTGGATTCAAGTCCTGCCTCTGGCACATCCTGGATAGCTGACTCCTGTCAAGTCATTTCATCTCTCAGTGCTCTAGGCAATTCCTTAAGACTATAAGTTGGAGAGCAAGTGACAACCTGCATTGGTGAAGGAATTTTTCGCACCAAGATATCTCTACACCAAGGAAATCACAAATCCAATCCCTATTCCTATCATGGTACATGTAGCAAATCACTGATCTTTTTAGATCTCTGAAATATAGCTGTGTCCCACTTATTAGTCAAAGACCAACTTTCTCAAATCTGCCAGTTTAAAAGGTTAGAATTAACTGACCAGATTGGGATGGCAACCCATGATGTTCAATCTCCATGTCTAATGGAGATGAGTTGGCAATCACAAATTCCCTTTGCAGACATTCCCCAAACTGATTGCTCTAGTAAAGGCTTGATTGGAGACCCAACTCTTCTAAGTCAACCTTAAATCTTCTGGCTGAATTATTTTTTGTTTTTTCTGAAAACTGATAACAAAAGGGCAAAAGAGAAAATTTATGTCTTTTCCCAATGTGTCAAGGAGAGACATTTGATATGGCAGCCTTGCAGTCTGGGATTATGAAAACAAATGTAATTTTGGAGAGAAACAGGTTCATCCTGCCTGTATTTTCTCAGCTTTCCAATATGGTTCATCCCAGAAAATCAATTTCAAATTGGTCACCATCTGTCAGTATCCTTTGTAGAAGGGCAACCCAATCATGAAGAAATGCATCCCTACCCTGTCCGCAATGGAGAGAATTCAAGTGGAACTTTGAGGTACTCAGCTAATGAATTATTGTAGCCCTTTGATGAAGGAAAGGAGTTAGAACAAGAAACTCAAGGCCCATTTTTTTCTTGGCAGTTCCTTTTGCATTAACCACATGAATTTCAGCAATATTTTCTAAAATTATGGTCCTTTTGTGGTTTTAATACTATCAGATTCACCATTTTTTATATGCCCCCTCTTCCAGACTTCTACCACTATAATATCAGAGGGACAGAATTTTAAAACTAAATGGGACCTTGGAGATCTTCAAGTACAACCTCTTCATTTTACAGAGGAATAAAATAAAACATGGCCCAGAAAAAGGAAATCACTTGTTCATTGTCAAATGTCTAGTCAATGGCAGAGACAGAAAAAGGGCCCAGCTCCCTTAAGTTCCAGTCCCACATTCTCTCACCTCTACCTTTCTACTCAGTTCTCAATAAGCGATGTGGTTAATTTGCTTTTTTTTTTTTTTAATATTGCTTTGGAATTATTAACAACTTTAGCAAAGTGACAGGTGAAAAAATAAACCCATATAAATCCTTGGCATTTCTATATATTACCAACAAAGTCCTGCAGCAAGAGATAGAAAGAGAAATTCCATTTTAAATAACTGTAGACAATATAAAATACTTGGAACCCTATCTGCCAAGACAAATCTAGGAATTATATGAACACAACTATAAAAAACTTTTCACACAAATAAAATCAAATCTAAAAAATCAGGAAAATATTAATTGCTCATGAGTAGGCCAAGCCAATATAATAAAAATGACAATTCTGCCTAAATTTATTTATTCCGTGCCATGCTAATCAAACTATCAGAAAATATTTATAGAGCTAGAAAAAAATAATAACAAAATTCATCTTGAAGAATGAAAGTTCAAAGATATCAAGCGAATCAATGAAAAAATGCAAAAGAAGATGGTCGAGTGTCCCAGATCTCAATCTGTATTATAAAACATTATTTATCAAAACAATCTGGTATTGTCTAAGGAATAGAATGGTGGATCAGTAGAATAGATTAGGTACAAATAACACTATGTAAATGAACACAGTAATCTAGTATATAGTAAACCCAAATATCCAAGCTCAACAAAAACTCATCATTTGACAACTGCTGAGAAAATGGGAAAATACTGTGGCAGACACTAGGTATAGACTAACACCTCATGGTCTTCTCCAGGATAAGGTCAAAATGCTTACATGATTTACATATGATGGATGATACCATAAGCAAATTAAGAGAGCATGGAATAGTTTATCTGTCAGATTTATGAATAAGGGAAGAACTTGAGACCAATGAAGATATAGAGAGCACCACAAACTGTAAAATAAATAATTTTATTATATACAATCTGAAAGGTTTTGCACAAACAAAATCAATGCAACCAAAATTATAAGGAAAGCAGAAAATTGGGATGGGGAGAGAATTTGCAACAAATATCTCTGATAATGGCATCATTTCTCAAATATATAGAGAATTGAGTCAAATTTATAAAAACACAAGTCATTCCTCAATTGATAAGTGATCAAAGGATGTGAACAGGCAGTTCTCAAATAAAGAAATCAAATCATAGCCATAAGGAAACTTCTCTAAATCACTGGAGTTTTTTGCTTTTTTTCTTTTTCTTTTCTTTCTTTCTTTCTTTCTTTCTTTCTTTTTTTTTGGAGAGCGGAAGGCAGGGCAATTGGGGTTAAGTGACTTGCCCAAGTTCACTTAAGTGTCTGAGGTTGGATTTCAACTCAGGTCTTCCAGACTCTAGAGTCAGTGCTGTATTCACTGTGCCACCTACCCACTCCTCTAAATCACTATTGACTAGAGAAATTCAAATTAAAACAACTCTCAGGAACCACCTCATCCCTATCAGATTGGTTAATATGGAAAAAAGGAAAATGTTGGTTGGTGGAGGGAATGTGAGAAAACTGGGACACAAATGCACTGTCAGTGGAGTTGTGAACTGATCCAACCATTCTGGAGAGCAATTTGGAAATATGCCATAAGGGCTACAAAACAACATATACTCTTTGATCCGGCAACACCATTGCTAGGTCTATATCTCAAAGACATCCTCCCAAAAAGGGGAAAGGATCTATTTGTGCAAAAATATTGACAGCTGTTCTTTTTTTGCAGTGGCTTAGAACTGAAAATCAAAGGGATGCCCTTCAATTGGGGAATGGCTAAACAAGTCATGGTATATGATTATAATGGAATGTTATTGTGCTATAAGAAATGACAAGCCTGATGATTTCAGAAAATCTTGGAAAGACTTACATGAACTGATGCATAGTGAAGTGAGCAGAACCAGGAGAATGTTGTACACAGAAACAGCATATTGTCTGATGAAGAACTGTGAATAATTTAGCCATTCTTAGTGATACAATGATCCAAGATATTCCCAAAGGAATAATGATTAAGCATACTACCCATCTCTAGAGAAAGAAAGAACTGACACTGTTTGAATATATATTGAAACATGCTATTTTCACTTTCATTTTTAAATTTTATTTGAGTCTTCTTGTACAAAATAACTAATATGGAAATGTTATACACAATTGCACATATATAACCTATACCTGTTTGCTTACCATCTCAGGTAGGGAGGAGGTAGAAAAGGGATGGAGGAAAAGATGGAATTTGGAACGCAAAATTTTAAATAAATTTTTTAAAATTACCTATTCCATTTGTCTTCTGTTCTCTTCAGATTCAGAAGGTTCCCTTTAGAACCTTCATGGAAATGCCCAGATAACCCTGATATTTTTTATAAAGTAGAATTAGCATTTCAGTTAATTCCACATCATCTAGTTTGGGAAAATCACTCAGATCTTGTATCATTTCTTTGTACTTGATCTTTATTTTGGTCATACAGTTGATCACTGCATATCCAGGAAGAACAAGGGAAAAAAATACACAAAATTTTAATTTCTCCTTCAGATCGAGTTATGCCTCAACATACAATACAACATGTTATACAACATATAATATAACATAATACAACATAGGACCTTTACATTTAAAAAAAATGACATGATTGTGCACTAAAATTTTGCTATATCAAAGAATTAATAACACGATTCATAGAAGTTTCATTCTACCTCTAAATCCTGTAACATATGGTAAGAAGCTTGACCAAGAAGGTCCAGGCTATAGGTCTCTTTTTCCTCATCCTTGATCGGACTCAAGAATTTCTAGTTTCAAAAATTGCCTCTAATTTTTCTTTAAATTACAAATCTCCCTGGTGACTTAAAATAGGATTTGAGTAATAAATAATTTATTATATATTGTTCAATGTATTTGTTCAATGATCTTAAGTTACTCTATGCCACAGAAGCCCATATTTTAGCACCATAGAACTCTATGTCAAGTGATAACAAGGTAAAGTTCAAGGCTGTATATGAAGGAGGAAAATGTAGGTTGGCTAAGCAATAAGAATGTAAGATCTGTATGGCAGCTGTCTCTCCTTTCTTCCCTCAGTAGTGATTCAGAGTAGGAGGAGACCATCAAACTCACCTAGTCCTGATGGTCTGAACAGGTGAAATGATGGTCTGGATGTAGATGGGGAAGAACTCCAGTAAGGCAGGTATTCTTAGTCCAACACTCTCTGGAACTAAAGGGAAGGGGCTTCCAGAAAGATGGCCATGAGAGAGATTGGAAATAAACTCTAACCCTCTTCATCATCCCAAAAGATTTGTACAAAAAGCGTTAAATAAACTAAAGAAAACAACAACCAAAAAAGAAAAAAAGGAAATCTTTGTCAAGATAACTGAGTGAAAGGTGACATCTAAGTTCAACCTCTTTCTTCCAGTTCAAAGTATCAATGTGTCAAATAGAATAAAGTAATTATAACAAGCAGAAAACAGGGAGTAAGTGTTCACAGTCATCTAAGTAAGAGCATCCAAAATAATACTAGATAAAATGATAAAAAATGAGAAAAGTATGCCGTACAGTTAATAATATGATGGAATGGAGGAAAATAGCTAAGACATCCACCATGAAAGAGGCTGCATGATAACAAATTCTGGTGAATGATAATGGAATAGTTGCAAGAAGTTAGCTCAGAAGAACAACAATAATTGTAAAGTAAATAAAGCATGGGTATTAGAAAAGAAAATAGATTTCACAAAGAAAAAATCAAAATACAAACAAGGAAATAGACAGTGTAGAAAATAAAAAGGAAATGTTATAGAAAATAGATGTTTTGAGAAAGAGGACAGCAAGTTTTGTAAAGAAAATAAAATACAAAGGAAAACTGAACAGAATGGAATCAGATCACTGGAAGAACACATGAGTTCAATATAACACAAAGTGACTAACCTTGGAGGTATACTTTACAGATATTATATAAAGATCACAGATGTTCCAGAGAAAACATGATAATTGTTTTTAAAAAATAACCTTAATAGCATACATCAGAAAAAAATAGTAGGAAATTGCCCAGAAGTCCTAGAAACATAGGATAAAGTACACAATGATTGAGTCCATAGCATGCTAAGAAAGAGAAATGCCAAATTTAACACAGTAAGAAGCATGATGGTTAGGTTTCAAAACTCCATAGTCCAAGAACAAATATTCTGGATAGCCAAGAAAAATTGTCCTCTTACTGAGGAAAATTAGTCCAACTCCATCATAAATAAAAGATCATAATTGTACAGTCTAAATGCTGCACTGCTGTCCTTGAAATATCAAAATAACAAGATGAAGGTCTACAGCATATTGGATAGATAGCCTATAGAAATTTATGGGAAGACATGGGCAAGAATCTTCCAGGATTTAAAGGCATGGAGAGGTTGCAATATGGACCAGTAGAGGGAGTGCACACTTTGATGACATCACGGATATATATATATACTTGGTATAAGTGTGTATGTGTGTGTGGGGGGGGGGGGGTAGGTAGGTGACACAGTGGATGGAGTACCAGGTCTGAAATTAGAAAGACCCAAGTTCAAATCTGGCTTCAGACACTTACTAGCTGTGTCATCTTGGGCAAGTCACTTAACAAGTCTCAATTTCCTTGTCTCAATTTCCTCATCTGTAAATGACCTGGAGAAGGAAATGGCAAATCACTCTAGTAACTTTGCCAAGAAAATTCCAAATGGAGTCATGAAGAGTTGGATTCAACTGAACTGACTGAACAACAACAAGAGGTAGGGACTGGGAAAACCTAAGGAGAGATTGTCCCAAACTACAGGTATTCTCTAGGATATATAATTGAGCTTCAAATTTGCTAAATGAACTAAAAATCATACTTCAATTGATTATCAATCTGCCTACTTTTCTAGGTCCTATAAAATAGATCATACAGTAAAGCCTCATGGCAATTACTATACAACTACTAATGGTTGTAATTATATAATTCAACAAACTGAGTTGCCCAAAGCATAGTGCTAAGCACTAGGGATATAAAGACAAAAGCAATATAGTCCTTGCCTTGAAAAGTTCATTTATTTATTCATTTTTGCTTTTTGGAAATGAGAAGATAGGGCAATTGGGGTTAAGTGACTTGCCCAAGGTCACACGGCTAGTTTTTTGTGTATGTATTAAGTGTCTGAGGTCAAATTTGAACTCAGGTACTCCTGAGTCCAGGGCTGGTGCTCTACTCACTGCACCACCTAGCCACCCCCTTGAAAAGTTCATATAACAACAGCAACAACAATGACTGCTCTTGTGTTGTTGTTGTTGTTGTTGTTGTTGTGTGGCCCAGAGGCAGCAAAAACAGGACTCTTCCCCAAAAATCCTAGCAAGTTCAGAAAATACCAAAGTGGGGATTTTGGAAGGCCTGAAAAGTATTTAAACAGGAAAAACCCAG
Organism: Pseudochirops corinnae; assembly: GCA_028646515.1. NCBI lineage: Eukaryota > Metazoa > Chordata > Mammalia > Diprotodontia > Pseudocheiridae > Pseudochirops > Pseudochirops corinnae. Next base: position 202,101,917 of record CM053589.1, read on the forward strand.
GTCCAGGAACACTGAGGTCTCTAACACTCTTATCCAGAGATTCCAAGAGAGCACTGAAGAGCTAACACTCTGAACTTTAAAGATGGGCTAATCCCAAATGGAGGCCAGATCAGGAGCCTAGGTGACCTAAGCTGAAACCAATCAGGTTTCTCACTATCTCACCCAAAAGTACAACAGTCATAGATCTTTGACCCTGACTTAAAAATTCAATTCAGGAACTAAAAGACAAGAAAATCAAAGATTACACTGGCCAGTTTAAAAAGTTAATTACAAAGATTTCCCCTCCTCCCCCTCCCCCCCCCC
>CM053589.1:202102719-202162328 GCA_028646515.1 Pseudochirops corinnae
GGAAAGAAATAGAAAGAAAAGAAATAACTTAGAAGAGAAAGTGGTAAACTTTACTCAAGTAACAAACTCCCTGAAAAACAGAACAAACAGATAATTTAAGAATCATTGTTTTCCCTGAAAACCCTGATTTAAGAAAAAACTTAGACATTATATTTCAATAAATCATTAACGAAAACTGTACATATTGATTAGAATCATAGAGGAAAGTAAAGATAGAAAGAAAACATCAATCATTTCCTGAGAGAACCTCAAAAGGAAATGCCCCAGGAATTTTGTAGCCAAAACCCAAAGCCTTGACATTCAAGAATACTGAAAATACCCAGAAAGAAGAACTTTAAGTATGAAGGAATCACAGTTAGGATCATTCAAGACTTTGTAATTTCTATCATTCATGAGAGAAAATCATGGAATTTAATATTCCCAAATGCAAAAGTAAGAGACTTACAACCAAGAATACCTTACCCTGAAAAACTGGGACTAATCCTATGGGGTAAAAAAAAATGAATATTTAATGGAATATCAGACTTTCATGCATTTCTGATGAAAAGACTATATAAAGCTGAGTAAGAACTTTGAAATACAAACACAAGAGACCAAAGAATTGAAGGAGGTAATGTGATGCCAGTAATTGGAAGGAGCAACATAATGATGTAATGTTAATATTCTAATATGAGGAAAAGGAACAATTGTACTCAGAATCATAATGTCTTCAAAAATTATTGAGAGAATTAAAAAGAAAAAGAAAAACAAGATTTGGGAGTAAATTGGTTTTGTACTGAGAGCTTTAAGAAAAGAAAGTTAATGGAGGTTTACCCAAAAGATTAAGCTAGTGTAGAAAGGAAAAAAGGGAGTGGAACTTGCCGTTTTTATCACTGAGGTGTGTGAGAAGCATATAAAAGAACAAGTGGGAAGAGATAAGAGCTTCACTCTTATCTTAAATGGAGAAAGGAGAATTGAACACACACAAATAGTTCCATATTGTATCATCAAACTCAATAGAGAAGTAAGAAGGGATGAGGGAGGATGTTAAAAGTGAGGGTAATGAAGGTAGGGGAGAAAATGTGATAGTTGTGGTCTATAAATGTATTGCAATGTTATTATACTACAAAGACAATTTCAGAAAATCCTGGGTAGCTTAAACTGATGCAGAGTGATAGAAGAGAGAACAATATATACAAGGACAATAAAATTATAAAGAAAAACAACTTTGAAAGATTTAAGAACCCAATGCAATAACTCTATCTCTAGAGGACCAATGATAAAGTGTGTTACTCACCTCCTGGAAGAGAGGCGATGCATGCAAAGTACAGAAAGGCACATACATTTTGCATCATAATCAATGTAGGGCTTTGTTTTTCATGACTGCTGATTTGTTACAAGAGTATGGTTTTCCCCTCTCATTCAGATAATTACAGGGAGAGAGAACTTTTCAATAATGATGTCAAAAAGATGGCCATTAAAATATTTTTTAATTCACAGGAGAGAATAGATGGGAGTTCAGAAGGAAGCACAAACAATAAGACAGTTTTGAAAGTGATGTGCATAATTTTTAATATACTTTTTAAAATTAAATGCTATGCAATGGAGATGAATGGTTTCACAAAGAATCTTCTTCCGTGTTCTGCTGTGCATTTAGAAATATTCTTTTTTGTTGGGTTTAAGTTCAGAATACAATAAAACAAATTTTGAAAATCAATAATATTGCCTTAAAATAAAAGCCAGAGAGCAGATGGACATTACACAGGAAGCAAAATCATTTTGTGCATTTAGTTGAAGCATGATAGCATTAGTTACCAAGGCAGAATCTGATAAACACGTGACAAAGTGGAGGTGTGAGGGGCAGGGGGTAGAGTCTGAGCTTGGAAATTCACTTGCAAAGGATGAACTAACAGGCCTCTTATGGATAGGAGTGTCTGGGACAGAACATTCTCCTTCACCCCTAAAGATTCACAGCCATTGATTAAACTACCCTATTTGCACCAACATCATTTGAAAGTTTGACTGTGATCTAGTTATTTTGAACCTATTTTAGAGATTATAAGAAGATGGGAAAGATGTCACTGGGGCCTAGTTCCTGAAAGAGCTGCTGGCTGTCACAGTCCTGCTGCTTGGCTTGTAGTCCTCAGGCATCTAATTCCAAACTCATTAGAATTTTTCAAGAAAGTTTCCACTGTGTGACTCCCTGACTAGACCTGAATCTAACTGGCCCAGAGTTGGCAACATTTAGTGTTAATCACTCAGCTCATTGGTATTCATTTTCCCTTAAATCAAGCCCCAAGTAAGAATTGATTCCTTGCCCTGATCAGTCTCTGAGGACTGTACAGATAGACCAGTGAAGCGAATTTGGGTATTTCCTGATCTGCCCTGATATCATAAACCACTAGGATGACTCAACTGGTTACTTCCCAAGCACAGGTGATTTTTACTCGGTTTTCATAGTTTCTACTCATGAATGTTGCTTCCAGAAGGAGAGGAAGCTGGAAGCCAATTCTCCAATGGCTGGCTTCCAGAGAAAGAGGCAGAAATAGAGAATTTTTTTAAATGGGAAAGTAGCATGGTATAATTGAAAGAGCCCCAAATTCTGTTCTAATCCGGCCTCCACATGGGATCTAGAGTCAAAGGAGCTGGATTCAAATCCTGGCTTTATCACTTATTAGCTGTGTGACCTCTGAAAAGTCACTTCACTTCTCTGGTCTCCATCTCTGAAATGAAGCTAAAATAACCCTTAGTGGCAGTCAACGGTCCTGATTTTCTCCTGTGTTTTTTGAATCAGTTCAATGATGTGTCACCTAAAAGAATTCTTCATCTCATTCCATGAAAGATTCTTGTCCATGCCTTTCGTAAGGTCAGTCCTTTGTAGAGGATGGCTCCCATGTGCTGGAGGCCCTTCTTTGTTTGACTTCCTGGTAGTAACAGCAACAACAACCACAAGAAGTTGACCTTTCTCTGACGCTTTAAGGTTTACAAAGCTCTTGACTTCTATCTTACGTGTCCTCACAACAACCTCTGAAGTGGGTGCTAGTATTATCCTGATCTTTCAGTTGGAAGCTGAGGCTCAGGCAAGTTCACTGACTTACCCAGGGTCACATAGCGCCTAAGAGCCAGAGGCAGGTCTTGAGCCGGGTCTTCCTACTTCCAGCTTCAGTCCTCCATTGACTACACCACATTCCATATTTGAATGAGTGCAATTCAAATTCTCATCTGCCCAGCTGTTATTGCCTGGTCTTTTGGAGTGACCAGTTCACTTCTTTTTCCAATTGTCTGGGTCCTTACAATTGTCTTCCATGTTACTTCTTGCCCCTTTCCTCTCTCCATAGCTTTTTGGCTCATTTGTACTCCTTTGATTCCTTGGAAATCATTATATTCCCTGGCTCATGGCTCTTCTCCCTCCCCAAGGGAAGATGGGGGCTAAAAAGATGAGTCCTGGTGGCACTGAATATCTTGAGATCATTGAAGCGGCTGCGACCCATGGAACAAACGTAAACATGCAACATGTCTCAGTCTTTTCACATCCAAGAAGAAGGATTGAAGATGAGGATTTGGGGGGTCTTAAGTCCCACTTCCCTACACTTCTATGTTCTTTTTTTGTGTTTATTTTTGCTGAAGTCTCTGGACTGAAAAATTCTATTAACTTAATAGCATTATTTGAGTAAATACATGACAATTTGGCCTCCACACAACCATTGATCTCATTAAGGAAGTAAAACTCAATTTTCAAACAATTTATGCAAACATATTTAGTATAAATCATGGGCTTAAACAGTCTCACCTCCTGTTGCTAGAGCCTCATCCCTCTGAATTGTGGTTGCCTAAAGGAGATTTATGTACAGAGACAGTGCGTCTATTTAAATTGCATCTGCTGGAAACTGCCAAGCCTCTGGATTGGTCCCATTCCTCATGCTGAGTTGAACCCCTCTCTACAGTAAGAAAAACTATAAAAGTGGACATTCTCAGAGCTGGCACTGGACCTGGAGAGAGATCCATTCTGCTCCTAGGCAGCTCCAATTCTTCCAAAGGTTTTCCTGACCTCAAGCTTAAATTAACTCTTTGCAATTTCCACACCTCCCACTGATCACTGTCCTCTGAGGCCATGTAGACCCAATACAAGCTCTCCTCTGCCTTTCCACTGCAACATTGGCACAAACTGGTCTTCCCACAGGGCCTGCAGCTCAACCCTTGTCTTTTTGCTTTCTCCCCCCAGAAGAATGGAAGGGAGAACTCTCTTGCTTTTCTGCCTGTATCCCAGTGCTGAGTGTAGTTCTTTGTAGACAGCAAGCACTTAATAACTTCTTTTTTCATTCATTCACTCACTCACTCACTCATTGCATGCCCAGAATCATAGGATGACAGACTTCAATTGGTTAGGTACCCCAGAAACTGCTTAGTCCAACCAGACCTGAATAAGAATTTTGTCTGTAAGCTCCCTTCCTCAATTAGTGGTCATTCAGTCTCCATTTGAAGATCCCAGTGAAAGAAAACACATTGCTTCCCTAGTCAGCCCCATCTACTCTGGGACAAGGTTAATTTGGGACTAGGAAATGTTTTCCTTACATTAAACCTAAGCCTGCATTTCCATCATTCCTGACCCTCTGAAGTGATGCAGAACAAGGCTCAATATTCTCCCACAAGACAATCTTTCGATAACTTCCCACCTCCCCCCCCCACCATTCTCCTCTCTAGGCTCATCATCCTAAGTTCCTCCATACCACATGCCACCATCTCAGGCGCTTTCAGCATCCTGGCAGGCTGGTGCTTCTCCAATCAATCGGCACCATTCCTCAACCACTCCACCCAGACCTGAACACATCACTTGTCAAGCATAATTGATAATGTAGGGAATCAAGGCCAGTAAAGCAAACTCCTTGTAACTAAACTCATTATCTTTACCTGTGCATGTGAGTCGTGCATTTCTTTCCCATGCTGAATGCTCTTTGGGGGATGAGAAGATTCGGCTGTGGATCTGTAAAAAAAAAAAAATGTCCACCAATCTCACCAATCTGATGTTTGTTTACTGGATGTACCGTGTTTGGTCACACATGCTAGAGACTCTGGGAGAATGCTGTGCTCCTTCAAGGAGGTGCTAGCTCCAGAACTTCATGGACTTCTGTTCTTGTCTCTTATTACAACCCATAAATTAAAATAGGATGTCTGGGAGAACTGCAGGCAAACACTAGATAAAGTTCCCTAATCCATTAACACTGGGGAAGCTTCTGTCAGGCAGATTTTGTAGGAAGAAAAAAATAATGTTTTGTCATTTTCTACTTCTCATGTCTGCCCACAGTATTCTGCTCTCAAATGAACACACACTAGGTTGTTTTTTTAAGGATCCATTGATCAATGAATTCAAGATAGCCTGATTATTCAGGGCATTGGGTTGTTTTTTCTCAAAGGCATCACAAAATTAGGGGTGGTGGACAACTCTGTGACTTTGTCCCCCACTTTGGTGTTTCCATTGGTTTTTTCTTCTTGGAAAAAAATGATTCAGCAAAATAACAATTTTATGTAATGCATAGAAATCAATCAGCCAAACATTAAGTGTCTACTATGTACCTGGCACTATACTAAGCTCTGTAGACACAAAGGAAGACAAACACACAGTCCCTGACCTCAGTAAGTTCATATTTTAATGGGAGGGACAATATGTAAATAATTATTCACATAACATGATACATCTACTGAGTAGAAGAAAATTCATCTCAGAGAAGATACTAACCAGGACTAGGAAGGCATGGAGAAAAGCAAACTGCCCCAGCCTTTGCCAAGGGGCTAACACTCTAACCAAAGAAGGGAGAGGGGACATGCATACATAGTGGCACATGCAAAACAGATCCTGGGTACCTAATGAATGATTATGGAAATGAACTGAAAAGGATCCCATCTGAACACAAGTCACTATATACAGTAGCTTCCCCTCTTGATCTGCATTTTTAAGTGATGCTGTAAAATATCTATGATGTCCCTGCTTTCTTCTGCCTACACATCACGGGGACATGAGCAGGACAATATAGCTGCCTCTGTCACCCTTCCACAGCACCATCACCATCAACCACCAAGTCTCCAGTCATACCCTTGTTCTAGACATGATGACTATCACTGGTAGGCAGCAAAGGTTGTAGCTGATGGCTGATGTTTACATAGAGCTTTAAGGTTCACAAAGTGCTTTATGTTTGTGAAGGCAGGTGCTGCTATTATTCCCATTTTCCAGATCAAGAAACTGAAGCAGAGAGAGACTGAGTGACTTGCCCAGAATCACAAAGCTAGTTAAGTGTCTGAGGCAGGACTTGAACTTAGATCTGCCTGACTCCAGGTCCCAAACTCTATCATCTGGAGTCTTTTGGAGTCAAGAGAGACCTGGAAATGAATCTTCCCTCTGACACTTTCTAGCCAGTTCTCTAATTTCCCTGAGTCAGTTACCTTCCCCCTAAAATAGTGCTTAATGTGATATCCTGCAGGACTGTTGCAGAAATCAAGAGAGATTTTGCCTGGAAATTCAGATCTACAGATCACAGATCAGAGATTCTGAGCTAGAAGAGACCTCAAGGGCCATCAACTCAACCCCCTCGTTTTATGGATGAAGTAGCGGGTCTAGAAAGGAGAAGCCCCTTGACTAACATCTTACAGATAGAAAGCAGCAGTATCAGATTCAAGTTCAGGCCCCCAGACTCAGAATCTAGGGCTCTTTCTCCCATAGCACCATCCCTTAGTAAATGCCAGTAAATGATGCCATTCTATCTTTGGTAAGATATTCACTTAAGCAATGCTTAAACAACTTTAGCAGAGTTTCTTCAATGGAAATTGTAGGAATGAATGTGCTTTTGTTTCAGCACAGAAATAAAATTAAAATGCAGCACATTGGACCTGAGGTTGGAATTAGCATCTCATTTTTAAAAGGAATTTGGCAGAAGACAGAGTGTTACCATCACATAAATAACAAACCAAAATATGCCTTAAAGATGTTCCAGGCAAGGAATTTCTTTTGCATAAAAAATTCTAAGTTTCCTATTTTGTGGACTGTTGTCTCTGATAGTGGCAATTTTTTTAAAAATTTACTCTGTATATATCTGCATACACATACTTGTGTGTATTAATACACACACACACACACACATCTCAAGTCTTGGGAGCTAATATTTGTTGGATTTTCACATGGATCCTAGCCTCCTTCCCCAGAGTAATCAATGTGGAGAAAGCAGTGAGTCCAGGTCCTCCTGGTCTGACTCTTACTGGGAGGGTACAGGTGAATCGCAGTGTGTGACCCCTAAGCAAGGCCCGCACTCTTGGTTTTCTATAACCATGATTGCTCAGCTTTGGTACCATCTTCCTCAGACTTATGGTTGGTGGTGAGGCCCTCAGATACCACCAAAGGCCATGCACTTGTCAAGGCTTTAGTCCAAAGAATCCCCCAAATCTAGATCATTCAGACACCGTCTGTGGGGTCTAGTTAGTCCTGTGAAGGCACCTGGGGTTGTTCAATTACTATTGTAGGGAAGGAGGGGAAAGAGAGGAAGAAGAATCAGAGGATCAAAGGTTTGGCCATAGAAGAGACTTCAGAGGTCATCTGGTCCAACCTCCTCATTTTCTTTTCTTTGTTTTTCTTTGGGGTTAAGTAGCTTCCCCAAGGTCACACAGCTAGTTAAGTGTTAAGTATCTGAGGTCAAATTTGCATTCAGGTCCTCCTGACTCTAGGGCCGGTGCTCTATTCACTGGGCCACTTAGCCACCCCAAGCTCCTTATTTTCAAGAAGAAGAAACTAAGGTCTAGAGAGAGGCATGTCCAAGGTCACAGCAAGCTAATGGCAGATAGGGGACTCAGATCCAGGTCTCCTGGTTCCTCATCCAGAGCTCTCTCTACTGGATCACTTCCTGTGGGCTATGTGAGTTGAGGTCCCAGTTTAGTCATCCAATGAGTGACCATAGTCTACACATGAACCTGATCTCCCATGAGGTCAGACACTATATCTTATTTCAATTTGGAATCTCCACCAGAACCTAGCACTGTGCTTTGTACACAGTAGGTGCTTAATAAATGTTTGCTGAATTAAAAGCAAGCTGCTTTTAAGACTTTAATGGGTCTTAAAGCAGCTTGGGTTAGAGGAAAGAGTACTAGAACTGGAGGGGGTACCTGTGCTCAGATCCTGATTCTGCTAGCCTAACCTTGGACAATTTGCTTCATGTCCCTGGGCCTCAATGTTTTCATCTGCGCAATAATGCATAGAAGAGATGACTTTGGAAGTTGCTTCCAGTTCTAGACCTGTGATATGAGATCTCCTGGTTCTAAGTTCCTTAGAAAACAGACGTGTCATCAGCCTGGCATGATTCCAAGTTCTTCCAGAATGTTCAGTAAAAGAGGAAATGGTCAGATGGCCCAAGACTTGGGGAAAGCAGATCACAAAGAGTTCAGGGGAGTCCTAGAATCCCATGTATTTGTGGGTTCAGAATTTCATTCTTACCCATCTCCCATCTGTCTTGGTCTGATTTCCCTGGTAGCATTTAAGCCCATGGAATGCTATCTATTAATCCAAGACATACGGGAGATGCCCAAGAATGAAATTTTGAAAATATGAAGGGAAATAATTCCAAAGAGGAAGAAAGATGGAAGATGGATGTGGATGCACAGGGAACTCATCCAGTAAGTTAAGACTTTCTAAAATAAATGTATAAAAGATACAATCAAGGCCTAGTAGCAGAGGATGAATACAAGAGTTTGAAATGGTTCTTTAGAAACAGTGGCATGAGGGTGAAAGCTTAGAATGAGTTCAGGCTAGAAAGGCAAGATAAGGACAGCAGGAAGATTTCTTTTGTCCATACAAGGGGAAAAGGGAAGATCAAATAAGAACCTGGAACTTTTCTCAGGCTGGAAGGAACCATGATAACTGATAACAAGGATAAGAGAGAGAGGGTCAACTTGTCTCTTGTTCCTATTCCCTCTACCAAGGAGAGTAAGTAGTGTCTGCTCTGGAAATGACAAAAGAAATTGATGACAAAGATAAGTAAGACTCAATTAGTCAATTAACACTTATCCAGTGTCTATCATCTATCACCAGGTGCCCCATTACATGCTGAGGATACTTGTTTTTGTTGTTCTGCCACTTTTCAGGCATGTCCGACTCTTCATGACCCAATTTGGGATTTTCTTGGCAGAGATTCTGTAGGGGTTGACCATTTCCTTCTGCAGCTCATTTTACAGATGAAGAAACCGAGGCAAACAAGGTTAAGTGATTTTCCCAAGGTCATGCAGCTTGCAAGTATCTGAGATTGGATTTTGGATCTGCACTCAGGAAGAAAAGTCTTCCTAACTCCAGGTCTAGCACCCTATCCTCCGGGCTACTTAGCTACCCATAAAGATGTTTGTTGTTCAGTACTTTTCGTTTGTATCCAGCACTTCATGACCTTTTGGGGGTCTTCTTTGCAAGTAATGAAGTGGTTGCCATTTTCTTTTCTAGTCCATTCCATGGATGAGGAAACTGGCAAATGAGATGAAGTGACTTGCCCAGAGCCGGACTCCTAGCCCGGCACTGTCTCTATCCACTTCACCTCCCTGCTCCACTGGGGATAGAAAAAGCAACCAAAGACAATGCCTGTTCTCAGGGAGCTTATACTCTAATGAGGGAGACAGCATGCAAACAAATATATGCAAACAAGCTATATGGAGGACAAATAGGAAACAATTAAGGTACTAAAGAAAAGCCCTTAGCTGTCCTTGCTCAATTCCAGAAACCCTGGCAGATTAATGGCGTCCTTGGGTCCTGAAAGAACTAACTGGTTGATGTACCTTAGAGCCACTGTTAGTGATGTTTGAAAGATCGTGGAAATCAGAAGAGGTGCCGTAGGATTAGAGAAGGACAAATGTCTAGATTTTCAAAAACTGGAAGAGCAGAATTTTACAACTTTAAGACAGTGAACTTGATTTCTATGCCTGGGAAAATTCCAGTATAGATCATTAACAAGAATGTTTGGTGAATATTCAATTCGGTAAGCATTGAGCACCTACTGTGTGCCACAGCATTGTGCCAAGCACTAGAAAAGGCTTAGAAAGGGAACTGGAATTTAATTTAGAGAGGGAAACAACAATCGCAAAGAGCCAGCCTGGCTTCATAAAACATGGTTCATGGCAAACTGACCTCATTTCTTTTTTTGGCGCGATGACTGAATTAGGTGATGAGGGGAATGTGGTGAATATAGGTTACCTGAATTTCATCAAAACATTGATAAAGTATCTCATATCATTGTTACAGAAGAAATGAGAGGTGCGTTTCGAAGATGACTCTGTTAGCTAGATTCTGCATTTGGTGATTGGCTGGCCTCAGAAAAATAGTCTTTTGTTGAGGTCAGAGTTAGGAGAGCAGGTTCAAATGTGAAAGAATTTGCTTAGACAATTTTCTCCTAACCAAGGGGAACCTTACTGATACAAAAGCAGCAGGCTAGGCCTGGAAGAAGGACTAGCAATTTAAAGAGGGACAGGGGCTTGTTTTTATAAGGACAAGATAAGAGAAACAGAGGAAAATTTATGACCCAAGATAAGGGAGACAAGGAATTTTGTGGTCCAGGATAAAGAGGGAGTTTTATGGTATTTCAAGATAAGGGGAAGAGACTTTAGGATGCCCTCAGGTTCAGAAGGACCTCACAAGGTACTGAAAAGGCAACCCTTAATATTAACCCTTAGGACAGCTTTATATCCACATCACTTTCATAGTCCAATGTCAATGTGGCAGGAGGTTTCCTATGGAGTACTCCCATGAATTTATACTTGGTCCTTTGCTCCTTCCCATTTTTATTGGTGACTTGGACAAAGGCAGAAACGGTCCTTATCAAATTTGCAGATGACCCTGGAAGGAATAGCCAATGCACTAGATTACAGTAAGGAATGAAAAGGACCTTGATAAGTTCAAAGCAAGAATGTCAAACTTGAGAGGGAGAGGGGGTGCACCAGATTGAAATGTAATAGGGAAATGTTTTATAAAATAAATTTAAAATATTATATAACATCATAATGTTAATTTGTGGCTTTTAAAGTCAAGACAGACATAATGATTTTTTTATTTGACTTGACACCACTGGGCTAAAGCTTTGGGCTGAAACTAAAAGCCAATGGGGTTAAATGTAAAGTCTTATACTTGAGCCCAAAAAACAACTTCACAAGTTCAAGATGGGAGTTGGGAGTGGGAAGGTCTGGTGTAACATTTATATATGTCTTGTTCTGGAAAAATCTCTAAGGGCTTTCATGGCCTCCAAGTTCAATGAGTCAACAGCATGATATAAGAGACAACAAGGTAAAGACCATCTTGGATTGCATTAGCAGGAGCACAACTTCCAGGAATAGGGAGTGGTGACCCACTCTTATCTGCACTCATTGAACCTCATATGGATCATTGGACATAATTCTGTGTGCCACAGTTGAAAAAGAACATTGGTAAGAAGGACAATATCCAGAGGAAGGTGACCACCATGAGGAAGGGCCTTGAGTCCATGTCATAGGACAATTGGTTGAAGGAACTGGACCTTTTTAGCCTGAAGAAGAGAAGGCTCATGTGAACTATGATAGCTGTCTTCAGGTGTTCAAAGACCTGTCACATGGAAAAGGGACTAGACTTTTTTTGTATGTCCCCAAGAGTAGAACTAGAAGCTGTAGGTAGATGTTTCAAAGAGGCATCTTTAGACTTGATGCCAGGAAAAACTCTTCATTTGTTTCTTACCTTTCCTCCACATAACGACCTTTTAAATATGTGGACAGCTAGCTAGTGTTCCCTTCAAGCATTCTTATATAACAAGGAGCTGACCAAAATATAATGGGCTACCTTGGGAGGTGGTGGATTCTTCCCTCCCTCTCGAGAAGTCTTCAGGCAAAGACTAGATAACCTTTTCTTGTGTATGTCATAGAGGGCATTTCTTTCACATATGGGTTGGACTAGAGGGCCCCTGAGGTTCCTTCCACTCTCAGATACCGTGATTCTGGAAGAAAATGCACAATTTTCAAGCTCCCATTTAAAAGTCTGGTTCCTGTCTACCTTCTCAGAATTAATTCATATTGTTCCCATTCATGCACTGTATATTCCAATTAAACTGGCCTGTTAATCATTTCTTACCCATGGCATTCCATCTCCCACCTCCATACTTTTAGATTGTCCAAAAAGCTCTCCCTTCTCTCCCCTGTCTCAGAGAACTCTTGGTTTCCTTCAAAGCATAGCTCAGGAACCATCTCCTACATCAGGTCTTTCCTTCTTGAAGTTCTTTTGTATATCTTTGATTTATTGCTGTTCATATTATTTCTCCCCAGCAGAATGTAAGTTCCTTGAGGGCAGAAGATGTGGCTCTTTTGTGTTGCCCATAGATGGCATGTGGTCACTTTTTGTTGTTGGATTAAATCAAGTTGATATTGGGATGTAAATGGTGAGTGAAAGGAAGATAGGGATGATTAATGTTTCAGCCACTGGGAGGAGGGTAGTTCCTTTGGAAGAAATAGCAAAGTCAAGAGCAAGGACAGTTTTGAAGGAAAGAGCCTGAAGGTTTGGTCTGGTGCCTTGGACTTGGGAGTCCATCCTAATGGAGGCATGTGGCAGGCAGCTGAAGATGCTGACCCTTCCTAAATTCTCTCTATACTCTCTGGGGCCCACTCTCTTCCAGCTGTCAATATTTCCTCCAGAGCAGATCAGGGCTTCAGGGAGATGACTGAACAAGAAAGCACGTGCCTCCCATTTGCTTTGCGTTCCCACATTATCAAGTTTGTTCCTCAGAGCAGCCTTGGGATGCTGCCTCCAGCATGCTCCAGTCCATAAGATAATGAACTGGTAGCAAGGCTGAACTTCTTTGAGTAGGCTTTTGTTTTATATTTTGCAGACATGAGCTTCAAAACAACCGAGAAAAGCCGAGGTGTGTGTGCCTGTTTCTCCTTCTTGGGTCAGGATTTGTTGTGTTCAAGGCATTCCTCTTATCTCTAGAGGGAGCTTTGTAAACTGCTAGGAGAATATAAAGCAGGCATTAGACTGTACAACCGTCCAGGGAGGATTGGACTGGGAGAACTCTTTGTTTACTTCCAGACACAGAAGGAGAAATCCTTCTTTATTATTATCCGTGTTACCAGTAAGCAATTATTAAGCTCTGAGCCATGTGCTAAGCACTTTGAAAAATCATCTGATTTCATCCTCCCAACAACCTTGGAATTGTTACCCCCTTTTACAGTTGAGGAAACTGAGGCAAACAGGGTTAAGGGACTTCACAGGGTCACACAGCTAATAAGTGTCTGAGGCTGGATTTGAACTCATGAAGATGAGCCTTGTAACTCCAGACTGAGTGCTCTATGCCCTATGGAGCCACCTAGCAGCCATAAGCAGTCAGTGCCTTCAGGCAGTTAAGATAAACTGCATTGTTGAGGGGATTTCTTCTTGGAGATTTCCCTACACAGATGAAGTCCTAAGGGCCAGGAACTGTGGTCCGCCCTGGGGATGCCAGCGCCACAGGAGGCCGTTCCTAGACAGACCAGCTTGTCTGAGTGCATCCTGTCTGTTTCTAGCGATTTATAGCTGTCTCCCCCATTAGAGAGTAAGCTCCTTGAGGGCAGATCTTTGCCATCTTTGGGACTTAGCTCAGAGCCAGGCACTTAACAAAGATCAATCAGTGCTTGCTGAGTAGTTGATTGACAGGAATACTGAAGTTAAATAGTCCCTGTTCTGAAGAAGTTTATATTCTATTGAGGGAGACCGACAGCCTTCTGTCTCTTCCAAGAATAAACCCCAAGCATCTTAGTGCTTCAAATTCCGAACCTGATCTCTGAGACTGTAGCTCTTCCTCCACAACAGAAGGCTGGCGATTTTATAAATCGCGGGATACGCTCCACCCATATTGGATATCTTTGCCATTATCTTGGCCCTTTGGTGGCCAGCAGACATGTTGCCATGGTAAATCTCGGAGAAATGATTGATTCATGGTGGTATTTCATGTGTGTAGTCAATTCTGAGTGCTCTCTCCTGCAAGAATAATTAAGCTGGGCTCTGTGCAGGGCTCAACAATGCACCTCCGGGCTAAGATAAGGTGCACCTTGGGTGACACCGAGCTCGGATTTCTCTCTCTGTCCTGATTCTAGCTTCATGCTTCATCTTTTCATGTTTACATCTGCTTTAACTTTTTCCAATCTAAAATAAATCAGCATGAAAAGCATTAGATTTTTTCATTTGGATTCTCAATTGCCTTTTGTTATGGAGATAATGTCCCTTATCTGATTGGGACTGGTGGAATTGTTCCCTTGCTCAGCCCTGAATCAAGATGCTGCCTGCAGCTCAACCTTCTTCACATCTTGCCTTGTTAGTGACTTTGCCGCTGCCTTTTAACGCTGGCCTCTGATGAGGCAAGGTTGAGAAAATGGGAAAAGAGACAGCTGAATAGGAGCCCTGGAATTCAATTCCTGCGCTTCTTGCAAGAAAATTGCAGAGTCGTTAGTAAAGGATGGAGAGGAAAAGAAAGAACCTAAAATTTTCCCACTAGATTACAAAGAGAGAGATAGAGACTGAGACAGGGAGGCAGAGAGAGAGAGAGAGAGAGAGAGAGCAAGCAGGAGGGAGTGAGATGGGGTGGGAGGGAGGGAGAGAGGGAGAGGCAAAGAGACAGAGACAGGGAAGCAGAAAGACAAAGACAGAGACAGAGAGACAGTCAAAGGAACAGAGGAACACTTATTTCTCAGTCATTCTGCAGGTGCTTATATTAGAAGAAGAAATGTGTGTTACCCCTTCTCTGGAGCCTTTAAATCCAGCAATATCTACAGATTGTACATTACTAAGAAATAATCCCCCCAGATATAGACCTGTCAGCTACTCAGTCAGAGTCCGTTTCAAAATAATTTCAAACAGTGAGCTTCTTTGCCTGGAAAAGAGGCAGATTTCCCTGGTTCTGTAAGTATTCCATTCAGCATCTTCTACCATGCTTTTACTGTTGGCAGGATTTTCTCGGGGCCTACTTGAAAAGGGGAGCTGGTGATTCTTAGGCATTCTATTCTACTCAGCTGCCCTCACTTGACAGGAAAAGCCCTTTTCCCAGAATTATGTGCTTCCTGCTGGCTCTGCCTTTGTTTCTTCCTGGGCTGCTTTAAGTCAGGTGTGGGTGGTGAGTCTGATGCCGGAACACCCTGAGAGTCCTGAGGATTCAGCCCCATAGGTTACCTGTCATTTTAAAGTTGTGTGCTGTTTTCGTTCTTACAGACAAGTGAGAAGTGGGGATAGTGAGAGAAGCTCTGCTTCTCTGTGGAGGACAAGCTCATTGCCCTCTGTTCCTGTGTCTTTTCTCAGACATCTAGATTTTATAAGTGTTTTCAGCCCCTTCTCCTTCAGGTAAGGGTCTTGTTAAGAACCCTCTGACTTAAAATTCTCCATGGGTGGTAGGCCCAGAAGGATAGAAGGCTCTCAAGAATAACATTTTGAAGACATAAAGGAGAACACTTTTCATTGGGAGGAACAGTGGAGATGGCTTATGGCCTGCTGAGAATGTCTCATAAAGAGATATACGTAGGTGTCTGTACACCTATGTATATGGGGCAGCTAGGTACCACAGTAGAAGGAGTGTCAGGCCTGGAGTCAGGAAGATGAGTCTTCCTGAATTCAAATCCAGCCTCAGACACTTATTAGCTGTGTGACTTTCCCAGTGTGTTTGCCTCAGTTTCCTCACTTGTAAAATGATCTGGAGAAGGAAATGGCAAACCCTCCAGGATCTCTACCTGACCAAATGGGGACAGAAAGGGTGCACATGGCTCAACCACAATGAGGTCACAGGGAGCAGTAAGTGGCAGGGTAAGGATGAGAATTCAAATCCTCTAACTCCAAACCCAGTGTCGCCCCTCCCTGCCACTGTCCACTAGGCTGCAGAGGCAAAAGGCCCACCCACAGAGCAGAATGAGATTGGTTCCATTCAGGGTGGAAGGGTAGGCCCTGAGGAGACACTTTCTTGGGTACAAAAGAGTTAGTGTAATCACTGAGGCCTCATCAGTAATCTCTGAAAGACTGTGGAAAGTGTTAGAGACACTATGGAATGGGGGAAGGCAAATGCTGCCTCAGTTTCCCCAAAAAGGCAGCAAATAGAGACAAAAACCTTACACTAGCGAGCTGGACGTCAACTCAGCATACAATTAAAGGGGTGGTCAGTGAACATCCAGAAAGAGAGGCTGCGGTCACCAAGTCAGGCCGCCTAGACCAGCCTCATGTCCTTATGTGACAGGGCTGCTTCCAGCTAACTAAGTCATCGGGTAGATGTGTACTCACTAATGTCGTAGATCACAGCTTAGCCTACGTTGTAGCAAATCATTTCCTCAAGTCCTCCTAGGGCCCAGGGCCTATCAAGGAGAGGCAGTTGCTCTCGGACTAACCCCTTACTGATTCGAGGCATCCAGTCTTGATAAGCAAGCTTGGTTCTGTCCCTTCCAGACTAAACAGCATTCTCCTTGGCAAAGAAAAGGGAGAACAGAAAAGCTGGGCAACTGGTTTCTTTCCATGGTTCACACCTGGTTCTGGTGCTGTTAAGGTATCCCAGGGGTTAACCTGCAAAAGAGACCAGAGCCAAGAGCCGGGAGGAAATGGTTGGTAGGCAGAGAGCAGACTCAGGCCTGGCACTTTCTCTAGTTTCATAGCTTAACCTTGGGAACTGAGATTTATCTTCAGAATTGTCTAACATTATTATTCTTTTTTGCAAGCATATTATCTCTATGTAAGGAGGCTTAAATCCCAGGAGGCTTGTTGCTGTTATCATATACATAATAAAAATGAGATTGCAGCCCTGCAAGGAGGAAAACAGTGATCCTGCCCTCTGGGGTTTGGGGCTTTCTCAGACGCATTTGCATGGCAAGACTCAAAGAATTTGGGGTGCCCAGGAAAATAAAAAACATGGTGGCTCAGACACACATGGCTCTGTGGGATTTCTTTGGCAAAGCCAAAGGTGCAAGGGCACAGGGTGCTCATAGAGGGATTAAGTAATAGTTGCAAGAACTTTCTAACCTTAGGTTAGTTAGAGGCTTAGGAGAAGGACATAGTTTGTCTTAGCTTGAGAAAGTAAATTCAAAAATCAGACTTAGATTTTAGTCTAGAAATATTCTACTTAGCTTTTGGATGTGGTAGCTCACAGTCTTGGCTGTAACTAAAGCGCTATTAGTCTACATTTAACAGAGAGACGCTTTTCAGCTCTTGTGCCCTAACAGACGGGAGTTGAGTTCTCCAAATGACACCCCAAAGAGATAAAACCCAGATGCTGGTATTAGGGGAGGCTCAGCAGCCAGGAGACCAGTGCACACAATTCACATGACCAGAGGGGCGCTGTCAGCAGGGATTATGTAAGACCACCAAGAGGTAGCACCAAGTAGAGGATACAAGCCATCAGGATGAGTTGGGGGAAGCCCCAGCAAGAGCAATAGGAAGGATACTACCTTCCAAAGACTTTGCTAGTAGAGGGGGGTGTGAGATCCTGTTTCACAGACGTGCCCTGGTCACACATGGTCCTTACGTGTGAGCCTACCACATGATTCTTACTCATTCTTACCGCTGATACTCTGGGTATTTGTGTAGTGATATGCCCTAAGTTTCTGGGGGAAAATGTTCTAGTGCTGCTTTCCCTTACAATGTTATTTCATTAAATTTCTTCATTTGAATTAATTGGCTTCTCCAGCTAATAAAAGAAAACACACGTGGGAAGGAAGGTTAGGGCATGATTTGAGTGGATGCAAATCCACTGAGTACCTCAAGCCTGGGGTAACCAGAGACCCAGCATGGCAATGAGCATGCCTCTAGATGCTCCATCGGGACATACAGGTGCTGCTGAGGAAGAACTTGCAGAGTCAGGGGCATAAGGGACATAAGCCAGACTTTCCAGACAAAAGCAGGATGTGGTCTATCTCCCTGAATCCCAGAGGAATGCTGCTCTCTCAGGACCAGAGTGAATCAGCAGCACCTAACACAAACACATAGTGGAATAATGACAGAAGAATATCACCCCTCCCCACCCAAATAAAACCTCCTTAGATTGGACACTGCAGGGATATGACCATGATACGATAATAAAATGATAATCAAGGCAGGCCCTCCCGGACCCTTTTCTAAGAAGCATTTAGGGAGAGAGAAGGAAGGCGAGATGCTTGCAAGCCTCTTGGGGCTGTGAAGGTGGAAAGTTACCTCTCAGTGAATATAAAGTCCTATATTTCTGAGGGAAGCAGGTAAAAATTTGACCATGCTAGGGAAATATGGGCAGTAAGCCTGCTCTGCACAGGGACCAGCGGGAGATCTGTTGGCCACGAAAGATGCTAAGCACTTGGCAAATATGTTCTCACCACCCCGGGAGGGTACCTGCTGGTCAGGCCACTGTTTGCTTTTGGGATGGAGCATTAGGGAAGGACTGTGGTCTCAAGCTGCAGGGATCATTGGACACTGTGCAGTCCAACTCACTTTGCAGATGAGTAAAGTTCCGTGACTTTCTCCAGGTCATACAGCTGTTGAGGGTCTGAGCTGGGATTTGAACCAGACCTCAAACTCCACATCCAGCATGCTTTCCTCTGTATTACCATGCTGAAGAGATTGCCCAGCCCTCCAGCATCACTTAATATATGAGAAAACTGAAGCCCAGAGAGGGTCAGTTACCTTCCCAAGGTCACCAAGGTAATAATTCATTGTTATTATTGTATATGTGCAGCATTTTAAGGTTTGCAATGAACTTCCCTCACAACAGCCCTATGAGGTCAGTATTGAGGTTTTATTGTCCCCAATTTTATATATTAGGAAACTGAAGCTCAGAAAGTGAGCTGTCAATACTACACAGCCAGCAGAAGTGTCAGAAGCAAGGTCTGAGCAGAGATCAAGTGCTCTACCCAATATGCCATTCTGCCTCTCTTGGTCTTAAGGAGCAGGGTTGGGATTTGAACCCATGTTCTCTGATTCCAAGAGCAGCCCTCTTTCTTCTACAGGTTCATCTTGTGTTGACAAGTCAGGGCTCAGGAAAACACAAACACCCACAAATACACCCACACCCATCCCAACAAAGACACAAGGAAAGTAGAATCCACCAGTAAATGCTCAGAAAGTTCTCAATCTAGGTCCATGTTTCTTGATCTCCAGCCACCTCTTTCCAAGTCAATGCTCCATCAAAGACCATCCAATGTCTCATTAAAGGCTTCAAGCCCATCCAGGCTATCCTCCAATGACCACCAAACATGAAACTCCTTCCCCACTGTCAGGGGCCCCTCAGAAACATTGATGCAATAATCAAACCCTTCTCACCTTGGCCAATCTGTGACCAGGAGAGTAGGAGAATCTGCCACAATTCATATGGCAGGCAGTTCCTCACCCTTCTGCTGTTCAACCTCATAATAGTCCAATTTCCTGACAGTACAGGTCCAGCCTACTGCTGCTCATTGGCTTTTTTGTTGCTACCTGGAACTCTCACCTGCTAGACCTCTTGCTGCTCACCTGTCAGCCTGCCTGCTTCAATTCCACCTATACCTCACCCCATACCCCTTCTTCCTACTCAGTGATGGAAACTTCACGCCTCACCTCCCCCACCTCAGCAGGTTGATCTAGTCTCTCCATGTGACAAATCCTACTCTGACCCATCCTGATGCCCAGGAAATGAGTCCTGGGTCAAATGGGATTATCCCTAAATCCCAGAACTCCCCCAGAGCTGTCAATTTCATGGAGGAAATGACATTTACTCTCTTCAGAAATTGACTAACTAGAATACAGTAGAAGAAATCTGTGGTTCCCATGCTAGCCCTTTCAATAAGCACATTTTTCCAGATTAATTCTCTCTTCTTTTTTATGTTATTCTTAGCATTCTTTTTCTTTTCAAATTCTGAGTTTCAAATTCTTTTTCCCTCCCACCCTTTCCCTACCTACTGAGAAGATAAAAAAGGTATCAATTATACATGTGAAATAATGCAAAACATTTCCATACTAGCCATATCACAAAAAGAAAACAACAAATAAAGAAAGAAAATCATATTTCAGTTTGCATTTGGAATTCATCAGTTCTCTCTCTGGAGGTGGATCTCACTTTTTTTCTCATGAGTCCTTTGGACCTGTCTTGGGTCACTGTAGCCAAGATTAGAGTAGCCAAGTCTTTCACAGTTGATCATCATTATAACGTGGCTGTCACTGTTGCTATTACAATGATCTCCAAGTTCTTCTCTCTTCACTTTTCATCAGTTCATATAGCTTTTGCCGAGTTTTTCTGAAACCACACCCCACATCATCTCCCACAGCACAATAGTACTCTGTCACAATCGTGTGCCACAACTTGTTCAGCCATTCCCCAATTGATGGGCATCCCCTCAATTTCCAATTCTTTGCCACAACAAAAAAGAGTCACTATAAATATTTTTGTACATATAGGTCCTTTTTTTTTTTTTAACCTCTTTGGGAGACAGACTTAGCAAACAGTATGCAGTTTGATAGCCCTTTGGGCATAGTTCCAAATTGTTCTTCAGAATGGTTGGACCAGTTCACTACTCCATCAGCAGCTCATAACCGTACTTGTTTTTCCTCATCCCCTACAGCATTTGTCATTTCTGGTAAGTATAAAGTGGCACCTCCAAGTGGTTTTAATTTGTATTTCTCTAAGCAATGATGATTTAGAGAATTTTATGTGACTATAGATAACTGATTTCTTCTTCTGAAAACTGCCTGTTTACATCCTTTGACTATTTATTAATCAAAGAATGTTTCTTATTTTCATAAATATAACTCAGTTCCCTATGTATTTGAGAAAGGATGCCTTTATCATATATATATATATATTATATATTTTAAAAAATTATTGTCTATGGTGCCTTTGAATAAAATGTAATTTCCCCAAGTATTTCTTCTAAGTAGGTCAATTTTTACTTTTGCTCTGTTTGAGATCATGAATGTTCCTCCTGCCTTTTTTTAAAGTTTAGTTGAAGTATATTAGATTCTTCCCCAGTCTCTTATTTTAATTCTCTGAATGTCTTTCTTTTTCAAGTGTGTCTCTTGTAAACAACATATTGTTGGATTGTGGTTTCTAATCCATTCTGCTATCTACTTCCATTTTATGAGTGAGGCCAATCCAGTGACATTCACAGTTATAACTATTAATTATGTATTTCTCTATCCTACTTTCTTCCATTTCTTCTTTTCTCTCTCATTTTTATCCTATCCTAAAAGTCCTCTGTTTTATTAAATATCCCTTTTTCACCCTGAGGGATCATGATCAGTTTGGCTGGGTAGGTTATTCTTATACAAGTCCTCCAAGTTATACAAGTTATACAAGTCCTCCACTCTCTTAACATGGAAGCTGCTACATCTTATGTGATCCCCACTGTGGTTCCACAATATTTAAACTGTTTCTTTTTGACTGCTTCCAATATTTTCTCCTTGACCTAGGAGCTCTGGAATTTGGCTATCATATTCCTATGATTTTTCATTTTGGGATCTTTTTCAGGAGGTGATTGGTGGACTCTTTTGATTTCTACTTTCTCTCTGGCTCTAAGACATCAGGGTGGTTTTCCCTGAAAATTTCTTTAAATATGATATCTAGGTCTTTTTTCTTTGTTATGGCTTTCATGCAGTTCAATAATTTCTAAGTTATCTCTCCTTGATCAGCTGGTTTTTTAATGACATATTTCACATTTTTTCATTATTTTGACTTTGTTTTATTGTTTCTTGGTGTTTCATGGAATCATTAGTTTTCACTTACCCCATTCTAATTTTCTTCAGTAAACTTCTGTATTTCTTTTTCTACTGGGCTTATTCTACTGTTTTATGGAGCTATTTTCTTCAGTGAATTTTTGTGCCTCTTTTACAATTAGACTGATTCTGTTTTTTAAGTTGTTATTATCTTCAGTATTTTTTGTGCCTCTTTTACCAAGCTATTAATTCTCCTTTCATAATTTTTTTTGCATCACTCATTTCTTTCCCCAATCTTTCTTCTACCACTCTTATCTCTTTCTTTACTCTTCCAGGAATTCTTGCTGACCTTGGGTCCAATTAGCATTTTTCTTTGAGGCTTTGTTTGTAGCTGTAGCCTCTTATGAGTTTGTGTCTTGATCTTTTCTGCCACTGAAGTAGTTCTTTATGGTCAAGTTCTTCTTTTGTTTTTTGCATATTTTCCCAACTTATTTCTTGATTTTTAACTTTATGTTAAAGTTGGGGCTCTGCTCACCTGGGCATGAGGAGGCACCATGTCAAGCTTTAAGCTTTTTATTATGCTATTTTCAGAACTAGTTCTGGGGATTCTGTAAGTTTTTGGTCCTTCTAAGGTGGTGTAATTCAGGGAGTGGTGTGGTCACTGTTCTTCTGGTCTGTGCTCTTGTCTTTATCCAAGAAGAGCTCCTGCTCCTCTGCAGCCTCAAGTGTTAGTGCTTCTCTTGATCCTAGAACCATGAACAAGGCCCCTTATCCCTTGTGACCAATCACAAGTGTTTCTCTCCACCCCAGAATGACACAGAATTGTGTATGGGCATTGTGTATAAGTTGCCAATCTATAGGACATACACCAGTTTCACCAAAGATTTCCTTGTAATCTCTTTCTGACCAGTCATCTATCTCTTCACTGAGAGCTTCCAAAGCTGCTGCCACTCTGGTAGTTGCCTCCAAGGCCCATCACTGGTGCTTCCGCTGTGCTCTAGTCTGGTCCCAGTGCCGCAGATCTCTCCTGCCAACCTCTTAAGATGTCTTAGGCTGGAAAAATATCTCACTCTGATCCTTTGTTGGCTCTGCTTCTACCAAAATTTGATTTGAGGAATTATTTTAAAGTTGTTTGGAAGAAAATGTTGGGAAAGTGTAGCTGGGCTTCTGCCTCTTCTCTTCCATCTTGACTTTGCTAGAACTCCCCTTAGTCATTCCCACCTGTGTTTTTTTTTCTTTCTCTTTTTATCAGTTCTTGTAAGTCAGGCTTTCAGTTGGTGTCTAGTGCCTGTCACGTAGCATGCTCTGACCAAATAGCTGTTGACTGACTGACTGACATACTTATGATACTGGTGCTTTTAAACTTGTAAAGTGCTTTCCATGTACATTCTCATTTGCTCTTCACAAGAGTACTGAAAGCTATTTCCCCACTTTATAGATAAAGAAACTGAGACTTGGAGACTTGAAAGAGTTCACCCAGGGTCACTCTATCAGAGAGAAGATTCAAAACCAGGGAATTTTTTTCTCTCTGAGTATAAGTCTAACGTTCCATCCACTAGACCAGGCTGCTTCCCAAAAATTATATATCATGCCAAGGGGACAAAAGAAGTTGTCTCAGTTGAGAAAGAACTTTTACAACCAGTGCCTCTGATAAAGGTCTCATTTCTATATTATATAGAGAACTGAGTCAAATATGTAAGAATACAAGTCATTCTCCAACTGATAAATGGTCAAAGGATATGAATAGGCAATTTTCAGAGAAAGAAATTAAAGATATCTATAATCATATGAAAAAATGCTCTAAATCACTATTTATTAGAGAAATGCAAATGAAAATAACTCTGAAGTACCACATCTCACCAGTCAGATTGGCTAAGATGACAAAACAGGAAAATGATAAATGCTGGAGAAGATGTGGAAAAATTGGAACACCAATGCGTTGTTGGTGGGGTTGTGAACTGATCCAACCATTCGGGAGAGCAATTTGGAACTATACCCAAAGGGCTATAAAAATGTGCATGCCCTTTGACCCAGCAATGCCACTTCTAGGGCTATATCCCAACAAGATCATACAAGTGGGAGGAGGACTCGTATGTACAAAAATATTTATGGCAGCTTTTTTTTGTGATGGCAAAGAACTGGAAATCGAGGTGATGCCCATCAATTGGGGAATGGCTAAACAAGTTGTGTTATATGAATATAATGGAATACTATTGTGCTATAAGAAATGAGGAGCAGATGGACTTCCTAATAACCTGGAGAGACTTATATAAACTGATGCTGAGTAAGAGGAACAGAACCAGGAGAAGATTGCACACAATCACAGACACAGTGTATCTGTGATGACTGACTTTGATATACTGGGCTCTTCAGTAATGCAAGGTTATAAGACGACTCCGAAAGACTCACGATGGAAAGGATTATCCACATCCAGTGAAAGAATTATGGAGTCTAAATACAGATGGAAGCAAATTACTTCTCTCTCTCCCTTTGTTTTGCTTTATTCCTTCTTTCTCATTGTTCATTCATTCCATTGGTTAAAATTCTTCTTTACAACTTGACTAATGTTTAACGTGAAGGTATACGTAGAACCTATAGTGGATTGCATGCCACCATGCAGGCATATGAGTAACGAGGCAGTTTGTGGCCATAGCCACAATGTGGGATGTGTAAAGATTCGTTTTTCTTGTCCGTGCAGGGGAGCAGGATGGGTTATGGCCCTCTTCTGTTCTGTTGGCTACTGAAACTGTACCAAGGATGCTTACAGTGAGATTATGGAGAGTGAGTTTTCCTTCTATTACTTTTATTCAATAACTGAGAGCTGGGTTTTTTTTAAACCTCTTCATGCAATAGTCCATAGAACATCAAATATAAAAGAATGAAGGCAAAAGAGTAACTTGCCCCAAGATCATTTCTATCTGAACCACCTCAAAAAGGATGAGAAGGATTTTCATCATCATAATAAGAACAATAATACCACTGAGCACAATGTGACCTGGCACCTGGAATCCTACATAAGAAGCTTATTATTGTTCATAGACTAACAGATGACAAATCCTTGTACTACAAATAGAGATCTCAAAATAATCTACATAGAAAGCAAGCAATACACTGGACAGTAACCAAGCCATACCAAGTATTATCCCTGGCCAAAGCATTCCCACAGTTCCCTTGACAGAATGTAGATTCACAAAAATGTAAACACAGAAATTTAAATAGATGTGACCATCCCAAATATTGGTCATCTCCAAGCTACTGGGAACAAAAAGCTTTCAAGGAATAGAGACTGGAACCAAGGTGAGGTACAAATTGTCCCTGTCCTCCTCTCTGCTACCAGTGGTTTACTGAGAATACCTACAGGAAATGAACATACATTCAAATATGCTTATTAAATTAAAAAAAAAACCACAGTAATTGTATCTACCTATGAGATAGTCTGCAGATCTTTAAATGTTTAAAACAAAAAAGACAGTAACTTGTCCCAGGAATTCTATCTGAATTTCATCAAATAAAAGAATGGTTTTTCTATAATTATAATAAAAATTACAACAGTATTTGAGTTTGTGATTTCATCAGTGTGTGGGACTCCCTGTGTGCTATCTCCCTTCACCTACAATGATGCAGGTTGCATCCCTTCTATGAATTATCAGATAAATTAAAGTGCTTTATACATAGTAAACAGTTGATAAATGCTTTTTTATTTCATCCATTTGTCTTAGGCATAGTGAGGTTAAGGGACTTGCCCAGCATCATACAGTAAGTGTTAGAGGCAGGATTTGAACACAAATCTTCCTGACTTCAAGATCAGTACTCATATGTGCCCATTATACTCAGCTCCTTGTACCAGATCAATAAATGACAAAAACAATCCATATATAACAGCACATTCAAAGAGTCAGAAAGTTCTGGAGCTAAATGGAACCTTTAAGGTCATCTATTCTCCTCAAGCCCCAGAGTGCTTGCCTAAGGTCACCCAGGAAAATGAGGAAGGTCTGGATAAGCTTAACGGTTTGCTTTAATAAGCTGGCCACCTTTCTTTTGTTTAACTAGCCCTAGAAACTGCTCTGAAAGTGTGGGCAGTTGGCTATTATGCAAGTTAAAGCAATCCTACATTTCTCTGGTTTTTGTTTTCTGGAAAGTCATTCAAGGGCAGATTGATTTTCACCCACCCTTCTTACATTCCCTCAGCAGGGATTAAGTGACTTATAGACTATACTAATAAATGGCGATGGGCTGTTAAATTGGCCATCTCCATCACTTGTCCAGGTCCCCCCCTGTCTGCAAAACTCATCTCCAGAGCTTGATTTCTGCAGGGGCACCATGCTCCTCCCCAGGCCTTTCCTCCTGCAGACAGGATCCCACCACAGACCCAGGGCTAGAACTTCTTTGTTCCCATGCTGGAGAGAGATGGGGAGAATCTCTTGGGTTTGAAGCCTGTAGATGGGGGAAGGCGTGGGGGGGGGGGGTTCCTTTTAACTTCTGTTTTCTTTTCTTCCAGTTCTTGTATCTATTAGCCGTAGTGCAAATAGGATGAATTGAAGAGGATTCATCCAGGAAAGAAGGAAACAAGCTTTCATCATGCTCTTACTACAGGCACTTTGCAAATGTCGTCTCACTGGATCCTCACGAAAATCCTTCAAGGTAGGAGCTGATATTATTCCATTTTACATTTGAGAAGATTGAGGCAGGGGATAAGTGAACTGACCAAGGTCACACAGCTAGGAAGGGCCTGAGGCCAAATCTGAATTCTGGTCTTCCCAACCACAGACCCAGGGTACTGTCTGATACACCACTTAGTGGCCCCAGATGGTCACTAAGGACAGTAAGTGCAGACAGAGACACATGGCCTGACAACCCGCCCACAATACAGCATTTCCTCAGATTTAAGAGAAAAACAACCCCAAAGAAAAACAAATCCCTGAATCCATCTGAACCAATATTGTTGTTTCTGAAGCTGACTCTGTAGATGGTGGTGTGTCCTTGCCATTCACAGGGACAGTCACATGCAACTGTGGGCATTACAAAAGTGTGAGGAAGGAATTGCCTACAGGATTTGACTTTAGAGAGAATGATGCCAAAGGCTTTGAGCTAGCTGCACCTCTGCAATGCCAAGTCAGGGCCAGGCTCAACACATCCTGATTCTTTGGACCTTCTAGTCACTTTCCTATGCTCACTTACAGGAGTAGAAGCAGCCACATAAGGCTGAGGCAGTTTTGTCTTTTTCTTTGTTTCGCCAATGGCCACAGCCAAAGAACTCCTCGCCCAGTGGACAGCCCATTGATGAGGAGTCTCTCCTTACTTAGCTAGGCTAGGCCTCAGAGAGTAGACTTTACTTGCTGCTCAGGTTTCACTTGATGCCTTTACACATAGTAGAACCTGCCAGCCCTTACCCTTAGACATATAACTAAGGTGGGACAATGGGTCTTTAAGCGCCAAAGGCAGGCAACACCTCCCAGCAGTATCTTCTAATTCATCTACATGGTCAGGGGTCTCTTCCATCCTTAGGCCTCCACTCACAAGGTCTCATCACCATGAAGTCCCTCTCCAGTCACTAACATTATTGTGCTTTTGGGGTGAATGTGCTACCTTCTTTCCCATCTTAACCTTGTCCATCAAATGAATTTTCCCAGGCTTCCAGAATTTCTAATCAAGGCTCCATTTGTTCCCCACTGGGATACTGTCTTTGAGAGCCCTGGGTCATATTCAAACTAAGATGAAGCATCAGGGAGGACTTTGTGGAGGCCTGTTTAGAGCCAGTTAGAAATCTAACATAGCAAGAGGCCTGGGTATGTCCTTTGTATCTCTGGCTAAGCCTCAGTCATTGCTAACTTTGTTTTCCCAAAGAGCATCATCTACAATAAAAGAAAACCAAAAATGCCTTTGACTGAGAATTCTCTCAAGTTCCAAATCCAAAGGGAATCATCATAGGAATCATTCATCAAGGCCAGGTTTTCACCTGTAATGCCAAGCAAAGGCAACCTCCAAGGTTTGGAATACTAGCATAGTGACTCTCCATTCATTCAGTGACAAATTAAGGCAAAACATTCCCAGAACAGAAAAAATCAAAATACAGTGTAACTCAGTCACATTTAGCAAATTCTTGATTCACTCACAAAGTATAGAACAGTGGTTCTCAACCTGTGGGTCGCGACCCCTTCAGGGGTCAAATGACCCTTTCCCAGGGGTCACAGGAGTCGCCTAAGACCATTGGAAAACACATATTTCCCATGGTCTTGGGAACTGAGACACAGCTCCTCTAGCTCCTCTATCCATCTCCAGGCAGGTCCACCCACATATGAGTATTAAAGGGTTGGAGCATTAGGAAGGTTGAGAACCACTGGTACAGAGCCAAAGTATCCCACCCCTGGCTAGTACACTCATTTAGTCAGTCACAGTCTCTCTTCTCAAATGGAGATTCGTTTCCAATCACAAAGTACGTTCATTTGGTCAGTCACAGAGCACAAAAAGTGAAAAGTTTCCCACCCCTGGATCACAACTGAATTACAGTTATCATCAGTTAATGCCAAGCACCTTCTCAAAAGGACAGTGGAGAGCACAGAGGCCATCTACCCCTAAGCTACAACAAGGTTAAGACATCATCACAGCATTCAACACCAAGGAGAGGTCTTTTCTTCATCTTGACCTGAGGCGAGTTCTCAGCAATCTCTGTTCCTGGGGAGACAAAGCTTAACGAAGCCACAATACACATTGCCAGTGTTCTCATCAATTCACTCTCTGTCTTCACAACAGTCTCAGGACCCCTGAACCAACAGCAAAGTTCCAGGACCTCTGCAACAGCAGCACTGTCCTTTACCATCAGACGAATCTGGCAAAACAACATCAACATGGACAGACAAAATACTGGCATCACAGTTATGTCTCCTCAGTCCTTGGCAGCTCTGGATGGCAGCTCTCAACAGTCCTGGGCAGCTCCAACTGGCCCTCAGCAGTCTGGGCAGCTTTGGCTGGCAGTTTTCTCTCTCTCCCAGCAACTCTGGCCCCTGGCAATTCTCCTCTCTCTCTGCCTCCACTATGCTGCTCCCCAAAAATTCTTCTGCCTCTCTCTGCTGGGGCCTCTCCCTAAATCCACGGCACCAGCTCCTCCCAGTTCATCCCTCTTTCTTCAAGTCAACAAGTCCATCCCACAAGTGGGATTCACAAGCTCTGGGTTTCAACACTCAACCTGAAAACCAAGCCACTACAGGGGGATCTTTAAATTCCATTACCATTACACCACCCCACCCCACTCCAAGAAAAGAACAAAACCAAGTCTCATCAGGATTTCTAGCCAAACAATATCATCGGAAACACAAATGTTCAGGTCCAAAGACTGGTGGGTATTTCCAGGCCTCCTAAAGGTCCTAATGCATAGTAATATTGATATTCTTGCTAAGTATTAAATTTTAAAATGTAAAGAAGTTACAGAAAAAGACTGAGTTTCTTTTACTTTTAGATACACAAATAAAGGAGGGGTCAAGAGTTGGCTAAATGACTGAGTTACACTGTATTTTTATTTTCTCTGTTCTGGGAATGTTTTGCCTTAATTTGTCACTGAATGAATGGAGAGTTACTATGCTAGCATTCCGAACCTTGGAGGTTGCCTTTGCTTGGCATTACAGGTGAAAACCTGGCCTTGGGGAATGATTGTTATGGTGATTCCCTTTGGATTTGCCTGGACTACTGGACCAGCCACCTCATTGCCTCGGTACTTCAATTCCTGCCCCACACTAATCCTTCCTTTACACAGCCACCAACTTAATTTTCTTAAAAATAGATCTGACTGAGTCACTCCTCTGCCTGGGATTAGAGCAATTTCAACATGACTCTATCAGTAATTATAATAATGATAGCAGACACTTATAACAGTTCTGCAAGGCACTTTACACACATTATCTCATTATTTAGATAGGCTGTTTCTTTTAAAAAAGGGGGGAAAGAGATAAAGGTGAAGATATTGACTCTAACTATTGCCATTTCTTGGAAAAGTTAACCATTTCAAAGCAATTGCTGCTAAAGAGAGGCCAAATGAAGCCAGACATCACATCAGCCAATAAACACCCAATGTCCTTACCAAGTACAGCTGCCAAGGTCCCATTGCTGAACGTTACATAGGAAGAGAATGAGAGATTGCCTCATGAAATATCAAAAACCATGCAAGAGAAAAATAAGGCTCAGAAAATCTTGGTGTGATGTCCAAATTACAGATTATCCCAAAAGGTTTTATGAATGAAACTGGAAGGAGGGTAAAAAAAAAAAAATGTTACAATGTACAAGATTTTCCTGCATTTCTTTAGTGACTTATTCTTATCATTTCTGACAGTAAAATAACCAAATTTCAAATATAATATTTGAGTCTCTAATATATGACATAAGGAAGTAGAAATGGTCCTTAGATGAAATCTGAAATGTGATATAACAGAAGAAAGTCTGTCTTTTCTTAATTAAAAATTTTTAAATTTTTTTTTATTTTTACGTTATCTAAATTTTCCCCAGAGATCCTCCAAAGAAAACCATCTCAATTCTTCTATAAAATACAAAGACTTTAAAAGGAATAAAAGACAAATCAAGCAAAATGATCAAAATTAACATGAAAACTTAAAGTAAAGAAATCTAAAACAATTCCAAAGGACTTATAATGAAAAATGCTATCTACCTCTAGAGAGAAAACTAGTGAATTATGTGTGCAGACTGAAGCATATTTTTCCATTTTCTTTCTGTTTTTTTTTTCTTTTACAACATGGTTAATGTAGGAAATGTTTTGCATGACTTCATATTTAGAATGGGTATCATATTTCTTTCCTTCTCACTGGGTAGGGGAGGGGTAGAAAGAAGGAAATAATTTGACACTGAAAATTAAAATTGAAAAAAGAAAAGTGATCAAAATATATTTGTGCACAAAAAAGACATGTTTTCTGGGGAGCAACAAGCTCACTCAGGGCCAAAGTGCACTAGAGTGGTCCAAAAAATGTAAATGCGTATGTGTGTGTTTATATGCATGCATGTGTGTATATATACATATATATACACACACACGTATACATATATAATTATATTTTATTTTAACATTCATTTAAAAAAAATTTGATTCTAAATTCTCTCCCTTCTTCAACCCTTCCACTAGCCATTGAGAAAGCAAACTATTATATCAATTATACATCTGAGTCATGCTAAAACATATTTCCATATCAGCTATTTTCCAAGAAAAGTTAAGTGGAAAAAAGTCTGCTTCAATATGTACTCAGATTCCATCAGTTCTCTCTAGAGGTGGGCAGCCCTTTTCATCATGAGTTCTCTGGAATTATCGAGGATCATTGTACTGGTTAGAGTAGCTAAGTCTTTCACAGTCGATCATTGTTTTAATATTGCAGTGTTGTATACAATGTTTTCCTGGTTCTGCTCACTTCATTTTGCATTAGTTTATAGAAGTCTTCTCAAGTATTTCTGAAACCATTCCCCTTGTCATTTCTTAGAGCAAAATAGTATTCCATTACAATCATATGCCACACTGTGTTCAGCCACTCCCCAACTGATAGACATCCCCTCAATTTCCAATGATCACCACCACAAAAATAGCTGTTATAAATATAAATAGATAGAGATAGAGATCGATATTAACATATTAACATATAGCTACTTTTCCTTTGATTTCTTTAGAATACAGGCTTAGTTGTGGTATTTCAGAGTCAAAGGGTATACACAATTTTATAGCCCTTTAAGCATAGTTCCAAATTGGATCTAAACATTTATTTTTAATCTGAAAAAATATTTTTAAAAAGAATCTGCCAATGTATATGCACTGTTCCTCGGTGTTTTAGAGCAGCTGATTGAGCAAGAGGACACAGAGGAAAGCAGTGCTGGAGGTGGTACAGTTCTGAGGACGTTGAGGTAGCAATTCTCCAGTCATCTGGGGGAAAGGCGCTAAAGTCATGGGAAAAATTTTGGACCTTACTAATATATCTCAAAAAAAGGTGAGAAAGTGAGCATCAATAATGACCAAACTTTGTGCTTATATTCTCTCTCTATAAAGTTGTTTTTTGGAAAATAATAAACCCATATACAGAGGGCATCTTTGATGAGGCTATTAATAAGGAACAGGTAAACATTACAATACAAGTGATATTGCATGATAGGCTATTTCTTTACCATCCCACAATTGACTGAAAGAAGTAGAGAATATTTCATATTTCATATTTCTTGTTTTTTGGAAAAATAATAATAATTAAAATCATTTAATTCAAAGGAAAAGCAGCACCATAAAGGCTCTCTTGTAACAAGGTGTCTCTGATGTGTATCTTAACATTTTATAAGATTCCTTGAAAGATACTACAAATAACTTTCTTCAATGACTCTCTGACTATTAATATCAGGCAAGACATGTAATGCTGAGATGTACCCATGACAAAGGTCTTTGCCACTGAAAGGAAAGTGATCTAACAGAATTCAAGTTGAAAAAGAATTCCCTACAGAATTCTCCAGACTGTCCTCTTGGTGAATGACTTTTCATTAATCACATTAAGACAGAACAATGCAGAACTTCTTGGAGGAGATCCATAACCACTTAATAGGATTTAGTATAACCATCCCCATAGAATATCCAAATAGATGAAGAATGTATCTAGACCATGATGAGTGGTTAGATGGACAACCTATAGAACTTTTCCTTTTGTGTGTGTGTCTGTGTGTGTGTCTGTGTGTGTGTGTCTGTGTGTGTGTGTTGGACAGACATTTCAAAAGAACAATGAGGGGACCTATAATTAAATAAAAGAAGGGAAGTGGACTAGATTTCCTTTGGGAAATTCAAACTTCTTTTAATGTCCCCAAAGTTTTTCCTGGAACAAAGACCTTAATACTGATATTCTTTGGATTTTGTTTTATGTTTGGGAGTCATGATCACTATATTTCCAAAGAATGAAAGATAAGTATCACAGAGTGAGGGTGATAGAGAAGGTCAGGTAGGGATTGTAAGCAGCTTTCAACACATTATAAACAAGGAATGAATAAGGGAAAAGAGATGACAGGGTGCCATCAGAGAAATGTATGATCAAAAAATGTGACTAGATCATATAGTTCAAAGTGAGGATAACTGATGGACTGTTGTGCACTCTACTGGTGTCCTCATAATGTCAAGAGAAAGCAAGTGAATCTTCCAGTGTGCTAGGTGGACCCCCATGATGAATTTATGGGAGAACATAGATAAGAGTCTCCACAATGTCAGGCTTGAGTGGTGCCAATCATTGAATGAAAATCCAAAGTAGAATGTGATCATGAATCCATTGGAGCAAGAATAGTAACTCCCATTCGACCATTGCTTTAAAGATCTCAAAACATTTTCTTCACATCAATCCTCTGAAATAGATTGTGCACATTATTATTATCAATAAGGAAACTGAGGCTTTGAGAGATTGAGGGACCCACCTTTGATGATGCAGCTAGTAAGAATCAGGCAGAATTCTAACCCTGGTCTCTTGAGTCTAACAGACCCATGTTTTTTCTACCGTATGATGCTACTTCTCAATTTCCATGGAAACATTGAAGTATAATCTAATTATGGATGTGATCACTCTAATCATGAAGCATCACGATTCAGAGAATGGAATGAGACACTCCAGTTTCAAGATGCTATCTTGTACCCATCTACCAAAGGCATCAAGTCAAGTACTTGCTATCTGCCAGATCCCAGGCAGAAGTAAGACTCAAAACTCAGTCCAAAATTTTATTTTATTCTAAACCAGACTTCATTTCAGGCATTAAAGAATGCATGTTCTATGATTTCCACACATCTCTTACTTAGAAGAAGCTCTGGACCACAAATTTTCTGAATGCCCCACAATTCTAAGAAAGCCAAGCTAGTCCACACTAAGAGTGTTTCCTGGATTAGCAAGGGCTGGACTCTTTGGTCTGACATCCAAAATTCTCCCAGCATTACACATGGGATAAAAACCCTGAATAGGATGTATTTTTTCAGTCTTTCCCATTTCTGAGCCAGATGGTATCAAAAGGCTTTGGAAACATAAAAGTGACGCTGTGGAATCACTCTCCCCAAAATTTTTTCCGTTCTTAATTATCTTGTAGCTGAATTATTTCTCCTGTTTACACTTCATTACCAGACCACTTAATGGAAGGAACAAGTGTTCCTCTGTCCGTCCTTAGTCCAGGGCTGTATTGGCCGCTCCGCATCTGACCCTGCTCATTGAATGATAAAATCAAGGCCATATTTGAGTTGCTTTTAGCTTTTTTTTAAATTTCATTTAATTTGTTGTGGTGATTCAGTCATTCAGTTGCATCTGATTCCTCCTGACCCCATTGGGGGTTTCCTTGACAGATGCACTGGAGGTCTTTGCCATTTCACAGATGAGGAAACTGAGGCAAACAGGGTTAAGTGATTTGTAGAAGGTCAAACAGTTAGTAAGAGTCTGAGGTCAGATTTGAACTCTGGTCCTCCTGACTCCAGGGCCAGTGCTCTCTCCACTGTGCTACCTAACTGCCTCATGGCTATTTTTTTTTTAACACTTTCAAGATGTTTCCAATGTTGAACTCATTGCATCAAATGCCATGATTATTTTTGTCATTTATACTATATACTGTTAAATTGAGCTCCAGAGAGATTCTACAAGTTTGCAGCTCCACCAGAAATGAATGAGTGTACCTATTTCTCCACCTTCCCATCAGGATAGAATTTTACTTTTAATCATTTATGCCAATTCGATGGGTATGAGGAGGAATGCAAAGACATCCAAAGATGCCTTTACGAAACGATGCAAAGGGTGGGGGAGAAAAGAAACAATGCAACAACAAAAAGGGAAGTACTCGTTAATTGTGATCATTTGAGGAAAAATGAATGAAAACGAATGCATGAAGTATTCTGATGGGGAGACAATGATGGGAAAAAGCGTTATAACACTTTATACATTGTAAATGATTGAAGTGATGACAAAAATAGTGACCAGGCAAGTCGTTTTTTGTTCAATTTTGTTTATAATATATCATTTTTAAGAATCTAAGGCCACACTTTATACAAACCAAAGACCTGAAGGCCCCCTAAAGAAAAGATATGAAAAGACATGCCCTCCCCGCTCCTTTGCAGAGGTGGGGGGTACACAGATATAGTGCATCACATGCACTTTCAGATTTTTTTCAATGTATTGATAGTGGGTTTTTTTCTGATTTTATCTTCTTCCTTTTTTTGTCTTTCTTTAAAATATTATTTGTTTTATGGAATGGCTCTCAGGAAAGGAAAGGGGGAGGGCATGAGATACTTAGAAAAATGCTGATGATATAAAAAACAAAAAAAATAGCAATAAAATTTTATTTTTAAGAAGAGAGCCCAAATTCAGCAGGTATAGAGATACCCCATCTTCCCAGAAAGCTTACCTACCTCTCAAGATTTTCCACAAATAACACCCAAAACCCTTTACAAAAGGATTCAATCATTTTAATTCAATCATTTCATCCACAGAGTGACTGAGCTCATTTTCAAGAATGTGACTATCAGCCAATCAATAAGCCTTCATTAAGCACCCACTGTGTACCAGAAATATTTTCAAAGCAAGTTTCTGACAAACTAATCAAATGTCTATAGTAGCTGAAGAGAGATTATGAGGCATGGATTAATGGATATTCAAGTATGATCTGATCTAGTTATCTCCTTTCATAGATGAAATAATGCTCAGGACATTGCTAGGGAAGTGACTTGCCCAAGATCTCACAGGCAATTAATGCTTGAGTTTGGAAGCAAACCTGAATTCCTAAAACCTAGTCCAAGTCTTTTTACATGGCATTGTGTTTATTGGGCAAAGCCCAAGACCAGGACCAAGTAGATGTTCATTGGACTCTCCTATCAGATCATTTCTATGACTTTAAGTGAGTGATTTTACTTTTTCCTCACTTTCTTTATCTAGAAATGGGAATAAAATGATAGTAATTTGCCTCCTGGGAAGAATAAGAGAAAGAAGTGCTTCATGGAATCCTGTCAATATTGAATTACCTCAAAAAAAAAAAAAAAAAGACAAGAGCAAGTGGGCAACATCAAGTTGTGTCTGTGATGGACACTAGAGAGAGGAAATTCAACAGTGGCTGCCGTTCAGGTGAGAATATATCATTCTACATGTGTGGAAAAGAAAAGCAGAGAAGCCAAGCTGACCTGGTGAATGTTAATGTTTGATAGAGACCATCCTCGATTCCTCACTTTCTCTATATAGTCCCCCCTATCCAACCTGTGGCCAAGACCTGTTGATTTCACCTTTACAACTTCTCTCAAATCTGTCCCTTTCTCTCTGCCCCTACTCTGGCACAGATCCTCATTGCCCCATTTCTGGACTCTTACAATAGCCTACTGGAGGATCTGCCTGCCTCCAGTCTCTCCCTACTTCCATCCATCCTCCATTCGGCCACCAAAGTGATTTTCCCAATCATGTCACCCCACCTCACCCCCTCAATAAGCTCCAGTGGCTCTCTATTACTTCCAGGATCAAACACAAAATGCTTTGTTTATCATTTAAAGCCCTTCATAACCAGCTTCCTCTGACCTACCCAATCTTCATATACATTGCTCCCCATCACACACTCTTCAATACAATGACACCAATTTTCTGACTGTTCCAAGTACAAGACACTCCATCTTTTGGCTCCAAGCATTTTTTCTGGAATGTTCTCCCTCCTCTGCCTACTGACTCCCCTGGTTTCCTTTAAGTCAACAGTGAAATTCCATCTTTTACTGGAAGCCTTTTCCAACACCTCTTAATTCTAGTGCCTTTCCTTAGTTATTTCCTATTTAGCTCACGTATAGCTTGCTTTATATCTATATGTTTGCATGTTATTTCTCTCATTAGACAGTGAGCTCCTTGAGGGCAGAGTCTGTCTTTTGCCTCATTGCTTTAGTATAATACCTTGGACAGAGCAGGTGCTTAATCAATGTTTACTGGTTGCTCAATTACCTATGTACAAACTTCAAACCTGAGTCCCTTCTAGCTCAAGCATAGATGCCATGTTCTTTTCATGCAACACGAACTCAAGCTGGACAAAAATAGGTTCCATCCTCCCCTAATTACAAGCTCAGTCTCATTTCATTTTTTGAACATCCAACAGAGAAGAGACATTTCCTTCCTCTTTCTTACTTAACTCTGACCCCAGGAATAGAAAATAGAAAAGTATAGACAACACCCTCAGCTGATCCCTGGCTTATTGCCTAAAGTAGACCTCCACACTTTGCTCCACCCCATCCTCCATTCTCACTCCTCTTGTGTGCTGTCTTTCCCCAATGGAATGTAAGTTTCTTGAGGGCAGGGACAATCTTTTTGCTTGTATTTCTCTCCCCAGGACTTAATAGACACATAAGCACTCAATATATGCATATATGCATGTTTCCTTCTTTTCTTCCTTCCTTATTTCCTTCCTTTCTTTCTTCTTTCCTTCCTTCCTTCCTTCTTTCCTTCCTTCCTTCCTTCCTTCCATAGAAGACAAGATAATAATTCAGAAACTTTTCTCCCTTGCAAGATCTGAAATATAACCTGTTAAAACTGAACAATGATAACATTCCATCCCTGACTGATTAATTACCTGGGACTAACAACGCCTCTAGTTTCTCTGAATTTGGCTCTAATTGTCCACCTTTGTCTCCCCATCCATCCTTTGGAGATGAATGTTCCTGTATTAAATTGATACAATGATTTCTGTAGCCTTTACGTCTCCCTTATAAACCCGGAAGTCCACATTCCCAGAACTAGAGCTGAAATAAACCAGACTTCACTCTGTCTTAGCCTGGCAGTGAAACCTGCTTTACCCAGAGGAAATTAAAAAGGAAAAAAAAAAAGACCTAGAATATCCACTGGCATATGCAATCAGATTTTTGAAATGACAGCATCAACATGCACAAAGGGAACTTTTTTTTTTGCAGAGTGCTCAGAATTTGCATACTACATTTATCAAAAGAGATGTGTAAGTGAGCTGCAGGGGAGTCTGTTACAAAGC
Organism: Pseudochirops corinnae; assembly: GCA_028646515.1. Classification (NCBI taxonomy): domain Eukaryota; kingdom Metazoa; phylum Chordata; class Mammalia; order Diprotodontia; family Pseudocheiridae; genus Pseudochirops; species Pseudochirops corinnae. The sequence goes on from CM053589.1 coordinate 202,140,281, forward strand.
CTTTTATAATTTATTCCTTGTACAATAAAAGCCTGATCAGATTTCATGTGTGTTTACTTTCAGAAAGATAACTGCCTCTGTACGGGTTCTGACTGAAGAACACAAATGTGTGTCCAAAGAATGAGTTTCTCTCACGGTGACATTTTAAATTCTGAAATGACCCTGGTTGTCACAAACCTGGTCCCTGTAAGGGAACAATCATGAAAGTACTGCCGTCTCACAGAAGGAAAGACACTCATTACGTCAGCCTGAAGATATATACAAAGTGTGACAGGTGGCTGAGAGCTTCACCAGTGGTCCAAAGTCATCGCAAAACTTACAAAAAAAGAACCAGCTCCAGAAAATAAAGGGGGCTGTTACTCTTGCTTAGAGCTCCCTAGGCAGCCAGTTATCAGTGTCTCTGGCAAACCATAAGGGTGATTCTATAGGTACCGATGCCAATGGGCACAGCTCATCAATTTCCATTGTCCATGTGCCCCAAAGTTTTGAAAATGGGACTAGTGAAGTGAGGGAAGGGAGGGGAGAAAAAACAAGAACATAGGCCCACCTCTAAAGGAATGCTTTCCTGTCTGCACATGCCTGTCTGCTGGAATAAACCTATTTTCCCATTTCCTTCTCTTGTTTAGAGAGAGCAGGGGGCTTTATACCACCTCATTGAGCCTCACCTCATATTTGCTGGTCATCTTTTCTGTCGTCTTCATTCCCTGGCACATGTGAATGGTACACACCTTGGCTCTTCTCTGTGATGGGAACCAGTGACTCTTCACAAAATCCATGACCATCACCTGCTTTTTCAGCTCTGTGCTATAGGTCTTGATCTGGAACATCTTCTCAGATGCTGTTTCCACATAGCTGGAGGAATACCTCGTGTGACAAGTTTGTGCAGAAATTCCAGAGTGCTGCATGATACTCAGAATCTTGTGACTCTGGCCACACAGCCAGGAACCGGAGCCAGAGAACAGAATTGCCTTTGTTCTCAGGTGGACTACAGGAGCCAGACCCAACGAGCCTTAGCAAAATGTCCCCCGTGAAAACATCACCTGATGCTTCCAATTACCCGATCCTGGTGTCCCAACCTTGGAATTGTGATACAGATTTTCAATGTGGAAGCCTCATGAGTGACCTTTAAGGGTGGTGGAAAAGCCCCTTCTGGATGCTTGGGTCTCCCACCAACCAGCTGGCAGCCCTGCTCTGGTGTCCATGATTCCTGGATCAGGTAACCAACAGGGCTTCTTTGATTTCAAAGTATCGTTTCTCTTCCCAATTGAATTAATGCTTTGAAAGATGATTTTTTTCCCCATTGCAAAGCAGTTTGATACATGCTCAGCACCCATTCCTTTAAACACAGATACATTTTTAAAAGAGTTTCCTGCATGGGGACCAGGGTTTAGCATTGTTGTTCTTTTTTTTAAAAAAAGTGCCACTTTCTCAACAGGACTGGAGAGAATAATAAGTACATGCTGCAGACGAGCACAATAAGTGTCTTCAGCCCTGGGGAAGATAAGACACACAGCCAAGCAAAAGGGGAAATAAAAAACAGCCTTACAAAGGACTCCCTGCTCAGAAGGGAAGTTAGGTCTGCAGCTGGGCTTTAGGAAAACAGCTTCCTTTGTTAGGAAGGACAGAAGGATGGTGAGGTGGCAAGGTCACTCAGCTCTGTGTCAGCAGCCCTGGAGACTAATGCTCAGTCTGGCTCTGTCACTTACCCAGGTAACCTTAGGACAGTCATAACCTCCCTGGGCAGCAGTTAATTCATCTGAAAAATAAAGGAACAGGTGGAGCAGAGGACCTCCGAGACTTTCTAGCTCTACTTCCATGACCTTCTGACTCTCCTGACACTAATTATGTGATGATGGGTCACCATTTATCCCAGACTGGCCTCTCCCAGTCTCAGTCTTTTCATCTGTAAAATGGGCATGCTATACCTATAGGACCTTCCTCATGAGTTCATTGTGAGACCCCAGTGTGATCATGTTACCAAAGACCTGCTAAGCATCAGCTCTCATCATTGTTGTGGCTTTTACTATTCCCACTTGCATTGCTCAGTCCATTCTGGAGCTGAAGAGGAACCTCTCAACATAGACCATGGATTTGGAAGTACTTCAGAGGGCGTCAAGTCCAATGCTTCCGTTTTATAGATGAGGCACAGAAGAATAGGGAACGGCAATGACTTTCCCCAGGTCACATGTTCTTGGGTTAAGTAGCATCATCCACCAAAGAGCAGTCAAGCAGCCATGGCTCACAGACCCTTCATGAAGGGAAAGCCAGTACCTCCATAGGGTGCCATCAGGTGTTGGATGTGTCACCGGGTACTGGTTTTGTTATTGCCACTATTCATGTCTGAGCCAAAAGGGACCTTAGAAAAAGGGTTCTTAAGTTATGTGTGTCATGGACAGCTGTGGCAGCCACGTTTAACCTAAGGGCGCCTTCTCAGAGTCATGTTTTTAAATGCATGAAACCAAACACACAGTCTTACAACAGAAGCCAATTCTATTGAAATACAGTTAGCAAGATTTTTTTTTTTTTAAAGAAAATGAGTTAACTTACCCCAGATTATGAAGCCCTGTCTGTGAGCATAAACTGTTAGTGGCCGAGAGCAAGGCTGAAAATCAGAGCTACAAGAGACCTGTAGCAACTATCTAGTCCGGTCCAAACCCTTCTCTTCACAGAACTTGGAGATCTCCGGATTCCAAGTGTAGACCTCTTTCCTACTGCCCTTTTCATATGGACTCGACACCATCTCTGAGAGTCAAAGATGATCTCTTCAACAGACCTGTGATCTCATTGATACACATGATAACACATCCATGACTTCTCACCCTGTGAGAGCTAGCCCATGTTGTCCCATAGGTCCCCCAGAGAAGACCTCCTTGATATGATGGGGATCATTCTCTAGTCCCTTTTACATTTTGTGGGTACAAACACACCAGCGCAGGCTACCCATGTGTGGTATCCCACAATCTGGCTACATGAACAACCCAGGCCTTTTTACCACCATAGCTTTACATACTGATTGATACTTTCTGTGTCACTTCTGAAATATAGAAAATCCTTGGGTAAGAGAAAATTGTCCCAGTAAAGGCTTCATTTTCCACCATGTCTGAGCCTGGAGTGTAATTGATTTCTCCTTGATTCATTTCAAAAGGTTCCTTTCCCAAAAGGCTGTATGCCTAGGGAGAAGGATGGTTATATCACAAATGCCACAGCTGAATGGAAATGTCAGCAGTGGAGGCTGTGAATTGGCTCATTCCCACAAAAGCCAAGGAGGCTTCTGGGAGTAAGTGAGCGGCAGTCAGAGCACCTTGTTGTTGTCATTGTTTGATGCTGATGATGATGGTGACGATGATGGAGTAAACATGGAACAAGATGCTGAGGGATTCTAGTCACATGCTAGGAGCTGCCTGGGACATGGTGGTGACAGATAAGCAGGCAGTCAGCTCGACGTGGAAGTCTAGTCAAGCAGGAAACTGTCCAAGAGGATAACCAGGCTGCACAGACTCTCACGCTTTACCCACTTTGGGAGCATGAAAAGTCTTGAGATGAGGAAAGGGAGTGAGGGGCCCTTCCTTCAAGCACAGCCTCGAAGACTGATTATCACTTCATTGTGCAATTCTTTCTCAATTAAATGTTTTACTCTTTCAATTCATGTCCATTTCTTGGCCTATTAGCGTGGTGAAACCCTAAGTAGAGTTGACATTAGAGGCTCCCAATAGAACCGGGAGGGGATGCTGCCTCTCTATCTGTCCAGGTGAGATCATTTCATTCATTTCTTGGGCTTCATAGTTAAGGCAATTATTAATTAAAAAGCACATTAATTAAAAACCAGGATAGCGAAGGACCTCAATTCCAGGTTTTAGGAAGAACTGGGTTTGTTTGGGTTTTTGTTTTCCTGGAAAAGAGAAGAATTTGGAGGTACATGATGGTGGTACTCAGTTATTTGAAGGGCACTTGAATGGAAAAGGGATCAGACCAGGGGTGGAGAACCTGTACCCTTGAAGTCACATATGGCCCTCTAGGCCCTCAAGTGCAGCCCTTTGACTGAATCCAAACTTCACAGACTCTGCTTCCAACTCTGATTCCCTTAAGGATCTGTGCTGTGAGGTTTGGATTCAGTCAAAAGGCTGCACTTGAGGACTTAGAAGGCCACATGTGATCTTGAGGCAGCAAATTCCCAACCCCTAGATTAGACATTTTTTGTTTGACCCAAAAGGCAGAACTTGGAGTAAGTCTTCAAAGTTTAAAAGGGGTAACTTTTGACTTGATGGGGAAAAAAAAAACTCTCCCAAATGTGCTTGGCTATCTCTCAGATAAGTGAGGGTTGAGTGTTTATGGATCATTTTCGGACATTAATTAATTTCCCAATTCTCCCTCTCTTCCTGCTGCCCCATGCAATCTTCTCTTATCATAAAGAAGTAACCTAAACAAAAGCAAAGTGATGTATTGACCATGTCTGGCAGAAAACACCTCTCTCAGCAACTGTAGGCTACTACTGCCCTCCCTGCAGGAAAGAAGCAGATTTCCTTACTAGTCCTTTGGAGTCAAGACTATTAGCAACTTTTTTTTTCTTTTGATGTTAGTAGGGACGTCAGAGGCATCTAGTCCAACCTACAATAATGAACCTCCTCTATACCATACCCAACAAGTGGTGATCTAGCCTCTCCCGAAAGTCTCCAGTGGCAGGAACCCCACAATTTCCAGAAGCAGCTCGTTCCACTTATCAATGGCTCTAATTGTTGGTTGATCATTGTGTTGATCTGAATTCTGACCTCTCAAAGGTACAAGTCTGTGTGAACTGGACCTTTCCTAATCCTTTTGTTCTTACTCAAGAATGACCAACCCCCCTGCCTGCCACAGAGAATCCTGTGGATCCCTCCATTAGTCCATTTCAAATGAATAACTCCTTGGATGCTGTCAAAAAGAAAGTGTTGTTAGAAAGAACTGTCACCATCGTTGTAGCTCTAGAACATCAAGGGACATTAGAGGTGGTCCAATCCAGCTCCCTCATCTTACAGGGGAGGAAACTGAGGCTTTGACTGATGACACAAATTACTCAAGGTCACATTGTCTTTATAACACCAAGATTTGACCCTAGATTCTCCAATAGCAAATCCAGTATTCTTTTCACTGTCCCTTACTGCTCACCCCCTCAAATAAATGGCAAGCTTATGAAAAAACATGGCTTCTGCCTCTAAAAAGCATCTGGATGTGCCTCTCCAAAACACACAGTTACCTCTTCCATTGTGGACTAATGCTTTTTAGGCCCTTTTTCAAGACCTGCAGAAAGTAAATGAAAAGATACCATGTAATTAGAACATTTTTCCTCATTGCAAATGTTAATCCCACTGGTGAACAGATGAAGAACTCACAGGCATGGATTCCTGGTGCCAGGCATCTGTAGCTTCTTCTCATTTTGAATAATTCATTATTTAAATACTTGAGGGCCTGTCACAAGCAGGGCTGCCCATTCTATCAGGTGGATTAGAGAAAGGAGCTGATTAATTTCACCAATATTTCCACACCAAACACATTTAAAGCTCATTTATGTTGATTATAAGTCATTGAAATGCAATTGCTAACAATCTTGTAGGTTTAGTTAGTCACCCAGGGTCCAATTTAATGGGATGAAGTACGATCTTCCATGAAAAGTTAATAAGGTCATAGATAGAACTCATGTACCTGGCCAACTCACTCTGAGAAAAAGTTGCCTTGGGGGAGGAGGGGTTGTTTATGTAAAATGTTGGCTATCCAGCAATAAGCCTGTTGGAAGGGCTTGTGTTAGGACCGCCAGTTCCTTAACTGTTCATAGAAGTCCAAAAAATGAGCACAGAAAGTAAATGCTTAAGGCAAACACTTGGATGTTTTGTCCACGGGATGTGACCATTTAGATACATTTCGGTACCTGATTGGTGTTGCGTAGGTAGTAGAAATGGAAAATGCCTATTGTACAGAGTATGACTTACAGTGGAATGACTAGTCTATTGAGTTTGTCCACCAGTACATACCTCTAAATATGAGACCTAAGACAGGAGCAGCAAGAAAACATTGATTTGGGCAAATAGGAACAAGTGGGCTGAGATGAATCTCTGAAAATTGTGTAGCAATTTCAACAACAGCAAGCTGTGCCCAGAGCAAAACCCCATATTTTGAATAATGTATTCTCCTCCTGTTGTCTGGTTGCAAACCTTGGAACCCAAGAATCCACATTGTGAGAAGTCCAGAGACAATGGAGAGACATATGGTACATGTGAACAGCCTGCAGCATGTTTCCCAGATTAAATTGGGAGAAGGGTTTGCCACTGGCTGGTCAAAGATTTGCCCTGTTTCAGGTTGCTTTTAAAAAGCTAAGCCTGCCAGCCCTTGAGAAGTCAAGGTAAATTTAAAGCCAAGGAGCAGCTTTGCGGAGTGTGATCTCAACACATCTGACAGAGGGCGGTGGGGAAGAAGGTAGGAGCAAGTGGAGAACAAAAGGGAGTTTCTCTCCTCCCCACCCATCGGCCATAATTTCTTGTAGCAGGGATGCTCATCCAGGAGGAGACACCACATCCAGCAAGGATCAGAGAGAAACATACACTAACATAGCAAACTGGCAGCAGTCAGCCACCTCAGGGAGTTACTTCTTACAGGAGTGAGGAAAGCAGACCACAGATTGAGAAGAGAACTAACCTTGACTATCAAGAGTCAACCTTTTCAGAGAACAATGGCCCCAGGGATCCCAGAGGAGCAAGTCCAACACATCAGAGGTTGTAGGAGGAAAGGACAGAGTGAGGGAGCAACAGGAGGGCACCACAAGATGAGGAGCCTGCAAGGTAAGAAGTGCAGGGCACCTTGGTCACGTGTATCCTAAAAGTGTGCCTCACTCAGCTCATACTCTTAGCTGTGTCCTCTCTCTTCCATTGATCATATATGTGTATACATACACACACATATATAGTGTGGGTATGTATATACATATATACACATGCATATATACATACATAGATTTATATTCATGTGTATATGTACACTCTTATGTGTATGTGTATATGTACATGTATATATACACACATGTATATGTGTGCATGCATACATACATATATACATACATGCATGCATAAGACACTATGATCCAGGGTTTTGGAAGGGATGCTATGTAGTTACCATTCATGTCATACCATTTAGTAAGTGCCTTTTTTCGAGCTAAATTTGTCTGCTGGCTGATGGTGAAGGGTAAGCATGCCAGCTGGGGCTCATGATCTACAGTTCTGGGAGTATAGACATTTCAACTAGTCATGAATCTAAATGTAGTCACCCCTCTAGGAATTCATTATTCACACCTGTAAGTGCCAAGTTTGGGAGACATCCCAGAGGGGGTGTCACAAAGGCATTTAGAAACCATAATAAGGTGTCAGCTAAGGACAGGAGTCAAGGAGATCATATGGGGCTTCACACACGAGATAAGTATCAAGGTCTCCATTTACCTCTGGCAGGAAAGAAGCAAGTATTTAGTTCAGCTTGGACTTTCTCCTGGTCAGATCAGCCCATGTCCTAAATGAAACATAGGGTGGTGAGTGAGAGTTGAGAAGCTGCTGGCAGACATGGCTCCAAAGCACTACTGATGGCTCAGAGACGGTGGTCAGGTTTTCAGTCCTATCCCCTCCAGTGGCTTCTGTGAGTCCGAGGAAGGCAATCTGGAATTCAGACAGCCCAGCAATGTGTCCCTGGGTATCTGATATGCTCTACAATCAGCAACCATATTTCTCTAAAGCCAGGACATGGAGAACATCTAAGAGGGAGCAATGAAGTGTTCTGGGAGCTGGGCATCTGACCACTGGCAATTATTGCTGGCCCACCTAGAGTTGTCTTGTTGATGGACCATGACACAAGGAGACTTTCTTTTTAATATAAGGAAATGTCACTCCACCATCATTTGTGAAATGTTGAGGTTGGACCTTCTTGTCTCTAGAGTGCCTGACTTCTCCAGATCTATGAGCCTGCCTGTGTGACATTACGCAGTCACTTACTTGACCAAGTTTCCACTTCTGTAAAATGGAAGGGGGGATGTTGGATGAGATGTCCTCTCAAGTCTCATCCAGCTCAGGTTCTATGATTCCTAGGGGGGAAAACTAAAGATTAACTTCCATTAACAAAAACTGAGCAGCTTGATGAAAGTAAGGCATTGGCATAATTACTTACAAAAACCCTCTCCTCCCCTTTTCAGTAACCAATCAACCAATGTTTTATTGGGAAGGTCTTTGTGTGCTGTCAGGCTCACTGCAATCCAGGATTTAGAGGGAGGATGAACGTTGCTGTTGATGACAAGGAATCTTCCATCTCATTAGGAGAAAAGATGAGCCCACACAGGACAGCAATGAAGGATCCAAAATGGTGTACGATCCAGTAATGGGGCATAGGACGTGGGTGTCACCGGTGACCAATGAGGCTCCATGAGCTCTGACATGGACAAGATGGATACCAAGGAGGATTTAAGACTTCAGCGAGGCCTTGGGTTCACTTCAGTTCAATTTAGCAGACACTTATTAGAGTTCACCATCTTCTACACACTATGCCAAGCATCACTGATGCAAAGATAAAAACCAAGCAGGCCTTGCCCTCCCAGGCCTTCCATGTATGGAAAGGATAAAACAACAAATGGGAATGTTGTTCTAGGTGAGGAGGAAGTTCCCTCTCATGTCTCCATCTATGATCCTCTGTACACTGATGAGTCAACAGAAAGCAGTGCCAAGTGAGGGAGGGAGGGAGGGAGAGAATGCTAGCTGATAGGGTTGGTTAAGGGGGGAGGGAAAGGGTGGATCAGGGAAGGCTTCCTGTAGGAGGCGGTGCCTGAGCTGGCCTTGGAAGGAACCCGGGGATTCTGTGAAGATGCGCAAGACAGCATCCTGGGCGTTAGGGACCACCTGGACAAGATCAAATGGGTGGGAGATGGAGAACAGCGGGCAGGCCAGTTTGCCTGGAACAGAGAGCGTGGGAAAGGGAATCATTGCCTCAGATGGGAATATTAGGTGGGAGCCGGCTTATGGAAGGCCTTCAATGCCAGCTGACGAGTGTGGATCTGTGCTTTGTGCTGAATGATAAAATGTGACCAGGCACAGGAGAGGAGAGGAGTTATGCCAGACAAGTGAATGCCTAGAAAAGCAATGTGGGAGAGAGGAAAGAACCCTGGAAGTGGTGTCGGAGGATCTGACCTGGACAGACAGGTCTGCAGTCCCACAACTTCTCTGGGCCTCAGTTTTGTTCTCTTTAAAATGGGGATAATACCACTGGTTCTACCTACCATAAAGGGTAATTGTGAGGAACACATGAAATAATGGACTTGTAGTATTTTGTAAGTTTGAAGCACCTGCTAAGTTTCCCTGCCTGAGTACCAGGCTTTGCTCCTGGTTCACTCTTGTATGTGCAGCTTGGAGGGCAAAAAGCACAAGAGCTGGAGCTGGGCCTGAGTGTGACTCCTGCTGCCACTATTAGTTATAACTGCATGATCTTGGGCCAGTCATTTCTTGTCCTTGGGTCTCAGTTTCATTTTCTATATCTCTTAGATGTCTTCATCTCTGACGTTCTGGGATTCTGCTGCCACAGTGAGTGTTGTGAGTACAAACCCACCCGACATGTTGTTGGATGAAGTGGAGATGATCCTGTTGAGGCAGCGGCATCCTTGCTGGAGAAGGGTGGCATTAGTGGACAGGCCACTAAAATCTGGTGGAGGATCTAAGAGCTGATATGGCAGGAATCGGGGAGGCATTTAAGCCTCTGTGTGACCCTGGGCAAGTCACTTGACCTCTATTTGCCTCGGTTTCCTCATCTGTAAAGTGGGAATAATAACCTACCTTCCAGGATCCATGTGAGAATCAAATAAAATAATAATTTAAAAGCACTTAGTGCTTGGTCACTATATAAATTGTTAGCCATTATTATTATTAAATAAAATTTTGTTATATAAAATCTATGAAGTTATATAACGATAACTAAAATCATTATTATTAAAGCAGGCTAGTGATAGGCTCAGAGGGGACTTGACTTGACAGCAGTAAGAATGGCTGAATGGGGAACTGAGGAAGGAGAGCCCAGAGCAGAGATATCAGCTCACTGAGGGCTGTCATCGAGGTGTGATGAGATCAGGCTTGTGGGGCTAGGAGACAAAGAAATGGATGGGCATAACTTTTCAGAGTGAAAGTGGACGGGACCCAGCGTGTGACTGGAAATGAGAAGTGAAGGAGGACAGGAGGAAGAAGGAGGATCCACAATTAGAATCAGCGGGTCCAAGAGATTTCTGGGAAGGTGCCATGTGTGTCGGGCAGATCTCCTTTGGTAAATGCATGGAAGGTCAGGGGTGAAAGCTGCACAAGATGGGAAGGCTTGGGTCAAAGGCGATCCACATCCACGATGCGCAGGAGTAAACAGGAAACCTTCCCCTTTTCTAACACCGGACTCTGAGAAAAAATCCTGAGTCAGAATATGTGTTCTTATGACAAAACCACCATAATTCAACTCAACAGGGATATATTAAGAACCACCAGTCCTTCTCATTTTGAAGGCTCTGTTTAGGCAGGAAAGGGATGAGGGTGAATGGCGAGGCTCATGGTTTTAAAAGACACAGGAGAGCGCCTTATCTATTTTGCCCCAAGGAAGTATGTTTATCCTTTGCCTAGAGAATGCGCAGCCCATCACTGACTGCCCCCATGAGAACCAGCCCTGTGTTCTCTTCTCAATGGACAAAAGGCAGCTCTGTTGAGACCCAAACAGAGAGCTGGTGATGGAATGAGCAAAAGCTATTGTTTCTTTGCAGAACAGTGTTGGGTGCATGCTAGATAGAGAGCTGATTTTTCCCCAGCTTTGCTTCTCCTAAAAATACTCAAATTCCTCATCTGTCCCTCTTCCTTGAAGCTTTTAAAGTTAGTTTTTCTAATGGTGATTAGTTTTGCAATGAGTTTTCAACCCTGAGAAAAGGCAAGTATCAAAGGTGCAATATTATTAACACACCATCAAAGCCACAGAGGCAAGAGTCCCTTGTACTCCAGATCCATTGCCATGGCATCCTAAACACAACAAAAAACACAAAATCCTCTGGCTGCCATTCAAACACTATGGAAGCTGGCCCCCAGCTGCCTTTCTGGTCTGATTGACATCACTTGACATTGACATCCACGCACCCTTCCTCTGAGTCACTTCAGTTACTCTATGAGTTATTCCATCTCCTTTCCCTGCCCCCCAGCCTTTGCACACTTAGTCCCCCATGTCTCAAATGTCCTCATATGCAAAGCTCTGTGCTTGGGTTTCAAAGATTCAAAGACATAGGACCTCTGACTTCAGAGACAGTGGTTTTGTCCAGTATAATTTGAAAGAGAGCAAATACTCAGAACCGGGCTCCCATAAGAGGCAAAAGCAAGCTGGGCCTTGGAAGGAGTTATGGATGGTGAGAGGCAAAGGGGAGGAGGAAGCATCCACCAGACCCAAGGGCAGTGTGATTAAAGGTACAAGGTTGCTGATGTCAAGTTCAAGGAATATTACTAGATTGGTTTGTTTGGAAGGTCAAGTGTGTAAAGGGAGGGATACTGGATAGGCTTGGAAAAGTTGGCTTGAGTCGGACCATGGTGAACTTTAAAGGCCAGAGAAAGGCTTTGAATTTTATCCTAGAGAAGGTAGGGAGCCGGGGATGCTTAGTAGAATAATGGGATTGGGTCAGTGTTTAAGTAATAGCAGTTTGGCAGCTCTATGAAAGAGGGGTTGGAGGAGACGGAGCTTGTGGGCAGGGGACCAATAAGGAGGCTTCAGGAGAGAGGCAATGAGGGCCTGAATTAGTCTGGTGACAGAATGAGTGTAGAAAAGGGAAAGATGTGAGATGCGTCATAGAGGTAGATTCAAAAAAATTAGCAACTTACTGGGCAGAGGTATGAGCTGGGGTGGGAAAGGGAAGAGTCACTAAGGCTGAAAAACCAGAAGCAGGGAAGTTTGGAGGAGGGTGGGTTTAAAGGAGGCAATTGTATTATCTCCCTCCCTAGCAGAGGGAGATCATAGGTTCCATTTTGAACCTATTGAGATGCCCACAGAAGATCCAACTGGAGATGTCCAGCCGGCATTGAGAACGTGGGACTGGAGCTCAGGAGAGATGTGGGGGCTGGATATAGGGATTTCAGAGTCACCTGCAAAAAGATGATGACTATAACCATGGGCTCTCCAAGAGACAGAATAGAAAGGGCCTCATACAAAGCCTTGGGGAACATGCATGCTTATCTCCTCAGTAAAGAATTCTCAGTAAAGTCCTCTGATGAGAGACTTGGAAGGAATGGAGGAAGGAAGCTCAAAGAGAGAAGAAAAGGTTTGGAACATCTGCGGCCAGGTGTGTGATGGAATGCCAGTCAGGGATAGATAAAAGGATCCCAGCAATGAAGGTCTAGCTGAAACTTGAAAACAGAAATTGGCAGTGAAGCTGCCTGAGTTTCTTCAGTAGCTTTCAGTAATACACAGGAGGAGCAGGGAAGATGGGTGATGGTTATGACTGGGATTTGGCCAGACATGGCAAATATTAGGACAAGGAGGTAAGGGAGCTGAAGGCAGAGGAGAGTATAAAAGTTAAAGGAGTCAGCTCTGGGGCAAAGGGAAAACAGGCCAGACCAGGAGAAAGGCATAGTAGAACAAAGAGGGGTGGAGGGGTAGAGGGTGGTGAGGATGATGATGAAGCTTCACAAGACGAAGGACGAAGTGAGATGACATTATGAGCAGAGAACAATCCCAGAGATGAAGATCACAGAGGTAGCAGCTATGAGTGATGCTGAGAGAGATCTAAGATGCCATTTGCCTGGGAATGGTAGGGCTAAAGCAAGGGGGGAGGGGCAGAGAACCATCAGTTAGGTAGCCAACAACAATTTCTTAAACACTTACTATGAGCCAGTCTCTATAACCCAAGGCTCTGGGATAGCACAGGAAGACAAACAACTCTAACATGGTCCTCAGTCCCCAGGAGTTCACATTCTAATTGGGAAGACCCCATGGAAATAGAGTGAGAGCTAAGAAGAGGGCATTTAAGGAAGTCCCTAAGTGTAAGAGGAGGGATTGGGCTTGAGTGGAAATCTGTGAGTCAGGGACTGAATTCCTTAAGAAAGGAGAGGGAATGAGCTAACACAGATATCTTCAAACTTTTTATGCCATGGGCCCTTTGGCAGTGAGGTAAAGCCTATGGAGCCCTTCTCAGAACAATGTTTTAAAAGTGATAAAATTATAAGTGGCATCTACCTAAAACCATCAGCAAGCATTATATGTAATAGGAATAAGCTAGAAGCATTTCCAATAAGATCAGGGGTGAAACAAGGATGTCCATTATCACCACTGTTAATCAATATGGTACTAGAAATGTTAGCTTTAGCAACAAGAGAAGAAAAAGAAATTGAAGGAATTAGAACAGGCAAAGAAGAGACTAAGCTATCACTCTTTACAGGTGATGTAAGGAAACACTTAGAGAATCCTAGAGAATCAGGTAAAAAAAAACTACTTGAAATAATAAACAACTTTAGCTAAATTGCAGGATATTAAATAAACCCACATAACTCATTGACATTTCTATATATTACTACCAAAACTCAACAGCAAGAGATAGAAAGAGAAATTCCATTTAAAGTTACTGTAGACATTATAAAATATTTGAGAATCTACCTGCCAAAACAAACCCAGGAACAATATGAACACAATTACAGAACACATTTCACACAAATAAAGTCAGGTCTAAATAAATGGAAAAACATCAGTTGCTCATGGGGTAGGTAGGTATAATAAAAATGACAATTTTACCTAAATTAATTTAGTGCCATTTAGTGTCTATTTAGTGCCATATTAATCAATCTATCAAAAATATTTTATAGAGCTACAAAAAAATAGTAACAAAATTCATCTGGAAGAACAAAAGGTTCAGAATATTGAGGGAATTAATGAAAAGAAATGCTAGAAAAGGTGGCCTAGCCGTACCAGATTTTAAACTGTATTATAAAGCAGCAGTCATCAAAACTGTTTGGGTACTGGCTAAGAACTAGAGTGGTGGGTCAGTGGAATAGATTAGGTACACAAGACACAGTAATCAATAACTATAGTAATTTACCATTTGATAAACCCAAAAACTCCAGCTTCTGGGATAAGAACCCACTATTTGACAAAAACTGCTGGGAAAGCTGAAAAAAAAAAGTATGGCAGAAACTGGGCATAGACCAATATTTTACACTGTATACCAAAATAAAGTCTAAATGGGTTCACAATCTAGATATAAAGACTGACACTGTAAGCAATCTGGGAGAACAAGGAATAGTTTACCTGTTAGATTTATGGAGAAGGGAAGAATTATGACCAAATGAGATAGAAAACATTGCAAAATGAAAAATGGATAATTTTGATTACATTAAACTGAAAAGATTTTGCATGAACAAAACCAAAGTAACCAAGATTAGGAGGTAAGCATAAAATTGGGAAAGAATTTTTAAACTATTGGAAATGCTTCTAGCTTATCCCTCATTTCTAAAATATGCAGAGAACTCAGTCAAATACATAAGAATACAAGTCATTCCTTACTTGATAAATGGTCAAAGGATATGAAGAGGCAGTTTTCAGAGGAAGAAACTAAAGATATCTATAAGCATATGAAAAAATGCTCTAAAATCACTTGATTAGAGATATGCAAATCAAAACAACTCTGAGGTACCACATCTCACCTGTCACATTGGCTAATATGACAAAACAGGAAAATGATAAATGATGGAGAAGATGCTAGAAAATTAGAAAACTAATTCATTGTTGGTGGAGTTGTGAACTGATCCAGACATTCTGGAGAGCAATTTGTAACTATGCCCAAAGTGCTATAAAAATCTGCATACCCTTTTACTCAACAATATCACTTCTAGAGCTGTATCCCAAAGAGATCATAAAAATGGTAAAAGGACCCACATGTACAAAAATATTCATATCACCTCTTTTGTGGTGTCCAAGAACTGGAAATTGAAGTGATGCCTATCAATTGGGGAATGGCAGAACAAGTTGTGGTGTATGAATGCAACAGAATATTATTGTGCTATAAGAAATGATGAACAAGCAGACTTCAGAAAAACCTGGAAAGAATTATATGAATTGATGTTGAATGAAGCAAGCAGGACCATAACATTGTACACAGTAACAATCACAGTGTGCAATGACTAACTTTCATAGACTTAGTCCTTCTCAGCAATGCAAAGACCTAAAACAATTCCAAAGGACTCATGATATAAAACACCACCCACATCCAGAGCAAGAATTGTGGAGTCTGAATGCAGAGGAAAGCAGACTATTCTCTTTTTTGTTTGTTTTTTTCTTTCTCATGTTTCCTCCCATCCATTCTAATTCTTCTATACAACATGACGAATGTGAAAATATGCTTAAAAGGAATGTGTATGTAGAGCCTATATCAGATTTCATGCTGTCTTGGGGGAGGAAGGGGAGAAAATTTAAAACTTATGGAAGTGAATGTTGAAAACTAAAAATAAATAAATAAACTTTAAAAAATAAATGAATGCCAAAAAAGAAAGAAAAAGAGAAAGATGGGAAAAAGAAATGATGAGCACACAGACTTCAGGAAAATCTGGAAAGACTTCAATGAACTGATGATAAGTGAAGTGAGCAGAACCAGGAGAATATTGTACACAGTAACAGCTGCATTACGCAAAAACTGACTTTGATGGACTTAGCTCTTCTCAGCAATGCAAGGATCCAAGACAACTCCAGAGGACTCATTACAGAAAATGCGGTCCACATCCAGAAAAAGAACTATGGAGTTTGAATGCAGATTGAAGCATATTATTTGCATGTTTTTTCTTTTTTTGTTTGTTTTTTCTTTCTCATGCTTTCTCCCATTGGTTCTCATTCTTCTTTACAAAATGTGAAAATAGGTTTAATATGAATGTATATGTAGAGCCTATATCAAATTGCATGCCATCTTGGGGTGGAGGGAGAAGAGAGATAACAGATAAACTATGGAACTCAAAATCTTATGGAAGTAAATGTTAAAAACTAAAACTAAATGATTAAATTTTAAAAAAATTAATAAAATTAAGTGCATAGGATTACAACAGAAATCAATTATATTAAAATACAAAAATATTTATCAGATTAAAAAAACACACAAGCTTAGGGTAGACGACTAGAATGGAATAGATAACTTTCCCAGTAGAGTTAACAGCCCCTTCACATCCTCTCTTCTTATTTTATTTTTATCTGTGTTCTCTCACAAATCTTTCAGAGAGGAACTACCCAGCATAGCAGAGGTCTCCCTCCTGTTCATTGACAATCTCCAAGATGGATATCAATACGTCAACATATAGTAGGTATTTAATAAATTCCTGCTGACTGGTTGGAGGATATGCAATAACCCTTTTATTCTCACCTGAGCCAGGCAACTAGCTCAACTCCTTTTCTGATATGTACCCCGAGTGTGTCTTTACAAAGTGAAAGTGTTTCCAGTAATATGCTATTCCCTCCTTGTGTCCACCAGGCATCTTTCAATTGCCCATTGGGTTTCTGCCATTTTTGTTTTGCTGAGGTCTTGGTATTCCAAGCTTTCCAGCCAAAGAACATGGTGATTAGGAGAATATAGGAGTTTAAAAGATGAATTTTGACAGCCTGGGATCATTGAAAGCACAGTACAATCTCCAAAGTACCGTCCAATTCAAATTCCAATCTGTATTAGATTCTGGGCCCAGATAATTATTCATCTGCAGCACTTGTCAAAGACTCCTACATTGATAGATGAATGAGAAAGGCATGGCACACTCCTGTTAACAAGACTTCAGGATCACTACAGCTTGGAATGAGAGGAGGCTGACAAAGAAAGCTAAGGACAACAACAAAGCTTTCTTTAAAAAAAAAGTTATATTGAGGAAAAAAGAAAGATCAAAGAAGGAGTAGGACCACTGGATCTGGTGGATAGGAGGAGAGGAACTGAGGACTGTTCATGCCTAGTTTGGCTTTGTTTTCTCTGCTAACTGGAAAAAGACAATAAAGAAGGAGTTGATACTGAAGGTAAACGAGGAAGAAAAATAATGGCAACATGAATAAGGACAACAGGTCACATTGAATCGAAGGATAAAGGTCGTAACAATGTAAAGAATTGCTCTCTTCATATCTGAGCAGTTTAGTGGCTTGAAGATGTAATAGATGAAACTTTGTGTAAGTGAAAAGGATAACGTCAGCTAGAAAGAATATACATTACTGCCCCCTTTGGAAAATGGAAAGTTTGGTCTCTGACAGTGATAAATTCTTTGTACACAAAGAACTGATAAAATCCATGTGTAAGGAAACTCAGTCTTTCCACCGAAATAGGAGGACAGACACAGGCTATGAGCACTATTGGATAGACACTGGAGAGGACCACTTTAAAGGCTGAAAAATCACAGCCTTCTGGGCATTCTGGTCTTCAGCTCATTGGCATGGGTTTGTTTTTAGAGTATTAGGGTTACTCACCAAGTGGCAAATCAAAGTAATACCTGTTAGGAGACTATGGGCAAAATTAAATAAGGACCGTTTTTGATAGAAAGGTGGCTTTGTGAGTTGTACCTGCTGTGGGAAAGGTGAGCTACTTAGATCTGAGCTCTGGAATCAGGGAAGAATCCAGCAGGAGAGGAGGGATGAAGAGAGCAGGAGCAGCTCAGAAGGCAGAAGGTGCAGTCAGGGAGAGGAAGGCTTCAACTGCTGCCCGCTGGAGAGTGCTGACCAGAGAAGTACTACTTGGCGGATCTAGGAGCCTTCAAATTCGAAGAGAGCTGAAGGTAGTGGAAGGGAGAGTCCTTCTGCTCTATTCACATCTCAGAGAAGCCCAGTTGCTCCTTGCTGCCCCCCTCTGGCCTGAGAGTGAAAAGCAGATGGAGAAAGAGGCTTTGAGGAGTTGATTCACTTTACGAATTGGTTGAGTAGTATAGTCAGATACACTATCTGAATAACTTCATGATGTTAAATATTCTTAGTAAAATCTTAGCATGCTTCCCAAATTGAGGCATTTTCAAGAGATCTGGAGGGAGTTGGGAGGAAGGAAAGACATTGCAAAAGGCTGCAAGGGCTGCTAGTTAGTAAGGGCAAAAGGAAGGAGAGAAAAACAGAGCCTGAGAGAAGACATTTAGGTGTCCTGGGAAAATCTGAATGGCCTTTTCCTTACTTTTCAACAGATCATGTCTGTGGGTTTCTGACCACCAGAGTTTTGGAGGATCTGTTACAACCCATACAACTTGACTTATCAAAATAAGTCACTACATGCCAGGAAGAATGGAATTTTTGTCATTGAAATGTGCGAATTCATAAAAATATAATATTAAAAATTGTGCCACACAACAAGAGTATAGTGTAAGCCCATGGAGTCACTCCACCAGGGCATACATCCTGGCAAGCTGGATTTGGATAAGAAGCTGAACCCAGAGGTGAATAAAGGAGAAGAGGGAGCTAGATAGCACTTGGGAAGCTGCCAAAAAAAAAAAAAAAACTGGGCAGGGGCTAGGGAGCCTTTTTATCTTATTGATAGCTTTTGTTTTCACGTATCGTCCATTTCAAATATATCAAATATATGCCCCTAGCCCAGAGAGTCACTGTTTATAACCAAGAATAAAAAAGAAGGGGAAAAGTCAATTCAACAGAACAAAGCAATACATCTAGCAAGCCTGAGAGTGTATGCAATACTTTACACCTACAGTCCCCCACCTCTGCAAAAAAAGAGAGGAAGACCTCCACAGCTCTTTTAATAAGCCCAAGATTCTATGAAATCCCATCTTATCAACACCAACATTATCACAGGGACTCTACCACTGTGGGCTGTGAAAAACAATGATACTGGAAGAATCACAACTATCGATGATACAAAAATCGGTGGAAAGGTGAAAGCATGTGGACTTTGTACAAGAAATTTCATAAATTATATCAAAGGCATCAAGGTCCAAGCAACAATGTGGACTGACATGGGTTCAAATCTGAGAGTAGTTCAATTACTTTAATCAATCATAGCAGTGATGAACCCCACAAGCGATTACCTCTCACAGTGTCTGCATTTGCATTCAGATTCTCCTACAGCTCTTGACTAGGACCAATGAGATGTATACATGATGTATGTATGTATATATATGTGTGTGTATAGAGGCATGCACTCCCATATATACGTGTGTGTTTATGTATTATACATACAACATATATTCACATGTAATATATATAGTTAAATCACAATTACCTAAAACACAAATATGTCAAAAGTTGGCCAGACTGTCTTGTACTGCATTCAGCTACAAGTACCACTAAAGGGATAAATGCAGCATGTGGCCATTCCCCGAGTTTGGGATTCAGCAGTTTTGTCTTTCTCCCTCCCCCAACTATGTCATGGTTTATAAATGCAATAAACATTGAACATGTGCTTTGTGTCAGCAGAATTTTAACAGGGAGTCTTCTCTCCCTGCCTCCCATACCTGAAGCCAAAAGACTTCCAATGTAATGAAGTTTGGGTACAATTCCCCAATGTCCTATTTGGGAAGTCTCTTAAAGAGTCTGCTACAAGACCATTTGACACAGAATCACTTAGAGAAGCAGAAAGGGACATCCCAGCCCAAGCATGCTATTGATTCTAAGTTTGGCCAAAGTACTATGAATCTGTGGGCCTGGATCTGAACATGATTGCATGTAAGAAATAGTCATGGATTTCCTTAATCACAGATAATTTCATTGTAAGAGTAATTCAGCCCCTGCAGAATTCGAGCCCATTTCCTTGCCCTTAGATTAGGGTGCAAGGTCCTCCATTAGAACACATACCCTTTGAAAGCCTGGACCAGTTTTGCTTTCTTTCTCCTCACAATGTAACCGCTTAATAAATGTGCACTGATTAGATTCCACCCATGACCAGTCGCCTTCCCTTTCTGTTCTCATGGGTCCCCAGAAATGAATATTTTTGTTCATGGCCTCCTCCTGGTCACCCTGAGAGGTCTCCATTGGCAAAGATGCCCAATTCAATCTCAATAACTTGATAAAAGTGAAGGAGACCCAGAGATCAATGATCACTGTAGAGTAATGCCTGGTCTCCTCTCCCACCTCACCAGTCCTGCTGATTTTGTGAAGGGTCTGGTCTGCCTCTTACTGTGACCTGGACTATGTCACATCTCTCATCTCCATCTGTTTCTCAGATTTGTCTCTTCACTCTGGAGGCCCGAGTCCCTCCTTGCTCTGACTCTCAGGAGCTCTGTCCAGCTTGTTCCCGGCTCATTCCTACCACAGAGTAGGAAATGGCCCCAGTCTCAATTTCTTCTCTCTGCTCCATTGATCCCAGAGCTTTCCCTCCTAAGGTTTCCAGCATGCTTTATGCCTCCTGGTTTCTATTTCCCTGGTCTCCTACTCTGCATTTGCTGAGGGATTGTCTGGGTGACTTGCACTGCAGCTAAAATTCAAATCTGATGACAGCCCTATTTTTAAAGGAAGGAGCCCCGCTTCTAGCTGGAAGACCAAAACAAAGCTGGTAATAAGGTCAGGCTGATCAACTGCCCTTTCTCCATGGATGAAAATAGCAAGACTGAGTGTTGTGCAAAGCCTTGGCTCAGTTACTGGTTCAGAAGCCAGGCACTCAGGTCACGTTCAGACCCTAAGTGAGCAGCCATGGATCCCAAGCAAAGGTGTGTGTGCCTGGGAAGGGAGAGGGAAGGGGGACTCATGAAATACTCAGTGCTGCCACTCCCAGACCGCAGCGCACTCCTGAAGAAAGAGGCAGGGGAAGCCTTGTCCTTCTGCCCTGGGAGCCGAGAGGAGCTGACTTTACCTGGGGATGGCAGAGTCAGAGGTATGGGTCTCCGTGGATGCCACCCCTTTCCCAGGCCCCCCACAGCACCTCTTGCTAGAAAGCAGAGACACAACGAGCATTTGTCACACCTAGGACAGGCTTCCCAACACTTTCTATCACCCAACCTTAGTTACAGAATCACTCACTGTATATCTTTTATATGTACATAGTTATTGGCATATAATTGGTAGTTTCTTTCTGCTTTATTGGAATGTGAGCTCCCTGAGGGCAGGAACCAAGCCTTTCTTTGGAGCCATTATGTTTAACATGATGGTGGACAAGCCCTAATAAATGCTGACCATCCTGGTCCAACCCATATACAAAAGTAATGCTGACCATCCCACCCACCAAGTGGGCACCAACCTGGGATTAAAGATCTCCAAAGAGGGTGGAGCCAAGATGGTGGCATAGTAGCAGCAACACATCTCAGCTCTCACATAGCCACCCCAAAATACCCATGGAATAGGACTCTAAACCAATCCTAGAACTCCAAAATGCACACAAAGATACTTCCCACTAAAGTCAGCTTGGCTTTGAGGAACCATATCAGCACTGCCAGCCGAAACCAGCCTGGCCTGAAGCTGTGGCTCTGCCCTGGGGGCAGCTGGATGAGAGGAGTGGTGAGTGGATTAGCAGCAGCTGCAAGCAGCTTTCAGAACTAGGTCAGTGGGACTTGCGAGGTCTTGGGAGAAAAGCAGTCTGGCAGAAAGGCCTCCAGAGCAGAAAAGCGAAAGGCAGAGGTTTTACACTCGCCTCTGTGTTGCAGCTTCCCGCCCGTGGCCTGCAGACAGCAGGGGGACTAAGCGATTGTTCACAGGCCAGTGCTCTCACGTTGAGCGCCCTGGATCCGGATCACCATCTTGGGCCTCGGTCTTGGAGTCTTCACTATCCAGTCAGCCAGAAGTAAGTAGGAAGGGTCCCAGCACCTTCCTGAGAGCTACAGCAGCTGGGAGGACCCCAGTGATTTGGGACAGAGCTTTCCCTTCTGGAAGCAGAGCCTCACAGAGATTAAAAAAAAAAAATCATGGACTGACCAACCATGAGTAAGAATAAGCATAAGAAGCAAAGTAAGAACAGCACCCAAACCCTAGATTCCTTCTTTGGGGAAAAGAAAGATCATGGAAGAGAGAGAGAGGATGAGAGCACAGCCAGAGCACCCCCACCAGGGGCCTCTAATAAACATGAAGAATGCCTTAAAGGTAGAGATGAGCTGAAGAAGGATTTTCAAAACCAAATAAGGGAAGTGGAAGAAAAATT
>CM053589.1:202162828-202182307 GCA_028646515.1 Pseudochirops corinnae
TGGATGGCTGCCTGGAAGGCCGATATTCCTTCTGGGTCCTAGGGCCAGCTGAAGTGCTGGAGGACTGAAGAAACATGACCAGGATAAGACTTTGTTTGTTCGTGGCCTGGCTGATCCTTGAGTTCCAGGCAAGAGAAGTGGTGAAGAGTTTGAGATGTGCTGGACCCTGTGAACTTCAGTGTGGGCCAGGGACTGCCCTGAGGACTGGACAAAGACGTGGGAGCTATCTACCTCTGAGGACTGGACAAGGACCTTGGAGCTGTCTGCTTCTGAATCCAGGTGACTGTTTGGTGGATTAAGGAGGGAGCTGGGACCATGGAAGGGGATCCACAGGAATCAGAGAGACCACCCAGAGTCAAGATGAAGAAAAGGCCTCTCCTTAGGTGAAATTGAGGTTTTCTGGACACGGAGGAGTGGAGAGTTTGTGTGGTTTTCAAATGACTGTATTTGTGATTAATGATATTTAGTAATTATGAATCTAGATTAGTCACTGAGTAAGTTAATGGTTGTCCCATGAGTGGAAGTTTGATTATTCTATTGTTTCTTGTTCTAAATATTGTGGCCACTGTAGTGAAAACTGTGTGGCCATTTTCTGTGATAAGATGTAATGTTTTGAATGTTTGTCTTGATTTGTAATGGAATAAACAGAGTGTTCACTATATTTTGTAATCTGAACTCTAAAAGCTGTTCACAGTAGCATTCTTTTGGGAATCTGCTGGTGCATGGCATTACAGCTGTAGACACAGAGGAGAAGGTTGGATTTGGAAGCCAGAAGGCCTGGGTTCAAATTTTGTTCCTGATACTTTCCAGCTATGAGATGTTGGACAATCCACTTCCCCTTCCTGTGGCAAATGGACTGGGATTTCCTCAGCTTTTAAAACGAGAGGTTGGCTCCTGATGTCCTTTCTAGACCCACATGTCTATTTTATTACCTCTCTGAGCCTCAACTTTCTCATATGAAAAGTAGAGAGAAGAATACTTGGAATGCCCATCTCATGCAGTCGTAGTGAAGTTTGAATGAAATCATGTATGGAAAATGGGTAACAGACTTTCGAGAGCTGTCTACAAGCTAGTTAGGTTTATTCTTAGAGCATCCACAAAGGCATGGAGGGCTTGTGAATTCCCTTGGTGGAAGCAGTGCTCACAGTGGAAAAATTATTGATTTTGGAGGAAGTAGGGGTACAAATGGTGGCAATGGAAAGTTGGTGCCACAAGGCTCAGCACTCTTCCCTTGTGGCACTGGGCTGGTGAATGTCAAGAGCTGGGGTTCATGGCACCCACCTCTTCCGATGCTATTAAACTGACTTTGGAAATACATCCCACATACAAGAATCAAGTCTTTTTTTTGTCCTGTCTTGTAGGGAGCTGTGGAGATGCTTGGCTTCCCCTTAGTTTCTTCCAGTATGAAATGTCATCTAGGACCCTTGCTCCAAAGGTCAAAGGTACATGGAACTGGAGGAGACAGCTACCACAGGACCAGCTCTAAACCTCCCCTTCCTCTCCCCAGCTCCCCACAGCAGGGTAAATAAACCAGAAGCTTATCTATCTTTACCTCTGTCTCCATTTATGCCCCTGCCTCTACCTTTATCACCAATTTTGTCTCCATCTTTACCTCCATTTCCATTTCTAAATAAAAAATATAACATGGCAGCCCCCAAAGCTAAGGCATGGTACAGGAATTTCCAACCTCTCAAATTTCTCTATGCTTGAGTTTCAGTAACCCTTTTAAGAAAGGATTGTTGTTGAATTGTTATTGAATTATGAAAAGAAGTAAACTTTAGAGCTTCCCATGCATATGCCCAAATAGAAACCACTCCATCTTGGACTTCACACATTAGATGTAACCTTTGTCCCTCCATCCTCCCCCTCAAATTGGATGACTCCTCCCAGGACCCCCCATTTGAAGGAGGGCCCCAAGTCAGCCAAGTCTTTATTCCTTTCCAGGTATACTCTTGACTTTCCTCTCAGAATTGCTCTACAATGCTCATACTCCTAGTACCTTCATCTCTTTCCCCCTCCCACTTTTGTGTGTTCTCTTCACTACTTAGAACGTAAGTTCCTTAAGAGCACAGACTCTCTTTATTTCTCTCAGAGCTATGTAACCAACCCCAATCTCTCTTCTGAGCTTTAGTCTTGCTTCATTTGGATGTGTCATAGGCATCTCAAACTCAACCCATCTAAAACGAGGTTCATTATCTTCCCCTCTAAACCCACATTTCCTCCAAATTTCCCCATTTCTGTAGGGGCACAACTACCCTTCCAATCAGTCAGGGTCATAGCCTCACAGCTACCATGGTGCTTCCCTTTCTTTCTTAGTCCTAATTCAGAAAGTCATTCAGGTTTGTCAATTTGTCAATTTTTATCAGTTTCTTCTATTTTCTTTTATTATTTTATTAATTTTTTTTATTATTATATTATTTTATTATTTATTATTTTATTTTATTCAATTTTCCCTCTATAGTGTACATAGCCTCCACCCCTTTCAGTGATTTGAATACCCCACTCCCCACTTAATGCTCACCTGGACTATAAGGGAAGTTTCCTAATTTGACTTATTTTGTAATCTCTTCTCACACCATTCCATCTTCTACAAAGCTGCCCAAACAGTCTTCTTGAAGCAAAAATCTGACACCTCACCCCTTCTCTGGGACCAGCAGTGGCTCCCAAACATTTCTAGCCTAAAATGCAAACTCCTTAGCTTGCCATTTAAAGCTCTTCAATTTTGGACTTCAACTTCCCTTTCCAGATGTGATCAAATCAACTCGATTAAATGAGCATCTATTAATCACTTAGTGCTTAGGTGAGGCATTGTGCTGGGCTCTAGGGTGCAGGAGACAAATAAAATAATCCTTTCCCTAAAGAAACTTACAAGGAACAGTTTTAAATAAGTGAAAGAATGGATATAGAGATAGATAGATAGATAGATAGATAGATAGATAGATAGATAGACAGAGACACACAGAGATAGAGAGAGAGGTATGGAGAGACAGAGAGAGAGAGAGAGAGAGAGAGAGAGAGAGAGAGAGAGAGAGATGGATAGAGCTTTCCTCCTCCACACTCAATGTTATCAATCAACTGGGTTACTTGTTAGTCCTTAGACTAACTCCACTTCCCATCCTGTGACTTTGCCCAAGTTGTCTTTCTGGGCCAAGAACACATCACCTCCAAGCTTCCATATGATCTGCAAGCTCCCATTAGGTCTCCACTCTGATGCCACCTCTTAAGGCAAACTTTTTCTAATCTTTCATATTGTTCAGGTCCCATCTCTCATCCCCACAAATTCCACACACAGTCTGTTGAATTAAATTGACTACAGCTGGAAATAATGTGACCAGCTCTTATTCTCTCCCTACACCTTCTCTAAATACCTGATCTAGTCCAGTCTAATAAGCATTAATTAGATGCCTTCTATAAGCAAAGAACTATGCTAAGCACCAGGGCTATAAAGGTAAAACAAAAAGCAGCACCTGCCTTCATGCAGCTTCCTTTCCACTGGGAGAGGGTGACAGTGTGTAAATGGGAAGGGCAGGATAACTGTCATCAAATATTTCAAAGATTATCATGTGGAAGAGATTTCAGACTTGTTCTGCCTGACCCAGAGGACAGAACCAGTACAAAGGGGACAGTCACAGAGAGGCACAGTTGATGTCATCACCTGAAGAATCTGGAACTATTTAGCCTGAAAAAAGAAAAGCTTCAGGGGGCAAGGTAGCCTCTGAGCACTTGAAATGCTGTCACATTGGAAAGAGATTGGCCAAAGAGTGCAGAGCCAGGAGCTAATAAGTAGAGATGAAAAAGAGGTCAACCTGCCCCAAAGCAGAATGGATTGCCTGGGGAGAAGACAGCCTCAATCCCCACTTCCCTGGAGGTCTTCAGGCAAACAGAGAGAATTCCTGCTTAGGCACAGGTGAGACTCCCTGCCTGCTGGCCCTTCTAGCTGGGGTATTTGATTACTCTGGAGCTCTCGCTCCTCTTCTCCAGGTTGGCTTGCTTTTAATGTCCTAGTCAAGAAGAACAATAGGTGCTAATCATAGTTGACATCAACAAAGGGCTTTAGGGTTTTCAATGTACTCTGCAGACATTAGAAAACTCTGTATCTGCACGATAGCCTTGGGACCTAGATGCTCTTATTAACTTTATTTTTATCAGCGGAAACTGAAATTCTGAGAGGTTGAGGTCACACAGCTACTGTCTGTCAGAAGTGAGATTAAAGCCAGATTTCTCCTGATTTCTCCCCATCAGCTGGATGGATGGTCCTTGCTCTTGAAAGCCAATGGTGATGAATTACTCTGTTGGGAGCATATTTTAGGAAACGGGATAAGAAATGTTTGAGTTGCAATTTGCAAATCTGAGTTTCCAGGTTCCACTTGCCCAGGAGAACCAAATCTAATGTCTAAAGTAGAGTTTGTGCCATGGTCAAAACCGAACTTGTTTAGTCTTTGATCTTCATGCCTTCAAGTTAACAACATCCAAATTGTCCACTCTTTGCATTTCTGCATCTGCTCTAGGTTTCAAAACATTTTCTAGATCTAAGGATGAAATCTTTTTATTCCTCACTGTACCTCTCCCCTTCCCTTCAACACAGCTGAGACTTTCCCAAAGCACATGTTTGACCTTGTCATTCCTCTGCTACAGAAGAGTCAGTGTCTCTATTGTTTCTAGGACAAAATACAGACTCCTTGTTGACGTTGCCTTTTATAAGGTGAGTACAAGCAGTATTTCAGGCTGATCATACGTTATACTTCAGCCAACTCAGCCTTATTGCTGTTGGACATTTTTGCTGATGGGGTGTGCCATGTCCCATCTTGTCCCATCTCTATACCTTTGCATAGCCTGCCCCCCATGCGTGTAGTGTGTTTTCTCTTTGACCTCACCTCTCCCACCCCTCCGTTTCTCTCTTGGAAATCTCAGTCATCCCCCAGCTCCTTTCAGATCTCAACTCATGTGCTATCTTTACCCCATCCCAAAGCAAGGGATACCTGCTTGATTACTTTATGAGGCTTCCTTTGTCAGGAAATTTTTCATTTCAGCAGGGAACAAGAAGTCTAATGTCAAAGTAATGAATCTCTATCGTTGAAACTTTCAACATCAGCTAATCAGACAGAGGAGTCTTCCTTTGGCTGCAGAGCTATCTCAGGGTAACTCAAATCCTAACCCACAGGCAAGCAGCTATCTACTCTTCTCGTGTGCAAAGCTATCCGGCTCCTGCCCTAATCTCCCACTGAGTGAGCATAAAGGGAAGAAAACCTCAGAATGGGGGAGGCCTGGGATTCCCTTGGGCAAAAGTTTGATCCTTGGGAATTGTAACAAATACCTTTTGGGGAAAAGGACAGGTTGAGCGGTTCAGACACTGAGATGGACATTGAACTTGAGAGCTCAAGGCCAGGGGGATTCTGCTTCTTTTCTGCCATCCTTATGCTTGGGGGGCCTTCATCTCGCCCACCATTCAGTGAAGCACTGGGTTTTATCATGTCAGCTTATCATGTTTTTACATGTGTCTACTCCTGGCTTGCTTTCCTATTTCATTGTACATAAATATTGGTGCTTTCTTTTGCAGAGAGGGTCTCTCATCATTGGAATTAAGTATACAGGGTAAAATCCCAGTGCTTACAGGGGTTTTTAGTAATGCAGTAGTCACTGAAGTTATCTTTAAATTTCAAGTCTCCCTGGGATGTATTTCCCACAGATTTTACCCAATACATCCATCCAGATGCTTGGGAAAAGTCATCTCAATGGGCTGACGATGTCAATAGAGGAGCATGATGTAGAGATCATTGACCTTTGAAGGGGAGCCTCAGTTTTCAATTTTATCAAATATTTCAGACCCAACAGGAAAAAAAAGAGCATACCCATATTTCCTTTCTCCTTTTCCCCTGGTCTACCTCTTTTGTGTATCTCCTAGCTTACAGTCTTTACAGTTTTGAAGGATGAATAGGGATGAAATGAGTAGAAAAATTAAGGATAGTCTAGGATAACTGCACAAACTTCACCTTTTGTCCCCTGGGTGAAAAAAGAAGTGGCCCAGAGAAGCCATATTTTTCCATTACTAGGGGAGAGAGAGGGGAGAAAAAAATTAATTTTCATTCATTGAAAAATAAATTAATTTAAAACACAAATAAAAGAGAAGACATTTGGTATGATGAACCTGGAAGAAATGATTGATGAAAGAATGAATCAGTCATCAACAAGCATTTATTAAGTACCATCAGGCCTACTTCAAGCTCTGGAGATACAAAGACAAAAATGAAAAGTCCCTGCCCTCAAGGAGCTTATATTCTGAAGGCAAGGCAACATCCATCCCTAGAGATACGATATAGTTGCTAGGTAGCTTTGAGGGAGAGGGAGAGAGAAACTGACCATACCTTCTCAAGCACTAACTTCCAGGTTAGGTATGAAGTTCATGGTAGACAAGTCAGTTGTGGTGATGCCAGTTAATTATCTGAGGTCTGCAAAACCCTTCCCTCCCTTATATAATATCACAGTAGATCATCTCATTTGAGTCCCAGAGATGCAGCAGAGGCTGAGTGGATGCCAAATGGGCATTTTTACATCTCTGCTGCTTGGGGGCAGTGCCTCTCCCTGGATCCAGAGCAGTGGTCTCAGCTGGCTTCCTTTCCTGAGCCTTCTACCTCCTTCCTGAGAAGTTCAAACAGTAGCTGATAAATGTTTAATGGCCAGGCTCTATGGGAAAAAAAGTCTGAACACATTATCTCAAAACTTAATCTGCATTATTAATACTTTCTAAAGATGAGCCAATCAACAAAACCAAACAATAAGCCAAGCCCTGATTTGTAATGATTTCCATTCCTGCAAATGCTCACACTGAACATGTAAAAATCAGCTCTCAGTAGCTGCGGGGAGATGGCTCCAGATCCTCCTTAGAACACACTGTTTCCAGATTGATGGGTCCTTCCTTTCCCCTTTACTTCTTGTGTTACATGAACCAGTGTAGTTACTGGTACATTTCACCCCATTCTATTCCCAAATGAACAGAAGCTCCTTGAAGGCAGTCACTGTGCTGCTTCTTTTCTTGGTATTCCCAATATCTAATATGGTGCTGTACCACAGTAGGTGCTTAGATATTTCACTGAATTGAATTGATTGATCAAAACCTGCACTACCTTTGAGCCCTAGAGTTAAGTCCATCCCATAATAAGGCTCTAGAGGAAGACATTAATCGAGACATTTGACAAATGGACAAAATCCATGACCTGTCTTTAGTCCTGCGGAATTTGTCAGTAATGTCTTGAGTGGCTCAGAAATCACCCCTGTGCTCACATGTAAAATCTCCTTGGTTCCCATATGCCCATAACCCAAATGTAATCCATTGGCAAGACCAGGAACCTTGGGGCCATGTGAACTAGGTTTTTCTTTGGAAGTCATTTTCTGATATTTTATGTTGGCTCCTTCTCCAACCTGGGGTCTTCCTGGAACATCAGAATTAGCCTTATGTTTGTCTTCTCCAAAAAATGGAAGAATCCTAAGCATACATGTCAATGCTCAGACTATCCATGCCTGGTCAATATGATAAGCTTTATTTAACCTCACAGAGCAATGCAAAAAGGGATCATGCTTGGGTCCATGGACCATCAAGGGAAACGACAACAACAACAACATTTTTTTTTTCCTCTAGTGGTCCCGCCTTCCTCCAGGACCTATTAAAACATAGGTCAGCCTTCCTCGAGGCCTGAGGCCCTCATAGGCTTGACCAGCACCAGGCTGGGTATCTGGTTTGTTCTTCCTCGTCTTGTTTTAGCCTTTATTCTGGGTGGGTAGAGCAGTTGTGTGCTTGCTCTCCTGATTTCTTTGGCCCCTTTTTCTCTCATGGTGGTAGAGGCTGGTGCTATGCCAGGTTCATCTCACACAAGACTGTATCCTCCAATCTCTTGTTCATTATGGCTGTTAGTGGATGAGCAGAGAGCATACCTTATTCAGGACATCCTTGACTCATAGACTTGGTTGATTGGTCCTAGAACCTTCTTACTTGATAGTGTTCAAGCTGAACTGATCAGGAAGACCTGAGTACAAATCTAGGCTCAGACCCCTGGCCAAATCACTCTGTGCTTCAGTTTCCTAATCTGTGAAATGGGATTTAATAATAGCATATACCTTATAGGATTGTGAGAATAAAATAAAATAGTGTTTATTAAGTACATTAGAAACCTTCAAGTTTTATATAAATGATGTTGTTGCTGTAAATTAGCAGAGTCAAATTCAGGCATTTGGTTTTGTCAGCAACTAGCCATGGGATGTTTCCTCATTTCCCCTGTGAGAGTGTAAGCGTCTTGAAGGCAGGAATTGTTGCATTCTTTGTCATTTTATCCCCAGAGCCTAGCACAGTGCCTAGTACAGATGGGTGCTTAATAAGTGCTTGTTGACTGATTGATTGTGGACTCATTTTCTTCTCCATCACTGGTCTTTGGAAACCTCATCCTCCCCCTTTGTTGGATTCTACCAATGACCTTGTCTTCTACACTCAGGTTGCCCTTAGCTGCCATGTTTCTCCACTTGGCAGAGAAACCAAACATTTTCTGAATGAGGCAGTTACAGGGTTCTTTTGAGCTTCTCCTTGTGACAATGGTTTTATATTGGCTAAATTTCTCTCAGATATAATGATAACCTTCAAATCTCACCTCCCAAGAGAAGCTTCTCACAAGTGCCCCTAAAGTTGGCACCTTCCCCCATGATTATCCCCAATTTATTCTGTATGAATCATACTTGTACATAGTTGTTTTTGTGTTGTCTCTCATTAGACTTTGGACAGGGACTATCTTTTGACTTTCTTGGTATCTGTAAGCACAAACAAGGTGGGACTTTTGTTGTTTTCTTTTTGGAGTTCAGTTTCCCAGGCTCAAGCTGAATTGTAAACATCTGAAGGATTGATCTCCTTTAAATCCTGATAATTCACAGCTGTGCTGAGCTAAGTAGCTTGCATGCCTTCTGACTCTGAACCAATCAGTGACCTAGTCCTTGTAATATATTCTGGGAGGTTGGTATTTTGTTTTAGGGGTTAGCTCATGAGAAGGACCTTTTGATTTCCTGGTTAAGACTTTAAGTAGCCATGTGCTCAGAGCCCCCTGACTGCTTAAATGTCTGTGCTTCCTCAATCCAGTGATGTATGTAAAGTGTATAGCCATATTGCTATGTTCAGAGATCTGGAGTCCCGTCTGTTGGTCTTTGTGCTAATTTCTCTGCTTGTGTTTTCTATACTCTCTTCTTTCTTAGTAATTAAAGTAGGATTGCTAACCCCTTTAAAGCCATCCTTCCTTTATAAAGCAGATCAAAAGAACCTGGGCTAGCAAGTTATCCTGGGTGTACTAGGGTGCTTGCTAATACAGTATCCACAATACTTAGGAAAGTACCTGGTGCATAGTGGGTGCTTAAGAAATATTTGTTGACTCAACATGATTTTTCAGTTTCAAGGGCTTACATAGCTTGGGTTGAAGTCATTTTATTTTATTTTTTACTCTGTCACCTCATCTTTCTCTTTCTAATTTTTTGTTCATTTTAACCTTTTCATATCTAGTTGTTGGTTTGACTGCATACAGACAAATGATTCCAGAATCAACCAATCAGCAACAAACATTAAATGCTTGCTATGTGCTAGTCACTGTGCCAAATTCTGGGACTATGAAGACCAAGACAAAACCATCCCTGCCCTCAAGGAGCTTACAGTCTCATATGTACATATAAAAATAAATAGCAAACATAGATAAAGTGGAATTTCTGAAATCCTAAACTAAACAAACATCAAATAAAAAGAGTAATTTCCTATATGAAGTAGTACAGAAAAAGAGGATTCTACACAAAACTCTGAAGGTCACTTGTGTATAGTTTGCTTTTCTTTAAAAATATATCATAAATGCAACATGTAACTTACAAAATGAATACAAAGAAGTTGCGGGAAGGAGAGTGCTGACTTCTGAGAAGACTAGAGATCAGAAATACTTCAAGGAAGAGACAGCTTGGCTGAGGCTTGAAGAAAGCATGAAGACTCCCATCTCAGCAATCGAATGTTTCCTAGTGATCAAGACAAAATCAGTCTCATTTGCCTTCCCCTTCAAAATCACCTTGTATTTATTTTGTATTTATCAGTGAGTCAACAACATTTATTAAGTACCTACTGTGTGCCAAGAACTGTTCTAAGCACTTGGGATAACAAAGAAAGCTAAAAGACATTCCCTGCTCTCAGAGTTCATAGTATAATGAGAGAGACAGCATCCAACCAACAGTGAGGGTAAATTGGAAATAATCAGCAGAGGGAAGGTGCTAGCATTAAAAGGGGATGGGAAAGGCTTTCCATAGAAGAAGGGATTTTAGTTGGAGCTTAAAGGAAGCCAGGGAATCCAGGAGGTGGAGATGAGGAGAGAGAATGACCTAGGCACAGGGAAAAGCAGACAATGCCCTTAGTATGTAACACATGATTTATGTGTACATGGTATATACATACATGCTTTTATATTGGGTATATATCCACATGCACATATATGTATAACTGAATACATACATTCTGTCTCCCCTATTACATTGTAAGCCCCTCTTTGAGGGCAGGGATTGTTCTATTTTAGTTTTTGTATCCCCAGGATTTAGCACCATATCTAGTACAGAACAGGTGCTTGATAAATGTTTGTTGATTGACTGACATTTTTATCAATTATCATATTCTTCAGTACTCATCATAGCCAACACCTTATTTTTATTTTTAATTTAATTTTTTTTCAGTGAGCAAAAATATATCTCCTTTCCCTCTCACCTTTCTTTCCTATTAAAAAAAAAGGTAAACTAAAACCCTTGTAATGAGTCTGCACAACCAAACAAAACAAATTTCCTCCTTGGTCACATCCAAAACTATGTCTCCTTCTGCCTTGAGTCCACCATACGTCATCACCAGTCGAATGGATGGTGTTTGGTCATTGACCAGAGTTTTAAAGCCATCAAAGCTGTTACTGTATAAATGTTATTGTTATTATTGTAGAAATTCTTCCTGGTTTTGCTCAGCCATTCCCCAAATGATGGCACCCTTTTAGTTTCCAGTATTTTCCTACTACAAAAGAACGCAATAAAATTTACACAAAACAATGCACAATGTTTTCATACATGTGGGTCTGTTTCATTTTTCTTTGATTTCTTTAGGGTATAGGCCTAGTAATGGTATTGCTGGATCAAAGGAATAATTGGTTGAGTGACTGAGTCTAGTACCTTATAATTCTCTTCTTAAAGCAAGATCTATAGCTATGAGATTTCTGTGGAGGAAAAGCATTGTCACTTCTTTTAGCTTTTACTCTAGAACTCAATTTCCTAATCTCTCTCTCTCTGTCTGTCTGTCTGTCTGTCTGTCTGTCTCTCTCTCTCTCTCTCTCTCTCTCTCTCTTTCTCCATATACATAGACATAAATATATGTATTCACATGTATTTATCACATTCGCCTGTGCCCACTTTTGTGCTGAGCTTGCCAAGGATGAGGGCATATCTTGACTCAGCTCAAAGAATCTTACTAAATTCTCCATAGACCTTCTCTCCCTCTTCATCTATTGCAGATGTGGGTACATCCTGATCTCAGTGTTTGCTCGTACACATAAAGCAAGATGACCAAGTGGTCCATGAAATGTGTTTCTGTATTACCTTTGGGCCCAGGGTGAAGCCAACTCAATTCACTTCACTTTGATAAACATTTTTTAAGCATTTAGAGGCTCCCCAAGGAGAATTTATAAGTCAGTTCTTCATTTAGCTACAGTTTTAAATGTCTTTTGCTTTTATCCATAGCAAGAACGTCATGTTTGACAGGTTTCTGTCCCATCTGTTATATATCAGCTCATTGGTCACTGGACAAACACCTGACATTTACAGGCAGTTTAGAAGTGTGTGGGATTCTCTGCTGGGCATCTGAGGGGCCCAGTGGATAAATTCATGGCATAGAGTTGGGAAGACTCCTCTTCCTGAGTTCAAATGTGACCTCAGACGCTTGCTAGCTGTGTGACCCTGGGCAAGTCACTTAACCTTGTTTACCTCAGTTTCCTCATCTGTAAAATGAGCTGGAGAAGGGAATGGCAAACCACTCCAGTGTCTCTGCCAAGAAAACCCCGAGTAGGGTGAAGAAGAGTCAGACACGAGCGAAGTGACTGAATGTTTGTGTGACCTTGGGCAAATCATTGACCTCTCCTGCCCCTTGGTTACCCACAGGTACAACAGAGAGAGTGTAAACGCCAGTTATTATTTCTGTTCCCCACCCCCAACTCCTTCATCGACTGTAAACCCCAGGAAGGTAGGGACTTTTTCCTTTTTGTCTTTCTAGTCCTAGATCTTCCCACATGGTAGATACTCAAGAAATGCTTACTGAATTCAGTGCAGTCCAACAAGTATTTACTCTGGCCTGGGGATCAATGCGTGAGGTAAAATGAACCTCAGTTCCTGTCCTAAGGAACTACTGTTCTCCTGAGATGCATCTCATGACTCAATACACACGGGGATGATAATTTGAGCAGGGAGGGTTAGGAAAGGTTCCCTTTAGGAGGTGGCACATGGGTTGAGCCTGGAAGAAAACTAGTAAGTATTGATGAAGAATTGCATTCCTGGAATGGGGATCAGCTTGTACGAAAGAGTGGAGGTGGTACACGAAATCCTTAATTGCTGGAAGTGGCCCTAGATCCTCAAAGACAGTGGTTCTCAACCTTCCTAATGCAGTGACCCTTTAGTACTCATATGTGGGTGTATCTGCATGTGGGTGGACCCGCCTGGAGATGGATAGAGGAGCGGTGTCTCGGTTCCTCAGACCATCACAAATATGTGTTTTCCTATGGTCTTAGGCGAACCCCCAAGGAGTCACGACCCACAGATTGAGAACTGCTGCTCAAAGACATCAGTGGAGCTCAAGAGCCAGCTTTTCTTACCAGTCTGCAGAGTCTCTGAATTTAGACTCTGAGAAAAACTTAACTCCTGTCAACAAGGAGAGAACCAGCCTAGCTAAGGTAGGAGAGACTCCCTACCAGCTTGGCAATGGACAATGTGCCTTTTTTGTAGAGTGGCCTGCTGAGCCACAGAGGGCTTGTGCCCTGTCTCAGTGGAGGAGGAAACACTGACCCAAGCCCTGAAGTTGGAGCTCTGCCTATGTGACCTTGGGCCTCAATTTTCCCATCTATATAGTGAAGGGGTGAGGACTAGATGTCCCCTAGGGTACCTTCAAGTTTAAATCCATGACCTGTTTGACACTGAACCAGACCCTCATGCTTCCTCCTACGTAAAGTGAGGGGGTCAGACTAGGTGAGCAGGAGTCCTCCCTGATTCTAGGCCAGGGGTGGGGAACCTGCAGCCTTGAGGCTACATGTGGCCCTCTAGGTCCTTGGGTGCAACCCCAAGTTTTATAGAACAAATCCTTTTGCTAAGGGGATTTGTTCTGTGAAGCCTGAATTCATGTGAATGCAAGCACTTGTAAGCTCCACTCTGGGCTCACCTCCTTCCCTGACCATACTTCTCCAGGAGGGTGCCACTTATGGCCCTTCTGATGCACTGGGCATCCCTGGTAACACACCAGCCTCTCCCCTGCTCTGTGGGTACCTGCCCTTTGGACTTCCAGAGGCTTGTGATGGTTCCTGATCACCAGATGAATGGAACTAAAAAGATGAGTGTTTGTGTCTGGGAGTGGCTCTGATTGGTGGAAAGGGAGGCACAATTTCTCTGAGTCAGTTCATCCTCTCTCTTAAGCCATCCTGATTGCCCCATGGATCCCCTGCAGAACCTGTCTAGATGCGCCGATGGCCAGATGCAATGGCTCATTCATTCTGCTTCCTGTCACAATCTGGACAAGAGGAAGTCTTGTGATTGACTTGAAATAACAAGCTCTAGAACCCAGTTCCCCATGGGCATGGCTGTGTGCCAAGTGAGGCACCCCTGCCCTGGCATTATCCCATCTTCCCTTCTGCTGGATGGCTTATGTGGTAGCTGGAGAGAGAATAGCCTCTCACTGACAGCTCCTCCTAATAGCTCTGCTCTATTAACATACATGGATGGCCATGTAATCCTTAAGGCAAAGAGGTGGAAGGGGAACAGCCGACAAGTGAAACATGGATATGGGAGAGGGAGAAGAGGCTCCTGTCTGTTAGGGTGCCTTCTGTGAGGCAGCCTGATGGATAGGACCCATGTAAGAGCGAGACAAGATAATGTAAATGTGGTCCCTGTGCCTATTAATCAGATTAAAGAACAGTGTGTGTGTGTGTGTGTGTGTGTGTGTGTGTGTGTGTGTGTGTCTTGTTCCACTGAATAGGAGAAGTGTAGAGAATATAGACTGGAAATGGGCTCCTCTGGGTTCATAAAGGCAACAGAGAGACCAAAGAAATGAGCGACTTCTTGAGATGATGAGCTTGATGACTGGTGGGCTGGGGGGAAGGAAGAGAGCCCTGGGGTGAGAGGGAGATAGCCTGGGTTCAAATCCTGCCTTTGACACTTCTGACCAGAAGGACCTTGGACTGCCCCACTTGGCCTCAGTTTCTTTCTTGGTGAGTTTCTTGGTGATATTCAGGAGATAGTACTTGATAACCCCGCTTTTACCTCAAAGTCCTAAAGATCCATAAGCAGAGCACTGTGGACCTTGGCTACTGCTTATGCTGGCCAGTCCATGGTCCCCAAGCACAGTGAGCAGAAGAGTGTGCTCTGTCTACCTCCTCCCCTCCATGCCTGAACCTGCTGCCTGCTCCCTCTCAAAAGAATCTCCATCTGCTTGAGAAGTTTTCCCTATGTCAAGGGAACAGAACCCATCAGTGAGCCTGGTGTGTGTGTATGTGTGCATGTGCATGTGTGCACGTGTGTGTGTGCATGTGTGTATGTACGTGTGTGTGTGTGTGTGTGTGTTTTCAGGTGGTCAGAGGGCTTCTGACTGGGCAGTCACTGCTTAGTAGAGTGGATGGAGTGCTGAACTTGACATCAGAAAGACCTGGGTTCAAATTTTGCCCCTTATTGAACTTACCAGAAATGTGATCATGGGCGTGTCCTCTGAGCCTCAGTTTCCCCACCTGACTGGGAGCTCAGAAGGACCTCAGAAGGCCTTCCGTTCAGCCCTGTAATTTTACAGATGGGGGAAACTGAGGCCCAGGGAGAGAAAGTGACTTGTCCAAAGTCATATGATTAATAAATGGGAGGCTGAGGTGAGAAGTCACCTCTAGCTCTCTGAGGCCAATGCTGGTTTCTTTTCACTGTGTTGTGCCTTGTAGAAGCATCCACTCTCAAACACAAATGAATGAAACACAAAAGACAGAGATCAGAATCAACAAGATCTGGCAACAGAAACGAGCCTGGAGTGAGGCAGAGGGAGGACCTGAGGCTGCCTCTGAGGGGGCCACCTGAGGTGACTGGGACGGTGGTACAGCCCTGGGAAGAAGCAGGAAGGTGAGAGGAGGGGTTGGTTCAGTAATGATGGTCTGCTTGAGATGCCCATCCCAGCCAGCAGGAAACGTCCAGAAGGCAGTTGGTGATGCAGGCCTGGGGCTCAGGAGAGAAGTGAAGGCTGGAGCTGGGGCTTCATGAGTCATCTGCAGCCAGATAATTGGACCTCCTGGAGAGGTGGAGGCAGGATAGAGAGCCCAGTTTGTCCTGACTCCCATCTGGCATACTTTCCAGCCTACTGCGCTAACCCCTGGCAAAGTTCACTGGTGGAGGCAGCAAGGTGGGGCCTCACAGCATCCTAGGATAGAGACCTAGACCAGAACTCAAGTAAGCCCTTCTCACTGGTACAGGGGAGGAAACCGAAGCCCAGGGCCAGGCCCTGGCCAAGATGAGGCCCGGTGACTTGGTGGGATAAGCACTGAGGCTTTCTGGGTCTCCAAGTCCTGTCCAGGTCATGTGACTTCCCTTCCGTCTCTGGCTTTCTTCATATCCTCCTGTTTTCATCAGCTTTCTCTCTTCTTGCTGGTTCTGCTACACATTCAGCCCCAAGATGGCAGCCATCATATATTACCTAAATACAAGTTTTCCTCCATACCCAATACACTTCTCTGAATGCTATGGTTGCTTAATAAATGCTTGTTGAGTGAATGAATGAATGAATTGATCCATGTGTCCCAGACTCCAGGTGATGCCACAGAGTGTCCTGGTATAAAGTACATGTGACCAGTAGATCTGAGGCCAAGTTCTATTTTCTCTACGAGCTGTGTGGCCTTGAACATGTAATTTAACTCCTCTGAACTTCAGGGTCTTCAGCCATCACATGTGGAGAATGGGCACAGATCCATGCCTAGCAATTCTTGCCCTGAGGACCAAGTGACATGAGAGGCATTCTTGAATAAGTTTCTAACAACAAATTCAGATGAAGTAAAGGGAAACCTTAAAGAGAGGTCTTGGAACTGAGACCCTTAAAGGAAGAGACATTGGGACAACCCCCCGGGGAGAGGAAAAGATCCCTGGATATATTGGGTGGGGTAGGGGCACCACCAGAAGATAGAGCAGACAAGGACCTATGGGAATACCCAGGCTAGGACAGAGGTGAGGTTGGGGGGAGAGAAGGGGGAAGGAAATTCACCATCTGCAAGTTTTCGGTTTTGCCTAATTACTCTTGCCAACTAAATGCCAAGGTTGGTCATTTCTACTTGCTGAAAGAGTGCTGTCAGTGCCCTCTGTTTTAGCATCTTGAGGCTAAGGTCATTTATGTCGGTCACAGTGTGATGGAATGATGGAAGCATTCTGTGAGACTAGCTTTCTTCTCCACCCCAAGGTGAATAAAGCTCCCAGTGCCTTGGTGGTCCATGATGGAAATGGGTGAGGTGGTTAGTGGTAAACTTAGCCGGGTAGAGAAAGCTTGCTTGGAGCCCGGGTGTCTTGGATCACTATTAGGAGGACTATAGGACACTGGTGTGAATGAGAAGGGGGGGAGGGAGAGGGGCTGAACACAAGATAATCAGGTAGGAGGCTACTATTGTCATGCAATTATGGTCCGAGCAATAAGTAATGAATGTCTAAACCACAGTTATGAAAGTGAGCCTAGCAAGAAGAGGGAAATGAAGACTTATTAGATATGACAAAGAATCAGCCCTACCTGGCAAACAATTGGGTGTGGGAGAGATGAAGAGTGAGGGCAAATCTAAGCCGAGGGGATGAGTAACTTCTAGCCTACTACATAGGGTACCTGGCAAGCAAGGAGAGTCCTAGACAAAACTGTAACAGAGAACGCACATCGCTTTAGGGTCTCATCTCTTCCTTTCCATGTAGCTTCTTGAAATGGAAAGAACACTGGGTTTGCAACTGGAGGACTTGGGTTCCAATCTGGACTTTGCTATTTGTTGGTCGTATGACCTTGGTCAGGTCAAGTTATTCCTTTCTGGGCTTCACTTTTTTCTTCTGCGAAATGAGAGATGGGACTCTATAGGTCAGACTCTCTTCACTTTATCTGGCTAAATGTTAGACCCAGATTCAGATCTCCAGCAGGAGATTTAGCCAACAATCTAGCAACTCTGTATTTTCATAGCTCCACAGACCAAGTGAGGTGACACTTAAACTCAAAGTAAATGACATTGTCATTCTGCAGAGCATAGTAAAAAGGGGAGAATTCCCCTAGGTAAAACGGGACGAGTCTTCACAGGTCCCCTTGCTGACACCC
The DNA here is from genome assembly GCA_028646515.1 of Pseudochirops corinnae. NCBI lineage: Eukaryota > Metazoa > Chordata > Mammalia > Diprotodontia > Pseudocheiridae > Pseudochirops > Pseudochirops corinnae. Next base: position 202,180,407 of record CM053589.1, read on the forward strand.
GCTTAGGTCAGTCACACCCCCAGGTGCATGCCAGTAAGAACCCCTTTCCCAGCTCTTCTGGCTCACTGTCCCAGCCACCTGATACAGCTCATTGTTGCTGCATGGGCCTCTGAAGCTACTGCTTCCTGCTCCCTTTAGAGCTGTCCCCAGCCTCTAGTTCTGGCCCTTCTCTTTGCTGAGCTCATACTGTCATCTGCTGGATTGAGTCTGTTTTTTTTTTTCTTGAGATTGCTCTTAACTAGGGTCATTTATAGCTCTTTTGCATGTCAGACCATGAGCTGTATAGAGCCAGCACAAAAAAGAACCCCAGCCTTATTATTATTATTACAAAACTTTACTCCTCTGAGGTGGGAATTTCCCCAGGACCACTTGATATTTAGATTGAGATGAATATATACATATATTTTTAATCTGTTATTATGTTCCTGACAGTCAACACAAGGACCATGGCATTTTTCCTCGAGTTTCATTTAAGAATGTGGATGGTGAAGGTGACCCTTCTCCTGTGTTCCTACATCTATATCCACATCCTGCCCTTCCCCAAAGTATATGCGTTGTAAGGTCCCTTTCAATTTAAAACCCCATGATTCTCCTTCCCATCCCAAGGGTACACCTTTTCCCCCACTCCTGTAGGGTCTTACTCTTAGAAAATATCAGATAAAAAATGATTCCTGATGTAGCTTAAGACATGCATTTGCTACAAGGATTTCATGATGGCTCTTTAAGTTTCTGAAGGAGTAAATAACATGAGTCCAGGATGTTGGCTTTCTAGCAGAGATATCATAGTAAAGCTCATAGTCTATTCAAATCCCCAGATTGGTTCTAAAAATGATGGGGTATTTGAGAGAACTGAAAGCTCAACATGAATCCACAATGTGGTGTCACCTACACAGAAGCTGGTGTGATTCTGAGCCATAGAGAGGGCCATCGTTTGCAGGACAGGGGGATGATGGCTCTTGTCTGCTCTGTCCCTGTCGGACCTCATCTGGATTTAGTGTTCGGTTCAGGCCACCACAGTTTATGAAGGACAGTTATAAGCTGGAGAGTTCTGGAGAGAGGAGGACAAGCAGGAAAGGAAAGGGGCTCAGACCTGATGTGATGAGTGGTTTGAGGAACCTAGCCTGAAGGAGGGCCTCTGACTGGACGTGATTAGGCTGGGCACATAGTGGTTAATAAATACTATTGCCTTCCCTGGTCCTGGCCCCTTGCTTTTAGCATTTGAAGGTCTGTCCTGAGGAAGAGGGATTCGACTTGCTCTTTCCAGAGGACAGATCCAGGTGTAACATGTAGAAGATACTTGGAGCAGACTGGGACTATTGTCAGGAAGATCTTCATGACAAATGGGGGACAAGTAGAATGGGCGACTAGAGAGGGGAGAGGTTTCCCTTCTTCGGAGATCTTTTTTTTTTTTATATTAAATTTTATTTTAGTTTGCATCATTCATTTTCACAAGATTTTGAGTTACATATTTTCTCTCCTTCTTTCCCCTGCCCACCACCCCAAAACAGCCATCCCAGAGTGTCCCTCCTCCCCCAGTCTATTCTCTCCTATGTCACTTTTCAGTAGGGCAGGATGGATCTCCCAGCCACAGTGCCTGTGTATCTCAAGTTCCAGTTGGATGTAGTCCATAATAATAATAATAATAATTGCATATATATATATAGATATATATTTATAACATTTGATTATGGAACTTTAAATTCTAGATTCTTTCTCTTCCTCCCTCGTCACCCACCCCCACTGGAAGGACAAGCAATCAAATGCAGGCTGAACATGTGAAATTACGCAGAACCTCTCCACAGTGGGCATATTGTGAGAGTCTGATTACATGTCCCTTCTTCCTATCCTGTCCCCCTCATCCACTCTCCACCCTGTCCCTGTCCCTCTACAAAAATGTGAAC
>CM053589.1:202191222-202215141 GCA_028646515.1 Pseudochirops corinnae
TGTGCTGGTGATGAACTCCCCAGTCATTCATTACCCTCTTATCAGGGAAAAGGACACTGGTGCATTTTCATATCATCTCCAAGTTAATTTGAGGCTTTAAACATTTAAGTGTTTCAGATCTTGTAGGCATGGAGGATAGAGTGTGGAGGGAGAAAGAGATAGAATTTATTTATTTACCCTCAGGTAAGATGGAGGATTTTTCTTCTTTCTAAAATAACACTTAACTTTTGAGCATCTCTGTACTTCAAGGACACACTCACTCTGTCAGTCCACATCTTGAGCCCATTGTGACTTAGGAGAAAGACTCTGTCTGGGAGCTGCTATGACTGAAAAATCCACCTGCCTACAGTGATCCAGGTGAGAAGCCCTGCAGAATTGCCTAGGTTAGTCCTCAGACACAAATCACACAGTCTATGGTTCCACATTTGACACTTTTGTGGGACTTGTCAGAACCTGCTCTCCCCTGGCTTAGCCTGGGGCTTCCAGGGGGTGATCTCCAGGTCAAAATGAGTCTCCAGAGAAGGACTTGTGCAGGGCACTATTTTGATGCTAAACTAAAAAGCCTGATTTGTGTAGTCCTTATAAAATCCAACCCAATCCAACAATCATTTACAGTATTAAACATCTGTGATGTTCCAAACACTGTCATGGGTGTTGAGGAAACAGAGGTAGGAAAGAAATGGTCCCTGCCTTAAAGGAATTTCCATTCCATCAGAGTACAATGCATACATGAAGAAATCAACACAACCACCCATGAGTGAAATGATAAGGCCCTGTAAGAGAGTGGCAATCCTGTGAGAAGGGAATGAATTCAAGGCAAGTTATAGAAGAGAAACCCCACTTGGGTGGGGAGAAGGGCAAAGGATAGAGACAGAAATAACCGTGCTCTAATGACATTTCCCCAACACTGTCCAGTCTGTTCCTCTTCAATATTCTGAACCCAACTCACTGGCCATCTGCAGAACCTGTCCCTGATGGACCAACCTAAAGGACTGACCAAACAACTGAACTCATAGTTGGGATCACTGTTGTATTCCATCTACTCAGGTGTTCCTAGGTGGACTGTTAGACTGACTCTTTTGAGTGGTCATAGGACTTATCAAGGCTAAGATTTCTGTGAATTTCTGAGGCTCAAAGCAATTACTCTAACATGATCTCTAACCAGGAGCATCTGTGGACTTCATCATTCCTAGGCAATTTCCATTCTGCTTGGACCTTACACAGGACATTATCTACAGGAGAGACAAACACTAAGATACAACCTGTGAGATTTGGGGATCTTGGGATGTTTCTGGATCTCCGTCAGAGGCGTGTATCCTTTGAGTTGTACAGGGGTGGTGTAATAGTAATGGAATTTGAAGATCCCCCTTGTATTGGCAAGCTAACAGGTCCTTATCACTTAGTTCCAAGCCCACAATTGTGTCAAGTATTAAGACCTAGAACCTGTGAATCCCACAGTGGGATGGACTTCCTGATGTAACAGGAAGGGGCTGGAACAGGGAAGAGCTAATACCTTATATGAGGAAAAGCATGAGCTGGAGAGTCAGAACTTCTTGGAGCAAGCTGAGTGGAGGCTGACAAGAGGCCCAAGCTGGAGAAAGTGATTTTGATTTTGAAAACAGAGCTTATGGTGGTGGAGCTACTTCCAGAACCAGCCAGAACTTAGAGGAGAAAGTGATTTTGAGAACAGTGCTTATGGTAGTGGAGCTTCTTCTGAGAGCCAGCTGAAACTTCTGCTGAGAGCTTCCAAGGGCCAGCCAGAGCTGAGAGAGGAAGCATGACTATGGTGTCGGTACTTTTTCTGTCCGTTTTGGGTCTATGTTGATTTCACAGGCAGAAAGTGATTTTGATAAATGTGCCCACAATATGCATGAATGTTATTGTGGTTTTGTTAAACCTTGTATTCCCAGTAACAGTAACTGTGAAGGACTTGAGGTGGACTGGACACTGAGCTTCAATATGGAATGGGAACTGAACAAGAAACTGGGAGCTGTCTGCCTTTGAACTCAGGTGATAGTTGGTTAGATTTGGGCAGGAGCTGGGGCCATGGAAGAGGAGCCATGGAAGCTGAGAGCCTGCCTTGAGTCAAGATAAAAAGACTTCTCCCAAGGTATTTAATGCTTACTGATGAGATTGTAACTTATTTGTGACCTAGGAGTGGATGGCCTTTGTACTTTCCACTACCCCTTAAGAGGGTACCTAGTAGTGACTGATGACATTGTAACTTAATTGCACCCCATGGGTGGATATAATGCCATACACAAGCAGCTTCCCAAAAGAATGCTACTCTGAACAGCTTTTAAGGTTCAGATTACACAGTATAGCGAACACTTCATTTATTCCATTACAAATCAAGGCAAACATTCACAACAAATCACAATATAATATCTACAACATTTCATCTTATCACAGAAAATCACAATATAGTGTTCACAACAGCTTAATATTAGAATGGCCGCATAGTTTTCACTACAGTGGCCACAATATTTAGAACAAAGAACAAAAGAATAATTGTCTGGTTTCTTTAAGGGGGAAATCCTTTTTACTTAATCATTCAGTCATTTCACAATACAATAATCAATCTTCCACTCATGGGGCAATCATAGATTAACTCAGTCACTTATCTAGCAATCAGTCACTAAATACAAACATTAGAAAATTACACAAACCTTCCACCCTTTCATGTCTAGTAAAATTAAATTTCATCACACATCCAAGGGGAGGCCTTTTCTTCATCTTGACTTGGGGTGATCTCTCAGATTCCCTGGATATCCCCTTCCATGGTCCCAGCTCCTACCTGAATCCACCAGTCACCTGGATTCAGAGGCAGACAGCTCCTAGGATCCTCTGGGCAGTTCTTGTTACGTAGTGAAGTTCACAGGATCCAGCACATCTCAAAACCTTCACAACTTCTGTTGCCGGGAACTCAAGGATCAACCGAGCCACAAACAAACAAAGTCTTAGCATCCCAGTCATGTTTTTTTAGTCCTCCAGCAATTCAGCTGGCCCTGGGACCCAGAAGGAATCTCAGCCTTCCAGGTGGCCTTCCATGTGGCCCTTTCAGCCTTCCAGGTAGCCTTCCAGGTGGCAGCAACTTCAGCCTTCACCAGATTCTGGTCTCATAGAAAACTCCAACTCAGTTCTCAGTCCAGGAAGCCCAGCTCCCAGATGCTGAGACAATCCTGCTTCCTCCACCAGGAGTAAAAATTCTTGATTCTGATTCTCTGTCCCTGGAATTCTTCTTACACACACACACACATACACACACACACACACACACACACACACACACACACACATTGGCTTTCTGTCTCAGCCAATCCCCTCCTGCCATGTCAGCAACAGGAAACAGAGTTCACACTCTCTGTTTCTTTCACAGAAGTACTCAGCCCTTAGTTACTAAGGACTAAGTACCTGCTAAATTAATTACCCTGGAGGACTTTGACCTTTGTACTTTGTGTCAATTAAGGAGGCTTGCCTCCTTAAGGGTGATTGAATTAAGGATTTACTAAATGAAGGACTTATTAAATGACTATCTTTTGTTTAAAACTATGTGACCACTTTGGTGAAAACTATGTGGCCATTTTAGTGATAAGTTGTGACATTATAACATATTGAATGCTGTACTTTGTTCATTGTGAATGTTTTCTCCTGGTTTGTTATTGAATAAATAGAGAAGTTCACTATACTGTGTAATCAGAACCTTGAAAAGCTGTTTATAGCAGCAGTCCTCTGGAAAGCTGCTCATGCTTGGCCTTACAGATGGGCTTCCACCAAGCTATTGACATGATTTAGCCTTATTTCTAGGATACAAAGCTCATATTCTGAGATAGTCAGACTCCAGGCTCCAGGCTCTAGCTACAGAACAGAGTGAAGTTGCCTGGTGCCTAGAGGGGTTAGAGCAATGCTGGTCAGGTACTTGCATTTATGCCACTCCAGGGTTTATATTCATTTTCTCATTCAGTCCTCCCAAACACCTCAATTTCCTCATTTTGCAGATGAGGAAACAAAAGTCTAGAGATCTTACTGATGAGAAGAGGAAGGCCCAAGGTCATGCAGCTGCTAAGCAATGGGTCACTGACTCAAATCCATATCTTCTTACTTCAGATCTGGTGCTGTGTCTATCTTCCTCCCCCTACCTCTTGTACCAATTCCTGGAAGCATCTTCATTAGCAAGTTCTGATGTCCTAGTACTCATTCAGCTTGCTAAGCACCAGTTCCCATGACCACCATATTGAAGAACATCTGTCATGATAGAATTTGACGCAGACTCTGCTCACCAGAGAAACACTACATATATTTTGAAAATAAGTTTAACGCCTGAACAATGGGCAGTGTTGGATCCACGAGACAATCCCATTTCTTTTGGAAAAACAAGCTATTGATTGTTATCCTGGATCCCTGGAGACATTCTATTACCCACATCACTGTTTACACATTCAATTTAGGAACCATTTTATCATGTTTGGGGGAATGATAGTAACTCATTAGAGAAAATAAAACTCAGACCCATGACAACAGACATCTTTCCCTCAGAGAGAAAAATATGGGAGTGTTCAGAGAAACAAAGAAAGAATCATGGAAGCTCTGAGGTGGGAGGAACCCTCACAAACCACTGAGTCCAATGTATACTGAACCCTGGCAAGATCATCCAGCTTTTGACTTATGATCTTCAAGAAGGGGGCAGATCATGGCCTCTTTAAGAAGTCCAATGCCCATACAAACCTGTGTCAAAAGATATGGGTTCAAATACAATTTCTGATACTTGTTGCCTAGGTGACCTTGGACAAACCACTTCAATTCCCTGGGCCTCAGGTTATCATTTATGTATCAAATGAAAGGATTGTTGTGGATGGCCTCTGAAGGCCCTTTTGCCTCTAAATCTGTGATCCCTATCATTCCTGTGCTGACTGTCTTCAACGTGTGATACAAATTGTCCTGTACTATCTAGAACCCTTTCTGCTCCAAATCCACACATTCTTATCAGCTCCATGAAGAATTGGATAGATGGATGAATGTGATGGATGGATGGATGGATGGATGGATGGATGGATGGATGGATGGATGGATGAGTGGGTGAGTGGATAAATGGATGGATGGATGTAGGAGTGAATGGAGGAGTGGGTGGGTGGATGAATGGGATAAGTGGGTAGTTGGGTGAGCAGTTGGAAGATTAAAAAAAGAAATTACCAAGCATTTCCTATGTGTCCAGTATGATACTAAGTGCTAGGGACACAGATGGAAAAGGAAGAGTCCCTGACCTCAAGGAGCTCACATTCTAATTGTGGAGGCAATGTATAAGAAAGGTTTCAGCTGCTAATCACCACAACAGGGCAGCTGCAAGATAGATGGAAAGACCCAGTTATTCTTATGATGCAGTGACAGGGCAGATGCTAATGCATGTCCATGTATTAGGCAGCTAGGTGGCACAGTAGATAAAGTACAAGGCCAGAAGTCAAGAAGACCTGAGCTCAAATATGGCCTCGGATATTTAATAGATACATGACTCCAGGGAATTCACTTATCACATGTTTGCCTCAGTTTCCTCATCTGCAAAATGGGGAGAGTTGTAAAAATAGTTGTAAAGCCATTCACATAGTGCCTGGCACATAGTAAGTGATGTTTAAATGTGAGCTACTATTTTTGTTTCATGTGTTGAAGCATTTGATAGTTTCAGTCAAGTACTTTGGTGGGCAGGATTTTCTCTAAAGTTGGGGTCATTAAGGAAGTGGTGGGGAAGGGGGTTTCCCAGGTGGCTGCTACAGGGTTTGGCTCCCTGGGCAATGACCTTGGAAGCATTGGCCTGGAAGCAAGGCCAGTGGCCTGGAGGGCATGGCTTTTTCCAGGGTTTTCAGGCTCCTGGCCTTGGCATGCTTCTTGGCATAGTACTCATGCTTCACATTTATATCAAACTCCATGGTGACAGATCTCAACTCAAGTCCTCCCCCTCCTCCTTCCCCTTCTCTTGGGCACAGGTGCTCCTGCCCCTCAGGAGACGGGCTGTGCCAGGGGAATGCAAACCCTGGCAAGTCCTACCACAGGCTTTAATTATGGCAGGCTCCCAGCCTTAATGTCACCTTCTCTACTCATTCTCCCTCACCCTCCACATCCAGTCAAGTTTTGTCAATTCTGCCTCCACAATGTCTCCCAAATCTATCCATTGCTTCTACTCTCAAGGCCACCCCTTAATTTAGCCAGCTCCCCTCTTCTCACCTGGGTTCAAATCCAGACTCCTCATCATTGATTCAATTCATTGAGTTTTATTATGTATTTAATATTTATGAATTTAATATTTACTTATGAAGTATTTAATATTTAATTTAAATTTAATAAGAATTAAGATTGAGTATTAATTTCTTCTCTTTGAGGGTCACTACTAAAATGTTTCACCCTATCATGTGTAAATTCCCAGATCATAGTGTCTGGTATCTACCAGTTCCCACATCATTCTCCTTCCTTCCTTAAAGAGTCCATTGTCATTTTCCATCTCGACTCTTGGGCTTACACTTTGGGGACTTTGGCATTCATGTATATGTTCCCCCAAACTCTATAACCGCCCAAATTCTCAGTCCCTTTTATTTCTGTGATCCACCCCAGTCACATGCAAAGACAACCATGCCCTAGACCTCACCAGTGTACTTAATTACCTTGTAGGTCTTTTGTGTGAATTCTGAATATATTTACTTTGTACACACTTGAATGTACACGTTATCTCCCCAATAGAACATCCACTCTTTGAGTGTAAAGACAGCTTTGTTCTCTGCACTTATTTCCCTTTATATTAGTTAGCACAGTGTCTTTGCACAGTAGGCAACCAATAAATGCTTATTGTTGCTTGTTTCCTTTCTCTGTTAAGTGATAGGACAGTGTCCAAATCTTGTTTCTGTTTCTGCAACAGATCTCCCATATGATTCCTTCTCTTTATTCAACTGTTCACTACCCTGGGTACAAAGACAAAAAATGGGAACAGTCCTTGCCCTCAGGGAGCTTACATTCTACTAGAATCCTGCACACTGCCCTGAGATTTTATGCCAATCACTTCAGTACCCTGGACCTCAGTTTTCAAAATGAGAAGGCTTGACTAAGTGACCTTGAGAGTCCCATTTAGATCTCAGGCTATGATCTTCTATAAAATCATCAGACCACCTAATAAGACTCAGAGGAAAGGGGGGAAAACCATATTCTTCAGTGGGGAAGAGGGTCCTCACTCCCTAGTGACATCATGGATTCTTGACACAAAAAAGTCTTCTTTCAAACACGAGTTTCTAGGATGCATGCAGGTTCAGACAAGGCCACTGGCATTTCTTACAGCCCAATGCTCCCACAGTCATTGTCCAGGGAACCAAACCCTGTAGCAACTACCTGGGAAACCCTTTTACCCCACCACTTCCTTAACAACACCAGCTTTTAGAGAAAGTCGTACCCACCAAAGTACTTAACCTAAACTATCAAATGGTTCAACACATGAAACAGATAAAAATAATAACTCACATTTATATATCACTTACTATGGGCCAGAAGGAAGATAATGAAAGAATCATAATCATCAACGTGTGGGCAGCTCAGAGGGGACAGTGGCTTGCCTAGGGTCACCTAGCTCTATTGGGGTAGAATTGGGACTCAATGCCAGTCCTTGGAGTTCTAAGACTAGTGTTCTTTGCACAATACCACTAAGGGTGTTGGGAGTTGGAATGAAAAAGACTTAGATATCCACCCACAGAGTGTAATCTCCTTGAGCTAATAAAAATACCTAACATTTATGTAAGTGCTGACCATGTGCCAAACATTGTGCTAAGAATTTTATATTTATTATGTCATTTGATTCTCACAAGCACTCTGGGAGGTACGTTCTATTATTACCACCATTTTACAAATGAGAAAAATGAGGTAAACAGAGGTTATGTGAGTTGTCCAGGATGACATAGCTAGGTGTCTGAGGCTGGATTTGAATTCAGGTCTTCCTGATTCTTCTTCCTCTTCCTCTTTTTCTTCTTCAAGATTCTTTCCTTCTTCTTCTTCTCCTTCTTCTTCTCCTTCTCCTTCTCCTTCTCCTTCTTCTTCTTCTTCTTCTTCTTCTTCTTCTTCTTCTTCTTCTTCTTCTTTCTTCTTTCTTCTTCTTCTTCTTCACTTAGAATCCCTGGTGCTCAACACAGTGTCCAGGGATGGTTACTTGATAAATGTTTGTCAAATTCCATGGACCCTGGACTCTGGGATTCACTATGTGACCTTAACCAAATTTCATCTCCTCTCTATGTCTGAGTTTTCTCTTCTGTAAAAGGAGTGGTAGTGAGCAAGTGTGTCTACATGACCTCCGAGGCTGCTTGCATCTTGTGGAGCTTCAGATCTGCTTTCCTGTCTGGCTGTCAGTCAAGCCTCAGGCAGCTGGTCCTTCCAGCTGTCTTTATATTACAACTCACCAGAACTGAATGGACTTTTCACAAAGTCAAAGTCTTTGCACATGATTAGGCTGCACACTTCCCTTGTGTGTGTGGCAGCAGTGGCCAAGATTCCATTTATTCCACTAATGAGTTGGGGGATATGAAGACTTTATGTCAGCTCTGGTTCACTGTGACCTCCTCCTTCTTTTTACATTTATAATAGATTTTCTTGAAAACCTCTGAATGAGAGAGTCCTAGACTTCACCAACCTCAGTTCATTTGCTCAAACAAACTGGGGTTGATTTTTTAAGCTACTAATGTTCAGAAATCAGCCTTCTTTCTTTGGCTCTGAGTGCTGATTCAACAGCCTGGCTTCCTAGAAGAACCCTCTTCATGGACTTCCCCCAAGCTTTCTGTCTTGTATCTTTTCCAGGCTCCAGCAGGGAACTTGGTCTGGCCCCCAATGCTCCCTCTTCTGAATCTCCCGGGGCACTCACTCCACCCAGATTCCCTACCAGGGGACTCTTTCTCCCATGTTTGTACATACTTATCTGTGTAGGCACTGTTTTTCCCAATGGAATGTAAGTTTCTGGAGGTCAGGGATTCTTTTATTTTTGTCTTTGTTGTAGGTGTTTAATGGATGCCTGTTGACTGATTGACTGATTGAATGTTATGGTCCTCTGTAGCTATTCTTTGAAGAAATTAATATCAACATGGGAAGATTCATATGACCTGAAGCAAAGCAAAGAAAGCAGGAACAGGAGAACCATCTACACAGTGACCACAATAATATAAATTGAAACAACATTAAAAGGCATCTGAACTCAGATCAACCACAATGAACAGTCTGGATCCCAGACAGCAGATTATGATGACACAGAATTCCCTCCTGTTGGGAGAGGTGGATGACTATGATTGCTGAGTACCACATATACTGTCTGATACCATCACTCTGTTGGGATTTTAACAATTGTTTTTATTTGTTACAAGGCAGGTTTCAAGAGCAGGAAAGATATCAGGAAATAACTGTGATATGAAAATAAGAGGTATAGTATGATGTTTCTGAAACTCATTTGAAGGAAATGAGATGCTTCTTCCAGAAAGGAGAGCTGGAGAGACACTAAAACTGTCTTCAGATATTGGAAGGAAGGCATGGTGAAGAAAGATTGTATTGGTCCTGCTTAGCCTCAAAGAGAAGAGCCAGGAGCAATGGATAGAAGATGTTGCTAAAAGGCCAATGTAAGCTTGCTGTCAGGAAGGACATGCTGACTATCAGCACTATCCCCAAGTGGAGAGCTGCCTTGGGAGGTGGTGGGTACCCTCTTGTGGTAGGTCTTCAAGCAGAGGCTGACTGACCTCTTATCAAAGATACCATAGAGGGAGATTCTTGATCAGGAATGGCAGGGCAAGATGGCTTCTGAAGGTTCTCTGAGCTCTGACATCCAGGAGTTCAATGATCTTTTTTTTTTCTTCCTACAAATGGACTTCCCACGTCCCTAGCAGTTCTTGCCCACAAAGTGTTTGAGAAATTCTGGTCTCGTTAGCAAAATAGCATGTCATTAAACTGAGAAGGCAACAGTTGATGAGATAAAGCATCAACAGGGATTCCCATCCTTTGCTTTTCCATGCACCATTTAATAATTAACCACATTTTTAAAGGCTGGCTGATGCTTGAGCACAGATTCAACCCTGACTTAGTCACAGGAGGGGTGGCTCACCTTTTATTTTCCTTGGAAATGTTCACCAGCAGTAAAAACCATAGGGATGCTCCTTCCTTCCACTGGTCAGACTTCTTTGTGAGTCAGAGCTGCCCATTGTCCACACCACACTGGAGCTAGGGAAACAATCTAAGCCAATGAGCACAGCAGGAATCAAGGGAGGCCAGCAGGAGGCAGGAGGCACTCTTACTCTGCTGGAAATGAGCATTTGTACCCACCATTTTTAGGATAATCAGAGCTAAGGAGCGTGGCTCTTTAGGATTTGCAAAGCAAAGCGCCTTACTTGGATTTTCTCCTTTGCTCTCAGAACCATAAGACCATAGGTTTAGAGCTGGAGTGGACTACTGGGGCTATCTGGTTCATTTACCAGATGAGGAAAGTGAGATGTGTGGTTACTCATCCAAGGTCAAACATTAAATTGCTATGTTAATGTCAAGTGTCATTATTAGTCTTCTTCTGTATACATTACCTTATTTTTCCTCTCCTGGTGGGAGGTGAGAGTATGGACAAGGTTAATTGGGTCTTAGAGATAGATCCTCTAGTCCAACCCTATCATTTTATAAATGAGAAAACAGGCTGAGGGAAGTTAAGTGATGGTCTTGCCTAAAGACATATAAGTAATAGGTGAAAGAAGTGGCATTTGAACCCACACCACATAGATGTAGGGCCAGAAGGGAATTATGAGATATATTATACAAATATTAACTATTATTATACTATTAATTATTCATGTTTCATTATTTTAAATGGTTAATGCTTATTAATTATTGTATTAATAATTAACTATAATTATGGGGGCTTATTACTTTTAACGTTTTCTTAGACAAAAATGACCATAATCATTTAAACAGAAATTGATGGGTGTAATACAACAAGCAAAGATTCCAGTTCATGGAGACACTCAGCTTGGCCCCAGAGGGAAGGACCAGGAGAGAGAAGTAAAGTTGTACAGAGGCTGGTTCAGGAAGAACTCTACCAAGGAGGGTTGTCCCCAAGTGGAATGGGCTCCCTTGAGAGGCGGTGAGTACTCCATCACAGGAGGGCTTCAAGAAGAGGCAATAGAACCACTAGTTGAGGAGGGTAGAGAAGGACTTCTTGTTTGGATTAGGTTGGACCAGGTGCTTCAAAGGGCCCTGCCAGCTCTTGGACTGTAGGGTTCTATAATTTTGAGAAGGATAAGACCCCTTAGACCAGTGGTTCTCAAACTTCCTAATGTCATGACCCTTTAATACTCGTATGTGGGCATATCTGCATGTGGCAGACCCACCTGGAGATGGATAGAGGAGTGGTGTCTTGGTTCCTAAGACCATCAGAAATATGTGTTTTCCAATGGTCTTGGGCAACCCCTGTGACCCCTGTGAGAGGGTCGTTCAACCCCCAAAAGGGTTGCAACCCACAGGTTGAGAATCACTGCCTTAGATTATACCTGACTGGGGCTATATTGTCAGCACCTTCTTCATGTAATGTTGGAATGCTGAAGGAGGGGAAATCTGGTCTCATTCCTTCACACCACCAGCAACAGAACCAAACAGCCAACCAACCCAACAAACCAGCCCAGTCATTGACCAAATATACTGGTCGAGTCCATTGGGATGGTGGATACCCTGGTACACAGGGACATTCTTTGATAGATTATTTCTCTAACTCTTGAAACAACATGGGGAAATAGGAAAGGGATAGCCCATGAAACCATAGGCCATGGGTTTGTGTCTTCACTCTACTACTCACTGGTAAAATGGAACTTTGTTAGGCAAATGCTGGCTTTCTTGCAAGTTATCTTCCCACTTAGACTGTGAACTCTTTGAGACCAGGGATTATCTTTTTCCTTCCTTTACATACCTGGTGCTTAGCATGGTCCCTGATACATTAGTTGGTGCTTTAATAAATGTTACTTAAGTAACTGACCTTTTCTGACCTCAGTTTCCTTGTTTGTTTATAAGGGCCTGGGACTCAATACCTTATAAGAACCCTCCCAGTTCTATCATGTCATAGTTCTACGACTATCTCCCCTCCACACACACAGACTTTACTCAACTCTCCCTTCCTGAATGCCCTAAATCTGTACAAGTCAGCATAGGTTACAATGTCAGATGTGGGAGTTCGTCAACTCAATTAATGGAGTTAGTTTAATTTGCTTTTTAAAAAATGGAAGAGAACTTGGAGTATGGAGCTTTAAAGTGGCAAATAGATATGTCTGACAGGGCTCTAATTATAGATCAAGAACTGTGTAATGAAGTATGAGATAACAGCATGACTATGAGTTCTGGAAGTGGCAGCTGTGATCTGAAAGTGCTTTCTGGTGCTTGTTTTTCCTTTAAATTCAGCGCAGATATGCAGGCATACCTAGCTTTATTGTGCTTTGCTTTGTTATACTTTAAATATCATGCATTTTTTACAAATCAAAGATTTGTGGCAAACCACTCTTGTATCTTTGCCTAAAAACAAACAAACAAACAAACACACACACACACACACACACACACACACAAACAGACAAAAAAACCAAGTGGGGTCACAATGAACTAGACACTATTGAAATGACTGAACAATAATAACCTCACAATGGCCTCAAAGTGTTCAGGTGAAAGGAAAAGTCAATTGATACAACAGACTTCATTATTCTTATTTTAAGAAATTCCCCCAGTCCCCCCAAGCTTCAGCAGCCCCTGCCCTGATCATTTAGCCTCCACTGATATTGAGGTAAGATCCTCCACCAACAAAAAGTTCACAACTCAGATGACGGTTTGTATTTTTTAGCAATAAATTATTTTTTAATTAAGGTATGTGCATTAGGGTTTTTTAGCCATGATATTATTGCACACTTAATAGACTATCATATAGGATAAACATAACTTTTACATGCACTAGAAAACCAAAAAATTCGTGTAACTCTCTTTATTGGGATAATCACTAAATTGTGGAGATCTGGAACCAAATCCACATCTCTGAGGTGTGATTGGACTTGGTTCCACTAGTTACCCAGCAGTCTTTCACTGGGGAGAATTCATATATTCTTCACAGGTACTTAGGTGTTGACAGAGAGAAGACAGAGACTCCCACTTTTGTCTTTTGATCCCCTGCACTTGGCACATAGTAGGCACCTGACACTAAGAGCAACTAGGATGAGCAGGCGTTGTCATTGATTTCCTTTGAAATCCTCTCTAATTATGACAATAAAGCACTCCTTAAACCTTCCTCCTTAATCACGTTGTCAGAAAGGAAGAAAAATATCAGGTACAGATTGAATAACTTTCCATGGACCTCTATGAACCAGGATTGATACCCCCGTCAAAAGGGTCTCTTGCCTGAGACGTTCCTCATGTTTGACCAGAAGTGATCCAAAGCATCAGCTGACTGGGAAACAGGTGGTGCCTTGGTGTTGAGACTTAGACATGGTGGTCAGGCATTAAATGACAGGTCTTTTCTCTAACTGTTCATTTTGATATAAACCAGTGGTTCTCAACCTTCCTAATGCCACGACCCTTTAATACTTGTATGTGGACATACTTGCCTGGAGACAGAGGAGCCATGTCTCGGTTCCTAAGACTATCGGAAATATGTGTTTTCCGACGGCCTTAGGGGACCCCTGTGATCCCTGTGAAAGGGTCATTTGACCCCCAAAAGGGTCACAACCCACAGGTTGAGAACTGGTGAAGATAGACCCAGAAACTACCCTCCCAGTTCACTTCTGCTGCTGGTTCTGTGAGCTCCCATCTCACACAAGAATGATATTCTTCTTTGAAACAACATGCCAGGAGGACACAGACTGGAGTTGCCTGTTAATGAAGCTCAGATTGTCAGCTCCAGGGGGCAGGAAATATATTTCTCATAATTTTCCCTGACACCCCTTCTAGAGGATGATTGCTTTCTCCCTCCCTTGGGAGAATCTCTGCAAGAGTAAGCTTCAGGACTTAGTGTGCAGGGGGCTGAGGGCCATCTGTTAGATAGAGACAACTTCCATTAGGGGTAATGGGATTGAATGGATGCTGCCTACGACTTCAGCTGCGGGATGGAGGATTTCACTAAATCGATCCTAATCCTACTGACATGAATTTCCATAGCTCCTTCCTCTGTGCTTTCCAGTTTAGAAATTATGTAGGAAGGGGATGCCCTGACATGTTCATGCTGACTGGTAACCTGGGAGACCAGAAGCCTGGGTACAGCCTCCAAATTTGTAGCCAGGAGGTAGATTGGCACTTTGAGATGCTCGTTCAGTACCTAAAAGGGCAGGTGCTCACTGCGAACACCAATCTTCAGGTAATGAGCAGGAGAGAGGAAACTGCTGCAAACAGGCTGAAGATCAAGGTCTAGGAGGGCTGGGGAGGAGGAGGAGACACAATTTTCAACTGTTGTTATTCCCTCTGCTTTTCAAGTCTAAATATCATCAATTAAAGCCATGGAATCCCAAGCCTTAGAGGTAGGAGATTTAAAAGATTATCTGGCCCAGCCCTTTCCCTTTGCAGGTATTCTGGGTGATTTGGAGGCTCCCACAGAAGTTCAGGGCCAGTAAATGCTGAGAACAAAAGGTCTCATTGGCCAGACTGTGGATCACGAAGGACTAACTTGAGAGCCCAGGGCAGGAGGAAAACAGGGACAGAGGTACATGTGAGTCAGAGTCAGGAGGACGTCTGATGGCTTCAGACCATGGGGATGGGGGACATGCACCAGGGGAGGAGGCTAGAGCAGATAATCTGTAATCTCTTCTAGCTCTTAAATCTCATGATCCTAACAACGTGCATCCAGACACTAAAAGCAAAAGCAGTAGGGATGAAAATATGGTCTCCACGTAGGTTGTGCCAGGCTCTCATCACTGGTAATTCAGTGCCAGTGCACCTGGGCTCCCTCACAGCAGAGGGGGTGCAGACCGGGGGCAAAGTTCAGGGGTTTCCTATGGAGAGATGGCATTTCTAGGAAGTGATCTGGAAGGAGATAAGCACGTGTAAGGATCTGCTTTGTGCCAGGCACTGCACTAAGTACTTTACAAATATGACCTCATTTGAGCATCTAACTAACTGTGTTTCTACCTCTAATATCACAGACAGAAGGTTGTCAGTTAAGACACCAGAACATTCCAAATATGAATGAAAAAGTATTAAGTACCCACTATGCACTGGGGGTGGGGGAGCTACAAAAAAGGGTCAAAAACACAGTCCCACTTTTAAGGAGCTCAGTTAGTGCATCGATAAGCATTTGTTAAGTGCCTGCTCCATGCCAGTCACTGAGCACAAAAAAGAGGCAGAAGACAGCCCTTGCCCTCAAGGAGCTTACAATCCAGCGGGGGAAATGACACACAAATCAATTATGAGACAACTATGTACAGGATAAAAAGGAAACGATTAAAAGAGGGAAGGAACTGGGATTAAGGGAGGCTGAGAAAGGCTTCCTGTAAAGCCGGGGAGGTCAGTGGTGAGAGTAGAGCAGGGAGAGCTTTCCAGGCATGGGTGGGGGAGGGTGAGCCAGAAAGAACGTCCAGTATGGGAAGATGGAGGGTCTTGTCCATGGAGCCAGGGTCCCTGGATGGAAGGGTCTGTGGAGGAGTGAGGTGTGGGGAGATGGGAACGGTGGGGGAGGCAGCAAAGACTGAAGATAAGAGAGAGAATGGTGGTGACAGATTCATATTCTAATGGGAAAGACAACATATAAGTTAGTAGGCATCTGTAATAAGTACACACACTTGCAGGTGTGGGAGGTGTGGGAGGTAACCTCAGAGGGAAAGGTCAGCATGAGCAGCAGGCAAGGGAGAACCAGTAAAGACCTCTTTTTTTTTCATTTTCCACTTTTCCCACATGTTTTCTGTATGTCTACTTCCCCTCCCCCAAGTGAACCATTTTTTTTTAAACCTTTGGAATAAATGTATGTAATTAGCAAAATAAATTCCCACATTGGCCATGTCCAAAACTATGGCATCATACTTCTGCCTCGGTCCTTTAGATTCATGGTTTATCATCGCACATCCACAGAGTTCTAAAGTCTTTCTAAGTTGTTTTTCTAATGTTATTACTGTATAAATCGTTCTCCTAAGTTACCCCACTTTGCATCACTTAGTTCATAAAGGCCTTCCCTGTTTCCTCTAAAACAATCCATTTTATCATTTCTTCTGGCACAATAATGTTCCATTAAATTCACGTGCCATGTTTTCTTTAGACTTTTTCCAGTATGTGGGCACATCTTTAATTCCCAGTTCCTTGCCATCAAAAAAGATGCCACAAATATTTTTATACATCACATATTACTTACACTTATGATCCAATTTCGTCATCTTTGACAATCTCATAGGTGTGAAATGGAACTGCAGATTTTCTTGAATTTGCATTTTTTCCAATCATTAATGATTCACAGCATTTTTTCCTATACTTGTTGATAGCTTGGATCTTTTCCTATAAAACTGCTTATTCATATCCTTTGGAGATACTGGAGAATGAGTTCTAGTTTTGTAAATTTGCATCAATTCTTTACATACTTTAAATATGAGTATTTTATCAGAGGAATTTGCCAAAAAGATTTCCTCCCCCCAGTTAACTGTTTCCCTTCTAATTTTAACTATATTAATTTTGCTGCTGCAAAAACTTTTTAATTTTGTATGATCAAAATTGTCACTTTTATTGCTGTGATCCTCCATATCACTTGTTTGGTGCTAAGTTCTTCCCCTATCCATTGATATGAAAGGTAATTTCTTCCTTGATCCTCTAACGTTGGGAAGGATGTCACCTTGTCTAAATCATATATCTGCATGGAGTTTATCTTGGGATAGGGTGGGAGATGTTGGTCTAAATCTATTTTCTGCCAGATGGCTTTCTTTGACAAATAGTGAATTCTTGGCTCAGTAACTGGGATTCAGGAGGTTTTTCAAGACTACCACTATGCTCATTTGCTTCCATATGTTGGGTATCTAATGTTCTGCTCTTCAAACTCTCTATTTCTTAACTAGCAACAAATTGTTTTTAATGATTAGTTTTGTAATATAGTTTGAGATACGGTAGTGTCAGGCATCCTTTAATAACTTACATATTTTATATCTTTGTAAATAATCATTCATTTCCTCTAAGTTACAAGTTTATTAGCATACAATTGGTTAAAATGGTTTCTGGTAGTTTTCTCTCCAAGTGTTGTAAATTCTCCTTTTTTGTTTTTGATATGAACAATTTACTTTTCTATTCTTAAATAACATTGTGCATTTTATCAGTTTTATTTCTCTATTTCATTTTTGCTTTCAATTTTGTTTATTTTTACATTTTTACTTTGTGGTTTACTTGGTGGATTTTGACCATTGTTGTAGATTTTTTTAGTTGTGTGTCCAATTCATCAATTCTTTTTTGTTGATGAAAGTACTCTGAAATACAAATTTTATTATAAGGATTGTATTAGCTGTATCCCCTGAGTTTTGATACATTGTTTTATTATTGTCATTTTCTTTGATGAAATTTTCTATTATTTCTCTAATTTATGTTTTGGTCCCCAACCCAGGAATAGCTTCTTTCAGGGGGTGGGATTTGTGTTGTTTTGAAGGAAGTTAAGAGAGCCATTGAAGAGGGAGAGCCTTCCCAGCAAGGGGGAAGCCAATGAAAAGGAAGGGAATCAGAAAATGGTGTGTCACATGCAAGAAACAGGAAGAAAGCCATTACTGATGGATTGTAAACTACATGGAGGAAAGTCAAGATAGGAATACTGGGAAGACAAAAAGGACCCATTTGGGAAGACCTTTCAACGTCAGACAGAATATTTTCTATTTGATCTCAGGGGTAATAGGGAGCAACCTGGCTTGAGTGAGTAGGACATGGTTAGAATTATGCTTTAGGAAAATCACTTTCTCAGCTGAATGGAGGAGAAAAAACAAGGCAGAGAGACCAACCAGAAAGCTATTAGAATAGTCCAGGCATGAGGCGATAAGAGCCTGTATCAGTGTGAGGGGGTAAAACTGGTGTATGGGACGAGAGACAGGAAAGACTATTCTTTACAAGAGGAAGAGAATTCTTGAGGAAACTAGAGGGGGAGCTACCTCCAGTGTCACTAATAAGGAAAGCTCTCAGAATAGAAGGTAGGGGCTGGTAGAAGTCATAAGGAGAGAGTCAGACAGCATGATGGTAGAGAGCCTGGAGAATTCCCATCAATCCTTGATAATATTTCTGGCCTTAATATTTCTGGCCTTTTCATCCTTGCTTAGGTCTTTCTCTTTCCTGTAATGTTTCCTTCCTCGCCCCCTTTTAAGGTTTGGTTCATATGACATTGTTACCACGACTGGGAAAATAGGGCAACTGACCTGTTGATCAGGGAAAACAGACTGCTGCCCTCAACCTCGAAAAAGGCCCCATTCTCCCTGGATGTCAGAGACTGCCCATCACTAGCATGGGCAGTATGGGCTAATGGGCTGGTGGTGATACTCTGGTCTCATGTGGCACATAAGGAGGGAGGTCAAGAGAGCCAAGCAAGGACTCCTTCTGGGCCAGAGGGGTGCCCATAGATCCCCCATGAGTCTGGGTCAGTGTTTTCTTGCCCCTAGTGTCTTAGAGTATACCATGCCAGAAGCTGCCTGGCACTCCAAAGCCTAAAGGGCAGCAAGAAATTGTACATCGAAGATGCTGTACCACCGAGCCAGTGATGTCTGCAGCCTTACCCACTGCTTCTGGACTTTCTCTCATTCTCCAGGGCCACCTGAGGCAGCTAGAGTGAGAGACCCCCATCCACTCCTCAGCCAGAAGTCTCACCTGCCTGGAAACTCATTAGACATTTGTTATCTTTCACAGCTGGGCACACATAGAGACCATTTGCTGACCCTGCCCATGATCCCCAAATTACTCTCTATGGTGTGTGTATATGTGTGTGTACATATATACACATATATGTAATATAGAACTTCTCTGTGTGTATGTAGAACTCGTGTGTATGTGCATCCATCTATCCATATATATATACACATTATACCAATATACGTTGTCCCCTCCAAAGAATATGAGTTTGGGGGAACAGAGACTGTTGCTCCCCTGTCTTTATACCTCTGGCACAGGGCCTGGCATGCCGTAGTTGTTTAATAAATACATGTTGATCGGTGGGCAGACTTTCAAGTGCACCAGGCTCTTATTTCAACCACCAGAGTGCCAGTTCCTTGTAGGCAGGATAGCTCCTTTTTATCCCCCACTAGGGTAGTCTAGGACAGTGCCTTGCACACAGAAAGTTGGCTGATTGACTCATGATCTCCTCACTGAGTGTAGAATAGAGCCTTCCCTTTCAGTTCCCTCTTTCAGCTGGACCCCGCATCTGGCAGTGTGCCCACGGAGGGTGTGATGCCGGGAAGTTATCCCGGAGCCTCAGGGAGTGCAGTTATCTTTGGTCTACAGTCAACCCAAATGTGGAAATGTGGGGAGGCAGGGAGGGATTGTAGTTTTGCCTTTTTTTTATTAGATGGGAAATGAGATGTTTGACAGTGATAACCTACTAGAAGAGGAAAGCAAATAGATTGCTGTCAGGGAAAAAAACACAAATTCACAAGAGTAAGAGATGGCTGGAGAAGCACCAGGGTTGATCTGAAATGATAGAATGAGTGTGTGTTCTCCCAAGAGACTGTACCAAGAAAGACAAAAATGATAGAGATGAATTGCCTTGATTTCCCTCCAATCAGGGGGAAAAGAGTCCCATTTTCCTTGCCTCTTCTCACCTCTCTAGAATTCATGAATATAAAAGCACAAAGGTGGGATTGGAAAGCACTTTTCATTCTCCCTGAATCTTTGCCAATGAAAGGGACCCAAGGTTGAGCCTGTGAATAGGGAAACTTGTGTTTCATGAAAAGGAAACCCCTGAGATCCCCTTCCTGATTTCACACAAGTCTGCCAAGGGTGCTCAGGCTAGGGCAGGCCCACGTCTGCTAAAACAAACAGACAGACAGACAGAAAGGCAATAGGCCTCCTCAGTGGGAGCAGGACTGTCTCTGAAGCTGCCAGTCTCCTGCGGCCCCACGGCCTGAATGGGCATTTTCACAGACTGAGGCCTCTGCCTCTCATTGTAATATTGATCCTCTCTCATTAGTTGTTTACCAGTCAGTGTTGATTACCATCCTCAGGAACACACACTCTTCCAAGGGCATTTAAACTGTAAGCCCATTGCCATGAGGGGTCTTTGGCATCTGAGAGTGTCACCCACCCTTTTAAAATGCTAGCATTATTCATAAAATGGTTAATTACCCAGAAATTATGTCTCTCGAACCTTTTAAATGTCTCAGATCCTAGACAAGTCATTCAATAGTTGCTATCTTGCAGGGTTATGGTCAGGCTCAGATGAAATCATGCCCATCCAAGGTTCTCAGACACTCCAGAAACGTCTGTAATTATTGTCATTCTGGTCTCTGCAAGCAGCCTTGGAGTCTAGGAGAGCTCACTCCTTTTCTTCCATACTAAGGACTTGATATTTTTTTCCAAAAAAATCTAGTACATGCAGTATATGAAAACCAGTAGAGCAGAAATGAAAGAAGCCAGGCCATTCTCCAGCACCCTTCTCGTTCATGATGTGCAAATAATTTTACCAGTGTAGACATCAGCAAATCTCACCTCAGTCGGATGCATCTTCAGTTGGCTCAGACTCGGTTACCTAATAAAAGATGGGTCCCTGCCTCTCCCTGGCAATTGAAGGCTGCCTTCTAACTGAATGGACGAGGGCCAGGAGGCAGGGGATTTTGTCAGTGACCCTCGGCCATCCAGTGACCTTAGCTGGTGCTTCTCATTATCTGGTTATTTAAGGGCAGGCACTCAGGAGAGCCACTGAATACATTCTAACTCTGGGGGGCTCATTCATCACGAAAAATGGCCTGCCAGAGAGTCTTTTTTCTCCCAACAGCAACATATCAATGGAGCACTCGGGACTGCTCCGATGGACTGTAAATGCTGGGATTTAGGCTCTCTGGACAAAGCCAGTGCCTAGGGGAAGGGCTAGCTTGGATTCCCACCTCTCCTGCTCACTTGCTCTTTGGTCTCTGGCAAATTATTTCACTCTCTGGTCATCAGGGCGTAGCTCTAACAACAAGGAGAATTTACCGTTTTATAATCCAAGACTTCCAGGTTTCTTAGTGTTATCAGTGAGCATTACTATAGAGATGCTTTCAAAATACTGTGCCAATGTCATTGCATCTTCTCCTTGCAACAGCCTTATGGGAGCGGGCTGTTATTATCCCCCATTTTATAGAAAAAGAAGCGAAGTTTCCGTGATCTGTACAGGATCACACAGCTAGTAAGCGTTGGGATCTGGATTTGGCCTCAGTCTTCCTGCCTCCATGTCCAGGTTCTATCTGCTGAGACACTTCGCTCCTGCCACACTATTTACGCAGTCCTTTCCTCAGAGTCTCTCTGGGAGGTAAAAGATGAGCTGACTTCACTTAGTTTCTTCCCTTCATATTGCAGATGAGAAAATCGAGGGCAGGAGAGACAGGAGATGACTTGCTCAAGGTCTCCCAACAGACAAACATCAGTAAGTTCCCTTCCTCTCTTCCCTCCTATAGTAAGTTGCAGAGTTGGACATTTGAACCTTGGTCTTTTCACTTGAAATCCAATGTCTTTTTCACAACATTGGGTCTTTCCCAACACAAACATTCTATGATTCAGTCTTTCATGGTGGGGACAGCAGGGACGAGTGCTGCCTGAACATCATCCTAAATCCTTTGTTCTCCTCAGATAGGGGTAGATTGGTGCCAATCAGCACCATCTTCTTTTCAGGTTGATGGCACCCTCTGGTGGCAGAGACTCTTTCCTCAGTGATACAGCACTGCAGATCTGCCCCATGGGTCCCCAAGAGCCCCTGTGCTTTCTGCTCCATCAATGAGTAGGAAGAGAAGAGATCCAAGAGTCTCCCAGAAGAGTTTTACACGGTGCTCTACACAAAGGTGTGAGGAGGAGAGAACAATTGCCTGAAATTGGAAGTCAAGCAATCAGCAGAACAAAAGCCCAGGGAAATTGCTGGGACAATCAGAGAGTCTGAAGCAAGCACCTCCAGACATGAGGAGAGAGAAGCGTTTGCCTTCTCTCCCAGCTCTGCTGAATTAATGGGGCACCTTTCATTGGACACACCATACACAGCCAGGAGAAAGAAGAGGCAATTTCTTGCATTGATTTTCTTCCCATTGTGTGGCTGGGGGGCATTACCAAACACAATGGCCATCTTTAAAATGGGCTCTCCTCTGTAATTACCTATGAGCATGCATGCTTTTTACTCTAAAGATGAGGCATCATAATGGAAAAAGGATTTAACCCAACTAAACATATGCATTCTGCGGTTTCACTTTTTTAGCGTTCCCAGATAACCTCATGTGGCAGAACAAGATAACAGATTATCCCATCCAGACGAGACAGATTTTTCAGAGTGTCTCACACAGGCACTGTGAGTGTTCCAGCAACGTGCTCCTGGGTGAGAGCACCTTCTACAGAGACAAGGGGGTGGGGAGCCCTTTAACATCTCAAAGAAATAGGATACTCACTGTTGTCCCCTCTGATTTCTTTAATTCAAGTCACTGAGCAGATAACCAGGACACGTGGAAAGATGATCATACTGCCAGATAGCCAACCATGAACAATCATAGAATTGTAATTAAAAACAAACTTACAACAAAGTTAACCTAAGCTACATTTAATATCATTATTATAGGCTCTATGTTAACTAGCCACAAAGAATAACAAGCCCTCCTAAAGGCTACGGTGATTATTATATTGACATGGCCAAAGCTACTATTGCGTTCGTCTCTTCTTGG
Organism: Pseudochirops corinnae; assembly: GCA_028646515.1. Classification (NCBI taxonomy): domain Eukaryota; kingdom Metazoa; phylum Chordata; class Mammalia; order Diprotodontia; family Pseudocheiridae; genus Pseudochirops; species Pseudochirops corinnae. The sequence goes on from CM053589.1 coordinate 202,214,040, forward strand.
GTTCCTTTGCATGAGGCCAAGCTCTTTTGTATCACTGTGAATTTTCCTAAAAGTGTTTTGGGATTCTATGTAATGTGGACAATGATATTTGTCCAGGGAGGCATCTGATTCCTTTGGATACCAAATAAGCCAATGCACATATGGCATTTTGCTAAATCTTAAAGCAAAAATAAATGATAAGTATGATGAGGAAAATGATGATGATGGTGGTGGTGGTGATGGTGATGGTGATGATTATACATGTGTTTGTTTACCAGCTCTGTGATCTTATCAGGATAGGAACTACCAGGGAAGGTCACTAAATTCTCTGCAACCTACAATCAGAGAATTGCCAAGAGCACTTACAGGTTAAGTGACTTTCCCAAGGTCACATAGCCAATATTTGCCAGAATTGGTCTTAAATCTTAGTGGTCTTAGTTCCAAAACCACCTCTATGTGCAACACCAGGATGCTTTTATTTGATAGTTATTGTCAAAAAGAAATCCTTCTTTCACTTGGACCCTGTGCTGGTCACCTTGGAATGAAATTCCATCCCTACAGGATACCATCTCCCCAAATCCCATGTCTTTTTTTTTAATTTTAATTTTTATTTATTTTAGTTTACATCATTCATTTCCACAACATTTTGAGTTACAAATTTTCTCCTCATCTTTCCCCTACCCACCACCTCAAAATTGTATCCCATTGTATAACCCCTCCCCCAATTTATTCTCTCCTATGTCCTCCCCCATCACCCCTCTGACTTTCCAGTAGGGCAGGATGGATCTCCCTACCACAGTGTCTGTGCATCTTAAGTCCTAGTTGGATGTAGTTAATAATAATAATTGTATACCTATATATACATATATATATTTTAACATTTGATTATAGAACTTTAAATTCTAGATTCTTTCCCTTCCTCCCTCATCACCCACCCCCACTGGAAGGACAAGCAACTAAATACAGGCTGTACATGTGTAATTATACAGAACCTTTCCACAGTGGGCGTATTGTGAAAGACTGATAATATGTCCCTCCTTCCTATCCCGCCCCCCCCCATTCTATTCTCTACCCTGTCACTGTCCCTTTACAGAAGTGTGTACTTCCATCAACTCTCCCCCTG
>CM053589.1:202215641-202241492 GCA_028646515.1 Pseudochirops corinnae
ATTTACAGATCCTATACATGATTGCACGCCACCATGGGGGGGGGGAAGGGAGGGGAGAAAATCTGAAACCCAAGTGATTGTGGAACTGAATCTTGTAAATTAAAAGTAAATGAGTAAATAAAAAATAAATTTAAAAAAAAATAGATAAAACTAAGCTTAATCTCATGGATGGGAGGTGAACGGGCCTTTAATGAAATAAAGGACTTCCAAGCTTTTCTGATGAAAAGACCAGAACTGAGTACATACTTTGAAATGATTATATGGGAGTCAAGAACAGTAAATGAAACATAGAATGTAGAAGAATAAACAAATTTGAGCACTTGGAAGAGACCATATTATGATGAAGTGTTTACATTCTAAAGGGGAGAAAGAACAAATATTCCTTCAGAACCTTAATGTCTGTGGGGTGTTGGAACTTGCTCTCTCTTATGTGGGAGTGGTTCAAGAAGACAATGGAAGGAGTGGGGAGTGGGGAGGACAGACATCACATGAACCTAACATTTATGTATCTGACCTAGACAGAGTAGGGATGAACACAAGCAGATATATAGAGTTTGTAGCTAAGTTAAATTTAAAAATACACTAGCCTCAACAAGTAAGAAAAGTGGGGAACACAGGGAGAAGGGAGGGGGAAATATTTTTTTAAAGTGAAGATCTTGGGAGAGATTATTCAAAAGTAAAACAAAACACAACTTTAGAGGATGTGTTGTGATGGGGAGAATAAAAGTACAGAAAAACATCACGTGAATCTGTAACTGGGGACTAGGTTAAGATAGAGTGAAATTAAAAATTAAAAATCATAGACTTGAATGGGAATGAGATTAACTCACCCACAGAATGAAGAAGGGCAGTAGAATAGATCAGAAAGTAGCATGAGCCATCATGCCACGTGCAATCAGTTTTTTTATTCTGCTTTTTATATGAAATACTCTTGGGGATGGAGTATTTGCTAAGTGCAGGAAAAAATAAAATTTAAAAGCACCTTGGTTATATTACAGTACTTGCTATCGATCCTATTTTTCATTTTAATGCCATTGATCCATAAGGTTCATTGACCTTTCGTCATTGCTTCTTGACTAAGATGTTTCCTCTGTTTGCTCAGTCACGGTCTGAGAGCTTCACCTTGACTCTCAACCCTAGTATTTCAGACTAGTAGCCCAACTGTCCTTTGTCCTCTTTAGTTCTATAGTCCAACTCACCCAGAGCTCTGTCAACCTATTATTGATTTAAAAAAAAAAACACAGAAATCTTTACAATGGAGAATGTTTGATTCCTCATACTGGTGGTTTCCATAAGAAGTTTGAGGTGGGGGTAGGGGTGGCACTTAATTTTTTGCAAATTACATATCAATATGTAATCTAGTCACTTTGCCAGTGAGGAAAATAGTTATGGGAAAATCTATGCAATTTCCTGAAGCCCAGAGCTACCCTCAGAGCTGATAAGGTAGCTAGGTGACACAAGAGATCCATTGGTGAACTGGCAGCTGTGAATATCTGAATTCAGTATGACCCTAGGCAAGTCACTTAGGTTAAGCTTCAATTTTCTCATTAGGAAAATGGGAATGGTGATAGCTTACCATGAGTGGTAAGTGCCAAATGAGATAATACTTGTAAATCATTGTGTTTGGCACATGCTGGGTGCTTCGTAAACACTTGAGGCAGACAGGGGTTAAGTGACTTGTCCAGGGTCGTACAGCTAGGAAATGTTTGAAGACAGATGTGAATTCAGGTCTTCCTGATTACAGGCTCAGCACTGTATCCTCTGTACCACTTCACTGCCTATGACACATATAGGGGAGTGGTCATCAGAGAAGGGTGCTTTGGGAAGGGAAGTCAGAAGCCCTAGTGATTGGAGTTAGAGGCCAATTGATTGTCATGTCCTTTCAAGGAATGGTGGGTGAGGGAAGAGCACATATACATAGAGATGACTGGTAAATGTCATGGCGTGCCTGAGTCCAAGCAAGATAAGCTCAATACTGACCAGTCAGAACTGAGACTTCAAGGACTGTGAGCCCAGTTTCTGGGGCTGAGCCGGGCTGGAGTGCAGACAAGATGGCATGGAGAGTTCCAAGTAGAATTGTGGTAGATCAGGTCTGGGCAAGACAAGGTGAACCTTGTTTCCTTGTCTTTAAAATGCAGGCGTTGGACTAGATTACTTCTACTATCCCTTCCATCTACGAAGTGACATATTACCTGCTAACGTGCTCCATCCACATCAGCCTGTCTGGAACTGAGAATGTCTCTCCAGGCATCTGCATTCCTGCCCACCTTTGGATTAGGTGCTCAGTTTCTTTAATAACATTCACTATTGACCTTTTAATCATGAGCACCTATAACAATATCTGCATTCTGATTAGTGCTAATGATGAATGATTGCACAGTTTTGCGCCTGCTCAGTCATTACTGCCTAATGCTGAAAAGTAAGCCAGTCTTGGCAGATGGCCCCTGGCACAGAGCCTCCAGGGTTTCACTTCTCATCTCAGTTCCATGCCTGGCATATGGCTCCTGCTTTCACTTATATCCCTATCACCTTGATTCTCTGCAGAGAATGAGTCAAGCTCTGCCTCCACCATTCACTGGACATTGGAGTCAGGATCAAGAAGAGAATCAGCTTCCTATACAAGGTCATAGAATTTCCTTCTTGGAAGAGAATATGGTTTCTATTCCTGTAGCTGTTTACCTAATAACAATCCAGGAAAGAAGGAAGGAAGGAAGGAAGGAAGGAAGGAAGGAAGGAAGGAAGGAAGGAAGGAAGGAAGGAAGGAAGGAAGGAAGGAAGGAAAGATGAAAGGGAGGGAGGGAGGAAGAAGGAAGGAAGGAAGAAAGGAAGGAAGGAAAGGTGTTAGTGGGTAATTACCACATTCTTCATGTGGAAATGCTCTGCTCAAATGCCTCTAAACCAGGTGTTCTTAACCTAACGACTGTGAACTTTAGATAGATAGATGACAGATAGATAGATAGATAGATAGATAGATAGATAGATAGATAGATAGATTAGATAGATAGATAGACAGACAGACAGATTAGATAGATGATAGATAGACAGATTAGATAGATAGATGACAGATAGACAGGCAGACAGACAGACAGACAGATAGATAACTTTGCTTCAATATAATTAGTTTCCTTTGTAACCCTATTTAAGCATTTATAAACACAATTCTGAAGATGGGTCCACAGACATCACTGGACTTAAGAACTTTTTCCCTAAACAAAGACTCCTGCCCCATCATCTCATTCAGTTGTTGAAGGGCGACCTTCAAATTGACTAAGGAGACTTACCCTGACAACATTCCCCCCGTCCATTCCCCATCCCCCGGCCCATTACGGTCTGGTTTGGCCTCCTACCCAGAGTCAGAGGCCCCAATTTAAAAATAATAGCTGTGTTTGCATGATTGCATGTGTATAACATTCAGATTACTTACCATCTCAGGGAGAGAAGCTGTGAGGGAGGGAGGGAGGCAGGGAGGGAGAAAATTTGGAACTCAAAACTTAAGTGAATGTTAAATATTATCTTTACATGTAATTGAGGAAAATGAAATATTATTTTTAAAAATAAAGATAACTGTAAAGCATGTTATATGAGGTACTGGTCTGTGACCACAACAAGCCTAGAAGGTCAGTGTTGTATGTCTTATCCCCATTTAACAACTGTGCCTCAGAGGGGTAAGGCTAAACCCCTGGTCACTCAGCTAGGAAGTGTCAGCCATGGGATCTGAGCCTAGGTCTCCCCAGAACCCAATTCCCCTGCCACCGCCTCTCTACTACCACCCAGATTTCCCTCTCCAGTGCATTCCTCATCACTTTGCAAACACTGTCCCTTTAAAGATGATCTCCTGTGTGTCCAACAGCATTTGAGGAGCTTTACTTCAGAGTTCGTTTGCTAAACACCCATTGAATTCTAGGACCGTTAGGTGGTCCAGTAAACAGAGCATCTGGCCTTCAGTCAGGAAGACCTGAGTCCAAATCCAGCCTCAGACACTTTACTGGCTATGTGACCCTGGGTAAGTCACTTCACCCTGTTTGCCTCAGTCTGGAGAAGTAAATGGCAAAGACCTTCAGTGTCTTTGCCAAGAAAACCCCAAACCGGGTCACGAAGAGTCGGACAGGACTGAAATGACTCAGCAACAACAGCACTGCGCTCTGGTCATTGATCCAAGCCCCAGCTCTGTCATTGGCTAGCTGTGTGACCTTGGCCAGTCACTGCCCCCTTCTGTCCTCAGTTCCCTATTCAATAAAACCATCGATTTTGACTGAATGAGTCCCAAAGGTATGTCCGAGCGCTGACATCCTCTGAGAAGTTCACACACTCCGTGCTTTCCTCTTCCGTCTATTCATTTCGAGCAAAACCTGTGAATGTTCGGGGTTTCTCTTGACGTGAATAGCTAAGTGGGCGAAGGAGCCGGCTTCCCATCTACCCCAATGGCTTGGCTGTTACAGGATAACGCGGGATCCACGCAAGACCAACGGATTCTTTGCCAAAAGAGTGAAGATAACCTGACGTCCTCCAGGAAGGACAAAAACAGTCGTATTTTATCAAAAGAGAAATAGGGTTTACTCCTCTGGTGGCGTCTCCATCAGCGTAATGCTGAACAGATTCTCGGCTCCAGCGTCTCTGCCGCGCCCCTGGCACCTCCCGCTCTGCTCGCCTCCCGCTCTGCTCTCCTGGAGGTTTGTCCGTCGCTCCAGGAGGCCGGTTTTCTACAGTCCAGCACAAACAGCTGTTTTACACAAACGCATGCACACATACATAGACATACATGTCACTGGTCAGTCATTTTTCAGCTGCATCCGACTCTTCCTGACCCCATTTGGGGTTTTCTTGGCAAAGAAATTGGAGTAGTTTGCCATTTCCTTCTCCAGTTCATTCTACAGATGAGGAAACTGAGGCAAATAAGGTTAAAAGACTTGGCCAGGGTCACACAGCTAGTAAGTGTCTGAGGCCAGATTTGAACTCCCGTCTACCTGACTCCAGACCCAGCCCTCAACTTACTGTGTCACCTAGCCGTCCCTGTATATATATGTGGTGATAACCCTAAATGCTGTTAGTGGTGCAATAGATAGAGAACTGGGCCTGGAGCCACAAAATCCTGAGTTCAAATCCAGCCTTAGAAACTTGCTGAGTGAACCTGGGCAAGTCAGTTAACTTCTGTTTGCCTCAGTTTCCCCAAGTGTAAAATGGAGACAAGAGCAGCCCCTGCCTCCCTGGGCTGTCATGGGGAGTCATGGTTTGCTTTGTTTTAAGTGCCTGGTATGTGGGTAGCATTGTATAACTGTTTCTTCCCTTCTCTTTCCTCTACAATCATTGCTTGGTTGGAAATGGTGTTCATCTGTAAGAGATGATAGCAAGGCATCTGCTAGGTCCTTCACAGCAGTGGAGAAAGCGCGCTGTACCTCTTAAAGAATTATCCAGGTGCATTAATATTCCCAAAATGTGATGCTCATCCATGTGCCCGCTCCGTCTCTCAGAGTGGGTGGCCATCCATCTCTACCATCTCCTCCTGGGTTGTTTTCATCTGTTCCCTCCCATAAATCACTCTTCCTTCCTTCTCTGAATTTTTTATATCTGTGAATACATACGCACACAAATATGTAATTTAAGAACACAATATTCTTTAAATTTTAGATAGTTTTTAAAAATTTAAAGAATATTATATTCTTAAATTACACACGTGTGTGTTTACATGTATGAAAAATTCAGAGAAGGAAGGAAGGAAACAAGTATTTTTAAGTGCCTACTATGTGCCAGGAGGTGAGTCAAGCACATTGACAAATATTATCTCTTTTGATCCTCAGGGGATGCGAGGATGATCTGATTTTATAGATGAAGAAAATAAAGCCGACATTGGTTAAGTGACTTGCCCAGGGTCACACAGCTAGTCAGTATCTAAGGGCAGATTTCAACTTGATTTCCCTGATTCCAGGTCCAGTTCTCTATTCACTGCACCACCCAGATGCTGAGACTAAAGTAAAAATAACTCTGCTACAAATTCCTCTTGTTCAAGTTCTCTTTTTCCAATTTAAAAGCAATCTATTATAAATTATTAGGATTCAGTATTCAAGTGGAAGATATTGATGCTGTTCATAAATACATTTTCTTATCTAAAAATCAACGAATGATTTGAGTTTGATTCACTCCCTAGAATTCTCAAACCTTCCCAAGTGAATTTTTGGATAAATTGTTCACCCTCACTGATCTCTTTAGGAACCATCTTTTTACTGAGGAGAGAGAAGTAGCAGACAGTCCACTTGAAGGGCATTTGACCTTCAGTCTTACTCTTTGTTGATAACAAATGACATGGAAAGTCCAGTTTGTTCAATTTGTACCTTTCAGAACTCCATCACTTTAACGTGAATTGATGTCATGCCCATCTACAGAAAGGAAATCTTTCTTACTGAAAGTGGACTAGAGAAGACAATAAATGTGCCCCCCTTGTGCTGCAGCTGTTTCCCAGATCCATCATTTGAGGGGAAGCTGATTCCTTTTTCTGAAATGAACCTTATCCTGCTCTCCTCTGATTCATCCCATCTCTTGCTGTTTTCAGAAATTCTTTTGTATTGAAATCTTAAAACATAAGTTTTAAAAATCATACAGTGAGATTTGCTTAGCTGATGACCACAACAAACATTAATCTTCCAACTTTCTGAAGGGATAATAATGCAATTTATACGGAATAATGAAACCGTATTAAAAAGTGTGTCGTGTTGGTGAATTTCAAAAAGGCTGAGGAAAGGCGCAAAAGTTGCTGGAATGTTTAATCCTTGGTGACACTGGGCATCTGAAGGAAATAGAGAGGGCCCCCCAAAGATCACAATTTCTTTTTTTTTTTCTCCAAAGGTTTATTTATGATTTGTTTGTTTTTTCAACTTTCCTTCCACAGCAGCCCCTCTGGGATCCCTCTTCCAACTTTCATGCCCACCAGCAGTTTGGGGAAACAACTTCAATTTACCCTGCAGGCTCCAATGGTGTTTGTATCCAAGCCCTGCTCCTCATCCCCCTGCCCCCAGGATTTACCAGTCTTTGAAAGATTGTAAGGACCAATCTTAAGCCTAGAGAAATGATGGTGAGACGTAGCTGCTTCCTTTTAGAAAGAGAGGAGGGCCTATGAACCTAGAATATGGCAGATCCAAGGAAGAACACCCAGGGTGAGCCCCCGATCCTGCTCTTCATCTCTCTAGAAAGGCAGTGTGCCGTAGGACATAGGAGTGCCGGGTTCTAATCCAAACAGGCGCCTGAAACTTAACATAGTTAAAAAAAAAAAAAGACCCCATTCTATACCTCCCTACCCCCCAAACCCATCCCCACTAAACTCCTCCACTTCTGCAGGGAATGCCCCCATGCTTTCAGTCACCAGGGCTCCCAGTCTTGGAGTCTCCCTTGACTTTTCAGTCTCCTTCGACGGTGTGCAATCAGGGGCCGGGTCTTGAGGATCCTGCCATCACCACATCTCCCACACCTGTGCCCTTGTCTCTCTCAGCTGATGACTGCCGTGCTCTCCTGATTGGCTCCCTCTCCCTGCTTCTTTCCTTCTCCAGCCCATCCTCCACATAGTGTTATATTATTAGCACTAAAATATGTATCTGATTGTGTCACTCTCTACTCCAAAAATCTTCAGTGGTTCCCCCGTGCAGCTAAGATGAAGTGTGCCCTCTCTGGCCTTGAAGGCCCTACCCTTCATGGCCCCCAGCCACACTTTCTGTCTGATGCTTCTCAAACACTCACAGCATCTCCAGCCTCCAGGCATTTGCTGATGTGGCCCTTCTGCTGCCTTTCCTCTTCTGATGTCTCCAGGCACTGATTCCCTCTCTCTTGAAGTGACTGGGCATCATTTTGCCCATCTGTCGACATTTCATGTGGCCTCACACACAGGACAGCCAGTGTTACATAATGGATTCAAGCCACTTCACCCCCCAGTGCCTTGGTTTCCTCATTTGCAAAAAGAGGAGGGGGGTGGACTCCAGTGCCTTGAAAGCCTCTTCAAGCTCCAAGTCTAAGGTGCTGTGATTCCCTAGCAGCATAGAAGCAACTTGAGACAGATAGGGGGTCAAATGGATAGAGCTCTCAGTCTGGAGTCGCAAAGTCCCGAGTTGGAGTCTAGCCTTCCATAGGCGCCCCTAGAGAAGTGTTTTAACCATTGTCTGCCTCACATCCATCACCTTCACCTTGAGGCTCAAGAATGAGGAGGAGGTGGTTGCACAGATGGCAGGAAGGGGATGGGGAGGGCAGAACTGGCCTGTCCAATGCAGGCTCCCCCATCATTGAGTGAAGTTCAGGGAGGAGCACTAGGAAAAGCCCAAGCTCAATCTGGATTCACAAGACCTGGGTTCAGATTCCACCCCCAGATCCCAACTGGGTAGCCTTGGGTAAGTATTTAAATTGTTGGGCCCACATTTCTTCATCTATAAAAGGGGGATAATAATGATTGCGGTCAGGAAGGTACTTGTTAACCCCAAAGTGTTCATAGAGATGGGAGCCATTAGGGAGTCAGGGTCAGCTACATGGAGCAATGGATAAAGTGCAGAACTTGGAATTAGGAAGATTCATCATCATGTGGTTAAGTCTGGCTGCAAACACTCACTGGCTGCGCAACCCTGGGCAAGTCACTTCACCCAGTTTGCCTCAGTTTCCTCATCTATAAAATGAGCCTGAGAAGGAAATGGCAAACCGCTCCAGTATCTCTGCCAAGAAAACTCCAAATGGGGTCACAGGAGTCAGACACAACTGAAAGGACTGAACAGAAAGTGAGGCATCATCAGGACTCTGACATGAAGCAATTCAGCTGTGATGCTCCTGGATCCCTGGGGGGGGGTTTGGGGGGGGGGCAGTGAGTGGTTATATGTTGGCTTGGAGGGTAAGTGGGTTGCTACTCCTAGGGTGGAGGTGGTAGGAGATAAGTTGGCATCCTGGCACATCCCAGAATTCCTTTTTTGGCATTGAATAGAGCCTGGCAAGGAGCTCACCATCCAGAATCCAAAACCTTAGTTAAAAGGACTTTTCCAACAACCAATCAAAAAACTGGTTGAGATCAAAGACTAGGAGTAAAGTGGTCAGGAGAACTGGCTTAATCATAGCCTGGGGAATTCCATGCTAGATTTTGTTGTCTGACTGGCTGACCCATATTCCTTACCTATGAACTAAAAAAAGCAGTAGCTTTCCCTTGCTGGGAAGAGGCTTACTAGTCATCACACCCTAGCAGCTGGTACCAGAGAGCAGTAGATGATCCCAAAAGTCAGAGGCCCAGCAGATCCCTGGTGGTTGAGGGGAAAGGTCAGTGAGTTGTGAAGACCATTTCCTCATGCTTGGACTATTGCAATAGCCCTGGGGAGTCTGCTTGCCTCAAGTCTCTCCAGTCCATCTTCTATTCAGCCACCAGAGATTCTCCTAAAGTACAGATTTGATCCGTCTCATATACCCCTTCCACTCTATAAAGGTACCTGGGGTGGAGGCGTGATTTTGAAGTCCAAAAAACAGGACCATGGCCAGGAGGGGAAGGAAAGCTGACCTGCCTCACCCCTTCTAGACAATCCTCACCAAGATTTCATTAAACCTTTGTTTTATTCACCAGGGACTGTGCTAGTGCTGGAAATACAATTGCAAGGAAAACCAACTATGGCTCTCGCCGTCTGGGAATTTACATTTTAATGAAGGTGAAAGAGGAGATGAAGAAGGTATGGAGAAGTCAGACTGAGCACACTCCAGTAGAAAATGAAGACAGTTAGACTAGGGTACCTTCCCTGATGGAGGCTCTGGGAGGAGTCATCCAGGTGGAGCGAGAGGCCCCAGGTTCAGGATCCTTCTGAGGTATCAGTTTCCAGACCTGAAATGATCTTCTAGAAAGAAATTTCCAGGCATATGGGAAGGGGCGAGATGGGGAGGGGGCAGCTGAGTAGGAAAAAGTTAGAAAGAGAATCCACAAAATGGAAGTCCCCTAGGAATTCAGCCATGGGAGATAAAGGGCTATTCCAGGGGAGCAGGCCACAGGAGTGGTTGGATGTGCCAGGGTCCAGAGGCCCCATGTGCTCAGCTAAGTTGCAGGATGAGTCCGCAGTACGTGAAGCCTGATTTTAAGGTCTGGAAACTGAATATGGAATATTGAAGCTCTATAGCATTGGAGATCTGACCACTCTGCATGAATTCCCTCTACTCCTTTGCCCAGGTCAGTGGCGTATGCATCCCTTTCTCCGTATTTGCTGACCACACGTTTCCTCCCAGTGTGTTAGTTGGTGACAAGCGTTCAGTAATGTATATGCCCTTCCCCACTATATGGTAACCAATGGAGAAGGTATCCCACGTGTAAACGAGAAGATTTCTCTGTCCTATGAATTTAAATGTCTTTTGCTTTTATCTGTTATGTCTTTTTTGGCTGGTAAAAAGTAAACATATCAGTGGGGGCTTTTCAGCCTGGGTTAAATAGAAACTTATCCACAGAGTGACTCAAACCTAAAGTCACTTCTGGGAGCCAAGCGTGAGGAGGCCCAGAATACTCCACATACTTATCTGATCCTGACAATATTCCTTAGAGGGACATACTGCAGGTACTATTTTCTCTGTTATAGACGCGAGGAACCCAAGGCTCAGAAAGACTGGGTAATTTTCTTTTGGCCACACAGCTAGCACAAACTGGAAACAAGCTTCAAATCTACAGATGCTCCTGACTCCAAGTCTAGCCCTTCTTCCTCTATCCCACTGCTGCTGAAGGCCACCTGGACACTTGCTTATTATTTAGACTCGGAAGGTAACAATAGCATTTAAATTCCCAAGAAGGAATCCAGATGCCGTTTTGTTTGTCTTAATCAACAGAACAATTTTATGTTAGAAGACGCACGCTTCTTTGGCATAGGGGCTGACAAATATGTTTACAAACACTCAAGGGTGTTGGGTCTTAACTGCAAATTAAGTGAATGCTCTTTTCTCTAAGCATTCCTCCATTTTTCTCTTGAAGATGGTATAATGTGACCGTAAATAATTTATGTGTACACCTTGAAAGTATTTTTAATTAGGATAACTTGGTAAGTGATCATGTTTCTGTAACACCTGGGAAAGTGCTCCTGGGTAATGAGAGAGGACTAAGAAAACTCAATTTGGAAAACAAATGCTTCCTTGGGAGTTACCGAAGGGCTCCGTTGCAGAGTCCGCCTTGGGTCCAAATTCAGTGCTATAGGTTTGTCCAGTTCCCATTACTGTCCTGAGGATACATTTGATGAAAAGAATGCAATGGATCTATTACAAAACTGGACAAAAATGGGGGTGGGGGTGAGAGGGGAGAATGGCCTGCGATCCAGACGACTGGGGGCAATGGCCACACGGATACATCATGGAGATACTTAATGTTAATAATGTTAATAATAACAACATTTATGAAGAGCTTTGAGGTTTTCAAAGTTCCTTAAGTATAATATCTCCTTCAATCCTCACAACGACTGGGTGAGGTAGGTGCTCCTATTATCCAATTTAACAGGTGAATTATCACCCCCATTTTACAAATGAAGACTTCTTCATGGAGAGCAATGTGCAATGAGGCTAGAGAGGTCAGCTGAAGCCAGGCTATAAAGGGATTTAAATGCCAAGGTAATGGCCCAGAGAGGCTATAGGGAGTCATTGAAAGTTGCTAATCAGAGCAGTGACAGGTCAAACTTGTACTTGAAGGTTATTGTGGTCACTCAAATGTCCATACTCTGACCAAGAGACTCCTCCACTAGGCATATGCCCCAGTGAAGTCACTGACAAAAAAAAAAAACAAAAACAAAGAAAGGTTCTACATACACCAACATATTTGTAGCAGCCCATTTTGTGGTAAGAACTAGAAACCATGTAGATGTCTATGGCCTAAAGAATGGCTAAGCAAAGTCTACTCAATGCAGACAGTGAAATGCCACTTGGCCATAAGAAACCACAAATATGATGAATGAATATAGAGAAGCCTGGGAAGACCTGTATGAACAGATTTGAAGGGAAGTAAGCAAAGCCAGGAATGCAAGATACATAGTAACTACAGTAACTGAATGGTGTACATGAGCAGGACAACCACAAAACAATAAAAACTGGATGTTTTGAAATTGTAAAAACTAGGTTTGGCCTTAAACAAGAGATTCAAGAAGAGGCAAGATGTTTTTATGTGGCATAAATTTTAAGTCCACTGATATGATTATAGGGGAAAGTCTTCACTCCCCTCTCCTTGCTCATTTACAGAGGCCAAGGTCCACTGAACATTGCACATGATGCCAGTGTTGGGGAACCTGCTGACTGCTTTGGCTACTTTTCTCTTCCTGTTTAAAAAATTGTTGAAAGGGATAACTCTCTGAGAAGGGAGGAAGAAGGATGAAAAGAGAAATGTCAGGGAAAAACAAAAGATAGCCATTATTATGTCATTCTTCACATGTGTCATCATTGCTCGCCTTCCCAAGGGGTGGTGGAGGCGTGTGAGGGAGGGAGAGAGAATCCGAAACTGAAAATGTTAAAAAACGAATGTTAAAAGTTGTTTTACATGAAACTAAAAAGTATTTAATGAAATAAATAAAAATATTGAAAGCATATTTTATGTGACATTATAGGTGAAAGTATTCATTTTTAGTTCAACAAATATTTCTGGTACGTCCAGGGGCCGTATTCAAGATTCTGGAAGAACAAAGTTTAGATCAGAAATGATCCCTGTTCTCATGGTGCTTATTGTCTCCAAGATACAGCAGTAGTAACAAGGGTGCCCTGGGATTGGCAGAGGTCTGAGCTGAAACCTGCTGACGAAGGGACCTCAGTCCATGCCTCAGCTTCTTCCTCAGTGAAGTAAGTACTGCTTCAGAAGTGATGAACAGACCTTTGTCAACCACAAGGCAGCAGAAAGCAGCCTTGGCTGTTGTCCAATGAAGCGTGGACAGAGCTATGTTATTTTTTTCTCTGACATTTTCTCTTCATTTATAGCCTCCAAGTTTTGATAAGAAGATCATATATTTCACAAGAAAAGTGTTCTCCCCACCAATGCATCTACTTTGAATCAGAAATTTCTCTTATTTCCGTAAGAAGGAGATAATAACGTTTATAATATTTACTTCACAGGGTTTTCACGAGGTTCAAATGTAGTTACTTATTTTTAGAACTCTGCAAACCTTAAAATGCCATAGAAAGGTCAAGTATCATTATTGAAGATGCTGATACAATCTTATATTTCAAGTATCAAGCACAGTGCTTTGGACATAATGGGTAGTAAAAATTATGTATGTATATATGTACATACATATGCATACACATACAAACATGTATATTTATGTACACACACATATATGCATGTATTCCTTGGAAAGAACACTTCTGTGGTCCAGGCATGAAGAGATCTTGCCTTTATTCCAAGCTCTGCTTATCTACTTGCATGATGAGTCAACAGTTTTCTTTCAAGTACAGCATTTTGTTACCTTGGGACCCCCTTCTCCAATATCCCTTCGTGGTGTGAAGGGGGCCTCCTTTCTCACAAAATCAGAGGCTTTGAAAATGAAAGAACACAAAGTCCATCTGGTCAGAGTCACACCCACAAAAGAAATTCCTTCTCCAACACATCCAACAAAGAGCCACAGAACCTCTTGAGGGAATTTACTTCCTCCTACGTCAACTTGCTCCATGTTGGACAGCTCCAAAGTGGTAAATTTGTCTGACATTCCTAAAACTGCCTCTTTGCAACTTCCTCCCTCTGCACTTGGTTCTGTCCTCTGGGGTTAGATCTCTCTTCTTCTAATCCCTCTTCCATATTGCAGCCCTTCAAACACTTGAAGATAGCTATCATTCCCAACCCCGAGTGTTCCTAAGGTGAAATATGCCTAATTCCTTCCACTAATCTTCACATCACATAGACAGAAGACTCTTCATCATCCTGGCTGCCTTCCTCTGAACACTCCCCAGCTAATCAATGTCCTTCTCCTGTAGTGCCAATAATTGAACACAACACTTCAGCTGTGGTCTGATTAGGGAAGAGCACAGAGAGACTCACTCCCTAGCTGTGGGAAAACATGATGACTATTCATGTTCTTGCAGCCTGGCTAGGGAAAGTCTCACTGAAGAACCATTCCTCATGAGAGCCTGGTGGGAAGTGGGCATTGTGCCTACAGAGTGGCATAATCTTCCTGGACTTGTACAATGATTCTCACTTTCTACTATCTCCTCCAGAATCACCTCATTGTTATAAACTTTTTTTAAAAAATGACAGAAACCCAAGGATGGAAACCACTGCCAAGTGTCTATGAGAATCTCAAATGATGTCTTCTGCTTCTCTTAGTTTTTAATAGGCATTTCTGAAAATTGAAACACAGGCTTCCAATTTGTTTCTAGTGTCACAGATTCAGGGCTATTTTGAACAAAAAAAGAGGGAAGGATGAGTGTTCAGATACACAAAGGCAATTAATTGGAATCAAGCAATTAGAGGGGTACTGTATGCTAATTTATTCCTTTACACCTACAGGAAGAGAGAAACAGGATATATTTAACAGCTCTGGGGGCTAAGGAGGAAAAAGGTGAGCTCTCAAAATCAGAAGAGTTTCCAGACATGCCAAAAAATGAAAGTGAGTCTCATCACTACAAAGGAAAGAATTAGTGACATTTAAAACCCTGCACCCCATTCCCTTCCTGGTTATGCTTCTGACTACTGGCCTCCACTACCATTCCCCCAGTGGATAACTTCTCTCTCCCCATTCCCTTATCTTCCCCCCCTTATGTGTTTGCTGTCTTCTCCCATTAGAATATAAGCTCCTTGAGGGTAGAGATTGACAGTTTCTATTTTGATTTGAATCCCCAGTTCTTAGTACAGTGCCTAGTACATTATACATGCTTAATACATGTTTGCTGCTTGCCTGCCACTCAAAATGGCCACTCAGTCAAGGACTTCAGATGGACAGAAGACCTTCAATATCACCAATAAGTATTGACATTCATCCTACCAGGTAGCTTCCAATAAAACAATATTCTGGATGGCCTTCTTCTTAACCAGTAACCTATAAGACAGCTATGACCCACCTCAGTAATGTCTCTACCTCTGAGGTTTATTCAATCCACATTTACCATCCAACTAGCTAGTGTCTACCACCCTCTATGACACTCCCCTTCTTTCTTCAATAAGCTAAGTGACTGGCTCACAGTTTTTCTTATTGATACTGCTTCAAGCACTATAACTTCATAATTCCTCAACTTACTCATGTCCTATGAGCTCCTCCTCCACCTCACCTCAGTCACTCACAAAGATGGTCAGACCCTTGATCTTCCCACACTCATGAGTGTACCACCTCCACTTTCATGAGTTCTGAAGCTCCCTTATTTGATCACAATCTGTTGTTGTAATTCATGCATCCAGCCTGCTATTGAAATGGTATAGTGGTGAAGAGATGAGGATGTTCACCATGAGGCAATGTCAGAGGAGAGAAGGCAGCATATCTGTGAGTTCTTACAAATGTAAAATCAACTGGCTTTGGCAACAGAATGAATATGGAGCTGGGGCTGGTGGTAAGGAGTCAAGGGTGACACCTGGGTTTGAAGCCTGGGGGACTGGGAGGATAGTGGTGTCCTCCACAGTAACAGTGAAGTTTAGAAGGGGCAGAGAATTTGGGAAAAAAGATAATTAATTCAATTTTGGACATATTGTGTTTTAGATGTGTATGGGACATCCAGTACGAGATGTCCAAGAGGCAACTAGAAATACAACACTGGAAGTCCGCAGAAAGGTCAGCACTGGATCAATAGATCTAAGAATCGTTGTCATAAAGATGATAATTAAATCAATGAGAATTGACGACATCAGCAAGTGAAGTAGCATAGAGGGAGAAAAGAAGAGGGTCCAGGACAGAGTCCTGAGGGATGCCTGCAGTTAGAGGGTGTGATCCCTGTGAAGATCCAGCAAAGGAGACTGAGGAGTGGTCCAACAGGCAAGAGGAAAGCCAGGAGAGAAGGATGTCCTGAAACCTACAGAGAAGAAAGCATCAAGGAGGTGAGAGTGACCAACAACAACAAAGGGAAGGCAGAGGGAGAGGTGGGTTATGCTCAGGTCAAGATCGATGATATGATAAGAGTGCCAGGGATTCAGGGCATGATGGGAAACCTGCTCCAGGACTATTTTCCCATCAAGCTGGAGGCTTAGTCACACACTGGGAGAAATTCTTTGGACTACATCCCCCAGAGGACTGGGCGTGAGACCAGGCAAGGGGCCTAGTGAAGAGTGAGCTACCATGTAGGAAGTTTAAAAAGCCAGGCTGCAGAAGTTGTAAGGATGAAAAGTCAGAAGTATGGTGAGGGGCTGCAGTACACCTGGGACAGGAGTAGGGGCCACATGGGACAGAGCAGTCACCAGTGGCGTCAAAGCTGGACCCTGATGATTCCAGAGTCAAGGGTAAGAAGGCTCAGTTTTCATTAGCCTGCCCCAAGTTGTCATCAGACTTTCTTTTGCCTTCCCCGGAGGAAGTCCCAGGAAAGAGGCTTCATGAGGCGAGTGTCAGCATTCTCTGTGCATCCAAATTCTGCACTAGAAGTAGTTATTCCCTCTCTTTATGAGGGAAGCAGGGAGGGATTAGAAGGGGATTAGATCACAATCCCTGCAGGTGTAGGGAATTTCACCCTCTCAGTGTATGCTCGTAAAGAATGTTTTGCCCTTGATATTTGATCCCTCCCCATGTAATTGCCACTGTCCTTCATCTTGATAAAGTGCTTTTGTTCTTGGTCTATTACCCCTAAACAACCCCATTGAATTTGGGAGTGGCCAAGGGTGCTGCACACTGAACAATTCCTATTGATCCAAGCGTGATAGAGGGGAATTATGGACAGTGGTTACAGTTAGAAATTATATTTGTGTATCTAGAAAAACTCCCAACACTGTGGAAGAAATCATCTGGTGCCTGCCATCTCCCTGTTCCCTTTTTAAAGTTAATAAAATGCACTTCAGGGAACATGACTGCTCTCTCAGAGTTCAAATGTTCAGAATGTGAAGGCTTTCACTCCTTAGAAACCTACTGCGAGGAAACCGAGGGTTTTAGTTGTTAAAATATCTAACGTCAAAGAAAACCCAGCATAGCTTTGGTAGAATGAAATGAACACAACCTAGGGAGAAGGCGAGTCTGATCTTCTGGGTGTGCATTTATGTAACTTGTCTGTAAACTTACATCCTAATTCATCCTGACCTGAAACCCCTAAGAACCAGGAAGCAGAATAAAGCAGCAGAGAGCGGAGTGGGAACCTGGCCCTTGGTAGGTATGTAACCAACTCTAGGCACATCCAACAACTGTAGATGAAGACACAGAAACAAGTCCAGAAATCATTTAATCACAGGAACATAGACGCCATCTAGTCCTCCTCCCTCTCATTTTACAGATGAGGAAACATGTCCGGAGAAAGGAAATAACGTGCCCAAGAGCACACAGGCGGTAGTGGTCATCGTCCTTATCCTTGTTGCCATCATTCAGTCATATTGGACTTTTCGTGACCACATGGACCACAGCATGCCACGCCCATCTATCCTCCAGCAGCTCTGAAAGTCTGTCCAAGCTCATCATGGCTTCCATGAAACCCTCCATTCATCTCAGCTTCTGCCATCTCCTTCTGCCTTCCATCCTTCCCAACATCACAGTCTTTTCCAATGAGTCTCATCTTCTCGTTATGTGACCAAAATAGTTAAGCTTCACCTTCAGCATCTGACCTTCCTGCAAAAAGTTGGCATTAATTTTTTTAAGTATTGGCTGAGTCAATATCCTTGCTGCCCAAGGGACTCTCCAATGTCTTCTCCAGAATTCTTGCCACAGTAGCACACAACTGCCTCTCTCTGAGCCTCAGTTTCATATCTCCAGAATTTAACGGGGTTTTCGTGAGAATCAAAGGAGAGAATGTGGGGAGAAAGTGTTTTGAAAGCTTTAGATCAGACCCAACTTATTGAATAGCTTTACCTCAGCTTCCACATCTGTGTTGTGGGAATCATCATGGGAACAACTCACAGGCTAGTTTGAAGATTCATTGATAAATATAACTCCCCCCCCTCAAATAAAAGGATATTGTAAAGCCAATGATCAAGGTCACGTGGTAACGGGTCCAGACATGAACCTTGCAAACAGAGGGGACTGTCAGGTAAGAGTTGATAGGAAACAAGTCAACAAGCACTTATTAAGTGCCTACTGCATGCCAGTACTAGGGCTACAAGGAAAGGCAGAACCAGTCCTTATCTTCGAGAAGGTATCTGCTGGGGAGAAGGGGGGGGAGCGATGGCATCTACAGAAAAAATGTGGGGAATAAGGATTAAACAACTTTACAAAGGAGAGCAGGGTCCTAACCACCCCTGGGACCAGGAAAGACCTCAGGTTCAAGTGATGCCCGAGCATGTGCGGGCTGTGCTCTGAAGGAAGGTGATAGAGGAGGGTGTTTCCAGCTTGGGGTCTGGCCTGTGCAGAGACACATAGAACCGGGATGGTGTATATGGGGAACAAGTAAGACAATTTAGTCATTAAAGATAAGCTAACGTTTATGGCACTTCGAGATTTTGATCCTCATGACACTCTAGGAGGTACTCTTTTTACTCTCGCTTTACAGGTGAGGAAACTGAGGCAGAGAAAGGTTAGGTAACTCTTCCAGAATCTCGCACATGGAAAGCACCTGAAGAGATCCAATGTTACTGTTCAGTTGTTTTCAGTTGTGTTCAACTCTTCATGATCCTGTTTGGGGCTTTACTGGCAAAGATACTGGTTTGCCATTTCCTTCTCGAGGTCATTTTACAGATGAGGAAACTGAGGCAAATAGGGTGAAGTGAATTGCCCAGGGTCACAAAACTGGTAAGTGTCGGAGACTGGATTTGAACTCAGGTCTTCCAGATTCCAGGCCCAGTGTTCTATCCACTGGGCCACCTCACTACCCAGTGAGACATGACCCAAACTCAGCTCTATCCTAATTCTGAGTGTGGCAGCCTGTCCACTGTAGCACCCAGCTGCCTCATGGAATTCAGAGTGGATGGATCAGAAAAATGTAAAATGAGCAGAGGAAAGGATGTGGGAGAAGTAGATGTTCTGTTCCTGGAAAGATTTTCAACTTGCATTAATAGAATGTGTTGTCCAGCTTTTGTGCTCCAGTATATTGGGTCACTAACTTTCTAAAATACCTAGTGGGAGCTTCCTCACCTGGGAGTTCCTTAGATCAATCAAATCTCAGAAACTTTCCCCATCCCCATCAAGAACTGGGCAACATCTTTAAGTACGACATCCCTGTCCCCTCCAAAAGAAGTAAATTTGTCATTTAAAACAGACAATACTAAGTCACTTGGTCCAAGTCACTTGGACGTCTGAGTAAATGCCAGTTGTCAACATTCCCTCTGGGAAATCTGAGGAAATGAGAATTTGTGTTTGGAACAAGGAGAAGAAAGACTCAACACACTGGTTCAGAGTCCAGGTCTCACCAGGTCTTAGTGATCTTACTGTGGGTCAGCTTCCTACAAAGGGAAATATCTCCATCGGTCCATTCCTGGAGGTGGTTTGGGGTTGGGCAATAGGGAATGAGGGGCAAAATTTTCATCCCAAGTAATCATATATATGTCTCGAAACTTTCCCTGGGCATGTGACCACATAGCCTACTTCCAATCTATTGGTCAAAGAACAGTAACTAGGCAGAGGCCAGTAAGAGATTCGGCTCAGGGCAAGGAAATTTAGAGGGAATCACCGTGTCATGATGATAGTAATGAGTCTCCCTTCCATTGAACTGAATTGGTCTCAATTACACCACACATTCTTTTCACACCATGAATCATGTATCAGTCAACTGGAAAGTGGTCCATGCCCTGTTACTTCAGGGCAATAATGCTCCAGACATCCACGTTGCTGTTTAGAGGGCAAGTAATGGTGTAGCAGATATGGCAGATGGTAGGTGGAGTAGATGGAGCACTGGACTTGGGATCAGGAAGACCCGAGTGCAAATCCTGCCTCAGACGTATGATAGCTGTGTGGTCCTGGACGAGTCAGCCTCTGTTTCTTCATCTGTATAATGGGGATACAAAGCATTTGCTTTGCGTGATCTTGGCGAGGATCTAGTGAGATAACATATGTGAAGCCCTTTGCAAATATTAGAACACTGCAAATGTCAGTTATTCTTACGGTTCTCAATTAGATCCTGATCCTTTCTGCCAACATAAGCTTCTACGGAGTCTCACTCCCAGCCTGGGGGGCTTCATACTGGCTCCCTTCCACGTCTTTAAGACAAAAGAGGCAGAAGTGGCAGCCTGAGTGTGCCAATGAGCTAGAGGAAGGCTTCTCCTCTTCACAAAAAGTGAAGGGTCTTGAAAGCCAACCTTGGCTCTCTGTCCACAAATAACAGAAAAGCTGACAGTCCAGAAATCGCTTCTTCAGGCCGTGGCTCTTATTAAGGGTGGCATGTCAGTTAACAAGCGGAAAATGGCCATTTCATTCAACAATACCACTCTCTCAGCTGTTACTGAGCATATGCCGAGTGTGAGGGATACAAAGACAGAAGCAGAATGGCTCCTGCCCTCATGGAGCTTGCCTTCTACTGGGAGGAAACATCAAAGACATACAAAGCTACCTGAGGGAAGGAGGGTACTAACAATGGGTGAGCAAGAAAGGCCTCACCAAAGAAGGTAGCAATGTTTAAGCGACACAAGCATTCTCCATCATGGGCAAAGAGGAGAGTATATAAAATGCAATGTCGTGTGTGTGTGTGTGTGTGTGTGTGTGTGTGTGGTGCAAGGCACAGGTGATGAGACTGGTGAGGACCACAACCAGAGTAGTGGCTTTGTGAATAGAGAATATGGAGACACATGTTGGGTCATTTGAGGAGGCAGTATTGACGAGACTTGGCA
Source organism: Pseudochirops corinnae (assembly GCA_028646515.1). Lineage (NCBI taxonomy): Eukaryota > Metazoa > Chordata > Mammalia > Diprotodontia > Pseudocheiridae > Pseudochirops > Pseudochirops corinnae. The sequence goes on from CM053589.1 coordinate 202,236,445, forward strand.
ACAGATTGGCTGCATGGAGTGAGGGAGGGTAAAGGTTCAAATATAACACTGAAGCTGTGATCCCAGGTAATTGGAAGGATGGTGCTGCCCTTGACAGAAATAGGAAAGCTCAAAAGAGGGGAGGGTTTTGTGGGAAAGAGAGAGGGGTCTATTTCCAACAGACCAAGTCTGATATTCCTATGGGACATCCAGTTTCAAATATCCTTTAGGCAATTGGTCATGTGAGACTGAAGCTCAGCGGAAAGACTGGGAATGGATTATGTACGTAGGAATCAACTGCATGAAGATGATCATTGGGCGGTGATGCACTCACTGAGAAATGAAACGTAGAAAGAGAAGAGAAGACCCAAAACAAGGACTTGAAGGATTGGCTGGTGGACACGAGATGAATGAAGATACAAGAAAGGAGGCTGAGAAGGAACAGTAAGACAAGTAGGAGAACCAAGAGATGACAATGTCTGAAAAAGCAGAGAGGAAAAAGTGTCTTCATGTCCTCCAAAACCTGGCTCCACCCCATCTTTCCAGCCTTATTAAACATTGTTCCCCTTCATTCATTCTACAATCCTAAAAATGGACCTTTTTATTGTTCTCCCCATCCAACATTCAATCTCCCACCTCTTTACCTTTGCACTGGCTCCCCCCACCAATGCACTCCCTCCTTATCTCCTTTTAGAGTCCCTTTAAAACTCAGTTCAGATCACCTTCTCCATATAACCTTTACCACTCTTCCTCATAGCTTCTGGAGTCCCCCTCCAAAAGGAAAGTATTTTGTATTTATTTTGTGCACATAAATATAAGCAGCAACATATGAGTATGTATGCATGCATGCATTGTCTCCCCCTATAAAACGGACATAACTCTAGGATAGAAGCCATTTTGTTTCTGTCTGACCTCAGACCAAGCACAGTGTCTGGCACATAAGAGAGACTGTTAATAAATGCCAATTGTTAGTTGAGATGGTCAACAACCTCATCTGCTGCAGAGAGGTCAAGAAGGGTGGGGAGTAAGGAAAGGCCACCAGATTTAGCAAGGAGAAGTGACCCATCACTTTGGAGAGATGACGTTGGGCGAGTGATGGGAAATTGGACTGAAAGAGATGAGACATGAATCAGAGAAGTGGAGGCAACACATGCAAGAAGCTTGTTCTAGGAATTCTGCTTTGAAAGAGAGAGGAGATATAAAATGATAACTTGAGAAGATGGTAGAATCAAGTGAGTGCCATTTAAAGATAAGGATGATTTGGACATGTTTATAAGCAACAGGGAAGGGAGGAAGAGAAAAAGGAAGGAAGGAAGGAAGGAAGGAAGGAAGGAAGGAAGGAAGGAAAAAAGGAAGGAAAGAAAAGGAGGGAAGGAAGGAAAGGAGGAAAGGAAGGAAGGGAGGGAGGAAGGGGAGGGAGGAAGAGAGGAAGGGAGGAAGAGAAAAACAAAGGAAAAAGGAAGGAAGGGAGGGAGTGATGGAAAAAAGAAATCATTTATGAACCACCCATTTATGTGCCAGGTATTGTTCTAAGCACTTTACAAATATTGTCTCATTTCAAGGAACCAACAGAAAAGGAAAGATTGGCATAGAGTGTGAGGGGGCAGGGCACATGATTATGAGTCAATGTGCTGAAAAATCTTCAAATCATAGACCTAGATCTGGGAAGAACCTTACAGGTCATTTAGTCAGAGCTCCTCATTTTACAGGCGAGGAGACAGGTTAGAAGGGGAGCAAAGGTTCGAATAAAGGGGTTGGTCTTGTCAAGAAGAAGATCCAAGTCTTTCCAAGAGACAGGAGTAAAGTCAGAGAGAACAGGAAATGATAGCAAGGAGTTTTGAATTGTTGAACAGGGAGAAAGAAGAAGGAATTTATGCAGGACATTATATCTGAGTGCAAATTTAGGGTTAGGACAGGTAAATATAAAATCTCTCAGACACCAGGGAAATAGCAGACCTTTGCCAAATTAACAGCCTATTTTGAAAACAGTAAAGAAAGAAAATGGGAGAGTTCTGGCATGCAGACTGGCCTTCATCTACACACTGAGAAAGAGCAAATAGCATTTTAAATGAATGGCTCCTAATTTAAGGCACTTTTATCACACAATTGGGCAGCATGGAGAACACCTGGGAGGAAACACAAATAATGAGAATGGACCTGCAGAGATCATGAATATCAGCAGAAAACAGCACACTGGGATCCTGGCTGTATCAATGCCAGGTAATACCCGGAAGAGTCAGGACTAACCCAGATCTAAAGAGAGAAGCACAAAGGGGGCACCAAGGAACCAAAGGGAGATGAAATCTAGCCATGAGTGTAGATGTTTGCTGAGTTTGTAATGAACCATGTGGCAGAAGCCCCCTCCTTGGAGTCATCCAGGAAGAGATGGTAGGTAGCACAGGTAAAGGTGTATCTGACCAGGCAAGGTCTGTGACCATCCAGAGACGTAAGAGAGGAGGGTGGGAGCCCTGGCAGGATCTGTAGCAGAGATGGAGAAGCATTTTCCTAACTCTATGCACAGTCCAAAACAATTCTGCACCTCAAGTCAGCAAAGACCTGGCAAAGTGCTTACAGGTACAAGACAGCATCTCATGAGCAAGAAATGAGATCATAAGATTTAGGATTGAGAGCTGGCAGAGACTTTGCAAATCAGCAAATCTACCTCCTTTATCTTACAGGGGAGGAAACTCAGAACAGAGAGCTAGAATGACCCGGCCCTGGTCACAAAAACAGAGCTGGAGTTTGAACTCGGGTATTGTGAATCTAAATCCATCGTCCATCCCAACGCACTCTACTACATTGTATTGAACTTTACAAAAGAGCTTCCGTACTTTGTGTAGCTATTGCAGCCTTCTAACAGACAAGCACACACTCATAAGAGGCATCATATGCTTAGTGGATAAAGGACTGACCTTAAAGTCAGTCAGATTTGGGTTCAGCTCCTGCCTCTGACATACGCCAGTTTGCAGTCTGGTTTCTGTCCTCATCATTCAGCTAAAAATGCTGACTAATAATAACTGCAAAGTAATCAATGGTCCCTTAATCACCATATCTGCTGGACTGTCCTCAGTCCTTGTCCTTACTGCCCTCACTGCAGGCTTTGCCCCTGCTGCTGGTCCTCTGCCTCCTGAACACTCCCCTCTCTGGGTTTTCATGACTCTCATGGGCTCCCTCCTCAGTCTCTGACCTCTCCTCAGCCTCTGTCACTGGATCTGCACATCTCCTAACTGTTGGGGTCCCCCATGACTCTCAGTCCTCTTCTCACTCAACACTCTTTCAGCTAATTATCTCATCACCTCCCATAGGTTCAGTTATCATTTCAATGCAGGTGTCTCCCATACCCATAAGTCATCTTAATCTTGAGTTCGATCCTAATCATTAACCAACTGCCTCATTGTGAGTGTCTCATATATATATATATATACACACATATATATATATATATATATATATAATGACTCCTCTCTTGTTGATTCTACACCCACAACATCCCCTCCTTGTGTCCCCTTCTATCCACTCACACAGTCATCAGCCTAGCTCAGGCCCTCATCACCTTTGACTTGGTCTACCATGTGTAAGAGCTTCCCAATTGGTCTTCTAGCCTCGGGGGTTTCCCTTCTCCAATTTTCCCTACACATAGCCATTAAAGGGCTATTCTTCAAACACCATGTCAGCTTCCTCCTCAGTAAACACCAGCGGCTCCTTATTAGGTGTATCATCAAATATGAAGACCTCTGTTTATCATTCCCTTCCCAACCAGCTCCAAACTATCTTTCCAGTATTGTTCTAGATTATTCCCCTCTATGCATTCTGGGACAATGAAACTGGCTTTCTTGATGTTCTTTTCACACTATACTCTATTTTCCATTCCTGTACCTTTGTAGAGTCTGGCCTCCATCCCTAACATGTGCTCCCACCTCACATCTGCCTCTTAGGACTCCTCATCTCCTTCAGAGCTTAGCTCCTTTGCCACCTCCTGCCCAGAGCCTTTCCCAATCCATCCACTGGCTAGTGCCCCAGCTCCCAATGATCTTTTCTGTATTTTATATGGAATGACTTCCATACATGTCTGTTAGAATGCAGTATTCTTGCTCCTTTTCATCTCTGTGTCCTTTAACCCTGACACGGTGCCAGGCATAAAAATAGGTATCTAACAAAGGTTTATTGATTGGTCAGTGCATTGATTTACTCCCAATGCACTGTGGCTGGGCTTTTTAAATTGGGCATTAGAAAGGTTCCCTCAAGATGGCGGCATAGCAGAAGCAACATATCACAGCTCTCACATAGCCACCCCAAAATACCCATAAAATAGGACTCTAAACCAATCCTAGAACTCCAAAACGCAAAGATACTTCCCACTAAAGTCAGCTCGGCTACGAGGAACCATATCAGCACTGCGAACCGAAACCAGCCTGGCCTGAAGCTGCAGCTGTGCCTCGGGGGCGGCTGAGCGGGAGGAGCAGAGGAGCCTCTCTGGTGAGTGGATTAGCTGCAGCTGTGAGTGGGGATTGCAAAAGGGGGAGATAAGCAGTCCAGCTGAAAGGCCTCCAGAGCAGAAAAGCGAAAGGCAGAGGTTTTGCACCTGCCTCCACGTTTCTAGCTTCCCGCCTGTGGCCTGCAGACAGCAGGGGGACTGAGCGATTGTTCTCAGGCTAGTGCTCTCGCGTTGAGTGGCCTGAATCTGGATAGCCGTCTTGGGCCTCAGTCTTGGAGTCTTCATTATCCAGTCAGCTGGAAGTAATTAGGAAGAGTCCCAGCATCTTCCTGAGAGCTATGGCAGCCAGGAGGACCCCAGCGATTTGGGACAGAGCTTTCCCTTCTGGAAGCAGAGCCCCACAGATATTTAAAAAAAAAAATCATGGTCTGAACAACCATGAGTAAGAATAAGCATAAGAAGCAAAGTAAGAACAGCTCTCAAACTCTAGATTCCTTCTTTGGGGAAAAGAAAGATCATGGGAGAGAGAGGGAGGAGGAGCGTGCAGCCAGAGCACCCCCACCAGGGGCCTCCAATAAATATGAAGAATGCCTTAAAGCTAGAGATGAGCTGAAGAAGGATTTTCAAAACCAAA
>CM053589.1:202241992-202293106 GCA_028646515.1 Pseudochirops corinnae
ACCGAAAAGTGACATAGGAGAGAATAGACTGGGGGAGGGGGGACACACTGGGATGGCTGTTTTGGGGCGGTGGGTGGGGGAAAGAGGGGGAGAAAATATGTAACTCAAAATCTTGTGAAAATGAATGATGCAAACTAAAATAACATTTAAAAAAATTTAATAAAAAAAAAAAAAGAAAGGTCTCCCTGCCCAAGATATCAGTAAAGAGCAGCTAGCCAAAGACATCTGATGGAACGCTTTCTGTCCTATATGAAGCCCATGCTTCTTGGTTACTGCCCTGGGATTGTAACCCAGATAACCCACAGGCTAATGAGGACAACCCAGGTAAGGTAGGAGTGCTCCTCTCTGGGAAGGTCCAGCACTGATCTCTACCTTTCCCTTTTGCCTAAAGACCAGCCCATCCAGATCCTGGTGATGGCCCTGGTGGCAGTCTCTTCTTTGTCTTAACAGGGAGAGCTTGTACTGGCCAGTCTTGGGGTCACATCCATGAAGCATTGGAGAAGGAGGTTGGTGGAAGTGGGTTCTAAGAGACAAGAGCCCCAAATGGTGTTAAGATAAGCCAAGAGACTGTGCTTTCACTTTATGTAAATGGAGAGAGATATAAGGAAATGGAGATCTTTAGAGAACATCAATTAGCAATTGAAACATCTGATTTCCATAGGGTTTTTTTTTAAATCTTGAGCTTTTCTAGTCCAACCCCCACACTTTACAGAGAAAGAAACTGTGGCACAGAGAAGTGCAAAATCGGAGCACATTTTTTAGAAAAGGAAAGAGAAAGAAATTGAAGCTGTCTATAATCATATGAAAAAATGCTCTAAATCTCTATTGATTAGAGAAATGCAAATCAAAACAACTCTCAGGTACATCACACCTATCAGATTGGTTAACATGAAAAACAGGAAAATGATAAATGATGGAGAAGAGTGTGAAAACTAGAACACTAATTCCTTGTGGTGGAGTTGTGAACTGATCCAACCATTTGGGAGAGCAATTTGAAACTATGCCAAGAGGGTTATAAAAATGTGCATACCCTTTGACCCAGCAATACCACTACTAGGTTTTTATCTCAAAGAGATCATAAAAATAGGAAAAAGACCCACATGTATCACATGTACAGCTCTTCTTGTGGTGGCAAAGAATTGAAAATTGAGGGGATGCTCATCAATTGGGGAATGGCTGAACAAATTGTGGTATTATATCACAATGCAATACTCACAGCAGCTGCTATGAATATGCAGGCATATTCCCAGGTCTGAATCACAAGATATAACATACTCTCTTCTTTGAAGACAAAACTAAGACATTTATTTGAACACCAGGAAGCCAAAACCATCACGGTAACAACAAAGTCTTTACACATTACAATGCAGGGAGCACCACCATCTCCAAGCCTTCCCTCCATCAGTCCTCATCACAAAACAGGTTCCCTTAAGCAAAATCACTCCCTCTCTCATTCATGCTAGCCACTCTGTTCTGTCTGCGCTTGCGTTCTCTCTCTCTCTCTCTCTCTCTCTCTCTCTCTCTCTCTCTTTCTCTCTCTCTCTTTCTCTCTCTTTCTCTCTCTCTCTCTTTCTCTTTCTCTCAGCTCTGACTCACCCACACTTCCTGCTCTACCTGTTCAGCAAGCTCCTCCAACTCCAGGTTCATGTGACTCAGGCTCAAAGCAGGTCACATAGATCTATTAATGGGCAAGAAAGATCTTCCCATTCCATTAACAATACAGGTATATGAATATATTGGAATGCTATTGTGCTATAGGAAATGATGAACAGACTGATTTCAGAAAAACCTGGAAAAACTTTCATGAACTGATGCTGAGTAAAGTGAGAAGAACCAGGACAACATTGTACACAGTAACATTGTGCAAAAACTAACTTTGATCAACTTAGCTCTTCTCAACAATGCAAGGTTCTAGGACTACTCCAAAAGATTCATGATGGAAAATGCCATCTACTTGGGGCAGCTAAGTAGTGCAGTGAAGAGAGTGACATCCCTGGAGTCTGGAGGACCTGAGTTGAAATCCAGCCTCAGACACTTGACATACTTATTAGCTGTGTGACCTTGGGCAAGTCACTTAATCCCAATTGCCCTGCCTTTCCCTCTCAAAAAAAAAAAAAAGAAAAGAAAATGCCATCCACATCCAAGGAAAGAACTATGGTATCTAAATGCAGATCAAAGGAGACTATTTGCTCACTCTTTTTTTTTGCTTATTTTTTTCTTTCTCATGATTTCTCACATTCGTTCTAATTCTCTTTACAACATGACTAATGTAAAAATATGTTTAATAAGAATGTCTATGTGGAGCCTTTATCAGATTGTATGTCATCTTGGGGAGGGGGGAGGAGAGGGAGGCAGAGAAAATTTAAAACTCAAAATCCTGTGGAAGTGCATGTTGACAACCAAAATTAAATAAATTTTCTTAACAAAGAAAAAGGAAAGGAAAGAGAGACTGACTTCCAGTTAGCAAATAAGGGTATTGAGGCAGGGCTACATTTGGGCGAATTGCAAGGGAGATATCATGAAGAGAAAGGCAGAACATGAATTCTAGGTGTTTGCAACTGCACATTCACCTCCCATTTCTCCATTTTCTGACCAGGCAGGGTGCTAAGAATTTGAAGATTGCCTCTAGCTGCACCGATCAGCTAGATGGACACAGTGCTGTAGTCAGAAGACCTGAGTTCAAACATTACCTCAAGATCTGAGCCTCATTTTCCTCATCTGCCCCTCAATAACAATAATGCCTCCCTCAGAGGGTTGAGATGTGTAAGGCATTTTAAGCTGTAATGTGACTTCTAAATGCTAGTTGTTGTCAATTCCTGGACCCCTGTCAATTCTAGGGCCAGCCTTTTCCCAAGAACAAAGCAAGGGAGCCCCCTATGGAAAACCCACTTGATGCTCATGCACCCTCACCTTCAGCAGCATGCTCCTAATCTGCTTGTTTCCTGTTGCCAAATTGCCTGGACAAGAAGTTTACAACATTGAATCCACTTTGTTAGGAAAAGTCTGATGCTTGGAAAGGGAGATTCCAAAATGAATCCTAATAACCTTGTCTGATAAATTAATTCTTTTTAACTTGATCACTGTCCTTTAAATGATTGCATCACCAAGGCAGAATGGCTTCATGGAAAGAGGAATGATTTGGAGTCAGAGAAGCTGAGCTAGCTCTCCAGTACTACCACGTACCACATGGGGGACTATGGGCAAGTCCCTGCCTCTTCCTTGGCATACTTTTCTCTTCTCTTAAATGGGGCTTTTGTGTCAGGCTAGATGGCAGCTTCTTCATTTGCCAAATAAAGGGGTAGTCAAGCTCTCAGCACTCTTCCAGATCAGAATATGTGATCCAAGGCAATAGCCAGAACTGAACACACACCTGCCAGAATACACCTCACTCAGGCAGAAGGAAGCTCTGTCTGTTAGCTCAGTTGCCTATTTCAACTGCAAGCATGTGTTCAACTCTAATTTTCTATCACACCAGTTGGTCTTTGCTTTGAAAGATCCATCTAATTATCTTTGTTTAAAACCTACAGGGTGTAAATGGAAGCATCTGTAGAGGAAGACAACTTTTTTAAAAAAATCAGAAGTTTCGGGCAAAAAATCAATTTTTCTTTTTTTCTTTTGTCGTTAAGGGGAAAAAAAAATAATTCAGGACTCCTTTTCCTGAACCCTGGCTAAGGACTTATCTATAGATTTTTCTGAGCCTCCTGCTGGATCTTCAGCATTCTCAGGATGGTCGGCCCTGGTAGCTGCAGAAAAGTTCCAGACAGAATTGCAGGCTTACAGTACTTCCACAATATAAAAGAAAATGTGTCAGCAGTATCACAACGGTCCCTGCCTTTTCATCAGCAGTGCGCAGAGAGTTTGGGAGAGTGTACCCAACCACTGGCCACTGATGATCTGAAGTTTGTTCAGAGAAAGATGGGCTGGTGAAGGGGCTTGAGTTTGTGTTAGAGAAAGATTAGGTGAAGGATTTGATGATGTTTATCCTGGAGAGAGGTTTGGGGAGAGAGGGTCGACAGGGTAACTGCCTTCAAGTGTGGGAAGGGCTGGCTAAAAGAGACATTAGGTTTGCTCTGCTTGGCTATAGAAGGAAGAACCAGAAACAATGGGCAAGGTAAGCCCCAATAGAACCAAAACATTTCCTGGTAATAGGAGCTGTCCAAAAGTAGGATGGGATGGCTTGGCAAGTAATGGAGTCAACATTGGAGGTCTTCAGTTGGGTCTGGGGGAGAGTGTAGAGGATTCTTGATGAGAGGCTGAGGTTAGATGGCCTCAGAGGTTTTTTTTAACTCTGGGATTCTGTGATTCATGTGCCCCAAATATCTATGCCCCAGTGAAACCACACAAGAAGCACAATTATGCAACTCCCTTTATAGGTCTATCCCAGACTTTTACTAGGGTGGTCTGACACAAGGCTACCAAAATTCACCAAGTGCCACTGGGTGGTACAGTTTTCTAGTCTTGTTTTGGTTATGTCTTTGATCCATAAATGTACACAAAGGGAGGTCTTAGAAGGCAACTTGGTGCCATGGAAAACCTACTGGATTTGGAGTCAGAGGTTACAGTCTCAGCTCTGTCTGTCTGACTCTGAGCAAGGTCATTTACTATCTCTGTGTCTTTACCTTTCTCTGACCAAGTTTTCACATTTGCAAAGTCGGGGATAGACTATGACTCCTAAAGACCTTTCCAGATGCAAATCTATGATCCTACAAAGTCTCTGGGGGTGGTGACAAGATGTTAAAGGTGTTTTCATCCCTCCACAGTGGTTCTGGCAACTCTTACCTAAGCGAGGGTGACCATTTGCCTGGGGATGATCTGGAACTCATTCTTTGGAATTATTTGATTGTTGTCACCAGGTACTTTTATCCTGCTCTAGGATGGAAGATTAGGGGCTATACTCAGGGTAGATATGAACTCCAGGTCTAGTTCTCCAATAACCCTAAGCTTCCTTAAAGCTGGATAGAATGATCAGATACTTGGAGTTTTTCCCCAACCTCTTCAGAACAAAGGGGAACATCCCCATAATTGTCCCTCTTCTACCCTCTTAACCCTAAGTTAAGCTCACAATGGGCCCTCCAACAGAAGTCCTCTTATAACAAAAATCTATGAACCAGCTTAATTATCACTTAGCATAAGGACTTTCTGTTTGGAAAAAAAAACTGTTGGGGAAATTGGAAAGCAGTCTAGCAGAAATTCCATTTTGACCAATATCTTACATGATACAACACAATAAGCTTTCATCCATGTTCAAAATAATAATGATTAATATGAGGAAATTTCTAAGAGGATTCAAATGAAAATCATGAAAAATCAAATACAGGCCTCGAAACAAAATTCCTGGCAGGCTCCATTATGTCTTCAGTGGCTTGAATCTGCAGAATAGACTGGGGAGATGGTGGGTTGTTTGTAGAATTATAGCCCCCTATCCTTTTGGTATAGTTAGTTGCCCTGTCCCATTAGAGTGTAACCTCCCTGAGGTCCCCAACTGTTTTGCCTCTTTTTGTCCCGAATATTTAGCACAAAGCTTAGTACACAATAGGTACTTAATATATGTTTATTGAATTGAACTGAATTATAATTGAATTGAATCCAGATGATTCATTTCAACATTTAGGAAAGAAATCCAAATCCTATTTCTTTAGCTGATGGTTCTAGATTATTTTACAGCAGATGGGATTCTGGGATTCTGTGACTCTTTCAGCCCTTTTTCCCTAAGTAGAAAAGGACAGAAAAGGAAGACAAGAGGAGAGGTGAGGTGAGGGAAGGGATCTGGGGTGTGTATGTGTTTCTGTTCACATAGGTGTACTTAAACATATGATCCACCCTTAAGTGGGAGAGAGGAAAATGCTTCCTGATACAAATTGGAGACAATTAAAAAAAAAAAAAGAAATTGTTCTATTAATAATCCCTCATTTGGATCTCATGAGCTGATGGTTTTGTGATTTAGGTGGGCAAACTGCCTTTGTAACAGGTAAGTTATTTATAAAAAAATTTTTAAAGTCATATTCTTAAAAGACAGAGAGAGTTTCATTAGATGTTTTAAAGAAGTAGTGAAACCTCCATCCAAAACATCTGCTTGAAACCGGAGACCAGTTGGCCGTGATTTCATGGGTGCGTTGTGTTGTACTTCCCCGGAAGGAGAACCAACATTGAAGCGGCATCACAGTCTGCTGTTACTTGCTACTCCCCAGGTCTATTGTCTTTTGACTCTCCTAATTTCCATGTGAGAGTCTTCACATGTCTACAAACCCTTGACTTCTCTCATTTCTTTCTCAAGAGCCATGTTTTTCAACTTATTTTTGCCATCTTTCCTTATAGTCACCCTGGCACTGAAGTCACCAAGTATTAAAGTATATTTTTATTTGATTTTGAGGGTCTTATCAAATTCTTTGTAGAATTTCTCTGGCACGTCGATATGTTCACCTCCTCACCTCCACATCTTCCAGCCCTTCCTTCCCATCAAGACTCAGCTCAAATGGCATCTCCTAGAAGAGGTCTTTATTGATTTCCCCATTTAATAGTATGTCCTCACCAAATCACTTTGCATTGATTTTTTTATGCATCTTACATTTACCTATCTGTGAACCTGTTATCTCCCCTCAATCAAATGTAAGCTCCTTGGCATAATTGTAAAGTACTTATCATAACATATTAAAATCTATATAAATGTTAGCTATTATTATTATCGAAGGCAGAGACTGTCCCACCTTCATATTTTCATCCCTAGCACCTAGATATTTAGTAAGTGCCTAATACAATCTCTGCCTTCTCATCCTCTACAACAGATGTTGACAAGTAAAATGCTATGTATGTTGGTCTTCTTACAAGTGCTAGCACATCAGTGCAAGATGACCAAATATCTTCTCCACCACATAGCATGAGCGGCACATGAGCAGTCCCCAGGACCACGTGAGAAAGCTGTCTTGCTTGGCAGAATCTGGCAGAGCCTTTGCACCACTAGGAAAGCATTTGAGGGACTGCGATCTCCTATAAGGCAAGATGAGACACCTAAGGAGGTTTTAATGAATGGATCTATTCAGGATAAAAGGAACCAAAATGTATCATATCTAGAGCATCAGCAGCTAAGTTAATGCTCATAGTCTAAGGACTGGAGATAAGAATGTGGCCTGTGATTTTGTTGGTATGGAAATCTAACTCCCTAGACAACTATCCACATACTAGGAAGCTCCCTTTGCCTCTGCAGATCAGCACCTTCTCTATATCTTCTGGCCTTAGAGCAATGCCTGGAGCAAGGAGAACTGATGACTTGGCAAGGGTCTCACAGTCAGTGTGGGTCAGCACTTAAGCCCACTAGAGATATTCACAGACCATGTAAATATTGTGTGAATCTCTGCACAATAGTCTGCCCTTCTCTCCTTCACTCTGCCATGACCAAAGCAGAAATTAAGAGTCACACAAGACTGAGCAGGTTTAAGCTGTCTTCATCGACCACATCCATATAAATCCAGACCAAAATTTGCAGATTCTTGGGTCGAAGGTGTTAATGTCATCACTCCCATTTAGCTAACAGAGCTCTCAGGCCATAAAGACAATAGTTGGGTGTTTCTTCCTTGGTCAATTGCTCTGAACATAATAAAAGCCTAATAACCCATCCAGCCTAAACAAGGAGAAGTGGTCTTCCAGAAGCTTCTTCTCCAGTTGGGTGACCTTACTGTTATGACCAATTCACTGGCCAGTCCCCACACACCCTCCCTTCTGAAGCTCCTCGGGCTTCCGCTTTAAAGTATTCTGAGCTTTCGAGTTCAAGAGGTTCCAACACTCTCCTCTGGCTGTGTCCCCAGCTATGGGGCATGATTAACCTTACCTGATGGGAGAGCAATAATTATTTTGCTTCTTACCATTAGTCTCCTCTTCTCTCACACATTAAATCTGTGTCTGGGGCTCTTTTGGCCAGTTTTATGACAGTAATGCACTCTTATCTTTTTCATGTGTTTTCATTAAGCACTTTAGCACTTAGCCCAGTGCCTGGCACATGGTGAGCACTTAACAAATGCTTGTTTCCTTCTTTCCTCCCTCCTTTCATCCTCTTCCTCCCTTCTTTCCTTCTTCCTTCCTTCCTTCATCCTTTAGGGGACCCACTAAACATCAGCAGTGGTGAAGACCATACCTGTGGGTGTCATGGCATCCCAGAGACCCACATTGTCCCCATTTGACTTCTTTTCATGTCTGCTTTGAAAAACAACTGACAACTAGTGTGCTTAAGAACTTCTCCCTGCCCAAGCAAAGAGTTCCAGCTGATGCATGAAGGAAGGGCACTTCAGTTTGTATGATGAAAATAAGCCTGCTTCAACAGCATTGCCTTGTATTTGAACACTTCTGGGATAAAAAGGAATTTGAAAATTCATTCAACAATCATTTTTGAAAACCTACTATGTTCCTGGCTAAAGTGATAAAGTCAAGTTGAAAAATGGTCCTTGCCTTCCCTCCCTCTACAGACTATGAGCAGCTTACAATCCACTGAGAGATGAAACAATAATTCATTTCATTGTGGAGATAGATTGTCAATGGCTCTACTCTGTTGTTCTTGAGGAAAAAATGCCACTGAAGTAATGCTTGGCGGATTTCAGTCTAAATGCAATTTTAGAATATGCCCAGTGAGAGTCCGCAGAACCAGAGAGCCATTGTACTTGAAGGTGCCTCAGACACTTTTTAATCCAATTTCTGCTTATCCAGAAAATCTCTCAGAGTTCTTCTGTCCTAGACTTTCTTCCAACAGGTTATTGATGCTCTAGGCACACCCTGTCCTCTGACCTGGTGCTTCTTTCTTTTTCCTGTCCCTGGAACCTCATGCACAACAAATTTCTAGCTTTCCAATAGCTGGTTATCATTGTACCTGTGTTATATGGTGGAAAAACAAAGAGAAATTGTGATAGAGACCCTGTCCTTTCCTATAAAGCCCCAGACCCTCCCCAATAGTGGGAAAACAATTCTTTTGTGTGGTCTGGAGCATAGGCATACTGCCACAAGAGTGACAAAAGGATGGCCTGAGATGGATGCCAGGTTGGTAAGGATCCCCTTAGCCAATCATTAGCCCTCTTTTTCTCCCCCCTCCTCCTGCTCCCCCTTCTCTCCTTCCTGTGAGCTGAGAATCACCTCTCCCAACATCTCTTATGGAATGGTGTTAGCTATCTAGAAGGAGATGGTTTTTATTATAAAATTAGTAAGCATCAGCAAAGAGAAAGAAATAAACATAACAAAGAAAGAATGAGATTTTTATCTAAAACCCTTAGCATTTTAACAGAGTAGAACCAACCAAATGGGCCACAATAAAGACAAAAATATCTATTTATTCACGTTTCCCAAGTCCAGTCCATCAATTTCCCAATGCCTTCAGTTTGATTCCCCATTTTTATAAATGTAGAGATGGTCCATATGGACACTATTAACTCTGCATCACTGCCATCGCCCCATACTCTTATCTTGAACCATTATATTTCATCACATCAACAAATTCTGAGCATGATGTGGCAATAGAACTCGTTTTCTACAAGAAAAAAATTATGATGCATTCCCATACTTTCTACAAAATCAATCTGGATGAATAATTTTCTTTATTAAAAAATTAAAAAAATTGTTATAGTTTTATAACATACCAAACCCTCCACCATACAATAAAAGCTATATAACATTCACAAATGTGTATTGATTAACAAAATCTTTCACAAACATGTTGTCATTGATGATACCACTACTCATAATTCTTTCACAGCCGCTAATGAGATCAATATCCTTGCAACGTCTATCGCAGAGAACTCTGTTTTACATAAACAATCTACTACGACTAGCAGAAAATGGCTCACAGCTCCCCTTGAGGAACTAAAGAACTCTTTATGTCTCCATAGCCAAAGCAAAACATAAGGTTTTCTACTTCAAACACTTATTTCTACATGTTTTCACAAGATGAGTCTAGAAATTCTCTCTTAAATGCGGCGTAATTAGGGATTATGGTGAGAAAGATCTAGATCTCTTAGATAAAGTGAGGCTTGTTTCTGTCAGCCAGACAAGTGAGGATTAAGCACCAGAACTTTGCTTTCTTCTCTCTCATTTGTAAGATGGGTATTTTTTTTTTCAGTTGGGCAGCTAGGTGGCATAGTAGATAGAGTAAGGGCCAGGAGTTAGGAAGACTCATCTTCGTGAGTTCAAATCTAACTTCAGACACTTACTGACTGGGTGACTCTAAGACAAGGCATTTAACCTTGTTTTCCTCAGTTTCCTCATCTGTAAAATGAGCTGGAAAAGGAAATGGCCAACCATTCCAGTATCTTTGTCAAGAAAACCCCATATGGGATCACCAAAAGTCATAAACAACTGAACAGCAACATTTTTTTTGAATTGGGAAACATGTAAAAGGTAATAGTTTACAAATTCTATCTACCAGACTAGTTCATAAGTGCACTTAATTTGCCTTTGCAGGTCAAAGGATGTGGGGTCTTTACATTGATTTGTTTTGAACGCTTTTTTTTTTCAAAATTAGACACCAAATACCCAAGTTTTGGAACAAATGTTATAAAATGAATTCATTTCACCTTTTCATTATCATTAAGAAAACATCAGACTTTCTTTTATCTCCAACACTCTTTGAAGTACTTTGGCATGAGGAAGCTCATGAGCTTCACAGCAGAGACAGAGAGCCCCATCCCCAGCCCTGATACTGCCACTCGAGTGTACAAAGAACCTTCCTCTGAATGGGCTGTTTTGATAAAGCTGGTTGCTCTTACAGTAGCCTGGGAAAGTGTCTGGAGCTCTTCATTCAGATTTCTTGATACAAGTGATTGTCTTGAAGGACATAATATTTGTAAAGTACTTTGGAAACCTTCAAGTGCTATATAAGTGCCAGCTAATATTATTATTAGGAGTCAAAATTGCTTAAGGTGTCAAAGTTCAAACTACTGTTTGCTGACTTCTATTTTTTCCTGCCATAAAGGAAGTTATCAGGGAAGAGCCCAATATAATTCCCTCACATTATATTATTTGGGTTAAAAATGCCATGAACTATATTGAAATTTGACCTTCATGGGGCAGCTAGGTGGCACAGTGAATAGAGCACCAGCCCTGAAGTCAGGAGGACCTGAGTTCAAATCCAGTCTCAGACACTTAACACTTACTAGCCATGTGACCTTGGGCAAGTTGCTTAACCCCAACTGCCCTACAAAAAAGCAAAAAGAAAAAAAGAAATTTGACTTTCATGCGGCATTGCCATCAGTTAAGTTTGTGAAGTAATAAATCTTCTTTAACATCAATTTCAACAACATATACATTCAAATGACCACCTTTGAATTGTGTCTGTTCTTTCATCTACTTACAGTGAAAACAGGAAGATTTCAGTCAATTAATTGATTTTTAAAAGGTTTCAGAAATAGGCCATTCTCCTTCCTACCGCCTTCTGGAAAGTGGAGCCATTTAAAGCTGGGGAGCTTATGATTCATCAAGTGCTGCTCGGATCACGTCAGCAGCCGCAGGTAGCACCAAGGTTTTTTCCTATCAAATGAGACTTCTTACACTTAGCAATTCTGTGAGAGCAACCTTATACAATTCAAGCAATCCTTTTACTGTCACGGACATGGTTTTTGAAAAGGTTTGTTTTTGCTTATTGAAAGTATCTAATTTTCTCTGGAAAAAAATGTGATTATCTTGCCAAAATATTCTGTATACATAGTTTCAAGAGGCCATTTCAATTGACTGAGTTTCATGCTCTCCACAGCTAAAGCACATGTGGAAAACAAACAGAAGTCTTTCCTCTCCATGAATCACAGTAATCATAAAATGGAGTCAAATGAATTTTCTGGATTTTTTTCAGTGTGGTTCTGCATTCCCACTACTTTATCTCTATGGTCTTTGATTGGACTGGTTTCAGCTGCTCCTATGGATTTTTCTCTGCCAACAGCTACATATTCTTCTTTCACAAAGGTATATTGTTGCATTTTTAAAAAATATTCACCAGACTTGTGATTTTATATT
Source organism: Pseudochirops corinnae (assembly GCA_028646515.1). Lineage (NCBI taxonomy): Eukaryota > Metazoa > Chordata > Mammalia > Diprotodontia > Pseudocheiridae > Pseudochirops > Pseudochirops corinnae. Next base: position 202,253,969 of record CM053589.1, read on the forward strand.
CCAGATAAACTAAGTCATATTTTCTATAAAGTAGATGTATGCAAAAATAGATAAAACTTTAAAAGACAGGAAAAGACATGTTGTGGATAAGAGATTCATTCCTGAATTAGGGGTATAGTCATGCCATTGACTCATCGGAGCTCAGGTCAAAATTATTTCTTTTTTTAAAAAAGACTAACAATGGGAAAAAATAGAGAACAGAACTGAAGTGACTTAACATTCAATCATTTAAACTAAAAAAATGGAAAGTCAAAAAGGGAAATGGACAACAGAAATGATATAAAAACCAAATATAATCACTTCCTCCAGAAGCTGAACCAATGTAAATTAAGTGTGACAACAAGAACAACCAATGAACCAAGCAATTGCTTTAGTCAGCAAATATCTGAGTCACTTGTCACTCAAAGAGAGATGGCTGCCAAAAGCAGCACTAATTAGAAGAAAACTCAATTGTAAAAGCTTAAAAAGAAGGATGATGACATTATCTCATAAAGCAAAGAGAAGCAGCAGAGAGGAAAAACATTTTAATGGAAACTTGGCAAGTTATCCAACGGAACAAAGTCATCTCAAAGGCATTCAAGGACCAAAATGGAAGGAGGGCCACAAGCAGAAGGACACTGGGAAAGCTTTGCTGAATTCATTTTTACCAAACTGTTCTTTGCATCACAAATGGTGAAGCCATCATCCCTGAAACTCTCCCCGGTCCAAATGGGCTTCTGAAGAAGCTAGAAACCACTGTGAAGAGAACAAAGATGGAGAAAGCAGCTGAATTGGACCAGCTGTCTACAAAGGAGACCTAAGTAGTAGATGCCACAATTCTGAGGGTATTGATGCACTCTCATAGAAGTTAAAGGAAAGAAAAACACCAAAGGCATGGGGAAAAATTTAGGACCTTGTTAACACGACAATAATAAAAAAAGGCAACCAAGAGATTATCACTAATTACCAACCTTTATGCCTCCTCTCCCATCTCTTTAAAAGATTTTAGATTCAACCATACACAAATGAAAGGTATTAATGAAAGTGTGAGTGGGGAACAAGTAGTCTTTCACAAGTGGTATTCAGCAATGGACCATATCTTTACCATTTTGTGATTGACTCAAAGAAGAAGAGACTGTAAATTCTTATTTTGTTTATTACTAATTACATTTGATTCAACAGAACAAAACCCCTTATAGACCAGCTTTACAGCAAAACATCCAGTCAAACGCCAAGATAATACAAGATTCTTTGGAAGATTTAACAACAGAAACAACCCTATTCGATGACCCTCTGATAATGAGCACTGTCAGGGAGACAGAAGAAACCTAGCACGGAGTACATGTAGAAGAAGGATTTCCAGTGAGTGGTGAGGTTCTCTAGATGTTCCTGTCTGTGAATTACATTGTGCTGATTATATCAATCCCCAAGATTTAGCAGAGGCTCCTGGAAGAGATCTGTAAACACATGGAAGAGTTCAGCCTGACCATTCACACACACACACACACACACACACACACACACACACAGCAGTTCAAGTGGATGAAGAATGTCTGTTGCACAGATTTTGACATGTACTTAAGTGGGACACCTTAGAGCTTTTCCATTAGTAAGTAGGTCTAGAACAGAGAGTACAAATGGATAATAAATTGGGATGAGAGTTGAACAGGCAAGTGGGCTGCATTGTTTCCAGGAAATTTGTTCTTGTTGTTCAGTCCTTTCAGTCCTGTCTGACTCTTTGTGACCCCATTTGGGGTTTTCTTGGCAAAGATACCGAAGTGGTTTCTCAGTTCATTCTCTGCCTCATTTTATGGATGAGGAAACTGAGGCAAACAGAGTGAAATGATTTGCCTAGGGTCACCCAGCTGGTAAGTGTCTGAGGCCAGATTTGAACTCAGGAAGAGGAGTCCTCCTGCCTCCAGCTCTGGCGCTCTCTCCACAATGGCTCCTCTCTGCCCAACTTCAGGAAATTGCAGAGCTCTATCACTGACTCCAAGTTTTCTTTGCCAAGAAAAGGTCTGATTTCTTTTTTTCAATGTTACCATTTAATTCGGTTTGCTATGTGGCAGTGAGATCTAGAACATCACTGCCTTCAAGGATCTAAAGATGAATAGCACACAGATGGCACTGGAGAGGTGAGTGGTGGGTTTAGGCAGGCTGCGCCATCCAGCCAATGAGGGACCATAAAGAAGGACAGGAGCCAAGGATGTCATCAAAGAATCATATGAAATGAAGAATAGATGGGCTGGTTATGCGACGTGATTGAGGGAAGAAAGATAGGCAGACAGAATGTGGCTCCAGTGCCTTCATGTCAAAAACAATAAGGAAAGCTGCCAGCCTGTTGGGTGGATGCCATGAGGCACATTTTTAGGAGGACACAGATGAGAGTTGTAGTAGATGGGCAACATCATTGGAGAGAATTCCTGAAGTAATGAGTTCCCTGAACCATTGGAGTGATTTCAGGATGTAGAAGATTCCTGGTGAGGAGCTCCCAGTACCAGTGCAGATCCATACCTTTTCTGCAATGCGGAGTTTTAGAGAGTTGTCTACAAACCTGAGAGGAGATAGGATTTCCCTAAGGTCACACAGACAGGCTGTATCTCTGGTTGGATTCAAACCCAGGTTTTCCTGGCTCCAAAGTGTGCTGTCTTTCCTTTAATTAGAAAAATTAGAGACAAATTCAAGACAATTTAAATTGAATTGTTGGAAATTTCAGCTAATGATATATGAAATTCCTCAAGTTCTTTCAATTCACAGCTAGGCAGCTTAGTGGATGGAGTGCCTCACATGGAGTCAGGAAGGCTCGTCTTCCTGAGTTCAAATTTGACCTTAGACACTTACTAGCTGTGTGTCCCTGGGTAGGTCACTTAACTTTGTATGTCTTGGTTTCCTCATCTATAAAATGAGCTGGAGAAAGAAATGACAAACCACTACAGTATCTCTGCCAAGACAATTCCAAATGGGGTCATGGAGAATTGAGCTGAAACGACCAGATAACAACAACAAAGTTTCAAGGGATTTGGGAAAGCAGCTTATTATATCCTGTGTATCCAAAATGAATCACATTGAGAAATATAGCAGACATGGTGGCATTTTTCACTTCCGCACAAAGACCATTTACCTTAAAGTTTGCACACTTCCCATTCTCGAGCAGGGATCAATGCCACCACCCAGCTCATCAGAGTCTAGGGGGTGCAGGTGGCAGTCGGGGCTTATGCAGAGATCGAGCACATGCAGGCTCAACTTCGACCTTGTTTCTGCATTTCATGCTAAATAACTGCCCTCCACTGCCTTCATTGCCATTTGGAATGAATTCACTTATTTTCACTTGTGTTAACTTGGATTTAAACCTTGTTTTAATTGAAAAAAAGAGACTCTATGTCACAGTTGTACTCCAAAATATCCAGTAATTTTGATCATTTCGTAACTCCCTGTGCCCTCTCAGGGTCTCAAATACCCTAAGATGGTGTACCACATACACTCCTTAACTCTCTAATCCCTTTCAGGGTCTCACACACAGTTAAGAAACATTTAGAAAACACGAAAGGGAGACAAGTTGTAGGTGTGATGTCTGCATGTGAAAAGGTCAAGAAATGTGATATAGGGGAGGCAGAAGCAAATGATGCGAAGCTGGACATGGATTGCCTTGCGGACTCCCTCTGCCCATTTATTTAAGTGGGAATGTAGGAGAAATTGAGAACTTGTTTTGTTCGTTTGTTTTGTTTTTTTAACGGCAAAGCAATCTTGGAAAGAAAGTTTGAAGAGAAATAGCCTGGTAACAGGCTATTGAGAAAGAGCAGCTCTCAGTGGTAAGACGTTGAGAGAACAGAACTAGGAGGCTTCTCACTGGTCTGAGGCTAAGGGTTCTGATTTTTACAGAAAGAAACCAACTGTACAGTACAGTATAGTACAGTACTACCCAAGAATTTCAACTTAGCCAAAAGCTGGAGACTTTAGAACTATGGCCAACCAATGGAGGAATGTGCCTGCAGAGAAAAGGCCCAGCAGCCTGTGAAGCAAGATGCCTCACTGAGATATTCCAACATCTCCTCCCAGTGATGAGCAACATGAGGACATTGCAAGATGCACCTGCAGTACTCAAGTTAACAGTTGCCCATCCATGTGTATTTTTTTACCAATTAATGCACAATTTCTGCTACTTGCTCACTCTCCCCATCAGTGTCTGTGAGAGAGTGTGCCATAAGGCTACTAGAGGGTGGGGAGGAGGGGAGTATGTTCTATCAGACATTAGTACATATATGTATATATACACATATATACACACATATATATGCACACACAGATATACATATATGTGTGTATATGTTCATATCTATCTATATATCTTCTTATTGCGTTACTTTAAGAGATACTTGCGTTTTGAGCTCATTGTGTCTCTCCCACTCCACCGCAGCTGGCTACATCAAGGGAAGCACAAGAGCGTACTCCAGGGAGCTTATACACAAACATGGGCTTTTTTTCAGCTACTCCCTAATCACTAGGTTTATGAGTCATTTCCATTCATTGTTATTTTTATTGTTGTTGTTTTTAAGCAGATGGGAATGAGGCTAGGTTCTTTTACTTCCCTCCTCATGATGTTTTTAGGAAAAGAAAGTCCCAGCAATAGAATCAGGGATTCAAAGGGGATGGCGGATTGTGTGCCTGATAACCTATATACCCCCACTGATGTAAGGTGTCTGTCTCCCATCCTTGTGGCTGTTGCTCAGTCATTCAGGTGTGTCCAGCTCTACGTGACCCACGGACCACAGCACACCAGGCTTTTCTATCCTCCACTGCCTCTCGAAGTCTGCCCAAACTCCTGTTTGTTGTTTCCATGATGCTCTCTATCCATCTCATCCTCTACTCTCCTCTTTTCATTTGGTCTCAATCTCTCCCAACAGCAGGGTCTTTTCCAATGAGTCCTGTCTTCTCACTAGGGGGTCAAAGTATTTAAATTTCAGCTTCAGTATTTGATCTTTCAAAGAATAGCCCGAATTAATTGTCTGATTTGATTTGATCTCCTTGCTGTTCAAGGGACTCTCAAAAGTCTAATGCCACAATTTAAAAATATCGCTTCTGCAATGCTCAGCTTTCTCATAGACCAATTCTCACAGCCATACATTGCCCCTGGAAAAACCACAGCTTTGATTGTATGGGCCTTTGTCAGTAAGATGAGGTCTCTGCTTTTTAGTATGCTGTCCAGATTTGCCATAGCTTTCCTTCCAAGGAGCAAGCGTCTTTTAATTTCATGGTTATAGTCACCGTCTGCAGTGATCTCTGAGCCCAAGAATATGAAATCTAACTCTGTTTCCATTTCTTCTTCCTCTGTTTGCCAGAAAGTGATGGGACCAGTTGCCAAGATCTTGCTTTTTTATGTTGAGCTTCAAGTCAACTTTTATACTCCCCTTTTTCACCCTCGTCAAGAGGCTTATTAATTCCTTTTCACTTTTTGCCATCAGAGTCGTATCATCTGCATATCTGAAATTGCTGACAATTCTCCCGGCAGCCTTAATTCCAGTTTTTGATTCACTCAGCCTGGAATTTCACAAGATGTACTCTGCATATAAGTTAAATGAAAAAGGTGACAATATACAGCCTTGTCACACTCCCTTTCCAATCTTAAACCAATCAGCTATTCCATGTTCTGTTCTAACTCTTGCTTCTTGGACCACACATAGGTTCCTCAGGAGACAAGTAAGGTGATTTGGTATTCCCATCTCTTTGAGGACTTGCCACATTTTGTTGTGATCCACACAGTCAAGGGCTATAGTGTAATTGATGAAACAGAAATAGATGTTTTGCTGGAACTCCCATGCTTTCTCTATAATCTAGTGAATGGCGTCAATTTGGTCTCTAGTTCCTCTGCCTCTTTGAAAGTCATCCTGGTCTTCTAGGAATTCTTGGTTCTCATATTGCTGAAGCTTAGTTCACAGAATCTTAAGCACAACCTTGCTGGTGTGGGAAGTGAGCACAATTGTTTGGTGATCTGAACATTCTTTGGCATTTCCCTTTTTTAGGATTGGGACATAAAGTGATCTTTTCTAATCCAGTGGCCACTGTTCAATTTCCAAATTAACTGGCATAGTGAGTGCACCACTTTAATAGCATCATTGTTTAGGCTTTTAAATAACCTGGCTGGAATTCCATCACCCCCACTAGTTTTATTGTTGGCAAGGCTTCCTAAGGCCCACTTGGCTTTATTCTCCAGGATGTCTGGCTCTAGGTCAGTAACCACACCATTGTGGTGATTGGTGATGTGAAGATTTTTCTTGTATAGTTCTTTTGTGCATTCTTGCCACTTGTTAATCTCTTCTGCTTCTGCTAAATCTTTACCTGTTTGGTTTTTTTAAGCCCATTTTTTACATGAAAATTTCCCTTAGTAGCTCTAATTTTCTTGAAGAGATCTCTTGCTTTGTGATTCTATTATTTTTTTCTACTTCTTTGTGCTGCTCATTTTAGAAAACTTTCTGATTTTTTCTTGCTATTCTCTGAATTTCTTCATTCAGTTGGGTATAGCTTTTCTTTCTCCCTTACCTTCCAGGTTCCTTCTTTCCTCAGTTGTTCTTAAGGACTCATCAGACACCATTTTGTTTTCTTGCTCTTTTTTTCCTTTGGAATATTTTTGTTGCTGCTTCTTGTACCATACTGGAAGCTCTGTCCATAGCTCTCTCTCTCTCTAGCAGAACTACTCCCTGAAATCTATTCATCATTTCCATTTCATATTCATATCCTCAACCTAGAGTCCCACTAACATGCAGTAAGATACTTGGTTCCCCATCACCACTAGATTTTGTCTCTTCAATTTGTAAGAAAAGAAGACTATTTTTGCTAACCTGGTGCATATAAAGTGGTATCCTGATTTTATGCTGATTTATCTTTCTCTGATTATTAGGTAATTTGAGTATCCTTTCGCATGGTCGTTAAAAACTGGTATTATATCCTTTAAAAAAATCATCCACTCATGTCTTTTGATCATGATTCCATCAGAGTGGGAAGTATGTATTACTCTCATATATATTGACGAGCTCCCTTGTAGATCCTAGATGCTAAACATTTATCTGATCTATTTCCTATAAATAACTTCCCAATATCCTTCCTTTCTTTAAATTTTAGAGCAGCGGGCCCACCTGGTTTTACTGCATGGCATTTTTACTGCCCTTCCCAGATATTGTGTGGTTTTTCATTTTTGTTTTGTTTTGACAAACTGAAGGTTTGTGGCACTCCTGAATGAAGAAAGTCCATCAGCACCCTATTGTAATTGTTTTGGGGGTGCCCTGAACTTTACTTATGTAAGACGGTGAACTTAATTGATAAATGTTGTGTGTGTTCTGACTGCTCCACTGACCTTACATTCCCTTTCTTTCTCCCTCTGCTTGGGCTTCCCTATTCCCTGAGACACAACAACATTGAAATTAGGCCAATTAATAACCCTACGATAACCTCTAAGACAAGTGTTCAAGCGGAAAGAAAAGTCAATCAATGTAGCAAATCTCATTGTCTTATTTTTAAAAATTGCCGCAGCCATCCCAGCCTTCAGCAGTCACCACCCTGATCAGTCAGCAGCCAACAACACTGAGGCAAGACCCTCCACCAACAAAAATATTATGCCTGGTTCATCATTTTTTACATCTTCTCTGGGGTATTTTGTGCACAACAATGTGTAATGTCTAGATCGTGTAACAACAGGTGGGGGGGTCCACATCTGCTGGATGTCTCACATCTCTCTTGGGTAATGGGGCACCCACCTATTCTTCAGGCTGTCTCCTGCCAACAAATCCAGCTTCCCAGAAAAGTACCATTAGCATTCAGTTACACTAAACTCCTCTTAGCGTTTCCGGGGTAGCAGCCCTCTCTTGAGGGGAGATATATTCTGTCATTGCTGCTTCCACCAAGGTTCATCCATGTCCATAGGTCACTCTCAACCTTGGATCCCAAGAGCCAAAGATTCCATGACATGGGACTAAATCTCAGCATCAACAAAACTTCTATGAAAACTCTTTCCTCTGTCGGCTTTTTCTTCTCCAACAAGAAGGGAGGGACAGGAAATAGCCACGTCTGAAACTCTGTGCCAGCTACCTGGCTGTCGGCTAGTCTTTCATGGCAAAGCTGCTTTCCGCCCCTTTCTGCATTTTCTTCTGGTTTCTTCCATCTTTTCCTCCTCAGCTTCCTATCTCCTGTCCCTTCTACTTGGTCAGACTCACTTTTAACTTAAAAGGTAACAATTCGCCAGGTTTCCTCCAAGAAACCTGCAGTCCTTTTTAAATAATACTTGTCTTCAAAAAGCTATGGGATTTTTCTTCTTTTTTGTTTTACCTTCTAAAGGGCTACATACTTCCATGTAGATGCACTGAGACCCTCATTCTCAGCACAGTCTTCTTATTTGTGCCTCTGAGATCAGCTCCAAACGCTGACATTTTTCTCTGAAAAAACCTCAGATTGTTCACAGACAAGTAAAGCATCATCCTACATCTTCTGCAATGTGATTTAAGCCTTTCCATTCACACCCGTTTAGTTTTATAAATTTGTAGTTTGGTCATTTAAAAAATTACTCAGAGTCCATCTGTTTATTCATACACATATTTTAGCAGGTTTTTATTAAACCAAAGTTCTCTCCTTACTCTTTTCTGACATGAAAATATTTATTAATGACAGAGACAATCTCCTAAATACTTTATCAGTGGATATAACTCTTTTTTTTCTGTATACAAATTTACATTTTTTTTTTTGCTGTTTTATCAATAAACTATCCTACATAAAAAGGGCAGTAATTTAAATTTAAATGGAGTAAAACTTACAACTGTACATGAGCTAGGATTCTGTTATTCACTAAGTGGAAACTGAGTCAGGAATTATACAGAAACACAAGAGTCAACATTTGTGAAGTGTTTTCTCTTACTTGACCCTCACAATAAACCTGAGAGGTTGGTGCTGTAACTACCCCCATTTTACAGTTTAGAAAGCTGAAGCAGAGAGAAGTTGTGACTTACCCACAGTCACACAGACAGGACAATCATAATCGGGCTATAAATAAAGATCTGTGCTCTGTCTAGGAAATAACGGTGCTTGCTGAGGGCCCAGGAAGCTCCATGATTTTTGTTGTTTTACATTTATTCTGTAATGAATAAACGGGTAGCCTCCAGAAAGAGACCACACAGGATCTGACAGAGGCAAACCCTTTTCGTCCTCTCTTCATTTGAATTTCTCGCGGCTGGGATGGGCTCCGGCTCTTCTGGGTTACAGTTCTCCTGACCTGCCCATTAAGCATGCCTGTTAATGAGAAGTTGGTGATCATCCCGGGCTGGAGAGTCAGCCTAGCTCAGGCCCCTCTGTTCCGCATGTCCTGTGCAGGATATCTTAGAAATCCCCTACTGTTCCTGTAGAATCTGTGGAAACCAAACTGCCAGCGTTTCTCACAATGGCTTGTACATCAGATTTAAGATTTGCAAAGCACGTTACAATTATATTTCCTTTGATCCTCATAATAACCCCAGACATAGGTGCTATTATCATCTCCATCTGACAGCTGAGAAAACAGAGGCAGGCAGAGGTCGTGGCTTGCTCTGGATCACACCTCTGATGTCTGAGGCAAGATTTGAACTCAGAACTTTGCACCCCCAAGTCTGGCGCTTTGCCCCTTGAGCCAACCAGGTCTCCCTGACTCCAGATCTGGTGCCCTCTTCACCCTCTTCTCCACCTCTCCAGGAAACTCAGAGATTTTCCCGATTTAAGCCTGAGGAGAGCATGCCAACAAAAGAGAAAAGGATCTCCGAGGCCCTTGGAGGACATAAAGGTCACTCTGCCAGCGAGATAACAGAGGAGTCCCTTTCTTCAGTTTCCCTTAACTCTCTGACGGTCTAGGAAAGGAATGGGGCACCCAGGGTTAAGTTACAGCTGAACCTCGGCGACAAGAGGGATGACAGACTGAGTCACTTACTGATGAATTCGCCCCATCCTGGGCACTGCCCTTGCAGCCCTGGGCACGGACTCAAGCTGATTTGTGGGCCAGTGCCCCGAGCGCATCATTGGAGCCTCCCCTGTCCCTTGCCTCAGAGACTTGCCAGGCACACTCGCCTACTGTGACCCCATCCCATCCTATCCTGACCCAGGGAGCAGACTGGCTCTGCACAAGCCGGAAGGAGAGGGGCAGGGAAGTGAACTTCCTTCTGGCTGGGCTCCACCCCCAAGGCTGCAAGTGCTGCACCCCCCAAACGCCCACCACACCCTCCCGCAATCCTGTCAAATGCAGCAGATGATAACCCAGCCAAGCCAAGGAAAGGAAGCAGCAGAAACTGGGCAGAACGTGGGGCAGCACAAGGGGCAGCACACGGGGCAGCACACAGGGCAGAGGCCAGTGCGCCAGGTGCGCCCACCTGCAAGGTGCCCCTGTTGTGCAGAGAATAAGAGCCAGCTGAGACCTGGGTTCAAGATAAATTTAGGTGTGGATTTATTAAGCAAGCTCCCGACTGCCAGGGTGTTCACTCAAATCAGCAGTAATCCCTTGGGGAATCTCCCCCCAAACAGGCCAGCATCATGTTCTGGGCAAAGAGGGTGGGGGCCTGGCTTGGTCAGCGGGACAGGACAGGGTGGTCCCTAGATAAGACCCTTGCACCATAATAAACCTTATATGCTATAATGATTCAGGGAGAACAGATAAAATGCTGATTAGGGAAGGAGGGGTCAGGGAACTATGCCTTGGGCAATATGCCCAGTCATGCCTTAAGCAGTTTTCAAGCTATGACAGGATATAGGATAGAAATATAAAAGGGGCTTAATGGTGGGCCACTAGTCAGGTGGTGTGAGAATGGCCTAGGATTTGGGTTTGGGTACAACACCCCCAAGAGCGTGATCCCCACAGTCCAGAGCTGCGGAGGCCGAGACTTCGGCTTCCGCCACCCGCTAAACGTGTCGCTGCATTAAAGCCCCGATATTGGCTCCATTTTGTCATCTCAGTTAAGGGTATCTTCCCCCAAGGAGTTTCTATTTGAAAACAGTATCCCTGGTTGTCTCATTATCTCTTCTAACCCACTGCTTGTCCTGCCAAACTAACGACACAGTCTCTCTTAAATCCCAAGAGGAAAAAAGGCGAGCATTTATGAGCGATATTTCCTCTCTGGAAGGGAATTACTCTGGATATTAACACAGAGAAGCTTCCCGGTCCCTATTCCCCGCCCCCTCACCTTTGCGAAAACCTATCCCCTGGGCCCATGAACCTGTGGCCCAGTTTCTGATTCAGGATCGGCTCTTCCTGCAGGAGCTGGGGGGAGCCCAGCTCTGATCACACTTTCTGTGGATCAGGCCTGTGGTGTTCCTGGGGCTGGGGAGGGGGCTGTCAAACGGCTCCTCTGGCTACCTGGCCCCCTGCCTGGCGTGTTGGGAGCCATACAAATGGGGCTCAGACCCCATTCCTTGAATGGGGAAACATCCCAGTTCTACTGGCACAGTAGCCTTCAGACATAACTAATCAAGCCCAGTGTCTTTCAATACGGTATTTATGGTCCAGCACAAGCAGAGGCCTCTGTCTTTGTTAGCAGGGCCACAGAATCATCACTTAATGAGGTGCCAGGGGCACCAGTGGCACAAAGACTGCATTCATTCAGCCAGGAAACAAGAATTCAGGACACAAGTGACGCTGGGGCTCTGAGAAGCTAGTCTGAATCCTGGCTGGCCCAAGTCTTGAGAAAAGCCGATTTCCTTCTTCTCTTTAGGGCCTGAAAGGTAAGAACCAAGACTCAGTTCCTGGGGTTTATTCTTGGAAATAACAAGGAAATCCTTAGCAGCAGATATCATGACCTTTGCAGGGTACCCGGGTGACCTCTGTGCAAGGGACAGTGGCCTGGTTTGAGTTGCCTGAAATACCCGGACACCCTTTGGGCCAAGCAACTGAAGGGTTCCCTTGCCTGTGAAAACAGTTTCCCAGACAACACTCACCCAGGGCCCTGACAAGCAGATAACCCACAGATTAAGATTTCTTTAAAATAAAGGTTAAACCAACCCCCTATTTCTCTCTATAGAGGGTAGAGAGACCAGGAACAATGCAGGATCAGAGAAGGAAGCCATGTGGTGGTTACTGAAATAACCCTAGAGATGAGCTGGACAGTGACGGACAAATGGCCTCTTCTGGAGGCCTGGCTCCACTCTTTCATGGGGCTCAGACCAATGTCCGTACTCGTGGTAATAATCAGGGTACCCAACATTTCCAGGTCAGTTTAGGGTGTGCAAACCAGGGGTCGCCACATTTACAGGATGAGAGCTAACGTCCCTCCAGCTCACACTCTCTGTCTTGGTGAATTCCCTGAGAATGGGGGTGGTCTTTTGGCCTCTTTGTATCCCCTGTGCTTAGCACTATGCCTGGCACACAGCAGGTGCCTGATAAATGGTGACTGACTAACTAGACCACCTCTGGACTAGTGGGGTTGACAGCTTAGATTAACTTACTCACTTGGTTACCTGTCTCTTCTGGTGGAAATAACTGGACCCCTTTCTTTCCTGTTGAAAATGACAACCACATCTTGACCACTTAAAAGTGGATGACGCGTGCTGGGGTTTTCCCTCTGCCTGCCTCTGGTCTCGTTCTTCCTGGATCTCTGGGAACACAGAATTTCTATTACCCCTTGGTCACGTTCCTCTCTTCAAAATGATGGCTATAATCAAGTCTTGAATATAGGTATGGTGTTGTCTTTCCAGCAGAGTCTCCCTCATGGGCTTGGGAGTGGCTAACCACAGAGAAATATAATAAATATTTTTAGGCCCCCATTTTTTTTTGCAGCAATGTTTCTAAACTAGAATCATTTTTCCCTCAATGACTTGCTGCACAGCACAATCTATCACTTATATTGTGAAATTTGAATTCTCAGCATTTTTATATTCAAGATGCTCTATGTAAGTGAAAATAATGTAACTGAAAACTCTGGTTTCCTTTGCAATCACTTGAATCTCACCTGCCCATCAGCCCAGGGCTTCAGAAAACTGAGCCGTAAAAGACCAAATAATCTGCTGTTTCTAGGCAACTCCCACCCACCCAGAAATCCCCAAAAGAGTTCATGGCCTCTGAGTCATTCTTGACGTTCTCTCTCTCTCTCTCTCTCTCTCTCTCTCCTTCCCTTCTCTTTCCTCCTCCTCTTCTTTCTCCCTCTCTTCTCTCTCTGTCTCTCTTTTCTCTCTCTCTCTCCCCTCTCTCCTTCCCATCTCTTTCATCTCTCTCCTTTCCCTCTCCTTCTTCCTCCTCTTTTCTCCCTCCCTTTCTCTCTCTCTCTTTTTCTCTCCCTTCCCCCTCTCTCTGTCTGTCATACACACACACACACACACACACACACACACACACACACACACAATCAGTTACCAGGTTGTGTTGATTCTATCTATCTCCACAGTATGTGTTACAGCCTTCCTCTTGTCTCTGATCATAGACAGCCACCACTTCAGGTAAGTCCCTTATCACTTCTCCCCTTGACTAATTTCTATAACCTCCCGATTGATCTCTCTACCTATATCCTCTCATTTCATTAATCCAGCCAGAGTTGCCAAATTAATATTTCTACAACATAAATATTTGTCAGTTCCTCTAATAATTCTCAGTTGTTCCCTATTGCCTCTCGAAAGAAATAAAAAATCCCGTCTGACCTTCAAAGTCCTCGGCCACCTGGCTGCCATCTACTTTTCTGGTCAAAATGCCTACTTTTTTCTGTATGTGACAGAACAATCATCTGCCCACCTGAATCTTTGCTCAAGTGATCCCTGGAATGCCCTACCTCTTCTCTTCTGACTAATAGGTTCAACACCCCAAGCTTCCTTCAAAATCCAGATCAGGAGCTGACTTTTACATAAGGCTTTTCTGATTGGCCTGATCCCTCCAGAAATGACTGGTATCATATTCATCTCTTCATCTACAAAGCAAATACTTGTGGGAGAGAGGAGGTATTAGTAGACTGTCTAGCAAACTGTAGATCTACAGAGCCATGGTGCTGACCTCACTGGTGTATGCCTGTAAGACCTGTACCATCTACCAGTGCCATGCCAGGAAACGGAATTGCTTCACTTGAATTGTCTTAGGAAGATTCTGAAGATCACCTGGAAGGATAAGGTACCGAACACTGAAATCCTTTCTCAAACTGAACTGCCAAGCATTCAAACCCTGCTGCAAAGAGCACAACTCTGATGGGCTGGCCACATTATTTGAATGCCAAATGTTTGCTTAAAAGATTATTTTATGGAGAACTTTCACAAGGCAAGTGTGCACCAGAGGTCAGAAGCAATACAAGGATACTCTCAAGGTCTCTCTGAAAAATGTTAGTGTGAGACAAGGGAGATGCTTGCACAGGATAGCCCAACCTGGTGTGCCTGCATCAAAGAAGGTGCTGTTCTCCATGAGCAGAATCACAGAAGCATAAAGAAAACATTAGTATTCAAAGCTTGAGACATCTCTGTCCCAAATGTTCAAACATATTATTTGGGCTTGATCTGTAGTAGTGCCTTCCAAGCTCATGTTGGAGTGACCAGCCACAACAGAATACACAGAACCCTGATTCCAATATCATGATGTCATTGATCTTCCAAAAGGGGGGGGCGGGGAGAGATGAACGAATACTCGCTACTATCAGAAATCAAGACTTTGTATTTCTCATTGAGTGTATCCTTCTTGCTTGTTCCTCCCCACCAACCCCCTCATGCCCAGTATGATGTATGCTCCTTGAGGGCAAGGACAGCTTTGCATTTGGTCATTCTAGCTTGAGCAGTTGGCTCAGGACCTTATGTGGAACAGAGAGCTTGGTCTGAATATGTTGAATTTGTAGAGCTGAGAGTAAGCCATTCTGCTCACAATAGGAATGTGCTCCTAGGACTAGTCAACAATATCCGCCATGATGCTTTGTTTGCATACAAACTTCCCCACTTGGGAAATCATGCACCGATGGCTTCAGGAATATCAGTCTGGAGCTGTGTTCCCCTTTGCTGTGCTGACAAAGACAGCAATAATGCGTCATTGATTCCAGCCCGAGCTCACCGAGTCAATAAAAAACTTTCTTTATACATCATTTTGGTGGGCAAGCCTCCCAGATGGAGCTGAAATGTTGCATTTTTAAGATGTTGAATTTGGTCCAGGAGGATCTTAAATTATAAAGATAACATGTCTTTTATATCGTTACAGTCGTCTAATTGTAATCACAATTACATTCCCTGTGAAATCCAAAGACATTCTATTATTTTCTCCTCACGCTTGACATTTCTAAAGCCTCCTATTTTAAGAGAGGTAACACAAAATAAGTTCTCAATAATCCTCCACCTCCACCTATTACTTCAGTGCAAATTTGCAAATTAAACCCTCTCAGGAGCCGTGGAACTTAATTAATCCCAACATTAAGTCTTCAACGTTAAAAATTCTGTCTTGGGTCACCTTTCTCCCAGTTTGTGCAGAGGCCCTTCCCAAGCTAGCAGAATGTGGGAGCCCTGGATGGAGAACCAAGAGCCTTGGCTTGGAACCTTAGTTCTGCTCCCCCTGGAAGGCTTTGTGACCTTGGGCAGGCGCTTGCCCCGCTCTGACCCTCAGTTTCTTCATTTGACAACCAAATTGGCTTACCTAATGATCTCTCAGGTCCCTACGAGGTCTAATGTTCTATAATATTTGAGTAAAGGCCATGCTAGCAGGGCTTTTAGTAATTCATCTCATTCTAAGAAATGTGACACAAGCCTGGAGACTCTGGGGAGTCAGGAGCAATCTTTTGTTTCCTTGGTTATATGTTTCTGAGTCCTCAGAGCTGAGCAATGGGGGAAAGGGGAAATTTGGTATCAGAGAATCTGAGTTTGATCCAGACTTTGGCACTTATTCCATGTGTGACCTTGCACATGTCCCTCTAGGACTCAGTTTGTTTGACTGTAAAAGGAAGTATTTGGACTAGGTGACTTCTAAGGGCCTTTCTATGATCCTTTCATGCTTCCTTAGCCAGTAAGCTGGTGTACCCCTTTTGCTCATAGCCATCTAAAAAGTCTCCAACCTAATGATACCAGGACTAGCTCAGTGCAAGCTTGAGGTACCTTCCAGGATGCAAAGTTAGCAAAGCTAGACAGGCCTGCCATGATTCTCTGGTCCCTGCACAAGGGGAATGTCCACTTTCCTGCTTCCTTTGCCCAGGAGGACTTAAATGAATGTCTCCCATTTCTATTCAGGATGTATGGCTTATACAGAGCTTTCCCCACCGTGCCCTTCTCCTCCCTCTCCCTCCCCTCTCCTCACCAGGTGCCTGGTAGTGAAGCATTATTGCTCCCATTGACAGATGAATAAATCAGAGGTCAGAAAGACTAAGTGGTTTTTCCAGGGCCATGAGGCCAGTAAATGTAGGGGCAGAATTTGGACTCATGTCCTGACTGTTAATCTGCCACTTTCCAGCACTATTTGCCTTCTTTCTCTTGCCTCTTTCTTTCTGGCTACTCCAAGTCCAAGAACCAGCTCAGAATCCTCCTCATCCACGAAGCCTTCCCTCACCCAGGCTCCAGCATGTAATGCCGTGCACGAGCAGCTTTCCAGGAGAGTGCTACTGTGAACAGCTTTTAAGGTTCTGATTACACAGTAGAGTGAACACTCTATTCATTCCATAACAAATCAGAGCAAAAATCACAGAAAATCAAGGTACAGCATTCACAATATTACAACTTATCACAGAAAATCACAATATAGCATTCACAACAGCTTATCATTAAAATGGCCACATAGTTTCCACCACAGTGGCCACAAGGTTTTGAACAAAGAACAACCATTCAGTAACTCAATCACTCAATCATCCTTCTGGAGGCTTGGCTCCTTACTCAGTCATTCAACCATCTCAAAATACAATAGTCAAAGTTCTCTACTCATGGGGCACACTAAGTTAACTCAATCAGTCATTTATTCAGTAATCAATTGCTAAATATCATTAATCACTAAATACAATCATCAGAAAATACACAGACCCTCCACCCCTAGGTCACTAGTAAAGTACAATTTCATCACTACTCAGTACCCACTGAGAGGTCTTTTTATCTTGACTCCAGGCAAGCAACTCCTACCTGAATCCACCAAAGAGTCACCTGGATTCAAAGGCAGACAGCTCCCAGTTCCTTGTCCAGCTCTCTGTTTATGTCCTGCTTCAAACTGAAGTTCACAGGGTCCAGTCCATCTCAAATGCTTCACAATTTCTGTTCCCAGGAATTCAAGGCTCAACTATGCCATGAACAGACAATGTCTTAGCATCCAGGTCATGTTCCTCAGTCTTCTGCAGCTCATTCAAAAAATCAGAATCACCTTATCCAGCCTGGGGCAGGGGGGTTGGGGGAGGGGGAGCAGGGCCGGAGCCAGGGAGGCCTCCTGGGCTCCTGTTCAGAAGAAGCTCCTTCACCACAAGTTCTCAGGAAATTCTGATTGTCTCTCTCTTCTCATTTCTCTTCTGTAGCTGCTCTGCCTCCAGATGCTGGTCTCAAGAAATTCTGACTATCTCTCCCTGGGGCTTTTCCTTACACACACACACACACACACACACACACACACACACACACACACACACGGCATTAGCTTCCTGTTCCAGCCAACCCCTCCCTGTTATGTCAGCAACAGGGATTCATACCTTCCGTTTCCCCAACAGAGGCTTGATCAGTTACTAAGTGCTAAGTACCTGCTACCTTTGCCAACACAAAGGGATCTTCAGATTCAAATTAATTACCATTACACAGCCCAAGCTGGCTCCCCTTCCCTGTGGCCCCCACCACCCTTGCTGTCTATAGCCTTTATTGACTTCCAGGCACAGAGCCTTATTCTCTAAAGGATTTTTTTGCATTTACCTCTATAATCCCTTAACTAGATGTGACTACCCTGTATCAACTGGTGCCTGGCATGGGTAGGTGGGGCTGCTTTCAGTTTCTGGAATCTACTGGAATCTTCTTCTTCCTCCCCTCCAGCATTTGCAATTCTTCTTTTCCATTAAAGTTCAAATCCTGACATCCTAGAGGAGATGACTTGGTCCTACTAGATCCCAGAGGATAAACTGGGAGATGCCGTATAATTAACATCAGAAGGAACCTCAGAACAGCCAGTCCCAACCCCCAACAGGCTGGAACACTAACCCTAAATCCTGGAAGTTCCTAAGAAGAGGCTGGATGGGCATCTGTCTGACATGTTGCAAAAGGAAATTTTGTTTGGATACAGCTTGGTCTAGGTGACCTCAGAGGCCCCTTCTGGCTCTGAGATCCTGTGATTCCAAAATGCCTTGTCTATGCTAACTTCCCTATCCCTCCCTTCAGCTTCTCATGCTCAGGCTGAGAGTGAGCTTCCCTCTTCCAAGTTCCTTGGAGCCCTGTCTGACCCGCTCCTTCAACCTCCATCACGCCTCACCTGCTCTTATGCTGCCATGGACATAGGGAGTCTCCAAGCTCTGTAGTTGTTCTGTGTAACCCTGGGCAAGTCACTTAACCCTGTTTCCTCATTTGTAAATGAAATGGAGAAGGAAATGGCAAACCACTCCAGTATCTTTGCCAAGGAAATTCCAAATAGGGAACTGAACACAACTGAACAACAATAAAAAAAACCGACATTCAGATAAAAGTTTGGGTAAACAGGAAGAGAAAAAGGTAATTTTTTTAAGACAGTATAAGCCAGGGGTTGCTCCTCCTGGCTTTGTCATTAATTCATAGAGATAGAGACTGAACCTGCGTTTTATTAGTATGGGCACAAAAGGGCACTCAATGAGATGAAGAATTCGCTGCCTTCACCAAATCTATGGCTAAGGAGAGAAATAGGATTTGCAAGGAACTAGAAGAGGGTGAGAAAGTGCCCTTAGAGGGGTCCCCAAGCATGGTAGAGGTAGGGGCTCCCTCTCCTCCATCCCTGTGGTCATTGTACATGTGCCTGGAGCCGAACAAAGAAAATGCAACCCAAGATTCTCCAATCCCCCACCAAAGGCCAGATGTGAAGTCTATTTCGGTCCCTTCTCTCACTAATTCTGTAATTTAATAATAAGGCAATCAAGTTTGCTAGATGTGATTTGTTCTTCATATACCCAAGGAATAGACATTCCTGTTTTAAATTCAATACCATTTGGAAATTTACCACCTGGCCACTCCTGTCCCCTGTGCCTGCTAAACGATCTTTGCTGGGAGCCAACGTGACGCCCCAGCCAAACAGAAGCACATTTTTTTAGACTGTAAATGAGCATTTTATGCCCACCAAAAATCAAAATGATATTTTTACTGTTATGATTTTATTATGCTTCTTTATGGTGTCATTTGCTTTTGCGAAGTTCAGGAAAGCAGTGGAGTGGAAACGTGTAGGAAATAGTCCGTATTCAAAGGGCTCACATTCTTCATCTTCAATTCACTTAATGAGGGAGTGAAGCTGCTGTTTATTTGTCTGCCTAATTATTGAGGAAGGGGAGGGGGAGAGGGAGGTTCATTTGTCTGAGTTAATATCCCTTAACTAAGTTAAAAATTAACATATATCTTTTTAATTACTCTTTGAGATTACAATATTAGCCACATCAACATGGTGTTACACAAATGCAGGTTTCTTGAAGATGCTGCTTTGGGTATCCCTTCCACTGACTGAGTCAGCCTCAAGCTATCTCACATCTACATCTCTGAGATCCTTCTTGGTACAAAAATCAAGGCTTATAAGTCAGATGATCACAAATTTAAGGAAGAAGAGATCATAGAGGTTGCTTAGTGAAGGGCTTCTTAACCTGGGTCCCTGAACTTGATTACTTAGCATTTGGATCACTGGTTTTCAATAAAATTGGCTTCCCTTGCAGTCCTATGCATTGAAAAACTTAATTCAGCAGAGAGGGTTCCACAAGATCGCTTGCCCAATAGGTCTAGGACGCAAAGAAGCTGAAAAAGAACCCCTATTCCTGAGTCTACCCCACCCCCAACATTTTGCAGAGAAAGAACTGATGTAGGGCCTTTCACTTCCAATTCAGCCCTCTTTGCACTGTCTCCTGCTGAATCAAGAAGCACTGATTAAGGGGAAATAGATTAGGATAAAGTAGTGGAAAATGGAAAAGGGGCTGGACCTAGTTGTCAGACCTGTGCAGAATCTGAGAAGAGGAGAGGACTTTGCAGGTCAGTTTAGTTTAACCTGTATGTGAATAAGAATCCCCTTCTACAAGAGCAGCATGGTCACATAGGAGTTGGAATCAGGAAGATCTGGGTTTGAATCCTGCCTCAGATGCTTCCTTGATATATGACCCAGGGCCACAGACTCGTGGAACTGGAATGTTGGAAACAATGATATAGTCCAACCCCAAACACAAAAGAATCTCCATTTAGCACACTCAGCAAGTAGACATCTAGCCTGTTCTTAAAACCCTCCATGGAAGGAGAACCCAACCCCATCTAAACAACTCATTCCATTTTAGGACAGTTTTAATTATTAGGAAGGGCTTTTTTTTCCTAAAAAGAAGCTTAAATTTGCCCCTTTGCAATTTCTACTCATTGTTCCTGGGCAAGCCACTTTATGCTCTATAAAATGAGGGAATTGGACCCCAATGTCCCTTCCAGCTCTAAATTTATAATCTTAAATCCTATGAATGTCCCTGACGAGTAGATGTTTAGCCTCTGGTTATAGACCTCCAAGGAGAATGAAGCTACCACCCCTTGTTCCAAGCAGTCCATTCCATATCTGGATGTTCTAAGCATTAAAAAGCCTTCCCAGACATCAAGGCTAAATTCACATCTACTTTATAGTTCCGAGCATTGCTCCTGACTCTGCCCTCCTTTGACAGGTACAAATTTCTGCCCTAGCCTGCTCTGGCGCAATTAATGTGTCAAAAGAGAGAGACTGCCTTCGATGACCATATAACCAGCAGATGGCACTGATAGCTCCTCACCTGGGGAGACCTTGCACTTACCTTGGTGTTTTTGACATACTCTGCCCCAGCAAAAGTGCTTGCTTGGTCAGTGATCTTCTGTCCTTTAGTGCACTCTCTCTCTCTCCCTCCTTCTCTCTCTCTCTCTCTCTCTCTCTCTCTCTCTCTCTCTCTCTCTCTGCCCCCCCTCCCTCTCCTGCTCTCTTTCTCCCTCGTTCTCTCTCTCTCTTTCTCTCTCTCTCTCCCTCCTTCTCTCTCTGTCTCTGTCTCTCTGTCTCTCTGTCTCTCCCTCCTTCCCTCCTTCCCCCCTCTACCTAATCAAAATTAGCTCTAAGCCCCCACCTCCTGGCTAATCCCAACTTCTTTTGAACACTAATCATGTGGCCTTGGCACAATAAATGGAGCTAGTTCTCCTGGGAAGCCAAAACACCTGATGAAGTATTATATGCCCTATTTTGACTCAGTCTAAAAATGCCAGACCCTATGGATCCAGTGCAGGTCCACTAATCTCTTAAACTCTCTTTATCTCCCTGGACATCTCACACAGGGACAGTCAGAGTCCTCCCCCAAACAAACAAAGGAGTGAGATCGATTTCCACAGGATGTTCACCTCCTCCTTCCCTTGGGAGTGGTCATAGGATCAGGAGCACTGTCTTCATGGGCTTCATGGAGGAGGTGCTGCTGGAGCCAAGCCTTGAAGAATGAATCCCAGCTCCACCTCTCACAGATCCCAAAGCTATCTGAACAGAGGTTCTCCTGCACTCTTGCCCATGACACAGTAGGACTCTTTGCCGGGAGGAATGGTGGCAACTCCTGCATGACCATGTGTTTTCAAGTCAGAGTTCCATACAATTCATGCCACCTAGGCAAGAGACTTACCCTTCCTAAGTCTGTTTTGTCATCTGTAAAATGAGATTTGAATTAAGTGATCTTTTTTCAAGGTTCTTTCCAACTCAAACATTCCATGACACAATAAGGATTCCTCGGATTATATTGTATTAAATTTTAATCCTTACTAACTCTATAATTTTGTCTCCGGTAAGCCCTGCTTTTGAGATTTCTTCCCACTATTTCTGTTGCTTTTCTTCACTTTGCAATTTCTCAAAGGCAATCTGATTCAGTCTCTCCTTCCTTTTCTACTATGGGCCCAGCTCATTTACATCTGTACTATCTGTCCCAGATGCGCACAATGATGGACAAGCTCTATAAGGTACCCCATTCCAATACATATTGAAACCTGGTGAAGAGACATTCTTCATCCACTTTGTCTTCTCTATGTGGATGGAAAGGCTAAATTCCAAAAGCAAAGGGCCCTCTTTTTAACACCAACTTCCTAAGGGTATTGCTGTAAGACAGCAAGACATGAAATACAAGATACTGAGTTTCTGAGAAGTAAAGAGGAGGGTGAGAGTTCTAGGCATGAGACAGAACTGGTGAAAATGAAGTGAGGAGATGGAGCATCTTGTGCAACAGACTGCAAGGAAGACACGGTCATTGGATGTGTGTGTGTGGTGTGTGTGTGTGTGGTGTGTGTGTGAGTGTGTGTGTGTGTGTGTGGTGTGTGTGTGTTGTGTGTGTTGTGTGTGTTGTGTGTGTGTGTGTGGTGTGTGTGTGAGTGTATGTGTTGTGTGTGTGTGTATGTGTGTGTGTGTGGTGTGTGTGGTGTGTGTGTGGTATGTGTGTGTTGTGTGTGTGTTGTGTGTCTGTGTGTGTTGTGTGTCTGTGTGTGTGTCTGTGTGTTGTGTGTGTTGTGTGTGGTGTGTGTGGTGTGTGTTGTGTGCGCGTGTTGTGTGCGTGTTGTGTGTGTGGTGTGTGTTGTGTATGTTGTGTGTGTTGTGTGTGTGTGTGGTGTGTGGTATGTGTGTGTGTGTGTGAGAAAACAGGGGGGTAGGTTATGCAGGACCTTAAAAGGCAGCTGATTTTACATTTGGTTCTGAACGTATTTGCTTTGTATTTAATCTTTAGTAGAATACATCCTATGTACCCCTGTGCAATGTAAGCTCTTTGGGGCAGAGATGGTTTATTTTTTCCTTCGCTCCCCCAGTGCCTGGCATAGTTCCTGGCACATAGCAGTGGGGGTGGGCTGGAGCCAGTCAAACAGTATACGTTGGTGTTTTACATTGGTATTATCCCAAAGCTATCTGCACAGAGGTTCTCCTGCACTCTTGCCCATGACACAGTAGGACTCTTTGCCAGGAGGAATGGTGGCAACTCCTGCATGACCGTGTTTTCAAGTCAGAGTTCCATACAATTCATGAGCCACCAAGTAGTTTAGGGACACCCTTTGACAACCATTGTACCAGACAACAAGGATCTCCACAGCCCAGGGTAATCCCCTATGGAAAACTTGTGGGATGATGTGGGAACGCATCACACAGGATGGAAGGCTTCAGGTAAAGCTGGCTCATGTGGAGGGGAGTCTTGCTCAGGTAGGGCTTAGGCTCAGTAGGCTCTAAGGTTCCTTCCAACCTTGAAATTCTGTAATTCTCTGAAGACACTAAGGGTTGAGTTCATACCTTAATGCCAGGGAATGCCAGGATCCGTGAAGGATCAAAGAAGCATCCATGGCAAATCTTTAACATACAAGATAGGAGTGGGGGAGGGAAGGGAGATGAGACGGAGTCACAGAGGCAAAGAGAGACACAGAGAAGAGGGAGAGAGCCCACAGTTGACTGTTAATGTCTCAGCATTTACAACCCTTACATTTCTAAGTCCCATTTCAGATTACTCCTCTTCGTGAACTCTCTGTAATAGTTTTATTGGCCTTTTAGCTATGCCTTGTACAACACAGACCATCTCTCACCTCTGTTCTTCAAGCCTGGAATGTCCTCCGTCCTCATCTCTGCCTCACAGAATGCACAATTTCCTTCAACTACTCAAATGGCACCTCCTACATGAAGTTTTCCTCCCTTGCCCCACTCTGTTTTGGTTCTAGCCCTCTTTAAAATATTTAAATTACTTTATACAACTATGTCCTGATTAATAAAAATAATGAATCCTCTGAAGTGATGCATTATTTAAATTCACCTCATTATTTTCAAATTTCCATTGGGTTAGAATTTGTTTAAGGGCATATTGAATATAAGCTCCTTGAGGGCAGAAACTGTTTGCTTTTATGCTCTTGTATCCCTAGCATATAGCATGGTATCTGACAGACAGTAACTACTTAATAAATGCTTGCTGAATGGAAAGAACAGCTCTTGTAGTCTGTTTGTGATCATGTAAACTAACTGTACTTAAAAGTCATCCTTTTGGCAAGACTCAAGGCAGATATGGACACTTGAGAATGCGCCCCACTCTTGCCCCATTGGCTCAATTACCACACAAACCACATGCCCCTGTCAAAGCATCAAAGGACACCTTGGATGTAGCCTCCCTCCTATTAATCTGTTTAGTTCCTTCCTATTCATTACATTTCATCCCATTTGCAATGGATTGTTCATACATTCATCAGATATTAAAGGACAAGATGAAGGCTGACTAAAAAGGCACAAGGCACAAGCCAGGGCATGATAAAGAAGAGGTTGTGCTTGGCGTCTGAGCCTATCAGCCCTCTAGTTGTAAAGTTCCCCTTTCATGGTGATCTCCTTTTGTGAAATTCAAGAGAAAACCACATGAAAAGACTTGATAATTTTCACTACAACAGAGATGAAGGAGAAGGGTCCCAGCATCACTTGCATGCTATCATGTCGCTTGTGCTGTGTAGATACAAAAAGGCAAAATCAAGTGTTTCATGGGAAAACATAATCATTTGAAGATGGGACTGAAATTGTCCTAAATATATAAGAAATGGGATCGCTTACAAATGAATGTATATAATTGAAAACACAGAGCAACTTGTACAAACACACCAAAAAAAGATAAAGAACAGAAATGTGCTTAAATTTATTTTTTGTCCATTACATCCAGATAATAGACACCGCTCATAGATTAAATTTTAAATGAGATATCTAACCCAAGATTAACTCTACAAGGCAGCAGAGAAAGTCTATGTGGAAGGATGGGGGGAATAGGAGACAGAGCAGACCCCATCAGAATACCACCTGTCCAGATTTCTTTTTTATTTTTAATCAGTTAATGCCTTATAGTTCATATATCATTTACCTTAGCCCCCTGGTCCTCCAGAGGAGGTAACTGAGGCTCCAGAAATATGCTACAACCTGCTCAAGGTCATGCAGTAACAGACCATAGATCTGGAGCTGGGAGGAAACTCAAGCCACATTATCCAACTCCCTCATTCTGTCGATAGGGGAACTAAGCCCAAAAAGTTAAATGACTTATCCAAGGTCACGAAAGGAATAACTATCAGAGATGGGACATAAACCTAGGGCCATTGCACCTAGTCCAACCTCTTCAAGTGAGAAAATGAGGCTCCCAGAGCTTGACTTGCCCAAAGTCACGCAGGTGGTGATACATGGCATGGCCATCATTGATCATAGGACCTCTTCTTGATTTCATCAACTCCCATTCATTCAGTTTATTTCCCACCCTAACCTCTCTATTGAGCACCAGTTTCACATCATCAGCTACCTACTAGATATATTGAACTCCATGCCCCGGAGACTCAATCTGTCAAAAAAAATTCATCACCTTTCTGCCCAAACTTGCCCTTTTTCTGAACTTTCTTAGTACTGTTGAGGGCACTACCTTGTTCCCAGTCACCCAAGCCCACAACCTCAATCCCATACTTGCCTCCCGACTCTCAGTCATCCCCCACAGCCAACCTATTGACAGATCTTGTCAATTCTACTTCTACAACAGGAAGAACACACATACCCTTCTCTCCATTCACCAAGTTCAGATCCTCATCACCTCTAGCCCCTGCCTCAGATCTTCCTCCACTCCAAAAAATCTGGCGTCTGAGTGATTTTCCTGAAGTGAAGGACTGGATGCCTTTTGTTCATAAGATCTGGTTGCCGAGTGCCCCCACCATTAAATATGAGCACCTCTTCACAGCCAGCCCTATCTTAGCTTCCTAACCATATTATATATGGCTCCTCTCCACACCCTCTGTGGTAGAGCTGAATTCGCCTCCTTATTCTTCATTCATACATTCACACATTCCATCTCCCACCTTTGTACTGGTGAGACCCAATGCCTGGAATGCTCTCTCCTCACCCTCAGCTCTTAGAAACCCTGGGTTTCTTCAAAAGTCCTCTGAAGGACCTCCTTCTGCATGAAGCCTTCCCTGGTACCTCCCCCCTTAGCTTCTCTCCCACTGCTGGTGACTCGCCTCCCCCCAATCAACATAATCTGGCATCTGGTATGTGTCTGGCATTTATCTCCATGTGCTTGTCTCCCCTGACAGAATATCATCTCCTTGAGAACAGGGATGTTTCCCTTGGGTGTTTGTACCATAGTGCCTAGCACAGCGTCAGGCACATGATAAGCTCTTACTCTGCCCTCAAAAAGCTTACATTCTTCTGTAAATAAATACAAAGTAATTTTAGGAGTTAGAGAACCATAACAGAAAACCAAGAAAGCTTTCATGGAGGACATAACTCCTGAGCTCTTCCAAGGAACTTTCAATCTAATAGGAGAAAAACCATTTCCACAAGTAAGAAGACAGAAAAAAGAGTGAGATAAATGAAAGAGAGAGAGAGAGAGAGAGAGAAAGAAAGAAAGAAAGAAAGAAAGAAAGAAAGAAAGAAAGAAAGAAAGAAAAGCATGTTGAGACCTATGAAAATGTTGAGGAAGGGACCAGCTCCAGCTGAAGGGCCCCAGGAGGATTTCTGGAGGAGATTATGCCTCACTGAGGCCTTGAGGGAAGTAACAAACTTTAGTAGATAAAGCTAATGAAGCCATGGTCCATTTTAGGCACGGAGGTCAGAGAGATCACAGGCACAGAGGAGGGAAAGGACATGAGGAGCACAACAGACAGAAAAGAGCTCACTCAACTAGAATGGAAAGTCTGTGAGACACAATGGTGGTAGGATAAGGCTGGAGTAAAATTATGGAGAGCCTTGAATGCCAACATTGGAGTTCACACTTTATTTGACAGGCCATGGGAGCCATCAAAGATTTTCCAGGGGAGGAGAGATACAATCAGAACAGAGTGAGGGGAAGATTGCTCAGGCAATGGGTGAAGTCTGGCTTCAGGAGGACACACGGGAGCAGGAAGAACAATAGGGTGGCACTGCATAGTCAGACTAGAGACAAGGAGAACCTGACCTCAGCTGTTCATAACAGGAGGCATCTGTAGGAGTCTCAGAGGTTGAAACAAAATCTGGCTTTTTGCATTTTCTCTGTCTCGGGGAAGTAGACATTCTTTACTGAGAAAGAGACAAAGGAAACATGGGTATGAAATCACAAAATGTCAAAGATGGAAGACCCTTAGTGCCATTTGGTCTAACCCAAACCTGAAAAAAAACAAACCCAACCCTCTGTACCCAAGCCAATGCAGGGTCATCTAGCCTTCTCTTGTAGATCTCCAAAGGGGAGGCCAATCCTTCCGCAAGATGGTGCACTCTATTTTGGGACCTTCCAACTGCTGTAAAGTTTTCTCCTAACCATACATCCAGCCTCAATTAGTTTCTTTGAAATGTCCTGCACTGCTATTCATTCTGCTCTCTGGAGCAAGGAGAACCCTGATCCCTCCTTCCATTAAGAGGCAGCATTAACACAGTGGACAGAACACTGGGCCTGGAGTCAGAAGATCAGAGTTCAAATCCAGCCTCAGACACTGAGACCCTGGGCAAGTTACTTGAGCTGTTTGCCTCATTTTAAAATGGGGGTAACAGCACCCACCTCACAGGGTTGTTGTGGGTCTCAAATGAGATAAAACTTGTAAAATACCAGGAACATAATGAGCATTTAATAAATGCTTATTTCCTTTCCAAGATGAATCATATGTGAAGCTGGGGAATAATGATGGGTGCAGAACTACAGGAATAATGATGCTCCCTGTATGATGAAGCAGCTCTTCAGCCAGTGGCTGGCTAGCACCAACTGAAACCCATAGCTTGACCCTTGGGTAAGAGGAGAAGAGGGCCTTAGCTAAGTGTCCACTGAGAAGCTCTGATGTCACCTTGTAGCTGGATATGATTCTGAGACTGGAAGTCTGGGCCCAGGTTTTCCCATTTAGGTTCCCTGGTTGCCTCCTTCCTGGCCTCCAAAGCAATCAATAAAAAGTTAAGTATGGGTGGAGTGAGGGTGGGGGCCAGGAGCAGTAGAAGGACAATTCTTTTTCTTAAGACCTCATATAAAGTCCATAAAGTTCAGACTCCTTTCTCTGGCATTCAGGTCTGTTGCAAATTCTCACCACTCTACCTCTCAGCCTGACCTCACAGGATTACCTTCAATATACTTTGTACTCTGGCTAAACTGGATGAACGACTTTCTGAGCCCTCTTCTCTCCATCTCTGTGCCTTTGTTCAGGCTTATACTTCTACCTGGAATGGCCTCTCTCCCACTGTTGGCCTGAAGAATTCCTAGTCACGTTTTAAACCAAACTCAAGCACTCCCTCCTGGAGGAGCCTCCGGGGCACCCCCTCCGCTTCCCCTCACAGCTCCCAAGGCATGGTGCTTCCTGACTCTACAATGTACTCCGCTCCAAATGCTTGGGCAGTGATTGGGTTCTCCCATGTTCCAAGTGCTGTGTCAGGGCTTCAGACACAACAGCAAACAAAAAGCCTGTGATCATAGATTTCATGCTGGGAGAAACCTTTGAGACCAGAGTGAGAAAAGCAAAAACATTCAGCCACTTGCCCAAATTGTTGTCCAAGGCCACAAAAGCAAGTGATGGAGCCAGGCTTCGAATACAGCTCTTTAGACCCCTGAACCAGCCCTCCCTCCACTGCTCATGGGTCTTCTTCATGTTTGTGGTGTTACTTTAATGTTGTACAGTGCAGTTGTTCATGTTTGAGCCTTATCTCCCTGCCTGAGGCTATCACGGTGCTCCACACACAGAAGATGCTTAATAAATGTTTGGAACTAGAGTGATGAGGGAAGAGACTATGTCTCAATTAATCTAAATGTTTCCAGCCTCCAGCACTGTGCTCTGCACACAGTGGTAGCTCAGTCAATATTGCTTCATGACTACTCTGCCATGATATTAAAAGAGCTAACCCTTATGTAACACGTTAAGGCTCACAAAGCACCTTAGATAAATGGCTATTTAATTTTTGCTTTGATATTAATGCTGTGAGAAAACTCAGGCTGAGAGAAGGGAATCCACTGGTCTTGGAGGCAGCTCCTACCAATCCCAGGCCTTCCCAACTCCAGGACTGACAGTATCCATTGTAGCATCACCTAGTGGCTGAGGCATTCATATGCAAGGAGGATGCTGGGTAACAAGCCCGGAAGGGTCTTTAAAGATTCTCAGGCTTAGAGAATCTCAGAGTGGGCAAAGATCTCAGCAATTTGAAGAACACTAGCATGGTCCTGCCTCCATAATTATATTCCCAATACAAGTCTAAAATTCCATCGTTAAATAATGACAATTATAGTTAGCATTTATATAGCACTGTGAGGTTTGTGGAGTGTTTTACATAGGCTAACTCACTCGAGCCTCACAACAACCCCAGAAGGCAGGAATTAGTATTATCCTCATCTTACCAAGGAGGAAACTGAGGCAGGTAGAGGTTAAGTCACTTGTCTAGGGTCACACAGCTAGTAAGTATCTAAGGCCAGATTGAACTCAGATCTCCACCACTTCAGTATAGTGCTCTATCTTCTTTGTAATCTAGCTGCCTTCAAGGAAAGAACCATAAGAAGGCCATTGCAGATCCAAATGAGATCTATAGTCTCTCTTAAAAGTTTGGCTGAATTATGCACACAGGAAAAACCAAGTGGATGCATGTATAACCTATATCTGATTGCTTACTGTCTCAGGGAGGAGGGAAGGAAGAGAGGGAGAATGGGATAGAATTTGGAACTCAATACTTTTAAAAAATATATACATGTTTTAAAAAATCTTTTAAACATGTAATTGGAGGAATATTATATATGTGTATACATACATATATGTGTACACACACACACACACACGTGAATAAAGAACATCTATGGTTCAGCCTATGAAAGGTAGCTGGAGGGAAGACCTAGTGAGCACATCCATCAGTCCATGTAGCTGAGAAAGACATGACTAGTGGACAATGAGCTAGGCACAGAATTGAATAGGAGAATGGACTTATATTACCTTGGGAAATGAGCCCAAGTTTCTCCTTAAACCAAGGCCAATCTCTTTCACATCTACCTAGTCCCGCAAAGTATGGCTTTGTGTCATGGAGCACCAAGATCTCCTGTAAAGCCAAGCATGAGCAACTTTCCAGAAGAATACTACTGTGAACAGCTTTTAAGGTTCTGCTTACACAGTATAGTAAACACTCTATTTATTCCATAACAAATCAGAGCAAAATATTCACAGTAAATCAAGGTACACCATTCACAATCTTACAACTTAGCACAGAAAATCAAAATATGGCATTCACAACAACTTATCAGAGAAAATGGCCACATAGCTTCCACCACAGTGGTCACAAAGTTTTGAACAAAGAACAATCATTTAGTAACTCAATCGCTCAATCATCTTTAAGGAGGTTTGCCTCCTCAAGGAACACAAAGTACAATAGTCAAAGTTCTCCACTCACGGCACACTAAGTTAACTCAATCAGTCACTTATTCAGTCATCAATCACTAAGTACAATCATTGAGTCAATCAATCATTCAATCAACTCAATCAATCAATCATCCTTCATCATTCACTATTCAATCATCAGAAAATACACAGACCCTCCACCCCTCAGACACTAGTAAATTTACAATTTCTCAATCACTATACAGAATCCAAGTAAAGTCTTCTTTCAGCTTGACTCAGGGTGGTTTCTCAGTTTCCCTTAGATCCCCTTCCATGATCCCAGTCCCTACCTGGATTCACCAAACTGTCACTTGGGTTCAAAGGCAAACAGCTCCCAGGTCCTTGTCCAGCTCTCTGTGCAGTTCCTGCTCCACATGGGAGCTCACAGTGTCCAGTCCATCTCAAATCCTTTATTGTTTCTGTTCCCGGGAAGATAAGGCTTAACAAAGCCACAAACAGGTTCATGCAAAGTACCAGCATCACAATGATGCTTCCTCAGTCTTCAGCAGCTCTGGCTGGCCCTCGGACTCAGCAGAAGTTTTAGTTGGTTCCCAGAATCAAAATCACTCCATCCAGGTTTTCAAAATCAAAATCATTCTCTCCAGCCTAGTGAGGGATTGGGGGGCTGGTGGGGGGGGGACTCTTCAGCTCCTCTTTATCCTTTCCAGCAGCAGCTTCTGCCTCCATGGAGCTTGCTCCAAGAACATCTGTCTCTCCCTCTCTAGGTTTTTCCTTATATACAGTATTGCCCCTCCTTGTTCAACCCATTCCTGTTACATCAGCAAAAGGAGACAGG
The DNA here is from genome assembly GCA_028646515.1 of Pseudochirops corinnae. Lineage (NCBI taxonomy): Eukaryota > Metazoa > Chordata > Mammalia > Diprotodontia > Pseudocheiridae > Pseudochirops > Pseudochirops corinnae. The sequence continues at coordinate 202,285,140 of CM053589.1, forward strand.
AGTTCATGCCTTCTGTTTCTTTAACAGAGGCTTAATCTGAACTCGGTTCTAAGTACCTCTTAGCTTGGCAATACACAAGAAGCTTCAAATCTCATTACTTTTACATCTCCAAAGGCTAAAGCTAGGATCAGCTCAAGAGCAATGGCGAGGAAGATGGCGGGCGTGAGCAAGCTATGAAACAACGTCCATGGAGAATTACGTGGGAGAAGCGGCAGAAGGGATAGCACCAGAGAAATATAACAGGACAGCAGTGGAGGATGGGTGGGTCCCAGGTAGGGTGAGTGGATGACCAGCAGGATTCATTGGCTTGTGCTCAAAGTAAAGAGAACAGGAGGGAAGCCCCCAGCCAACAGGTGAAGCCCCAGAATCCAGATGGATTCTGGACAAGGGACACATGAGATGGGAAGGTCTGTATGGGCTGCATCTGCATATAGAAATATCTGTACCCAGATTCTTGCAGATCCATAGAGGGGCCAAGTAAAGAGAAAAGAGCACACTTGGGCTTGAGATGGTGAGAGGTCATGAGAGCCCGTGGGGGAGCTGGCCTGCTTCCCACTGACCCTGCCCATGCACAGCAGGACTGGCATCGAGGCCTGTCCTCCTTTCCCAGTAGTCTGGCCTTCTCTGAACTGGAAGAATCAGCCAAAACTCACCGTCCATGCCCCTTGCTTGTGAGTAGGTGTGGGTCCCTTACCTCTCTATTAGGAAATGGACAGTATCAGTTTCCTCCTCTGTCAGCTGAGAGGTTGCACCAGATGGCCTCCAAGGTTATCTTCCAGCGCTAAGCCATATATCCCATACACTGTGATTCAGAGGGAAGGAGAATGCTTCTACAAATGCTCTGTTGCCATTTTAGACAGGGGGCAAGGAACAAGCATTTACTAGGCACCTGCTGTGGGCCAAGCGTTGTACTAAATGCTCCCCTAACGTAATGTCATTGGAGAAGACCAGAACACTAAACCCACGTAGCTCTGCATCTATTCTCTCCGGTTTTCTCTTCATGTCAGAGAACAGAAACTTTAAAATTTAGGGTGTCCCCAGTCCAATATCACAGAAGATCAAAGAAAATGGCAAACCTGTTTTAGGCCATAAGTGAAACAATTTCAGACAGTATCTACAGGTTCACCAAAACCAGCTTGTAAATAACTCCTGCAATGGTTAACATCTTGCTAGGAGAGCTTCTTCCTTCCCTTTTCCCATTTATAACATCTGTACAGCCCTCTGGGGACACCCCATGACCCACAGCACAAAGAGGAGCTCTTTTCCTGATGTCCACTGCTCTGGAGATAGGTTCATTTGGCTCTCCAATCTGTATATGGAAATGTTTCACCCTGCTTAATGAGTATTTAATAGTATCACAAGCCCCCCCAAAAAAAATTGCTGCAATAGACCTGAAGCCATTTCCAGGGAAGGAAAGCATGCTAATTAAAAAGTTCGGAAACAAGGCCTAGGAGAAAAGGTTGGATGAATTGGGATTGTTTAGGCCAGAGAAAAGCAGGAGAAAGGGGAGCCCAGTGATAGTGTCAGGTTTATAAAGAGTTATGTTATGGCGGCTACTTAGCCTCTGCTCTCCATCTCGGTGGAGGGAAGAGAGGAAACGGGTCTGTGCAGCATCAGGGAGCCTGAGGAAGGATTTCCATATGCCAGGGGTTATTAAATATCAGAATGAATTGGTAAGAGAAACCACATGAGCTTGTGACTGCATCTGGTTACCCTGGAGAAGAGAAGGCTCCTCCATTCCTGTTCCTCCAACAAACATTAAGTGTCTACAATGCTCCAGACACTGTGCTAGGCACCAGACAAAGCATAAATAAAACAGTCCCTGCCCTCAGGGAGCTTACATTCCACCAGGAGAAGAAGGGGATGGAGGGGGTGAGGGAGAAGCAGATCTGAATCCACATGTACAAAGGAAGTACAAGTTCCACGGAAGGGGGGCGCTCCTTCACGGGGAGGCTCATAGCTAGCTGGGTGTCAGAAGAAAGGGGCTTCACCTTTGTGTCACTGGGCAGAATCAGAAGCAAGGGGCATGGGGCAGGAAGCTACAGAGAGCCCCATCTGGGCTGGATGTGGGGAGGGGGAAGAGCCTTCCTAAAACTGTTATACCATGTAGGTGGCCCTCGATGAAGCTGAGGTCCATCCCAACTCTCAGAATCTGGGATTCTGTGATCATGGAATCTGAATTGCTGAGAGCACCACACTTACAGAAGGGCCACCTCAGTTTCCTGGGCCCACGCTCAACCTGGGGCTCTAAGCCGGAGCACCAAGCTTGCCAGCCTTCTTTGGAGTCTGCAGAAACTACAGGTCAGGATGGGAGCCTGGGGGAAAGGAACACATGATGATTCCCATGCTGGAAGCCTAGGGTCCTGAGGTTTTTCTTGTCAAAAGAAGGATTTGCTCCAATGTGTTTGATAAGCATTTCTGAGACCCAGCTGCAACTTCCTGAGTCCTTGCAGCCTGAGGAGCTAACCCCAGAGTTGTTATTAGGAATATCGTCTGATTTTATGTTCTAGAATTGTACCCACTCACCTCTGTGCACTCTTCCATCCTGAGGGTCTAATTCTATCTGGATGATGGAGCATGAATGTGCCTAGAGGACTGCTGTCTGCCTTTAGAAATAACCCTGTACATGGAGAGAGTCTAGACATCCACACCCATGCAAAACACAGAAGGAAGCTCTCTCTTATTCCATGTGAAGCCTGGCAAGGGAGCCCAGCTTTGGAACCAGACTGTGGGGGATTCTTAAGAAAGTCTCTGGAGCTGGAGTCGGATGGAACAAAGCAGGAACATTGAATAGGAAGGCTCCCACAAAACAGGCACAATGATCAGCTACTTACATGTGACTATATTGTGTTCCCCCATAGAATGTAAACTCTTGGAGGGCAGGGGCTCATTCATTTCAGTGCCCAGAATGTGGTAGGTGCTTAATAAATCTTTGTTGATTACTCATTCAATCAAGCATTTATTAAGCGCTTACTCTTGTGTGAAGCTCTGGGGATATAGCAATACTAAATTTTAGGCACAGAGGTGGCCAATTTGGGTGGGTCACAGAGTTCAGGATGAGGGGAAGCGCATAAGTGGGAGAGAAAGAAATGACGTGGCCAGGTGGGGAACTGGGCGTAGAACTAAACACTTATAGTTTATGGGAAGCCTCTGGAAGGGATGGAGTAGAGGAGTCATTCGCTCAAAACTGAGTAGGCAGCTGTGTGAAGGATGGACCGTAGCTCAGAAAAGTCTGCAGGCAGGGAGACCTACAAGGAGGCTATTGCCACCACCCAAAGGAGAGATGAAAGAATAAGAGGGGTGGAGCAGTGAGGAGAGCACCGGCTTTGGAGTCAGACCTGGATGTGAATTGTACCCTGTCCCAGCTAGATGACCCTAACCAAGGTGCTGAAGATGCCTAGGCCTCAGTTTCCTCATCTGTAGCATGAGGCTAATAACGGCAACCACATCACAGAGTTGTTGGGAGAATGGAGTGAGATAATGCATGTCAAGGTCTTTGTCAGCCACGAGCACATTCTTCACTGAGTCTCATTTAGACGATGTCCTTCCATGGTAGCTTCAGTGACCCCCTTTTGCTCCCATCTTCTAAGGATTCAAAAAGTGTTGGAAAGAGAACTGGTCATGAATCTCCTGCCTCCCCAGGCCAGGCCTCTTCTCTATCTGTAAATCAAGGATGCTCAGCTTTTCCCTGTCTACCTAGAAGGGATCCTTGGGATAACCTATCCAATGACCTTGCTTTATAGTGCTGGAATTTGAGGCCTGGAAAGGGATAGCCATGGGCCTAAGTCCTATGGGAAGGACCAGCTTCTAGCCTAGGTCTTCTGACTTCAATCTAGGGCCTTCCCCTTACCTATCATTTCTTAGCAGACCCTTTGTAGGGACTTCCCTCTGTCCCTGATGTTGTCCCCCAGAAGAATGTACCCTCCTCGAGGCAATGAGGACTTCATTTCTGCCTGAGTCTGCCCAGCTCCTGGTGCCTATTTCCTGATCAGGGCTTAAATGGAATAAATGAACAAAAGGGAACAAAGCCAAGCTTCCGTCATCAATTCACATGTCCTGATTCATATGGATTCATCATTGTCATTTCCAAGAGCACAGCATGAGTGATCCCCTCAGCCCAAAGAATGCTCCATCAGTTTGGGTTATTCAAGAGAAACTGCTGTCATACAAGACCAAAAGCTTCTTGACTCCGAGACTGATCCCTGAGCAACTTTACATTTCCACAGTGAAGTTACGCTCTGACATGGACACTTCAGTGCACACACACACACCCACACCCACACCCACCCACCCACCCACACACACACACACACCACATACACAAATGCAGGCACTCACACCACAAAACACCAACCTGTGCATATAACCAAGTGCATAAACATGCATACATATGTGACATATACACACAAACCTGCAGACACATACACATGTGCAAGTACATGCAAAACATATGCATGCCATATATACGCACACAGAGTCCAACTGTAAGGGTTAATGTAATCAGGGAAAGCCTGAAGATCTCCATTGAAACTATCAGTCAATCAAAATCAGATATGAATGAAACTTTAACTGATTGGGAAAGATCATGGGGGTTTGAATCATGGATGAGAGATGACAAAGGAAATGTCTTGTGATTGATTGAAAGAGTCAGATATATAAAGAACAGAGGAGAGGATTCTGGGAAGATGGCAGACTAGGTCAAAAAATTCCAGGCTCTCCAGATTCTCCCACAAACAGGACAAAGTAGCACCTCGGGGGGAATGTAGAGCGGTAAAAATAAAAATGAACAAGAGTTGGTGCTCCTGGGACAACTGGAGAAAACTGGAAGAAAAACCCCAGGATGGGTTTGGCCCCTGTGAGGAGTAAATAATTCCAGGCGAGGTCCCCTGAAACAGCAAACAGCAAGCCCTGGGCCTAGCCAGGAGGTAGCCTCCCAACAGCCACAAGAACTTTCACTTCCCAGACAGTATGGGTAGTGGGGTGTCTGAGCTGGGGAAGATTGGGGGAAGCTCTGCTGATAAGGGAAGGAAGATCCAGCTGTGCAGCTGTGCTCACCCTGGATGAGAAGGAACCAGCACATACCTAGTGAGAGCAGAAGCAGTGGGGTGGGGCTCAGCTGGCTCTGGGCACTTACAGGAGGGTGGAGTTCTTGGTTTATTTGTTCTTGGCCAGAGGTGAGAACTGAAAGAGGTTCTGAGGCTAGAGGCACCATCCCCCATCCCCCAGGGCTGGAAGTGATCACAACAATAAGCTACTACACATTTTTAAAATGAGCATGCAAAGGAGAAAGAATCCAACTATAGAAACTTGATATGAGAATAGAGAAGACCAGGGTTCATCTTCAGAGGAAGATAGTGGAGCAAAAAAAGTCTCCTCCGCCCCAAAGAGTAATGTCAAATGGTCATCTGCCAAAAAGAATTTATAGAACTTTAAAAAGACTTTAAAAATCAATTGAGGGATTTTTTTTTAATTAAGAACAATCCAAGAAAGACAAGAAGATTATAAAAAGAAAGTCAACCAACTGGAAAAGGAGATCAAGAATCTTAAGGAAGAAAACAACTCCTTGAAAATTAGAACTGGGCAAGGGGAAGCCAGTGAAAGTTGAACATAAATCTGAATGGAAAAAAAAAAATATGGACATTCAACAAGTTGCCAGACTTTCAGAGTTTTGTTGCAAAAAAAACCCAAAAAATTTGAACTTAATAGGAAATTTGATGTATGAGATTCAAAAGAAATGTAAGGTACACATCAAAGACTAATTACAAGGGACTCATTAAGGATAGACTGTTTGTTTTTCATATGAGGAAATGTTAAAAAATGTATGTCTAAGATGGTAATTGGGTAGTTCAAAAGAAAGATTGGCACAGACCTGAGTAAAGACCATATATAAGATGTGATTCTAAAAAGTAACCATTTAGGAAAAGGTAAAAAGAGAAATTGTCTTATACAAATGAAGTACAAGAGGAAAAACTAACACAGAGGAAATAGATGGGGAAGCAGGGCTGGTAGGTCTGGAAACCTACTTCATCAGGAATGTGTTAAAGAGAGAACAATACATATATTTCTACAAGGGCATAAAAGTTCTCTAAATTCAGAAATAAATAAAAGGCTAAGGGTATAGGAAGATGGGAGAGGATAAGGGAGGGATTGTTAGGAGGATCCCTACTCACATTAGAACTAGGTTTAAAAAAAAGGGCAATATATTCATTTAGAAGGGAATAAAAACCTTCTAAATGTATATAAAGGGTGAGGGAACAGGATAAGATGGGCTATAGAAGGTTATCTAGATTAATGGGAATGGGATAAAGAGGGAATAACATATTTGAAAGACTATAAAAATCTTCTAAATTCAGTTAGAAACAAGAGGGAAAGGAGAAAGGGGGGAGAAGACAAGGGAGGGATCTTTGGAGGGGGAGTAGTTTAAGTAATAGGAGGGGAAGTGTAAAGCCAATCATGAGCAGCTTTCCAGAGGACTGCTGCTGTGAACAGCTTCAAGGTTCTGATTACATAGTAGAGTGAGCTCTCTATTTATTCAGTAACAAACTAAAACAAAACATTGACAGAAACCAAAGTATAGCATTCACAATGTTATAGCATAACAAGTTATCACTAAAGTGGCCACATAGTTTTCACCTAAGTGGTTACCTAGTTTTAGGGAAAAGATATCATTCAGTAAGTCCTTAACTCAATCATCCTTAAGGAACAGACCTCATTAAGGGACACAAAGTACAAAGGTCAAAGTTCTCCACCCCTAGTCCACAGTAAATCATGATCTCAGTTTGCATTAAATACCCAAGGAGAAGTCTTTTCATCTTGACTCGAGGCTGGCTCTCAGATTCCATGGTTCCTCTTCCATGGTGCCAACCTGGATTCAAAGGCAGGCAGCTCTCAGCTTCTGGTCCAGCTCCTTGTCCAGTTCTTTGTCCAGTTCCCATTCCATATTGAAGCTCACAGTGTCTAGTCCACCTCAAGTCCTTCACAGTTCCTATTTCTGGGAAGACAAAGTTTGACAGAGCCACGATAATATTCATACATATTGCTGGAACCATCATCAATATCTGCCTGCGAAATCAACACAGACCCACCAACAAGGTCTGAGAACTCAACACACATCACAAACAAAAATCAACATAGACAGAAGAGACAGACAGAGTGCTGCCAGCACAAATGTTCCCTTCTCAAAATCTGCCACCACAAGTGCTCTCTCAGTTCTGCTGTCTCCCAGCCTGGGCTTCTCCTTATATATGGTCATCAAGTTCCTCCCTGTTCCGCCCCTTCCTGTTGCATCAGCAACAGGGGTTTACAAGTCCTGTTTCTTAACAAAGACTTGATATAATCATGGGCAAAGCTTAAAAGAAAACTGACACAAGGGGCTAAATAATTAAATAGCTGGAACAAGGTGCTAAGTACTTCTTCACTTGCCATTACAACAAGGTGGTGGGTAGAAGTAAAGCAGAAAAGAGCAGGAGGGATGGGAAATAAGAGATACATACGAACATAAAGTAAAGATCAGGAGTAGAATTTATTAGGGGAAAAAAGCAGGGCTAATAGTCATGATCTCAGACAAAATTAAAACTAAAATACATTTAACCAAAAGAGAAAAACAGGGAAATGACACTATATGACCACTAGCTTAATTAATATTGTTTTAGACTATTTAAAAGAATTAGATAGTATGAGATTGGAATATTGCTGTGGTGTAGCAAATGATGAGTTGGTGGACTTGGAAAAATATGGAAAGACTTGAACCTATGAAGGAAAATGTTGTTCACCCTCAGAGAAACAGTGGACAAACAAGTACATCACAATCTTACATAGATGCATATGAATGTATATGTCTATATATGAGTATTATTATGTCTATCTAAGTACATATATGTATGTGTCTATATATGTTTGTGTGTATGTATGTGTCTATATATGTGTATATACACACATATATCTATACATATATCTATACATATATC
>CM053589.1:202293606-202323342 GCA_028646515.1 Pseudochirops corinnae
CACAATGCCTGTATGTATGATATTGGCTTTCTTAACATGGAAATCCATGGCTGCATATTTTGAATCCTCTCTTATGTTCTGTTGTGCACATGGCAATATTTTTCCCCCTTTCTTATTTTGTATTTAAGTTTATAATATGTTTCTTTTCCTTTTTCTCATCGCACATTGAAATTTAAAATAAATTAATTTTTAAAAGTCAGACATTCCTCTGGGCAGTTCAGAATCAACACTGAGATAGGATCTCCCTAGAGGGTCTTTGAGGGCTTTGCTTTGGGGGTTGGAGGTGGGAGGAGCCAACCAGGGCATTGACTCCCAGCCGCAGAAGAAAGCTTCTCCTAAGGGTTGATTAGGGGGTGGAACCAAAAAGCAGGGACTTGCTTGAGTTCTCCCTTAACCCCCTTCAAATACCTAAGGACTGATTACATTGTTTCCCAGTCACCCAAAACACCAGGAGCTCCAGTCTCTTCCTAAGGCTTGACTGGCAGACAATAATGGGCAACTCAGAGTCAAGGCTGCTTCATGCAGCTGAATCATCTCATAGCATTCTGTTCAACTGCCTTCCCTTGCTATGGCTAAGTAAAGATCTTTGTGTAAATGTTGAATGACCTGGGAGTGTTCTGTTTCATTCCAGTATCAAACCTAAGCTACCAAGAAACTGGGCTTGGTCAAGCTCAGTGTAGACACATCAAAATAATCCTTGAATCTTTCTGGACCTCAAGCTTCCTTCTCTATAAGGGGAGAGGATGGGTCTAAAGGATCGCGAAAGCCTCTTCCACTTCCCAAACTGTGATCTTATGTTCTTATATGTGGGCCTGTCCTGGACTCCAGAAGCCTCCCTTGAATTCCCAATCATCTCCACACCAGCTGCCTTGTCCAGTCACACATGGACTCCATCACCATTTAAAATTCAGGAGCAATAATCAATCGATAGTGCATGGCTACAGGGAAGGCTGTGTTAATTTCCCCTATGGCTCCAGCCCCCTTCCCCCTAAGGAACTCTTCCCGGCCACCACTCTCCAATATACTGCCCCCCTCAATCACCATGTGAGCTCCCTAAGACTCTCTTCTTTTTTGTATCCTTGTCTCCAGGGCCTGGCACAGTGTGTACTGGCACAGGGTATTATTTTTTAATAAATGCTTTCTATTCATTCATTCACCTAAAATAACTTTAAGGCTTTTATTTTGGTGAGTGCTCTCCCTTTTACCAATGACTTTCCCATCCCCTCACCAACCCCCTTTCCAGCTACACAGAATGCAGCTTAACCAGTGGCCACCCACTTCTCACTTTGATTTCTAGACATGAACACTTAATCACCCTTGGGGCGATCACAGCCTTTATAGTATTTAACAGGCCCTACCAGTTTTACTGTAACGACTAGTTAGGGGGAAAGGTTGGGATGGATCACGGAAAAGTATCGCCACGATCTGCATTGGAAGACCTCTGATCAGGTCACCAGACAGTGGACAGTGCAGATCCAGGAGACTCAAGGAGAAAGGCTGTCCTCCTCAGATATGCAGCTTTGACCTTTTGACAATGACAAATCATGGTGGGGGTAGGGCTCATGTTTATTTAAATGTGGTTGCTTCCCTAAAGAAGTCTTAAATATTTATCAATTAGACTTTTGATAGGGTCACCAACTGCATGCTAACATATTTAGGTGGGATGGGACAGCCTCTCTTGCCTGTCCCTCTGGGGCAGCAGAGTGAACCTTGACAGCTCTCCAGCAGAGAGATCTCTTATGAAGACAGAACTTGACAGGTCAAACATTCCTCCCCTGAAAAATGGTGGTGAATAAGGAAATGTCAAGCAGCCCGGAGCACTCGGAGGATTTACAGAAGCAGCAACTTGGGCTGCATCTACCCTAGAGGTTGGCACTGCCAGACTTCTCATTATCAGCATCTGATTCACCTCTATGGCCTCCTTCCCCATATCAGTCTCTGCAATCCATACTGCTATCAATATTGCAATCCCGCATGACCCAGATCTGCTGACTACCCATGATGAGGGTGCCCGGCGAGAGGAGCAGTGGGCAGGACAGACCCACAGGACCTCCCAGGTGGACAGGCCTTCGGTGGCCATTGAGTCCTCCTGGGCCTGAGTGAGAGTCCTTTCTAAAACGTAACTGACTGTGTGTTGCAGCTTCACTCCAGCCTTTGCTTGGGGGGCAGCCCAAGGCTCTGCTCTAGCTGTAGCAGTAATGACAATGACATTGATACAGTGCTTACGTGCCCAGCACTGGGCTGAGCCCTTTACAGTTATAGCCTCACGGAAGCTTCACAACAACCCTGGGAGGGAGGCGCTGTTATTATCCCCATGTTACAGATGGAGAAACCTAGGCTAGGTGACCTGCCCACAGCTGGTAAGTGTCTGAGGTGAGATTTGATCTCTGGTCTTCCTGCCTCCAGGCCCCATACTCTGACTTCCTCTGCAGCTGTCACATGTTGGTCTGCTGACTTTGTACCCCGAGCTGGGCTCTAAGGGGTAGGAAATGTTGCCTTCTGTCAATGTCTTGCAACTCCCCTACATCCCTCCAAGTTCCTTTGTCTGCTGAAGATGCTTCCTGCATTCTAGGCCTAAGGGTAGAGTGGGCTTTACCATATGATACATATGTGTACATGCATGTATAATTCATACACGTGTATGAGTGCATGCACACATGTGTGTAGGCTATATGTGTGTATACACATGGCCTTACCTTCTCCAAACATTTAGTGTTTGCCTTGATCCAGTCTAAGTACTTGGTTCTTTTGGACAAAATTGGGCATTTTTTCAAATTGCGTGTGGTAACCTTGAACTGGGTATTCAGGAACAAGAGAGTGCTGATTAGCCCCAGAAGGTCCAGGGCAGAGCTCTCACTAGGGAGGAATGATAGGCACCTTGCCCGCAGGTGCCACATTTAGAGGATGCAGACAGGAGCCTGCACTCCTTGGGCAGCCCATCTCAGCACCTAGCTGGCAAGAAGACTTAGACAGGATAGGGAACTCCCCGATAGAAGGCGGGTGAGGGTCCTTCCTCCCAGGAGCCAGGACCGAGGTTCCTTCTCCCCTCTCCCTCATGCCAGCGCCTCCTCCGAAGCAGCTTCAGGTGGGTCTCCAGACTTGGCCCCACAGCCAAACGCTGCCTTTGGAAATTGCTCCGGCCAGCATTGTGGTGTCGAGCCCAAGCCAAAGTGCGTGCCTGGCTTCGGCTGTCTGCCCAGGCAGCGCTGCTTGCCCTCTGCCATCCCTCTCAGTGTGAGGGAGTCTGTTCAAAATCGTGTAATTAATATTTAATCACCTTTCCATGAAACTGTGTGCAATGAAAAAGATAGAGTCTATGGTAGTTAAATATGAAGAAAAACACGCTCAGCTTTATTCTCTTGGCATCTAAATAACTCCATAGCTATATATTGTTTAGCTTTTTCTCTGTCTCCCACGGCTCCCCCGCTGCATCAGCCCTCCCCGGAAGGCCATGTCTTACACCTCATAGAGTCACCAGGGCCTCACACAGGGCCCTCCGCAGAAGAACGGCCTATAAACCTCGCTTAATAATGGGGGAGCTCTGGACTCCTCCAGGCCAGGAGGGAATTATGGCACAATTATAAGATCCAAAGGATTCTACACCTAGACAAGAAGGAAACAGGGTGAAATGAAGAGTGGTCATGGTGTGTGTGTGTGTGTGTGTATGTGTGTGTGTTTGCGTGCGCACATGCACGTGTGTGTGTACATGTGAGTATGAGTACACATGTATGTATGTGGGGTGTGGTTATGAGAGAGAGAAGAGAGAGACAGAGAGAAAAGAAGGAAGAAGAGGGAGAGAGTCAGGGGAGAAAGATGAGGAGGAAAGAAATGGGGTTGGGGGAGAGATGCAGGGATAAGGGAGTCATGAGCAAGACAGAAAACAGTTACGTTGGTTTTATAAGACAACAAGCAACAGCTTTAGGTGACAAGAGGCCACAGGTAGATATTAAAGAGCTTTTGAGGAAGACCAGAAGTGGTTTGTAGAAACTGGGTTTCTCACAGCATGTCAGACTTCAGGAGCAGAAATGGCTTCAGAAATAAATTTGAGTGAAAAAGATGAATCAGAGAAAAATTGTTGCTGAAGAGGGTTCTTAGGAGAGTGACCAGGATGATGAGGGGCTTCAAGATCACACAAGAAGAGGAACCTATGAAGGAACTGGTCATGTTTAGCCTAGAGAAGAGAAGACTTAAGGAGAACATGAGAGCTGCCTTCAAGTATTTGAGGATTTATCATGCAGAAGAGGAAGGAGGCGCATTCTCCTTGGTCCTAAAGGTCATATCTAGGAGCAGTGGGGACAAGTGGCAGAGAGACTAACTTAGGATAAGTTCTCAAATGTTTAAGGCTGCCCCTAAGTGGAATTCATTCCCTTGGTATTTGGTGGGTTCCTCCTTGTTGGAGGTACTCAAAGGAAGGTTGAGTAACCATCTGTTTACATAGAATATAAAAGCAATCCCTGCTCACCCATGATTGGGAAGAGATCACTTTGGATGGCCTCTGAAGTCCTTTAAATCTGTGATACTTTGGGAACTACCAAGGATGAGTAAAGTTGCTGTGCTCAAGGCTACTCAGGACCTGGTATCTGACTTGGATATCCCAGTGACCTGAAAAAATGCTCCTTGTAGCCTTGCTGGATGTAAATTCTCAGAGAGACTCCACTTTGCAAAGTATATGAACAAGACTGTTACTATGACTTTGGTGTGCAAGAATGCTCAGAAACACTCTTTTGAGGAGATTTAGCAAAACTAGGCTTAGAGGACACGATCACAGACCAGAGCTGGAATGGAGTGAGGTTGGATGAACCCCTTCAACAGATCAGCGGACCATTATTTCACTGACAAAAGCTCATCTACCAAAACCAGGTAGAGATAGCAAAAACAAAAACAAAACAAACAGTCAAAAAGAAAAAAACCCACGAGGGAGTATTAGACCAGAGACTTCTGATTGTCTTTACTTCCCATTACTCACTATCTGTCCCGTGCAGGTTCAGTCCTCTAAGGGATGTCTGATTTAAAAAAAACAAAACAATATGGACTTGGTCTTTTCAACCCAATGAATTCATTGATTATTGGTTGAGCTGCTGAAGCAAATGAATGAGCATTAACTCTAAACATGGAGGGAGCACACCAAACGTGGTTACTGGGAGGAAGGGGAACATGGGACACCAGCTGTATCAGCTCCACTTTTCCCTGTTCAGTCTGCGTCCCAAGTCAATTTGCATGGAACCCAGTGGCATTATTGGTGTTGAAAATAATATCCTTCATCCAACATACAAATGTTATCACATTTGATAATAGATGTCACTTTGGATGGCCTCTGAAGAGATCAGACCCTGCAAGGTAGGTTCTATTATTACCCCCATTTTGCAGTCGAGGAAACTGAGGCTTGCCAGGGTGACACAGCTACTAAATGTCTAAGGCTATATTCAAACTCAGGTCCTCCTGACTCCATGCCTGGCACTTTATCCATTGCACCACCTACGTGCCTCTAAAGATGTTTAAATTTAGAGTGACTAAGGTCTTCTCTAGGGAAGTGGCTGAGTGTGGAAGGCTGGGTTCTGCTTCACAAAATAGCTAAAGCTGGACTTAGATCCTATAAAGTAAAAAGCTGTCAGATCCTGTTCCTACAAGGAAAAGACACCATCACAGCCGAAGACCAGCAGATGGCAGCAGAGAGCAGTGCAATTACATCACCAGAGGCCATTGAGGGCTCCTCAGCATTGAAGGTGGGAGTTGCCCCGTCCATGTGTGTCACCAGACGAAATGTGTCTCTAGATATGGGCCTTCCATCCATGTTCTTTATTCATGTGCTCCATGCACACATCCCTTCCTCTGTAGGAGGGCATTTATCCCTGCACGTATGGGAGAATTATTTCCTACCGCTTATTTTGTTAGGCTGTTTGAATGAGTGAATGTCTTTTGCTTTCAAGTAATAAGTGCTCTGGTTGGCCTAGCAAAATTAACCACACCAGTGGGGGCTTGTGAGCTAGAGCTTTGACAGTGCTACAATACAAAGTACTATATAATGGAAATCACCCGTGATTTGGAGTCAGAGAACATGAATTTGTTCTCTGCATTGGCTAAACCTTGTGTAACCCAGGGCTAGTCGCTTAACCTCCCTAGACCTGGGTTTCCTCATCTGTAAAATGACTTCTTAACTTTAAATATGTGTGTGTGTGTAAAATGAACACATATATGAGTACACATATTTGAGTACATAGTCACATATATACATATATGAGTACATACATACATAATGAGTATGATGGGTATATAACTACAGTTATATAAGCTCCCACTATATATGTATACATATAGTCACATCGATAGATACATTTACATATGCAAATATATCTGAAATTCTATTGCTTGTTTATAAGGCGGTTGTCTTCCATTGAACAAGTCTCTGTCCCAGGACAGGTGTGATGTCTCAGTTCACTCACCGTGATATGCAGTTTGCAGGACAGAGTATTTAGTTATTGCGTGATCATACAACTCAGAACAGAGAGACCATTAGAGATTTCCCATACGATCCCTTTTTTTAGAAAATAAGGAAGCTTAGAAATCATAGGACCTTCACTACGCCTAGTACTAGAAGAGCTCTCGGAGCTCAGCTGGTCTGAGTGTCAAATTTCACAGATAAGGGGGAGAAAATGGAGTCTTAGGGAGAGGGTCTCATAGTTAGTAGGTAAGTAGATGAGGCAGGATTTGAACCCAAGGCCTCAGATAACACCAAGGCCAGGCCTCTTTCCACACATCCTACTGCCTTCCTGTGTGTATGTATGTGTTTCTAGCACAGCCATCCTCACCAGTTGTGTCCTATGGAGCCAGGCCTGTTCATAGATATGTCTCCTTGGAGTCTATGCAGCCCAGAACTAGAAGCTAATCCCGGCCATTTCCGTAACACTGAGCCAGCAGAGAGCGTTTCCAAGTCAGCTGAAGCTACATCGAGATTCTGGACAGCAGGGACTGTCTCATTCTTTGTTTGTAACCACTGAGGCTGTTAGCTCAAGGCCTGGCACACCCCCAATTACAAACGATGCTTGCTGATGGATTGATAACCTGTCAGGGACTTATTTACCTTTGATCTTATCATCTGCTAAGGAAAATCCTGAGGCTCCTCCACATAGGATGGGAGATCTTGCTTTGGGGGACACATTCTCCACCATTCATCATTTGAGTGATGTACGTGTCCTCTACGGGGGGAAAACTTGTCACAAGAATAACAGAATGCCTGCCAGGGCCCTCAAAGTCCACTCTCTCTGAACTAAACATCTCCCTCTCACTTTCTAGGGACAACTAGGTGGTGTTATAGATAGAATTCCAGCCCTAAAGTCAGGAAGACCTGAGTTCAAATCCAGCAACACACACTAACTAGCTGTGTGATCTTGGGCAAATCGCTTTACCTCGTTTGCCTCAGTTTCCTCGTCTGTAAAATGAGATGGAGAAGGAAAATGGCAAACCACTCCAGTAACTTTGCCAAGAAAACCTCAAAATGGGGTCACAGAGTTGGACACAACTGAACAACAATGTACTTTCTGGGATGACTCTACTGTCTGGAGGCCACAGGGATACACCTGCAGGGATCTCAACATCACAAGAGGCAGTTCCTCCATTTCTTTAGTGGCTGAAGCCAAAGTCCTGAATCTTTTTTAATCCTGAATTTTTGTCCCTTGCCAGAGAAAGCTGCCCCTTTGCCCATGGCCACAAGGAATGTATACACCAAAACTGTGGCACCCAAGACTCATAGTTGGAAGGACCTTAGAGATGTTTTACACATGAGAAAATGGCAACCCAGAGAATGAATATGACTTCCACAAGGTCACATAGCCAGGTAGGAAGACAAGCAAAGTTTTTTTAAAAATGGCATGAAATCCATTAGCAATTTGAAGTCTTGTCCTTCGTCATCTAGAGCAGTGGTTCTCAACCTGTGGGTCACAACCCTTTTGGGGGAAAACACATATTTCCGATAGTCTTAGGAACCGAGATACGGCTCCTCTATCCGTCTCCAGGTGGGTCCGCCCACATGCAGACACACCCACATATGAGTATTAAAGGGTTGTGGCATTAGGAAGGTTGAGAACCACTGATTTCTAGAGTAGGGACCATTTATTGATACAGGAAACTCCCAGAGGAGGAAGCTCCCTCTAGCAATGCAGTTTGACACCTCTGCCATATATAGGCTTAGAGAGTCGTGAGAGTTACGTCTCACCCAGCAGGGTGAGAGTTCAGGGGTCAGAGGCGGCACTTGTCCCCAGGTCTTCCTGGATCAATTCATTGTACCCATCTGCTTTTCCTCATAGACTCAGCTCTCAAAATAGTCTCATGCAATTTTTTGATGCCAGGGGTGTTGACTAGCGCCACCCATGCCTTCTCAAATAATACAAAATCTTAAATATACCTGGCTAGTTTGTCATCTCCCTGTTATGTTGATTATACCAATATTGTACCAAGAATCTGTCATTTTATGTGCCCCACCCCCAAACAAAGCCCAGTTAATTCATCTGAAGATATCTGGCCACATCATTCTGTGTTTGCTGTCAACATGAAGGTGGATCTATAGTGGCAGACGAACCCACATCAGGGAGAGGGCAGAGGAGGACACTTGCACTCCATGCCTTACAAGGCTGTTGCAATGACAGTGCTTTGTAAGCCTTCAAGTGATACAGAAAAGTAAGAGATTGCTGGAAGTAGAGGGAGAGAGGTCAAGCCCACCATTGCATCCTAGCCCTTTAAAGTCTTGCTCAAGAGATGACTAGCATGGCAAGCAAGGGAATTATGAGGGTTAGAACATACTCCTCACCTTTGAGTGAACTCCACTCCATCCTTTACAGTTTTCCTAAATGAAATGGAGCCGCCAGAATGATGGGAAGCCCACTCAGGCATCTGACCCAGGAATGTCTTTGAGGAATTTCAGACCATAATGGTGGTAAGAGTTTAGATTGAAGGATCCTCAGCAAAAAGAAAGAGTAGGTCAAAAGAAAGATGAAAAAACAAAACCAAAAGGCAAAGGGCTGGCTTCCTTGAAATAGCTAGCTCAGGAGAGCTGAGGAAGCCCCAAAGGGCTCTCGGTAGCCCTGTGGAGGTGGCTCCTTCCTTCCCTCCCCCCCTCTCCACACACACATCGTAGATGTGATCCATCAAGTGCCAACAGAAAACAAATGGCACATAGTAGGTTCTCAATCCATGCCTGGTGCTTGGACTTTAGCAGCAGTAGATGGAGAACAGCAGAGACAGGAATATCCTTATAAATACATAGAAGATCATAGGAGAAATCATGTAAGGGGACACAGATAAAGGAGGCAGCTTTGTTATAATTTGGCTAAACTTAATATAAACTTTTTTTTGGAGGGGAAATTTGGGTTAAGTGACTTGCCCAAGATCACACGGTTAGTTTGTGTGTGTGTGTGTGTGTGTGTGTGTGTGTGTGTGTCTGTATGTGTGTTTTAGTGTCTGAGGCGGGATTTGAACTCAGGTCCTCCTGACTCCAGGGCTGGTGCTCTATTCACTGCACCACCCCGCCACCCCAACTTAATATAAACTTAAAAAACCTACAAGGAGCAGGCATTCATGATTTCATTTACAATTTGCATTTACAATCTTCTTTTGTTTTAACTAATGTATTCTCTGGTTGGTTTAATAGAATGAATTACATCAACAGGGCCTTGTGGGTCATGGTTTTGAGTGGGTGGGGTTCCCCAGGCGCTATGTAATAAGGTAAAGGGTAAAGAAAATGAAGTTGGTAATGAGACCTTGGATTCCTGCAGCGCTCTAAGGGACAAAACACTTTCCCTGCTATTACTCTTTGAGGTCGGGGATAAAGTGACCATCATTTCCATTTCTGAATGAGGAAACTCGGGGACCAGAAGTTGGGTGACTGGTCTAAGATCACATGGCTATTGTTGCAGGAGAGATACGTCAGATGGTGAATGACTTTAAGCCCATACCTTTTCCCACTAGACCTCGGTGCCTCTGATGGACTCATTGCTTTAGTTTTGACTTTGGTTTGGTTTTGTTGTATAATTTAAACACAGGCCGAGGCATAATGTCATTTTCACCAATTTGGGAATTTATGTCCACTGGTGAATTTTGCGTGAGGCAGTGAATTTGATTTTCACCAGACTTGTTACTACCATGAATTCTTACAACATGTGTTCCAGATAAACATGCCCCTCTCTTACAAATGCTTCACCAACTAAATTCTCTTTGAAAGTTGCCTCCTCTCAATAACACATTCTCTACCTTCCCTCATTACCTTTTAATAGAAAATGCCTTCTCTGATTGAGAGAGAAGTCTCAAATCAAGTAAATTGGTCATTCCTGGCATCCTCAATATGGCCACAGTTAAGGACTTCTGTACGATTGAGCACATTTAAGAGCGCCAGGAGTAGGAAAAGGCAGGAATAAAAAAAATAAACCAACAAATAAATAGGTAAAAATGTGCTGAGGAATCACAGACCAATGAGCTTCACTTCAATACTTGGAAAGATTCTGGAGCAATTCATTAAAAAGTCAATTTATAAGAACCCAGAGGATAATTCATGGCCAACATGATTCGGCAAAAACATATCATGCCAAGAAAATATTATTTCTTCCTCCGACAGAACCATTGACTTGTAGATGAGAGGTAAGCAAAGCTTTCAAAATGTCTCATGTATCCCTGAGCAAAGATTAGAGAGGCACAGGACAGCCCCAAAGGATATGCACAATCCCAGGAGAGCAACTAGAGGCAGGATGCCCAAGGGCTTGGGGACTAGGGACCTGTCCTTGGCTTGTGTTATTCTCTATCTGATAAACGGCAGAGGAAGTGATGGCAGGAGTTTCTGAATGGGCAGAACTAGTGTATCAGTAGATGATGCCAAGTTGGTCAGAGCTATGGTAGACATGATTAGAATCCAAACAGAAGAAGAGGAAACTGGAAGAGTGGTCTATACCAAATAGAATGCAGCTCAATAAAAGGCATAGGAACTGAGATTGTCAAGTATGGTGTAGGGGAAGGCTCTGGAATTTGGAGTCTGAAAATCTGGGTTCATATCCCATGTGTGATACTTACCAGCTGTGTAATCACAAGTAAGTTATTTAACTTTTCTGCTTGGAAGTGCCCTTTTCTATCAAATGAACATCTCTCATTTCATCGATAAACCTAAGATCTCTTCCAGCTGGAAGTATTGTATTGTGATACAGCCACAAACTGTGCACATCTCTAAAGAAAGATGGTTCCAAAAAATGGAAAGCTGTACTTTGGCATTCATTAAGGCAGAGAATCGTGAATAAAATATAAAAATAGCAGAGACTCCAAAGCTTCATCTCCCTCAGTCCAAACTGGGAGCATGGGTGGCTCTGCCTATTCCTCTTTTAGAGATCTTTCCTGAAGTGGTCTGGGAATGGGAATAAACCAGTTGACTAACCCAGAGTCACACAAAGGAATGAGAAAGAGTTGGAGAGAACATGAGAATGTTCCCCAAAACTACCAAAAAAACCAAACAAAACAAGAGCAGTAGCTGTGGACGTGGGCAGCAGATTCATGACCGGGGCATGGAGGGAGCCACATAACCTAACTCACCGAACCCTGTGTGCAGGTGAGGAGGGAGACTTCCCAATCAGGTGAGAAAGGGGTTCCACAGTCGTTATTCCATGTGGCCAGTAGCCAGATATTCAGATAATTCCCAAATTTATCTCTAAAGCCCTGACCTCTCTCATTAGCTGCAGACAGACCTACTTGTTCAACTGCGTACAAGACATCTCCTGCCAAATGTACCATTAAGCAAAATCCTATTCAGCTTCCTTTTAGAGATCCCACCAACAACCACACCCTATCTGTTTTTCTGACTAGTACACACCCCCTTCTGTTGCTCCAAATTGTTCCACCCAAAGATCACTCACTTTCTGGGTGTCTCAGTTGTTATTCTCCATTGTTATTACTGTGTACTGTATGGTATCTCACTTGGTGTATATAAAAAGGCAATCTTCTCCCTCCCTCATCCTTTTGACTGGGAAATGAGAGGAGAGGAGACAGGGAAGGGGAGGAGAGGAGAAATCTTCTAAGTGTGTATAGTCATTAATGATAGGAAGAAGTCTACAACCAGGGCTACTTATATGACAATATAACTCAAAACTTTGAAGGAATGTTGACTTCTCCTTCAGCAATAATGTGGTTCATTTGGAGATGTAGAGGATTCTCAAAAACATGCCCTACAAGAGAGTAGGGATGGTTGAGGGAGAAGAACCAGGAGAACCATCTACTAATACAAGGACAACACAGTAAAAAAAAACAACTTTGAAGGACTTAAGAACTCTGATCAATGTAAAGATCAGCCCTATTTCCAGAGAGCTGATGATGAAGCCTGTTACATGTCTTCTCAAGAGAAACAATAGAGCAGAGTGCAGAAAGAGGCAGACACGTGAAAGTCAGACCCATGGGTGAGTTTGTTTGGATCCCTTTGCTTATTTGCTACAGAAGTTTTTCTTTTCTTTTCTTTATCTTGATTAGTTGGGGTGGGAGGAGAAACAATTTTGATGCCAAAAAATGATTAAAGCATTTTTAAAGTACAGAAATAAGGCCAGGAGTAAGCAGAGACAAGAAGGACAGTTTCGAAAGTAACACAGGGGACTTATTATTTACTTTCTTTTTTTCCCCAGAAAATAAGCAGAACAGAGATTTTCCATTTTATATATCGTTCTTTCTATGTGTTCTGCTGTGTGTATGAAGATGTTCTTTATTCAATGTTTTAGTTCAAAATTTGGAAGGAAGGAAGGAAGGAAGGAAGGAGAGAGGAAAGTATGGTAGGAAAGATGAAAGGAGGGAAGGAAAGAAGAGAAGAGGGAAAGTAGGAAGAAAGAAAGAAGAGGAAGGAAATAAAGGAGAAATAGAGAGAGGGAAGGAGGAGGGGAGGAAGAAAGAAAAGAAGGGAGAAACAGAGGAAGAAAGAAAGGAGACAAAAATCTTCCTCTGATCATTGCTTTTGCTATATCTTATAGGTTTTGATATGTTGTCTTATCATTGTCCTTCTCTTCAATGAAATTATTAACTGTTGCTATGATTTGTTCTTTAATCAATGCATTCTTTAAGATTAAGTTGTTTCCTGGGAAATAACATATACAGGCACCGGGGTATAGAAATCCATCTTGCCTTACTAGAAAGTGAGGGGTGGGATGGGGGAAGATATAAGAGAGAACAGATTTGGGGAAGGGCTATTCAGTAGGCTCGCTATCTTGGGGTGGGGGTAGGGGAAAGATGGGGAGAAACTTTGTAACTCAAAATCTTGTGGAAATGAATGTTGGAAACTAAAAATAAATAAATAAATTGGGGAAAAGGGGGGGAAAAAGATTAGGTTGTTTCCTCTCCAATTAGTTTTTGATCTATATTTCCATGCCATCTCAATTAAATTGCTAAATAAAAAAAATTAGGGAATTAGAAAAAAAAAAACAAAATTCCTTTGGAAGAACAAAAAGTCAAGAATATCAAAGGAAAGAATAAAAAAAATGGAAAAGAAGGAGGTTTAGCAGTACCAGATCCCAAACTATATTATAATGCAGTATTTATCAAAACTATCTGGTACTGGCTAAGATATAGAAAGGTAGATCAATGGAATGGAGTATACAGATAATTTACAGCAGCAAATAAATATAGTGACCTTGTATTTGGCCACGTAAAGACTTAAGATTTTGGGATAAGAATTCATTATTTGGTAAAAATTGTTGGGAAAACTGGAAAACAGTATAGCAGAAATTTAGCATGGACCAGTATCTTACACCATTTACCAAGATAAGGTCAAAACAGATATATGACCTAGATATAAAGAGAGAGATTGCAAGAAAATTTGAAGGACATGAAACACATAACTTATCAGACTCATGGATAAGGGAAAAATTTTATGAATAAACATGAGATAGAAAGCAAAGTGGAGTATAAAATGGATAATTTTGTTTATATTAAGTTTTAAAGTTCTCGTACAAATAAAACAAATGTAGCCAAGATCAGAAAAAAAACAGAAAACTGTGAAAAGATTTATAGAGTTTATCAGATCAGTCTCATCTCTCAACTATATAAAGAACTTTGTAAAATCTAAAAGAATGAGTCATTCCTCAATTGATAAATGATCAAAGGATAGTTACAATTTTCCAACGAACAGATCAAAACAATTTATAGTCATATGAAGAAGTGTTTTAAATCATTATTGATTAGAGTAATGCAAATTAAAATAACCTTGAGATATCATTCTACACTTATCAGATTGGCTAAAATGATTGAAGGGGAAAGTGACAAATGTTGGAGATGATATAAAAAAAATTGAGATGCATTCATTGTTGATGGAATTGTGAACTAATCCAACCATTTTAGGGAGCAATCTGGAATTTTGTACAAATTCTACCTATACCCTTTGGCCCAGCAATACCACTACTAGGTCTATTTCAAAGATAATTAAGGGAAATGGAAAAGAATCTATATGTTCTAAAATATTTATAGCAGCTCTCTTTGTGGTGGCAAAGAAATTATGGGGATGCCCATCAATTGGGGAATGATTGAACAATCTGTGGTATATGATCATGAAGGAATACTACTGTGCTACAAGAAATTATGAGTTCAATAATCTTAGAAAAACGTGAACAGACTTATATGAAATAATGAAGAGTAAAATCAACAGAACCAAGAGAACATTGTATACAGTAACAGCAATATTGTTTTAAGTACAACTTTGAGTGACTAAGTCTTTTGATATTATATTTTTTGATGTTATAAATTTTGATATTATAAATACCCAAATTATCTATAAATGACATATCCACAAAGACTATCTGATTTCAAAGAAAGAACTGATAAATAGAAATATGTATAGAATGATTTTATGTGAATTCACACATATTTATGTTGAATGATTGACATCTGTAGTGCAAGGGGGAGGGGAAAAAGGAGAAAAATACTTTATATGATAATTTTATTATATATTTGAAAAGAATAGCAAGTTGTACATACCAGATTTGCAGTTTCATGTGCAGTCATCTCTTCTATGCACTATATTAAGGAAATATTTGTTTTGTTCCATAATTTTAAAATAAAATAAATTAATATTTTTTTAATCATTATACAGCAGAAAGATTGCTATGCCCACCAAGAGAAAGATCAGCTATGGTGAATCCAAAGTACAAGAGCCTTAAGTTAAGCATTAGGGAAGTTCTTTTGACAGCCATCTTTACACTCTGGAATAAGATTCATGTTTTCTTGCTGCAGAGTAGGGAGATGGTTAGGTCTCTCCATTCCTGATTCCATGTTTTTTGTAAATATGACCTTGGCTTAAATGAGCACCAAGGGCAGTTTTAACAGAAGTCACCAGAGGGCAGCCTGATGGATCGGTGGAATGAGAAATGGATAGAAATAGATCTCCACACTGTTGCTTGATTTGCATATATGAGTTCCAGCTATTTCTTTTTTTCTTCTTTATTTAGCTGTTATTTAGTATTTTATTTTTCCCGTTACATGTAAAAACAATTTTTAATGTTCGTTTTTAGAACTTTTGAATTCCAAATTCTCTCCCTTCCTCCTTCCCCACCACACCTCCCCACTGAGAATGCAAGCAATTCTATATGGGTTATACATGTGCAGTCATGTAAAACACATTCATACTAGTCATATTGTAGAAGAAAATGTAAACAAGAAAAAACTCAAGAAAAATAAATAAAGTAAAAAAAAAAGTCTGCCTCAATCTGTATTCAGACACCATAAGTTCTTTCTCTGGGAAGGGATAGCATTTTTCATCATAAGCCCTTCAGAACTGTTCACATTGCATCAGCTCATGCAAGTCTTTCCAGATTTTTCTGAGAGCATCCTGTTCATCTTTTCTTAAAGTACAATAGCATTCCATAGCAATCACATACCTAACTTGTTCAGCCATTTTCCAATTGATGAGCATCCTCAACTTCTAATTCTTTGTCCCCAGAAAAGAGTTGCTATAAAT
This sequence comes from Pseudochirops corinnae, assembly GCA_028646515.1. NCBI lineage: Eukaryota > Metazoa > Chordata > Mammalia > Diprotodontia > Pseudocheiridae > Pseudochirops > Pseudochirops corinnae. Next base: position 202,309,556 of record CM053589.1, read on the forward strand.
ATTTTTGTAAATATAGATCCTTTTCCTTCTTCTTTTTTTTTTTTTAGCTCTTTTGAGACACAGACACAGTAGTGATATTACTAGGTCAAAGGGTATGCATCGTTTTATAGCCCTTTGGGTATAGTTCCAAACTGCTCTACAGAATGGTTGAATCAGTTCACAACTCCTCCAACAGTGCATTAAAGTATCATTCTCCCCAAATCACCTCCAACATTTATCATTTACCTTTTCTGCCTATTAGTCAATCTAATAGGTATAAGCTAGTACCTCAGAATTGTTTTAATTTACATTTCTCCAATCAATAGTGAGTTTTTTTTTCATATGGCTATAGATAGCTTTGATTACCCTATCTGAAAATTGACCATATCTTTTGACAATATATCAATTGGAGAATGGCTTTTATTTGTATAAACTTCACTCAGTTTTCTATATGGTTGAGAAGTGAAACCTTTATCAGAGAAACTTGCTTCAAATTATTTTTCACAATATTTTACAATTGCTAACTGTATTTCCCTCCATCTTCTTTCCCCCCATTTATTCTATTCTCTCTCTCTTTTTGCCCCTCCCTTCCTCAAGTGTTTTGCTTCTGGCTACGCTCTCCCCCAATCTGCCCTGCCTTCCATCAGCTTCCACCCTTTCTCTTATCCCTTTCCCCTCCTACTTTCCTGTAGGGTAAGATAGATTTCTATGCCCGCTTGAGTGTGTATGTTATTCCCTCTTTGAGTCAGTTCTGATGAGAACAAGATTTACTCACTCCCTCTTCATCTTCCCCCTCTTCCCTTGACTATAAAAGTTTTTTTTTTTCTTGCCTCTTTTAGGTGAGATAATTTACCCCATTCTACCTCTTCCTTTCTCTTTCCATCTGACCTTCCAAGTTGTCTTGGACTGAGCATTTGTTTCACTCAGTCATTTTGTGGATTCTCTTGCTCCAGAATTTGTTTAGAGTCATTTTTAAAGGTATTTGGAGGAGTTTGGGGGAGAGCTCAGGTGAGTCCCTGCCTTTGCTCTGCCTTCTTAACTCTGCTTCCCACAAGTTATTTTTGTGGGGAGTTCAATTCTTCTCTCCTCACAAGTTTGCTGCCACCCACCCATCAGCACTTCTCTCAAGCTCAAGGATCCAGAGGTATTGCCTCAATTCACAGCGGCATCAGAACACCACAGTCTTGTACAAGGAACTTTCATAAGAATTAATTGAACAAATGAGAGGATTTCCTTATTGTTGATCTTTCTGGAGATATGATGGGGCTAGCTGACAACATCACCTGATCTCAGAGTTCCTTCTCCCTATTATCCACCAAATCAGGCACCAAAATGATTTTCCTGAAGTCCTAATCACATTATCTCTCTACTCAATAAACTCCATTGGCTCCCTGTTGCCTCAAGGAGCAAACACAAATGTTCTGTTTGTCATTCAAAGCCTTTCATACTCTGTCCCTCCTACTTTTCCAATCTTCTTATTTCTTACTCCACAGGGGTTTGAATTCCTTCAAAATATAGTAATAGGGATCAAGTAGTTATGTGTTAAAATAATGTTAACTTGCTGATCCCTTTAAAGATACATGGAGAATTTTCTGAGGAATTAAATGAATAAGTGTTGTTCACTCAATAACAAATCCTGGACCTACCTTTGTCAGAATTTAAAGATGAACCCTAGGAGAGAATCACAGGTCTGAGGGAAATCGGGACCCAAAGCCCTTTATGGCAGAAACCACTGCAGCAGAGAAGAACTTTTGGCTACTAGCAGCAATCTGCCAAGAGGAAGGAAGATTATCCCATCTACCTATTCTCATTGGTTAAGGAAAGTCTGAGGCACAATGGAGGAAGCAGAGGCACATGCTATGATCATGATCTAGACAGACCTGATCAAGGGAGAAAGAGCTTCATGAAATGGCAGCCCTGAAGCAGAAAATTGGGAAAGAATTTTTTACAATTAGTATCTCTGATAAAGGCCTCATTTCTAAAATATATAGAGAACTGGGTCAAGTATAAGAATACAAGTTATTCCCCAACTGATAAATAGTCAAAGGATATAAACAGGCAGTTTTCAGAGGAAGAAATTAAAGCTATCTATAGTCATATAAAAAAAATGCTCTAAATCACTATTGATTAGAGAAATACAAATCAAAACAACTCTGAAGTATCATATCACACCTATCAGATGAGCTAACATGAAAAAAAACAGGAAAACAAGAAATGCTGGAGAAAATGTGGGAAAATTGGAACACTAATGCATTGTTGGTAGAGTTGTAAACTGATCCAACCATTCGGGAGAGCAATTTGAAACTATGCCCAAAAGGCTATAAAAATGTGCATACCCTTTGACAAATAGGAAAAGGACACATATGCACAAAAATATTTATAGCATCTTCTTTTGTGGTGGTCAAGAACTGGAAATTGAGGGGATGCCCATCTCTTGGGGAATGGCTTAAAAGGTTGTGGTATATGAGTGTAATGGAATACTGTTGTTCCATAAGAAATGATGAGCAGGCTGACTTCAGAAAAACCTGAAAAGACTTGCATGAAATGATGCTGAGTGAAATGAGCAGAACCAGAAGGACACTGTACACAGTAACAGCCACAGTCTGCAATGACTGACTTTGATAGACCTAGGTCTTCTCAGCAATGCAAGGATCTAAGACACCTCCAGAGGACTCATGACAGGAAATGCTGTTCACATCCAGAAAAAGAACTATGGGGTCTGAATGCAGATTGAAGCATATTATTTACTCTCTATCTCATTTTTTCTTTTTGGTCGTTTTTTTCTTTCTTGTGGTTTCTCCCATTGTTTCTAATTACGACTAATGTGAAAACAGGTTCAATATGAAAATGTATATGTAGAGTCTATGTCAAATTACACACCATCTTTGGGTAGGGGAGGGAAAAGATGGGGAAAAAATTTGGAAGTCAAAATCTTATGGAAGTGAATGTCAGAAACTAAAAAGAAATAAATGGTTCTTTTTTTTTAAAGAAAAAATGGTACCCCTGGCAGCAGAGAAGAAAGCTGGCCATGAAGAGGAGCAGATCTCTAGGAATTCAACTATCCAAGAAAGATGCTACACCCAAGGGAAGCTGCACAAGGGCTCTATCAAGAAAGATCTTGCGTGTCTGGTAGCACCGGGGTTGTGAATTTCCTTTCCCTAACTGAATCCTACCCATGTGCCTCACTTCCATCACACTATGAGTTTGAGCCCACTCTTCCCATGTATCCCATGTGTGTTTGTGAGAGAACACAACCCAGGCTTATGTGGGGAATGCTTTTTGGTTGTTGATAGGGTTACTATGTTTGGTTTTATGACTTTGCCTTTTCTGTCTTTTCAGTCTTCAGTGAAACTGGCCTCTTTGCCTTTTCTCAGATGTAACATCCCAACTCTGTTCACTGGCTGTTCCCAATGGCTTGAATTCTCTCCTTCTTCATTTCCATCCCCTGGCTTCCTTAAGGTCCCAGGTAAAATCCTGCCTTCTGCAAGCAAAAAACTTCTCAACTGAAAATGCCATCTTCAATATCATCAGTAGTCTCTTAATCACCAGTCCTAATGGTCTTTTCTCAATCCTTAGCCTTCTAGCTCTCTTTGGAGTCCTTGACACTGCTGAGCCCCCTTTTCTACTCAATCCTCTCTCCTTTCTGGGTTTTCATGACATAACTTGCTCTTGTTTCTCCTACATATCTGACTATCCCTTCTCAGCATTCTTTGCTAGGCCATCATCCAGGTCAGTCCTACTCATGATGGGTTTCCCCCATGAGATTTTTTCTCTTCTTCCTCTCTAACATTTCACACAGTGGTCTCATCAGCTCTCATGGATTCAGCTATCACCTTTATGCTAAAGATGCTCACATCTACTTATCCAGACTCAACCTCTCTGATGACCTCCATTCTTCCATCTCCAACTACCCTTTGGACATCTGAACTGGTGGCCTATACATGCCTTAAACTAAAAGTGAACCTCTACTCAATCCTCCCTTCTTCCTGATTTCCTTATTATTGCCAAGGGCACCAGCAGCTTCCTAGTCTCCCAGGCTCCCAACCTAGGCATCATCCTTAATTCCTCTGCCTCTCTCACCCTCTCCCCGCCTTTATCCAATTAGTTGCCAAGTCTTGATGAGCAAACAGGGAAAAAAAAAAAACTTCAACATGATCAATTAGTCACTAAAAGAAAACAAAGAGAAGACTGCAGATAGAAAAATAATGAGTTAACATCCACTGTGGCCTCAGAAATGGATCTGGAGCTATTGCATCTCCCAAACATGCCTCCTTTTTCTCCTCTGACATCACTCCCACTGTGATGTAGACCCTCATCTACAACCCACCTCCCACCAGAACTATTGCAGTAGCTGCTGGTGCTGCTGCCTGCCTCCAATGTCCCCCCACTCCAATCCATCTTCCACTCAGCTGTCAAACTGATCTTCCTAAAATACATGTCTGACCACGTTACATCCTCTTCATTAAAACTCCAGTGGCTCCCTGTGCCCTTCAGGATCAAACAGGAAATCCTCCATTTGGCTTTGAGAATCCTTCCCACCCTGGCCACCACTTCCCTAGCAAGATTTCACATAATTTATTCCCTTTCACGTGGCAATCGAGTGATGTTTGCCTCCTTGCTCCACACTGGCAAGCCTGAGTCCTTGACCTTTTCCTTCATTCTTTTACAATCTTAGCAAAGAGAGCAGAGTCTCTTGAACAAAAATCCCAGCTCCCAGCTCCAGGCATTCTTGGTAACTGCTCCTCATACTTAGAATTTTCCTTTTGCTCAGATCTGCCCCTGGGTCCACTTCTTCCTCTGAGTCCCCCTAAAATCCCACCTTCAGCACAAGGATTTTCCTGATCTCTGCTGATGCATATTCCTTCCCTCTCCGAATTATCTCCAACTTACCCTGAAAACCATTGTTTTCGGGTTGTCTTCCTTGGCAGAGGATGAGCGTCTTGAGGACGTGGACCAGTGCTTGCTTTTCTTTGCGTCCCCAGTGCTGAGCACAAGGTCTAACCTTCAACATGAGCCATAAAATTGGTCACAGAAAAAGACACTTGATCAATGTTTGTTCACTTGACTGGTTAATTTGCGAGAAGACTTTCCCAATCCTTCTTCATGCCAGGCCCTTGACTCTAAGACTCTCTAATTGATCTTACATACATAGATGTGTACACACATATGTGCATATTTTTGCTCAGTTGTTTGAGTAGTATTTGATCATTTGTGATCCCATTTGGGGTTTTCTTGACAAAAAATACTGGAGTGGTTTGCCATTTCCTTCTCCAGTTTATTTTACAGATGAGGAAACTGAGGCAAACGGGGTAAGTGACTTGCTCAAGGTCACATAGCTGGTATCTGAGGCTAGATTTGAATTCAGGTCTTCTTGACTCCAGGCTCAGTGCTCTATTCATATGAGCATATATACATATATACATACAAACATACATATACATACTTATGTGTATATATATACAATAAGTCTATATGTATACACACACATACACACACACACACACACACACACACACACACACACACACCTTTAGCATTAGCACAGTGCCTGGGATTTAGTAGGCACTTAAGAAATGCTTATTAACTTCACCCATCTAAGTAAATGTCTTTACATTTGCATTGTTAATGGAAGCACATGGTGGGACTCACCATCTATGTAGTTTTAGAAACAGACACTTGGGCATGACCCAAAGGAGTTGAGGCAGCAGCGACCCTCTGGAGACGCATACAGGAGAGGAGGAGAGGAAAGAGCATCTGGAGGAGGTGCTCCATTAAAAGGTGACTGCCAGAAATGAGCATGCCCTTCCAGAAGTGGTCTGATCAGAGCAGGGCAGGTTGGATCGTAATGGGGGTCTAGTGCATGCTGGTCTCCAGCAGACTGTAAGATGGAATCATCCACATGGGACTGGTGGAGAGCTGCGTCCAGGAAAATGGAGAGGACTGGGACATTTGTGGACATCCTGTAATGGATTCTGCTTGGCCAACCTATCACGTGGGCTCTGTATCTGGAGCTAACATTGCCTTCAAAACCTCCTGAGCCAGCACCATGCCTGGCTTTTGCTGTATTCCCACCTGAAGGAGCAAGTGACTTCTTTACTAATGATTTCCAATGAGGAAACCATACCCTAAGGGGAAAGCCATGAGGCTGTACCCCTCTCCTCTCCAGTCCTACAAAGGCCATACGGCCTCTCAATAAATAGGCCTGGGTCCTTGACCTTTTCATCCATTTTTTTACATTCTAAATATACGGAGTGGAGTCTTTGATCTGGTCTGGGGGGGTCCAGGAATCCAGGTGGAGCGATCTCCTAGTCCAACATCGCTTCCCTAAGGAGGAAGGGATTCCAGACCATCTAAAAGTTGGAACTCTTTCCACAGTGAAATATGGCACAGTCATGCCTCCCCAAGTGTAGAACTTTGCATTTGTCCCTATTACTGAAATGACTTTGCCTAGATTTTGCATTTGAGAGGCAGCAGGATCTAGCAGTCCTGGCTATGTGACCTTGGGAATGGCACTCAGACTTTCAGGGCCCCACGAAATTCTGTAAGCCTATAAATTACAGATAAATGGCTGGTTTTCCATCAGTGGAGATACTTTGTATTTCCTTATAAATCACTCAGCAAGCCTTTATTAGGCACCTCCTGAGTTCCAGACACCGTGAGGGATACGAAGATAAACAAAGACCTGTCCCGGTCACCAAGGGCCTTACGTTCTGTCACACCAGGACATGAACAGGAAGAGCACGGAGCCTAGTTTGGCGGTCTTTGTTTCTCTTGCCTAACACGGTGGTTTGTCTGGAGTAACTATGTAGCATGGAGTCCTTGAATGGAATCGAGATTCATCTTACTGGATCTGGCCTAGCTTGTGAGCCTGTCAAGAGATTTTTAGATTAGATTTCAAAATGACCTGCATTAGTCATCACACATTATGCCCGCTGCCCCTCCCCACAGGGTATCTTGCTTAGGCTTGACAGAGGCGTCTTCTACATCTTCATCCAAGTTGCTAAGAAAAATATTGGAGACTTTTGACAAGATGGCCCACAGAGAGAGGTCACTAGATAGCCTGTCTCTCAAGTCTCCTTCAAGAACAGAAACAGAGATGCTTTTAAAAGAGAGAGGATGATGATGAATGGTAAACAAAGTTTCCAAGGAGAATCACTGAAAAAAAAAAGATGATCAGGAAATGAGAAAATGGAGAAAAAAAACTCTTCAATATGATCAATAAATATTAGTCTCTAAAAGAAGGCAAAGAGAAGACTGCAGATAGAAAAAATAATGAGTTAACATCCATAGTGGCCTGAGAAATAGATCTGGAGCTATTATAAGAGGCGTAAACTTGGAAAATAAATGCACTTAAGGAAAGAAAGACAGATGTGGTCTCAAGAAAGAAGGCTCCGACATAAGGAAATAAGAGGATAGAGGAGAAGAAGGGGCATAGCTGGCCTTTTCCATCCACCATGGTGAGTAATCTGAACTGTGTAAGTCTTGTTTCTCCTTCTAGCCCAAGGGCAAAATGCCCTTTGGAGAAAACCATGAATCCCTAGAGGAGTGCTAGAACAGAGTTTTGCACTTGAGGTGTGGGAAAGGAAACCCCCTTTCCATAAGTGCTGCCTAAACCACAGAGCCCACAATAGAAGGATAGCCAACTCCAGGGAAGCCCCTCCATGGCATGGCTCTGTCCTTCACTGCCTCTCCCTCTGTTATTGCCTAGTTGTTCTTCTTTTCAGAAATCTGGTTACAGGAACTCTTGCCCCATGACTGCCTCTATCAGACTGCATGTTTTCCCCTTTGGGAACTTTTAAGAGGTCCTGACACTGTCATGCAGGTGGGCTCAAAGGCTCCATCATGGCCTCTATGTCTGCCCACTCTTGGGACAATATAGCTTTCCATGAGAAGGGGGGAAACTCCCACATATGATCTATTTGTCTGAGTTGGTTCCTGGCACATGGGGCTGCTTCTTTGCATAGGGGAATTCCCAGGCTCAGATCCAGGAGGACTTGCCCCACCCATCATTCCCTCTCCCTTCTTTCTTTTTCAAGACTCAATCAATCATCCTTCATGAGGTGTGAATGGGTCCAGTGCTCAGGTCAAGGGAATTCCCTACCCTTATTAAGATACAATTTGTTAAGCTTGAGGTTTAAAGATTTATTTATTCTAGTTCAGCTTCTTGTCATTTAGCCTCTACTCAGACTTCTCCATCCCAGAATACCCATGATGTCTCGTTCCATCCTACATCTCAGTTCTTGACCTCTTTGGCCTGGCTTCCCTTTTTGATACTGGGTACTTTCTTCCTTGCTTTCCATGGCACTGATCTTTCATCATTTCAATCATCTCTGTCACCATCATCACTGCATTCCATAAGCAAGGACACACTACCAATCTCTGTTCTGGGTCCTCTTCTCTCTGCACCTTATCTCCCATGCTGATATCACCAGCTCTTGTGGGTCCAGTTAGCATCTTTATGAAGGTGACTCAAGTTTATGTAGGATGGGAGTAGGAAATGGACCTAGGATTTCATTTGTTTAGGAATCTCACAGGAAAGGAAACCACATCTACCAAGGTAGGCAGCTACCTTCTTTGTCTCTTCCACTCTCAGAGAGTTGTCTGACACCCTGAGAGACTTGCCCAGAGTTATACAGCTAATGTGTGTCAGAAGCAGCACTTGAACCCAGGCCTCCTTGGCTTTGAGAATTTACAGACCCCTCTCCTGCATGCTCCTGCATTGCCCTCTGCCTGCAAGATCTCCCTACTAATTAGCATTACAGTCTGAGTAGTCCAGAATAGAATTTATGTTCACTGCCTAAACCAAGCAGTCCTCCTGCAAGCTTCCCTTCCTCCTAAGTTTGAAGCCTCAGAGACTCTCACCTCTTCCCTCTCCCCATCTTTGAATGTACAGTCAGCTACCAAGTGCTGGAGGTTCTGAGCTCCTGGAGCCATGGAAGTAGCTTTGCAACAGAGCCCAGAGGCCATCTAACCCAACCCTGTGGGTGCCAATGCAGCATGTGGGCTGCCCAAAGCCTGTCCCTCCCTCTGCAACTATGACAGTCCCACTATCTTTGTCACCTCCATGATGACGAGCTCTTTTACACCACTTCTCATGCAAAACATTTTGGTCAACATGCTGAAGGCCACTCAGGTCCTCCTGTGCCTTCTCCGTTGCCTTTGGATAACACATACTTTTAAATCTTTGGAAAATGTGGCATTGCATGACTGGCAGAAGGAGATTGGTGCTAAGAAGATGTGGCTTTCAAGAAGCAGGCAGTTGTGAACAGCACCATCCATCTTTCCAAACACAATGCAGTCCTTTCTCTGCCTGGGGTTCAGCTCTGAGCCCAGGTCAATGCCCGCCTGCAGCAACTCCCTGAGACACACCTGCTGAGGGTCCTGCTCACTAGTCTATCCAACCCAAATGCACACCCTAATCTAGCCAGCGGGGGACTTCTTTATTTGACTGCTTGGATTTTTCTTTTCTTTGTAAATTGTTAAACTAAACTCTTCTGAGTGATTATAGATTTAATTTAAAAGACTCTGCAGTATTCCCAGGCTTGATGAAATCAGCACAATATCATAAACCAACAGCAGCCTCAGGAGGCCTTCACCGCAGAGGTAGAATCTTTCCTCTTGTTGGACTGCCTGCTGGGCATCCTTCATGATGGGAAGTGTCGGCAGCAAAGCTTTGTTTGAGACCCCTCCTTGTATCGCTAATCAGAGGTTTGTTATCTCTGTCTTTGATTTCTGACACCAGGAAGGAAGGCGGGAGTGGTAATGTCATTGTCTATGATTTAACATGTACAGGGGAGTCACCTTGCTGGATCCTCGTCTTAAAGGGGGCACGTTGCTCTTTCGGGCTGATTTTTGTCATCAGTAAACAAAAACACGGTCAGATCTTATCTCTGCACCCCTCAGTCATCAGGTTTGAAAGATGAATTCTGCTGTAGAATGCCATTTGTGAAAGCCTGACTATTTCCTTTTCATATCATGAATGAATGAATAAATGCATGTGTTGATGAATTAATTAATGAAAAAATATTAAGAACTTATTTTGTATTATTCAATGTTCCGAGTTCTGGACGCATGAAGGCAAGTAAGCAAGGCAGTCCCTGTCCTCAAGGATCTTACATTCTAATAGGAGAAAATAACAAATATAGGGGAATTAGAGTCACAAGGATGGGGGGAGTAGAAGGCATTTGTGTGAATGGATGGGTTGGAGAAGGCCAGAAAGCAACACAATCATCTTTTTTTAGGCAAGATAATAAGAAATCCTACCTAAGACAGTTCAGAGTCCCAGGGGTGGGAATTGGAATTCTGGTAGGGGGAGGAAGTGGGACACAGTGGAGATGGTTGGGAAGTGACATGGAAAGATGAAGTAAAAGGTCACCTAAGATAATCCAGGTTCTTAGGAACAGGAGTCTAAATTCCAATGAGAGTAGCAGGAAGGCAGGACAAGGGGTTTGGAGATGCCTTCTAGAAGTGCGTGTAGCTTGTTAGGGTTACGAAGCCTTTGTAGAGATTGAATGTGGGCTTATGAGTTAATTACATGTACTTAATCACCTTTTCCTCTCCAATGATAACATGTTCTGTGATTTTTGTCCATGTCTTCCTATTTTTAATATCTTGAGAATCAATTGCTTGATGCTCTAAAAATGGTGCCATCTTTAGCATGAATAGAGTTCCTCTGGCTATTCCTGGTTGAGTGCATCTGGTCTTCCTTATTCAGCATATTCAAATCCACTACAGTCCAAATGTTGTTTGTCTACCATTACTGAGGGAGAAAAAAATGTATCGTAGAAATCTTGACAGATATTTCCCGTTTTTGGTATATTTGTCTGTCTTCTTTCTGGTTTCATCTTTAAATTCCTTAATGATCTCGTTTAATTGGTTCTCTCATCAAGCCTCCTCTAACCTTGTTTCCCCTTCGCTGCTTCTCCTTATTACCTAGGGCCATATAGCTCATTATCTTCTCCCATCCTCTCCTGTAAGCTTTTTAAAACACGGTTCTATTCTCAACCGTTTTTGACCTTAGCTTCCATACCTCTCCATTTGGCCAGGAGATGAAAAGTTTGCTGGTTCAGGTGGTTTCTTGACTTTTTCGGACTCCTTATTGCTATATTAATTTATATGAATTGAAATTACTTAGGAAATGGTGATAGTTTGGCTTAATGTCTTTTCTTTTATCCATCTCCATCTCCATTGTATTTGTGTACCTAGCACAATGCCTGGCACAAAGGCATTTAATAAACACTTGCTGATGGATTGATTGATTTTTCATCTTTCCAGCATCAAGTATTTATTTCAATATGTCAGGTTGGAGTGACCTCAATTGAATACCATGACTTTTTGTCATTTAAATTCTACTTGTAAAAAAAAATAAATTCTACTTGTTTGGTATTAATTTTCATCTTCACTCTAACTAGCTGATATTCTGACCACACAAACACATGAATTGGAAATCACTTCCATTTTGGTAGCTAACATTTTCTTTATGTTAGGAAATGAGCAACAACAACTCCCCCTCATCCTCATCCTCCTCGTCCTCCTCATCCTCCTTCTCCTTTCCCTTCTCCTCCTCCTCCTCCTCCTCTTCCTCCTGTCCTTCTCCGCCTCCTCCTCTTTCTTCTTCTTCTTCTTCTTCTTCTTCTTCTTCTTCTTCTTCTTCTTCTTCTTCTCCTCTTCTTCTTCTTCTTCTTCTTCTTCTTCTTCTTCTTCTTCTCCTTCTCCTTCTCCTTCTCCTTCTCCTTCTCCTTCTTCTTCTTCTTCTTCTTCTTCTTCTTCTTCTTCTTCTTCTTCTTCTTCTTCTTCTTCTTTTTCTTCTTCTGAAATGTTATTCAGGACTTGCCAGGTCCAATGACTTTCAACTGTCTTAAGAAAATCTTCATAATATATAAATCTTCTGTGTTGTCTGTAGGCCTTCTTACACTTGAGTCATGTTTTCCAGCATAATTTTTTTTTGCCATCCTCCATTATATACACATATGCTATGATATCACCGAATGTCAAAATATATTTGTTGATTTAATTGATACCTCATTTAGTTCTTTGCAGAATTACTCTACTTATTCATTCTTTATGACAGATGTGGGTGCATAAACGACAATTATTTCCATAGAAGTCCTTTTGCAAATGATCTTGAGCACAATAATGAAAGATGATCAAATGTCCCATGAAAGGTTGTTTCTAAAATGAAAACTGGCTCCACTGATGTCTTTCTTTGCCTCTCCTAAGGAGAATCCATGAACCATCCTTCCATTTCACTGAAACCACCCTTGGTCTACTGGTTTCTTTTATAGGAAGAATGTTGACATTGACATGATTTGATTCCTCTCTTTGGATGTTAATGAATTGATCATAAAGCAAATATGTCACATTTAAGAGTACCAGCAGCTAAGGTGAAGTGGATCATCAGTTAAAGAGTAGTGCCCTCTGATCCTTTTTCCATCTCTCTGTCATCATTGCTATAGAAGCAGGAGGTGACCAACAGCCTTGGACATCTTTATTTGTTTCTGAGGCAAAGGATCCAGTACTAAGTAGCCAGATCCAGTAGTACTAAGTAGTGATGAGCCTCTCTGGAGTTGAATATGTTGGTCCTTGGAAAGCAAAAAAAATCACTGATACAAGCTGGTCATCATGTACATGTTCTCCTGCAATATCCTCTCTTATCTTCAGGGTCAGCTCTCTCTTCACCACTTTTGTTCTCACCGTTCCAGATTAAGTATTAAATTTCCCTTCTTGGAAGAGAAAGCAGAAACAAAATAAGAGTTGAACATTTCATCAACATCACGGATGATCATTCCATACACGCACTCCAAGCATGATTTTGGCTTTTCTTTGGTCCTCTTTTTATTCTGAAAAATAGTTTTTAGAGAATCTTTGTGATGGTGGTGGTCATGGGGGCTCTCCCCCTAAAATTAGTGAAAAATTAAGTTTATGAGAGGAAGAGTTCATTTTTGGTGGTAGCCAAGGGATCAAGGAAGGCTTCATGGAAGAGAAGGAATTTACTTTGACACTTGAAGGATGAATGTGACTTCACTTGGTGGAGATTAATGGGTTAAGGATAGCCTAAACTTTTTATTTTTAATAAATCTATTTTTCTGGCCAGAAGAGACTGAAATTTTTTTCTTAATTTATTTATTTACTTTTAGTTTACAACATTCAGTTCCACAATCCCTTGAGTTTCAAATTTTCTCTCCCTCCCTCTCCTCTCCCTCTTCTCCCCCCCCCCCCTCACCATGGCAGCATGCAATCAAATATAGGATCTACAAATACCTTCACATTAAACATTCATCAGGTTGTAAAGAAGGATTATAACCGATGGAGTGAACAATGAGAAAGAGGAAACAAAAAAAAGAGAGAGAGTAAGTAGTTTGCTTCCATCTGCTTTCAGACTCTGTAGTTCTCTCTCTGGATGTGGATTTCTCTTTCCATCATGAGTCTTTTGGAGCTGCTGAGAGGAGCCCAGTCTATCAAAGTCAGTCATCACAGATACAATGTGTCTGTAATTGTGTACACATTTCTCCTGGTTCTGCTCTTCTCACTCAGCATCAGTTTATATAAGTCTCTTCAGGTTATTATGAAGTCCATCTGCTCCTCATTTCTTATAGCACAATAGTATTCCATTACATTCATATACCACAGCTTGTTCAGCCATTCCCCAATTGATGGGCATCCCCTTGATTTCCAATTCTTTGGAATTGGAAATTCCACAAAAAGAGCTGCCATAAATATCTTTGCACATACGGGTCCTTTTCCCACTTCTATGATCTCTTTGGGATACAGCCCTAGAAGTGGTATTGCTGGGTCAAAGGGTATGCACT
>CM053589.1:202323842-202338622 GCA_028646515.1 Pseudochirops corinnae
TTTTAAATCTTCAGATTAGTTCACTTATACCCACACCCTCTTTCTATGTACATTCCTTTTAAATGTCACAATACTTATACAAATTTCAGTATTGACAGGTATCTGCTTCTCACAAAGGAATGTAAATAAACAGTTTGCTCTTATTGAGTCCCAAGTTATGTGCATGTATGGGCATCTGTGTGTGTATGTGTCTGTTTGAGTGTATGTTTTCTTTGTTTACCTTTTTATGTCTTTCTTGGGTCTTGTAAGTGGAGATCGAATTTTCCATCGAGCTCGGCTTTTTCATCAGGACAGTCTGGAATTCCTTTATTTCATTAAATGACCATCTCCTTGCCTGAAAGAATATGCTCAGTCTTGCTGGGTAGTTGATCCTTGGTTGTAGTCCTAGCTCTTTTGCTTTACAAAATATCGCATTCCAGTCCCTCTGATCTTTTAATGCAGCAGCTGCTAAATCCTGTGTAATCCTGACTATTTCCACAATCCTTGAATTGTTTCTTTTTGGCTGCATCCAATATTTTCTCCTTGACCTGGTAGCTCTAGAATTTGGCTACTATATTTCTTGGAGTTTTCAATCTGAGGTCTCTTTCAGGAGATCAGTGAATTCTTTCAATAACTATTTCCCCTTCTGATTCTAAGACCTTGGGACAGTTTTCTTTGACAATTTCTTGGAGGATGCTGTCCAGGCTGCTTTTTTCATCATGATTTTCTGGTAGGCTGATAATTCTTAGGTTATCTCTCCTGGATCTCTTTTCCAGGTCAATTGTTTTTCCAGTGAGATATTTTGCACTTTCTTCTAATTTTTCAATCTTTATGTTTTGTTTGACTGACTCTTGTTGCATCATAGAGGCCTTGGCTTCAATTTTATTGATTCTAATTTTTAGTGAATTATTTTCCTCAATCAGTTTTTGGAGCTCCTTTTCCATATGTTCAATTTTCATTTTTAGGGAGGTATTTTCTCTGGTTAGATTTTGGATCTCCTGTCCTAATTATCCAATTTTACTTTTTAAAGCTTTGTTTTCTTCAGTGAAATTTTTTTTCAATTTGGTCAATGTAAATTTAAATTTATCTCCCACCTCTCTAATTTCATTTTTAAAATCCCTCTTGAGATCCTCCAAGAATCTTTTTGGGCTTGAGACCAATTCACATTTCCTTCTATAGTCTCCAGTGTATGTATAGAGTCCATGTTGCCTTCTGAGTTTGGTTGTTCTTGCTCACTATAAAAGGATTTGATGGTCCTAGCCTTTGCAGTTTCCTTCTTCCCCATTGTGATTGCCTATGACCTGGATTTTTAGAGTAGATATCTGCTTCTGGGGTGTAGAAGTACTGAGCTTCTCAGGCTAGGAGGTAGGGGTTTGGTTGTTAGCTTCATGAGCTGTAGCCTCTGAGTGTGTAGACTGAGGCAAGGGCCAGGACTCTCAATGTCTCTGTGCTGCCACTCAGCAGGCTCACTATAGCAGAAGGCCAGCAGAAGATCAGGGCTGTAGTTTGTTGATTGGGCCGGTGGTGTTAAAGCACACCTGGGCTTTTGTTGCTAGGGCTCGTTGGCTCCACCCACCTGAGCTTAGGCTCCATACTATCTCCCTTCCCCTTTCCTCAGTGACTCCCAAGCCTGGGGCTATTTATACTTATGCAGGAATTTACCCCGGGTGGAGCATTTAACTCCGGACTTTTCTCGGTCAGAGATGCGGAATCAGAGCAACTAAATTTTATTCCTCCATCCTAACTTCTAGAAGTTTGAGTATGTAATTTCAAACATCCAGGCTGTGGGCTGCTAGCCCCAGGAAAAGCTGCTGACCCTGCTGTGGGCCCCGGGTTCTTTCCTACCCAGTTCTGACGTTCCTCTGCTCCATGGTGGGACAGCTGCAAACCCCTCCGGCTGGGTGAGTCTGTTGGCTGGAGCTTCTGCCCAGTCTGCTGTTCTCAAATCCACACTGGTGCAGCTTCTGTGTGCTCCTCATTCTCCCTGCCCCAACCTGAGTAGGCACTTTCCTGGGCTGGGGATCTGCCATGCTCTATCTCCCAATGGGTTCTGTCACTCTTAAATCCATTCAAATTCACTTTTCAGCTTTTAGCGACAGAATTCTTGAAGGAGCTTGGAAAAACTACTCTAATTGTTTCAAATCTTAAGAATCAACCTCATGGGAGAGTATAATAGGGGTGATGAGTTATCTTAAGTATTAAAATTATTATCAATTAATACTATTGTTATATATATATTATATGCCACACATTATGAGGGGCATCTAGGTGGCACAGTGGTTAGATTGAGGACCTGGAGTCAAGAAGAATCATCTTCCTCAGTTCAAATGTGGTTTTAGAAACTTCCTGACTGTGTGACCCTGGGCAAGTCACTGTACTGTTAATGGGATAAGATTTTCTTGCCCATTAATAGGCCTATGTGACTAGCTGTGATACATCCTAAATCACAGAGCATATTGGGAGAGGGAAGCTTGCTTAGGGGAAGCTTACTGGTAGGAAGGCTTTCACACCTTTTGCTCATTTCTAATGAGGCACTGAGGCACATGTGTCTTCTGGCTCTGAGAAGGGTATATATACTCTGACTTGGTATTTTGCTTTGGGGGCTCACTTATGAGAAGGATCTTGTGATTCTCTGGTTGAGATTCTGAGTGATTGTATGTTCGGAGCCCCCCGACTGCTCAGAGGTAAAGGCTCTCTTGATCCAGGATGTATGTAAAATGTATAGTTGATCGAGGTAGTCAGAGCCCCGGTCTTTATTTCTCTGCTTGTATTTTCTCTGAAGTTCAGGGTGCTGACTTTCCCCTGAATTAGTGAATGTGATTCAAAAAGATTGTTGACTCCTTAAATCTTTCCTTGTAAAACAGATCTAGGAACCCATGCTAGCAGCCCTCCTGGGGATGCCAGTGTGGTTGCTGCTACAGCCACTTAGTCCTGTTTGCTCAGTTTCCTCATTTGTAAAATGAACTGGAGAAGTAAATGGCAAACCACTCCAGTATCTCTGCCAAGAAAAGCCCAACCTGGGTCACAGAGAGTTGGACACGACCGAACCAACCAAACATCACAACATGTTATATATTAATATTAAATAACATCTACATATTACATAACTGTTTATTATGTAATCAATAACACACCATTATACTACATTATTTATTAATGTTCTACATTAAATATTTGTCAGTATGTACTTACATGTCTTTGGTGTTTCAAGCATTTCTTTTGTAGCGAAGGAAATAAAGAGCTACTTTTTATTTTACCTGAACTGCTTTACTCACTGAGTTCATTTCTAGAAGGGGACTTAGGAATTCCTTTGAAGGAGATCCTGCCTCTGAGCCAAACCTTGTTGTTGTTGTTATTGTTGTTGTTTCAGTCGAGTCCAACTCTCTGTGACCCAGTTTGGGGTTTTCTTGGCAGAGATACTGGAGTGGTTTGCCATTTTCTTCTTCTTTTTCAAGTTTATTTATTTTTAGTTTTCCACATTTGCTTCCATAAGTTTTAAATTTTCTTCCCCTCCCCAAGACGGCATGCAATCTGATATAGATTCTAAGTATCATTCCTATTAAACATATTTTCAAATGAGGTATGTTGTATAGAAGAATTAGAATGAATGAGAAGAACCATGGGAATGAAAAAAAAAAAACAAGACAAAACAAAATAAAAAAAGAAAATAGTCTGCTTCACTCTGCCCTGAGACCCCATAGCTCTCTGGGTTTGGGCGGCATTTTCCATCATGAGCCTTTTGGAGTTGTCTTAGAACCCTGCATTGCCGCGAAGAGCAACATCTATCAAAGTCAGTCACTGAACAATGTGGTTGTCAATGTGGTTGTCACTGTATACAATGTTCTCCTGGTTCTGCCCACTTCACTCAACATCAGTTCACATAAGTCTTCCCAGGTTTTTCTGAAATCTTCCTGTTCATCATTTCTTATGGAACAATAGTATTCCATTGCATTCATATACCACAACTTGTTTAGCCATTCCCCAACTGATGGGCATCCCCTCAATTTCCATGTCTTGGCCACCACAAAAAGGGTTGCTATAAATATTTTTGTACATGTGAATCCTTATCCCATTTTTATCTCTTTGGGATACAGCCCTAGAAGTGGTATTGCTGGGTCAACGGGTCATTTCCTTCTCCAGTTCATTTATGCAAATGAGGAAACTGAGGCAAATAGAGTTAAGTGATTTGACCAGGGTCACACAGCTAGTAAGTGTCCGAGGTTGAATTTGAACCCAGGTCTTCCTGACCGAGGCACTCTATCCATTGTACTAACGAGGAGCCAAACCTTAGCCTGTTTTGGAATAGGGGTGTAATGAGTCCCAGACAAGAAGAAAAAATTGAATCCCTCTCTTCTGAGGCCAGGCTCCCCCAGGCGGGAACCTTCTCCCTTCTTTGCAAATGTAAGAAATTCTCAGTGTGGGTTATTGCATAGCCTCTGCCATGAGTCATTTGGCTTGGGAGAACTCCTGTTTCTCACTTTCTTTTTTAATCTTATTGTGACAGAAGGCTCTCTGGGTGAGGGAGGGGGACGTAGTCACAAATGAGGGTGCAGCCAAAAAAAAAGTGATAAAATAAAATGAAAAGAAAAAAATAATAAATTGTGAGGCAGAGAAAGAACATATTCTTGCAGGCACGTGTGGAAAAGTTATATGATGTTTAGCTGGAGGGTCTCCAGTTTCCTCATCTATAATGGGAGGAGGCTGACTAAGCCCCCCAAATCAGATAGTAACCTAGGATTTGAGAGCTTTAAAGGCTCCTGAGGCCATGGAGGCCAGCTCACACCCAAAGAGAATCCTGCTCTGTAACCTACCGCACAGGAATTATCCAGGCTTTGCTTGACAATATTCGTCGAACAGGAATCCACCCTTGGGAATTGTGGAGCAAAGATTACATGGCCACTTGGGGGGTCCCTTGGGGGGCCACTTGGGATCTGCTTTGGTGGAGAAAGAATTGTTTTCCAGGCATGGGCTGGCTTAGAATGTCACTGAGGTTCCCTCTAAATCTGAGGTTCTGTGCTTCTACAAGATTCTAGGACCCTCCTCGTAGAATCAGACTTAGAGCTGAGAGGGGAGCTCAGGGACCTTTTCCTCCAACACCCTCATTTTGTAGGTAAAGAAACAGAGGCTCAGAGAAGGAAGAGGACTTACCTGGGGTCACACAGGCAGTAAGAGGCAGAGCTGGGATCAAATCCCTCATTTCACAGAGGAAGAAATCAAAGGTCAGGGGGTTAAGCAGATTTCCCAAAGACACACAGATAATAAGTAACACTGGACCCAGGGCCTCTGGCACCAAGTCTAAAGCTTCCCATGATGCTGTGGAAGGAAGAATGGCTGGACTTTGGAGTCAGGAGGAGCCACATTGGAATTCCGCCTCAGGTCCAGGGCTTGGTGGTCCCTGGGCAGATCACTTCATGTCCTTTGGTCTCAGCTTCATCTGTAAAGGAAGGATAATAAAGGTGCCAATGTCACTGGACTGTTATAGAGATGAAATGGAATAATTTATGGGAAAGGTCTTTCAAATCTTTAACCACTAGACACGCGGATTTCTATTATTGCAGCAACTACTACCATACCCCCACCCCACCCCCCTACTATTACTGCTGCTTACTTCTCCTCACACTGCTACTACTACTACTACCACTACTACTACTACTACTACCACCACTACCACTACTACTACTACTATCACTACTACTACTGCTACTACTACTACTGCTACTGCTTCCACTGCTGCTACTGCTACTACTACCACCACCACCACCACTACTACTACCACTACTACTACTACCACTACAACTACTACTACTACTAGCACTACCACTACTATTACTACTACCACCACTACCACTACTACTACTACCACTACTACTAGTACTATTACTACTACTACCACTACTACTACTACCACTACTATCACCACCACTACTACTACTACTACTACTGCTTTCACTGCTGCTACTACTACTACTACTACTACCACCACTACTACTACTACTATTACTACTATTACTACTACTACTACTACTACTACTACTACTACTACCACTACTACTACTACTGCACTGCTTCTGCTGCTGCTGCTGCTGCTGCTACTACTACTACTACTACTTCAACCACACAATAATTCCAGAGAATCTCATTATGTGTCTGCTCTGGTTTCTCATTTCCAGCAATGCCACTGGATGAGAACAGGGCTGGGAGTGACAAGATGACATTTCTTCAGGACATAGTGGATAAAGAGACAGCTTCAGAGCAAAGAAGCACTGGGTTCAAGTTTTGCCTTTCACACACATTGGGTAGATTAAGTCGCTTAACTTCTCAGTGTCCTGGGAGGTGCCAACTTGCACTGGCACAGGGACTTCAGTCTTTGGGAAGTTCCTTCTACCAGGGAAGTCACATGCCCAGTCCCTATCATTATCCATTTTCCCAAACTCCTGTTTCCAAGAGCTGAAAAGCTGGGCAGAAGGTCTGGATGTGTCTCCTGGCTGACGTCAGGCATTTCTACTCAACTCTGGTAAATAAGGATCTCTCCAAACTGGGCAGCAGCTTCTTCATGAGCTAGGTTTATCGTCACTGGGAGGCTGTCAGAGGACATTGACTCATCCCTGAGAGCCCCTGTCTGTTCCCTGACCCCATCTGCTCAGCTTCGCTTCTTTTGGACTGACTAGCTCGTTGTGGAAGCCATTGTGGATGGAGGTCAGGAAGATAGCTGTGTGAAGAGAAGGATATTGGGTAATTGCTGATGAACGTTAGCTTTCAGAGATTAACTGAGATTCTTCCTGGGATGTTGTGTAGACCCACAGAAAGGATCCTGAAGTGGGGAATGCTACTGAGGGCTTGAAGAAGTATGAAATGAGGCAGTGTTGAACTGGGCTCCACTGACCCTTTCACTAGCCTGACTGGCCCTTTGACTGGTGAGAGCCTGACTTTCCAAACATGCTCCCTAGTCCTCAAGAAGATTCCGTTCTAAGAGGGTGACCACATGTCCGTAGGGACCTTGAATGGAAGGAGGTTATACATAATCCCCATCTCAGGAGAGAGGTTTTGGTGAGTTGCTGCAGGGGACAACCTTCTGTTGTGAGCCCCCCCCCCATTCCTGGTGGCACCCCGGTCCTGGGGACACCTGGGGGTGTCCAGGGTGCAGACACACAGCTCACCGCAGGCTTGACTCTCAAAGCTAGCTTGGCAGCACCTTCCAGGGCCTGACTTCACCTGGTTCAACCCTATGGAGACGCTTCCACCTTCTCATTCATTCTGTTAATTCTGCTCTTATCAGTTCAATCAGATTTAACAGAACAAGTTCCACATGGAATCCGCCCAAACTATGCCTCAAGTCAGCAAGATTTTGTAAAAAGTCTACTCTGTTCCAGGTGTGGGACAGGAGGACAAAAGGGAAACATTCCTTCTCCTCAAGGGACTTCTATTCTGCCTGCCCCCCAGAGCTCCTCATTCCACCAGTCATTTCAGGTTCCCTGTGACCTGACTGCCAGACAACTTTGCAGCATCCTTCTTGCTCCTTTTCACAAACTCCCCAATTCAGCCAAACTGGGTCCTCGCCATCCCCCAAGTGCAATGTTCCATCTCCTGCCACCCTCTATTCTCACACGCTGCTCTCCATCCCTTGAACACATTTCCTTTTCTCCTCCATATCCCAGAATCCGTGGTTTCCTCTTAAGGTTCAGCTCTGGCGCCATCTCCTTTGGTGAGGCAGTGGATAGTGTCAGACATGGAGGAAGACCTGCGCTGAAATCCTGCCCCACTTATTCTCTGGGTGACTGTGGGAAAGCCATTCAACCTCCCTCTCCCTCAGTTTCCTGGAATAGCATCTACCTCCCAGAGTCGTAGTGAGACCAAGTGAGATACCATTTGTGTAAATCGCTTTGCAGATCTGGAGTGCTATGTAACCCCTACGGAAGTGCTGGCCATCATTCTCACTCCCCTTCCACCTCACGCCTCCATTACTGTTTCCATACTTCGGTTTTCCATGAACTCCGCCCATCTTCCTACCTTCGGACCGCCCTTCCTCCCCAGTAGGATATCGGCTTCTTCAAGGCATAAGATTAAGCTGCGTGGTTCCGTCTCAGTGCCTAGCGGGTTCCAGGCATGTAGTAGTCACTCAATAAGAATTACTGAATTGAATGGAATCCTCTTAGTTTGCTGAGTTTTTCCTTGTTGGGGCAAAAGCGGGACAAAAACATTGGGAGGCGGGCAGAGGGAGGTGGGGCGCTGTCCACGGTGCAAAGGACAGGTCTACCACAGCTAGTCAGTCAGTCAACAATCAGCACGGAGTTATTAAGCGCCCGTGTGTCCCAGCACTGGGCTCAATACTAGGCATGCCTAGGCCAGAGGCAGCAATTCCTGCACCACAGAGTTCATAGCCTGTTAGAGGAGACAATAAGGACATTTATAAATAGATACGTACGTACAAAGTAGGTACGTACAAAATAGGTATAGGTTAATTTGGGAAGGGGGTGTGGGTGCCAGAAGTTGGGGAGATCAGCAAAGACCACACAGTTCTTTTCATTCTATCTCCCTTGTTAGAATGGGAACTCCATAAGAGCAGGGACTGGGCTTTTCCTTTCTCTGCACACCCACGGCCCAGCACAGTGTCTAGCACAGTGAGAGCCATGAACAGATGTGCCTCTTTGCTGACCACTGTTACAGGCACAGCTGCATGGGAGAGTGAAGAGAGGGAGAGAACTGGAACTCGGGGGCACTGATGCTGGCCAGGGGTCAGTCAGCAAATCAGCTAGCATTTATGAAGCTGCTGTTGGGATTCAAAGAGAGACAAAAACCAGTCTCTGCTCTCAAGGAAGTCATAATCCAATGGGGAGCCAACATGCAAACAACTCTGCAGGAGCAAGATATATCTATGAATAAATTGGGTTTGACTCAGAGGGAAGGTACCAAGGTTAAGGAGAGCTGGGGAAGGCCTTTTGCAGATAGTGGGACTTGAACTGAGACTTGAAGGAAGTTAAAGAAACCACAATGTAGAGATGAGGAGAGTGTCCCGAGCCAGGGAAGGTGCTCAGAGTCAGAGGATGGAGTGTCTTGTCTGAAGAACAGCAAGAAGGTCAGTGTTCATGAGTTACACAGTATATTAAGGGGAGTCAGGTGTAAGAAGACTGGAAGGATAGGAAGGGGCCAAAACTGTGAATGCCTTTAAAAGCGAAATAAAGGATTTTCTATCTGATCCTGGAAGCAAGAGGGAACCAGCAGCATTTATGGAAGAGGAAGGTGATGTGGTCAGCCCTGCTTCAAGAAAGTCATATTCTGAATGTGAAATGATGAGGCCCTGCCCTGGGGGGGTGGCAGGCAGTGTCAGAGGAGAGAAGAAGGGCACATTAGAGGGGTTATGAAGGTTGGGGGTGGGCTGAGAGGGAGAAGTTGAGGATAACCCTTGGGTGGTCCCATGGGTGCCCTGCAGCAGAGTAGTGCCCTCCACAGTAACAGGGAAGGAAGGAAAGGGGTTAGGGGAAAAAAATGAATTCAGTGCTAGGCAGGTTGAGTTTATGCTTACAGGCCATCCAATACAAGATGTCCAACAGGCAGCTGAAGATGTGAGACTGTAGGTGAGCAGAGAGGTTAGGGCTGGATAAGGAGATCTGAGAATCTTCAGCATAGAAATAATTGAGTCATTGGGAGCTGGTGAGATCATCTAGTGAAATAGTGCCCAGGGGCAAGGACAGAACACTGGTGAAGCTGAAGAAAAGGCCATTAGATTTCACAATTTTAAGAGATCAGGATTAGCTTTGGAGAGAGCAGTTTCAGTTGAATGATAAGTCTGGAAGCTGGACCGTAAAGAATCAACTCTTGAGAATGACAGGAATGGAAGCAGAGGCCCCTATTGTAGGCTGCCTCCTCAAGTAGCTTAACCACAGAAGGGAGGAGAGGTCTAGGATAATGGCTACTGGGGATGGGCAGGATCTAGTGAGAGTTTTGGAAGGTTGGATGAGAAGTGGGAATGTTTGTAGGCAGTAGGAAAGGAGGCAGTAGATAGAGACTGAAGATAGTGAGAATGCACATCTGGGATGAAATGGGAATACTTGTGCACATCAAGGGTTTGCCTTGGTGAGGAAAAGGGCTGCTTCTTCATGTAAGACAGAGGTAAAGGAGGAGAGAATGGCTGAAGGCATCTAGGAGATGGGAGATGAAGAAGAGAGAAGAAGAGAGAAGAGAGAGCTCTCAGAGAATGGCCTCAATTTTTTTCAGTGAAATATGAAGGAAGGTCTGTAGTGAGAGGGTGGGAGGAGAGAGAGCCACAGGAGGTTCGAGGAGGGATGACAAGGTTCAAAAAAGCCAAGGCAGAAAGTGGGAGACTGAGTCAATTATGGAGGTGTAGAAGGATTGCCTAGCAGCAGTGAGGGCCCATTCTAGACCATGTAGTGGGAATGTTTTTGTGATTTTCTCCAGCTTTATTTCAGCAGCAACTGAGTAGGAGTGAAGGCAGAAGATGGTGGAAGTAACTCAAGTTTTTGACTTAGACGAGTGTGATCTTCAACAGGATACGGGGAAAGGGACTCAAGAGAAAAAGACGGTGTTGGGTTGAACTGGTTCACCAAGAAGTCATGGTGGCAAAGGGAAGAGAGTGAGTCAGTGTTGTGGTGATAGCTTGGAGAAGAATTGAGTGGTGAAGGGGAAAAAGGTTCCCTAATAAATGTTTAACAACCAGCTCTCTGAGGAGGGCCTCTGTGTGTGTGTGTGTGTATGTGTGTATTCATAATACACATTTTGAGTTTAATCTATATTATTAAGACTTCCTCCATTTTTTCTTAAGATTGGGAATGAACAAAACAATAAATTATGACCTGATTTGTAAAGTTTGCCAAGTGTAAATGCTCACAATGAAAATTTAACAATCAGCTCTCTTGAACTGGTTAGAGCTAACTCTAGCACCCTGCCCTGAATGGAGGCACTGGAGGTCAGAGTGAGGACAAAGAATAGGGAGAGATGGCATGACAACAGAGGATGATCAAAGGAATCTCAGAACTCATAAACATGGATGCGAAACTTTGGGTGATGGCAAGTTTGAGGGGATGGCCGTTTCCCTGTGGAGTCATGGTGGGACAGAGGAGTAGTTCATGGGAAATGAGATGAGGAACTGAGAGGTCGGTGTGTTTGAAGTCCACTAGTGTGAGGGCAAAATTGGGGAGTGAGAAAGATGGTGGACAAGGCACTGAACTCCTTGGGGAAGGAAGAGGGTGTCCTGGAGGTCGACAGTGGACACCCCAATCCTGACTGGGTGATAAATATGGATTGTTGTTCTGTTGTTTCAGTCACGACTGACTCTTTGTGACCTCACTGGGGTTTTCTTGGCAGAGAAACTGGAGTTGTTTGCCATTTCCTTCTCTGGTTCATTTTACAGATGAGGAAACTGAGGCAAGCAGGGGTAAGTGACTTGTCCAATGTCACATAGCTAGTAAGTGTCTGAGGTCATATTTGAACTCACGTCTCCCTGCCTCCAGGCCTGGAGTTCTATGCACTGCCACACTTTGCTGCCCAAAATATGGACCGACTGAACCTCAGAGGAGAAGAGGCTACTGAGTGGTGGGTGTGGTGGCATGGGCTGCTCTCCCTTCCAGCTCAAGGCATAACAAGATAGCACAGCCTTAGGCATCTTCCTCCTCTCTACACTGATGCTCCCTTCTCTTACTTCCTCAGGCACACACTTAACTAAATATATTCTTTGTGAGGTTAGGCTGTTCCCCCTCAGCCCACGCAGAGCAGGTGGATAACTTTTGGAGTCAAGAAACATTAACTGAACTACTACGTGTCCCCCCTTAGGCAAAGCCTGCCATTCTTGATGGCTACCGGGGTCCTGCAGAAGTGCCATCAGCTCCTTCTTTGCCAAGAACCACCCTCTCTGACTGCTGGGGGATCCATGCAGCTGGCAGCCTCAGAACTTGGCCCTGCGCCTCAGGGACCAGGAGTAGCCCTACTGTGGCTCCTCTGGGTTAGCTCCTTCGATAGCTTGTTCTCATCTGTGTCTCCAGCCCAGAAACTCTCAGGATGCCCAGCTTCAGGCCTGGAGGCTCTGTTTCCAGTCCAGGATTTTGTCACTGACTGACCTGAGGATGCTCAAATGAGATGTTATTTGTAAAGCACTTAATACAGTGCCTGGCGCATAGGTACTTGTTTGTCCTTTGTTTTGGAAGAGGACCAATGACATCACAATGTTGGGATGGACCATTGGTGATGTCTAGACTTGGGTGTGAATTGGATTTAAGTGGGGCAGAGCTGCACAAAGTAATCAGCCTCACTCTCTTCCAGTCATCAAAGTCCATGACAGGACAAAAGGCAGGAAACTTTGGCTTTGGCTCCGGTGACTTTGGCAGTGGCTCCAAAAGCAGTGGATGACCTTGGCATCTTTGATGAGAGGGTTTCCCTGGGGTGAGGCCAGTGCCCTCAAGAGCTGTACCCCAAAGGTGGGTGAGCAGCCCTGAAAAGGGCTCAGCAACCCTCACACCAAAGGTGCTGCTCCTCCCTGAACACCCCATCCAGCTAAGTAGGTCCTTAATAAATGCTTGTTCCCCCCTTTGATGCTACTCAGTAGGAGGGTTCAGTGGAAAGGATGCCAGATCTGCCTCATAAAATGAGGGGGTTGGAACAGACACTGTATGAGGTACCTTCTAGTTCTAGAGTTATGGGGAATGCTGGGGAAACAGTCGGTAGGAATTCTAGGGATTCTGCCCCATATGTGCTGAATACCCTCCTCATCTTGTGAGAATCCAATGAGATTGTGTGTGTGTGGGGGGGTGGTGGTGGTTTGTTTTTGTTTTGGTCTTTCTGAGCTTAACAGGGCATGGATATTTTCATATACAAAGAACAAAAAAAGATAGCATTGTCTGAGTCAGGAATCTTAGCCCAGTTTGTGTCCCAGAGTATACATACTCCACTTAGCCTTACCGTGCCAAAGCTGTCCCTTGCTTGTGTCCCCACTGAACTCTGCTACAACACAATGTGCACATGGGGCCTTTTCCTTTTCTCTCTTTGGGAGCATAACCTTGTAGTGGGGCCTCTGGGTGGAAGGATTCACACAAGCAGAGCTTGTGGCTTCTGATCATCTTTTTGTGAAGTCTCCAAGGCTGGATTTGGACAGAGCTGCTACCTTTTCTTTTTTTTAAATCATCGTTGGAGTCTTTGTGTGACAACAGGGGCCCTCTGTGACCATTTACACCGTCATCTTAACTATAAGGTAACCTACTTTAAAACACAGTGTAAATGTCTGTTAACAAAACAAAAACAAATCTCCCAGATGTGAGACGACATTGGTGGGAGTGAAAACAAATTTCTCCAGTTAACTTCCTAAAGCAAACCCCAGTCCACACATGGGGGGACCACAGGCCAGGTATCCTTTGGGTGCTAGCAGCACTGCCATCTTCCTCTTTTCTCCTCCTCCCCCTATCCCAAGTCTCCCCTTCACTTTCTGGTTTCTTCCCCTTTCTCAGAGGCTCGTGAAGCCAAGGCCTCCTAGGATTCACCTGAATGCTTTGAATTCTGCTTCAAGAACTGGGGGAAGAAGAGGATGGGAAATCAGGAATCTGGTATTCACACTTGCTGCATTGCTCCTTGAGACTTTAGCTTCTCGTCTTTAGAGGCGGAAGGACCTAGGAGATCTTCTGGTCCTCTCCCCTCCATTTCATTCCAATTAGTTGGTCAGGATTTCTTCATCAATCCAAGCACTTACTGAGCACTAGGCCCTGGGCTAAGTCTTGGCAGAACAAATGCAGGCAGAAAGAAACCGTCCTTGCTCTCAAAGAGCTTGTATTCTAACAGAGGAAGACAACACACACGAGGAATTGAAAAGTCTGGGAGGAGAAAGTATTAGGCCGGGGCAGTGCAGTGCAAGTGCCAAGGCTGAAGTGCAGTCCGCAGAGGAGGGAAGTGGCTGGCCCGGGTGCTTTCTTAAAAGGAAGGGTCTGGGAGGAGCCAATCAATCAGAGGAGGGGGTTTCAGGGAGCTTCAGGGTGTGGATTTCCAACGGGAGAAATCCAGGGACAAAGTGAACATCGAAGGTGAAGAGGCTTTCTGGGCAGGGCAGATAAAGTCAATAAAGTCAGGGTTGGAGCCTGGAGAGGAATGAAAAACTTTATCTCTCTCTCCTCTCCCTCTCTCTCCTCTCTGTCTCTTTCTCTGTCTCGCTCTCTCTCTCTCGGTCTCCTCTCCCTCTCTCCCTCTCCCTCTTTCTCTTTATCTCTCTCCTTCCCCTCTCCCCCTCCTTCCCTCTCTCTCTCTCTCTCTCTCTCTCTCTCTCTCTCTCGCCTCTCTCTCTCTCCCCCTCTTTCTCTATCTCTCTGTTTCTCTCTCTCTGTCTCTGTGTCTCTGTCTCTCTCTCTGTCTCTGTCTCTCTGTCTCTCTGTCTCTCTGTCTCTCTGTCTCTCTCTCTCTGTCTCTCTCTCTCTCTCTCTCTCTCTCTCTCTCTCTCTCTCGTCTGCGCCCCCCCTCCCCATGTACCATGCCATCAGCTAGGAGCCAGGGGTACAAACAAAAAAGAAACATTCTGCCTTCAAGAAGATTACATTCTATTCTATGTACATACACAGGCATACACCACATCCATACACATATATTCTGATCATGTCAACCCCCTATTCAATGGACTCCAATGGCCCCCAGTTTTCTGTGAGGTCGAATGCAAACTCAATTCAATCTTAGATTTATTAAGTTCCTACTATAAGCAAAGACCTGTTCAAGACCTGATTTTATAGATGGAGAAAATTAGGGCCAGAGAGGGGCAGTGACTTGTCCAAGGACACACAGTAATAAATAACAAGCTGGTTGCGGGGGGGGGGGGGGGGGGG
>CM053589.1:202338722-202380121 GCA_028646515.1 Pseudochirops corinnae
CTCCTCAGAACATATGGGCAGGGACTAGTTCGCTCTTTTGTCCTGGCATACCTTGGCATGCTTTGCACACATTAGGTTATTGATAAATGTTGGTTGCTGGAATGAAGCTAGCTCCAGTGTGAACAGATGAGTGTCTGAAGCCTGGCAGAGTCATTCTCCTCCTGGATCCTGGACTAGTTCCCTTTCCTCCCAGGGCCTCAGTTTCCTCTCTCATATAAAAACATCCCAAGAGGTGGGCTGGATTAGATCCAGCTCCAGATCCCACAATCTGACTCCAGGCACAGCAGTTTTTCAATGAAGAGCATGGAAAAATACCAAATTAGTCACGTGTTAAGCAAATTTGAATTTTGGGTGGAGTCTTCTTCCCTTCCGGTCCAGAAATTCCAGATGCAGTTCGAACATGCTGCCTGCTTTGACAGACAGAAAGACTGAGGTCGTGGGCAAGGCAGGCTTTCTGGAGAGCGCAGAGGGGATGACACAGAGCTTTGGCAGCCTGCTCACAACACCTCACGGGGACTTCAAACTCCCTTGGGTAGATGACAATGACCTTCCGGACGTCCTGGATGGAATCTTAGCATTTCAGAGCCTGGAGGGACCTTATCTAACCAAGTTCCTCAATGCACAGGCAACTGAGCCACTTTCCCCACGTCAAACAGGTGAGGAGTGTTATCTGAGATGGTCTGAACTCAGGCCTCTGATTGTAGGCAACTCCCCATTCACACGCAGACATGCAAGTGACTTAAGTGGACACCAAACTCTTGTGGCCAGTCTGGGTCCTGGAGAGCAGCTGAAGCCTCCCTGACAGCAATTCAGATTGTTATCTGGCCTAGCAAACAAACTGTCCTGGGTTCTTCCCTCCCTTCCATCCCTCTACCCCCTCAGGGTGACTGCTCCTCTAGTCGGAACAGGGGCTCATGGCTAGATCTGTGGAGAAAGAGACCAGGGACATTTTTTTTCTTTTGCTATTTGGAAGGAGGAAGCTAGTTATTGGGGTTAAGTGACTTGCCCAAGGTCACAGGGCTAGTTTTTTGTGTTAAGTGTCTGAGGTCGGATTTGAACTCAGGTCCTCCTGACTCCAGCGCCAGTGCTCTACTCACTGCGCCACCTAGCTGCCTCAGACCAGGCACATTCTTCAGGACTAAGTGGCCCCCCTCGCAGTGGTGCGGTCCCCATGCTGGTCTTCTGGACTTTGAGGGCAAAAGAATCTTAATAAAACAAGTGTTCGTTAAGTACCTACTACGTGCCAGCTCTGGGAATGTAGACTTTATGTTCTATGGGAACAACAAGGTATATCCATCCATACAAACACACAGAGTAACTTCTTGGGGCTGGGATCCAGGAACGGCAGGAGGAGCAGTTACTTAGCGATAGAACAGAAGTCCACAAAGGAAGCCACAAAGGAAGGTAGGAGATGAATGTATACTCAGCAGGTGTGGTGGCTGCAGCTGGGTTAAAGGTTGACTGAGAAGCTTCAAACCCAGGTGATTTGAGGGTGTCTGCCCCAGACACATGAAGACTTCCCCCTGGCAGAATGGGCAGATGAGAACATTGTTGAAACAGCCATGAAGCAAGCGTATGAAGCCAGCGCTGTGCAGTCTGGTCAGATGTGGAAGATGCCACTGCATCTCCGGCCATGGCCCATCCTGACTTTGGTCCTGCTGCTGGACTTGGAAGAGAGAGTGAGGCTCAGAACTGTACAGCTTGGCTTGTAAATCCAATTCACTTGAAAGTCAAGACATCACCTTGATGACATCATTGGTCCTTTTCAGAAAATGAAGGCCAAACAGTGATGGAGATGAATGGAAGACACACGCGAGAGAAGTGGGGCTGGCATGGAAGGCAAGAGGGAACAGGGAAGTAAGAAAAGGCCCCTAAAGGCTAAAGAAAAAGAACAAATGGGGCTGGGAAGGGGACATGGGCCTGCGGCCACAGATGCTTCTGGAGCACTCGAGCCTTCCTTGGACTCCAACTATCCCACTCTACCTTGGGGGCTATGTCTGGGGTGGGTGATGGAGAAGGGGCAGCAGGAATTGCAGCACCTACCACAGTGAGAATACAGAGGAAGTAGAAACGTATCTTTATGGAAACCTCTTACAAATCTGGACAAAATGGGGAATAACTGGATGAGAAAGAGTCTCGGAAGTCAACTTGGACAAGTTGTGACACTGAAGTGGGAAAGAACAGGTCAGTTTTACACCAGAGAGGCCGATGGTGGGAGAGAAAGGAAGGCTGCCACTTAGCCCTGCTCTAAGGGTGCAACCACTGGACTTCATTTAAGTCAGAAAGCCTTCATTCAAATCCTGTTTCTGCCTTCCTAAGCCTGTTTTCTTATCTGGTAAATGAGTTTGGATGAATCACTCCCTCCTTGTCCCAAATCCAATGACTCTATTTGTCCTTTTTCATTCCACAGCTTCAGCTTCCTCAGCTGGACTTGACATAATCTCTACTTGGGGCTCCTTTCAGCTTGAAATCTAGTCAGGCAGCCTCAGTTTGCCATCTATTAAATGGGGGTGGGTGGTTGGATTAGATACATTTCCTACCAAGAAATGGAGAGGCCCTTTACCAAACAGGGGCAGGCAGGCTTGTGGCAGCATCTAGCCCTCAGGACTGGGGTGAGACTCAAAGAGGAGAAGGGTGGCAAAGCATCAATTATCCGGCACCTCATTATTAACATCGAGCTCTCAGCTAGGCCTCAATCCTATAGAAGCTAATGTTCACAGAACACTTCAAGCAGCATTCCCTCGGGCGGGGACAGTGGTGTCTGCCTGAACCTCAGCAAGGTCTGGCTTCTCCCTCTGTTTCTGACGGGGGCAGGCTGGGTGACTCTGGGCCAGTCCTTAGCCTCTGTGCTCCAGGTGACTCTGCTAGGGCGCTGCCGACCAGGGCTGGCTGAGGGCGTGTGCTTCAGACAGGTGCTCCTGCTGTCACTGAAATCACTGGGATGGGTGAATGGAGAGGCGCCTGCGATAACCTTATTAGTCAGTGGAGATAAAGACAAAATGAAAGCATTTCTGCCCCCTGGGAGTTTACATTCTCTGGGTGAAGAGAGATCCGAAAAGAGGACCTGCGGAGTAAGGTGATGGCTGGCTAAGCTTCAGTTTCTGTGGCCTAGGAAGGCTCTCTCCCGGTGGCTTTGGATTGGATCATCTCCGAGGCCTCTTCAAGGCTCCGCATTGTAAAAGCCCACCTTCCGAGCCCCTCTGTAACTGCCGGGATGGGACAGGCTCACTCTGAGGCTGCGATCTGGCCAGGGCAGAGGCTGTGACTTGACCTTCCAGGCCGCGTTTTCCCCATCAGCAGAAAGGGCACGTTGGAGAGATGAACCTTTTGGGTCTGGGACCCCTTATGCTTTTAAGACGCCAGAGTTCTTTTCTTTCTGCTACACTGTCTCTGCGGATGTTTACTATGTTAAAAATAAACCCTTCTGACACTGTTACGGAAAGTTTCGACCTCAAGTTCTGACCCCCGCCCCCACCCACGGGCGCCAGGGGCCACTGCTTGACCGCTGCTGACACTCAGTGACTGGCCAGTGTCACGTGGTTAGAAGTCGGTGGACCCAGGTTCGGTCCGGTTCGGGACATCGATTACTCTTAGGGATATGGAATAACCTCCACTCGCTGCCGGACGGATCACACTGATCAAGGCCACCTCGGAAAAGGGGCTGGGGTCTCTTTATCCTCCCAGGGCCGGTTTCTTCTTTTGTAAAAAGGGGGGCTGAGCCTAGGGACCCCCAGAGCCCCCTAGAAGCCCGGGCCGAGGAACGGCCGCTTCCCCTCGCGGGGCTGGACGATGGCCACGTCCCTTTCGCGGGAGACCGCGTCCGCTTCCCCTCGCGGAAAGCGCCGGGGGCACTCGCGGGGCTCCTTCCGCCGGGGATCGCGGGCTCGGGGTCCGAGGGGGCGGGGTCCGGGCGCCTCAGTTTCCCCTCCCCGCCAGCCCGGCCCCGCCGCCCCGGGCGGCCCAGACTCCGCCCGCTTGCCCGCCGCCGGCCCGGCCCCCGTGACGCCGCCTCCGCCCCAAACTTTTTCCTGCCCATCCCGGCGCGGCCGGCCAGGAATGGAAAATGGCGGCCTAGGAGCGGACCCCGCCGGCCGGCCAGCCCGCGCACCCGCCCCCCGCCTATCCGGCCCGCCCGGCTATCCGGAGCCCCGCGCACCATGAGCCGCTGGGTGCCCACCAAGCGCGAGGAGAAGTACGGCGTCGGTGAGTGGCGGCCCGCCCCGCGCCCCCGCGCGCCCCCCGCGCGCCCCCCGCGCCCAGACCGCCCGCCCCGGGCCCGGGGGGTCCCCGCTGCCCGCCTGCCCCCGGCCGGGCCCCCGGGCGGGACGGGACCAAACTTCCCGGCTCCGCCCGGCCCGCCCCGGCCCCGGCCCCGCACCCGGAGCCCGAGCCCGCCTGGGCGGGAGCCGAGCCTGGGGCACCCCCTCCGCAGCCCTTTCTCTCCTTCCCTCCTTTCTCCTCTTCCCTCCTTTTCCCCTTCCCTCCTTCCCCCGCCCGCCCGGAGCCTGTTGCTGCTGCTCGGGAGAGGAGAAGGGGGAGGAGGAGGGGGGGGGGAAGAGGGAGGGAAGGGACCGGAGGGGGGGGGGCCGGGGAGGGGGAAGGGGACCTGGGCCGGGCCCAGGGAAGAGGGGCCGGGAGTCGCCGCGGGGCACCCGGGTTTCCGCTTCTGAGCTCCCCCGGCTCTCCAGCCCGGGCCCTCGGGCCTGGCCCTCTGCCTCCCCTCCCCCTCCCCCTCTCCTCCCCCCGGGCCCAAGCCCACCCCCCCCACCGCCCCCCCCCGCCGGACCCGCCGGGCCGCCGCCTCGCCCCCACCCCACGTGTCTGCCCGCCCTCCCGCCGCTCGCTCCTGCCCAAGTTGTCCTGCCCGCGCAGACTTATCTGGGCACACTGTGTCTCCCGATGGGGTGGTGGGGGCAGCGCCCAGAGGGCAGGGGCAGGGCACTAATGGGTGCTTCCCATCCCTCTCCACACTTCGGGCTTTGGGGGGGGGAGGTCTGTGCCGGGAAGGTCTCTAATGCCCCTCCCACTCCACCAGCCCCCAAGGTTCCATCCTGCAGGCCTTTCCTGCTCCTGGTCCCCACACCCCCAACATGTAAACACATGCATACACTCATACTCGCACCCACTCACAGAGGTTGCCATTGGGTGCTTGGCCCCACACTTGGGTCCTCAGCTGTCTCTTTCACCCAAATCCAGAAGCTGCTCCCCCAGGAATTGGAGCCAATGCCCCCCGCATTTTAATGTACGCCTTCTCATGTTCCTATTGCCCAATGGGCCCCCTTCCGGAAGCCCTTGATCCCCCTCACCCCCATTTAGGACCATCTTCTCTGAGTGGGCTGGGCCAGGTGGGCAGAGCACACAGGTCATGGTTCTTTCATCCCCTTGATTTTCGTGGATGAAATTGTAACCTTAGGAAACCCTTGAAGCCTTAGGGAACCCCCCCCAACCTCCTTCAGCCCCCACAAAGTTCTAGGATGTGGTCACCGAAAAAAGTTCCTGCCCCTGGGTGGTGAGAGGGTGAGACGGCTCAGCATCCCTCCATCCCTCCCTCCGGCCTGGGCCAAGCCCTCACCCCATTCCACGAGGTGGAGGGATGGGTCAGGCCAGGACGGGCGCAGCCTTGCCCAAGAAAGCCCTGCTGGGCCGTGGCCCGGGGAGACAGAATGGCCCATTGAGGTCTGAGATTCTGAGCCAGCCAGAAGGGTTTTGGAGGGGGAAGACCTTGCTTTTTATACTGTTAGAATACAACCAGAAATCGGAGAGAACAATGACAAGGCGATTAGAAGCAGAGGGCCTGGGTTCAGATCCGCTCTGCCTGGGTGACCTTGGACAAGTCAGCTTTCTCGACTGTAAAATGCCCAAGTTGGCCCGGGTGGCTTCCGAACTACACGTGTGACCTGCTGCTGACGGTGCTTTGGTGTCCCGTCCCCAGCCCGTTCTGCCTCCAGAGCCCTGCACTTGGCTTAATCCCTTCTCCGGCAGCTGCCCTACCAAGGCTGGCATCTCATTCAGATCGATGAATACTTAATTAACAAACACCCTGCTCTGTGCCAGGCAGTAGTTGGAGGGAAAGTCCGTGTCTAGGAGACAGATCTCAGGTCCTTTGGAGGATTTGAATCCCCTTCGGCCACTTAGCGATTACCAACGATTCTGGGCCAAGCACTTGTCCTCTCTGGACCTCACTTTTCTTACCTGTGAAATGGGCCATTACGATCCTACTTCTGACTGTCCTGTGAAATCACAGGAAATAAGGCCCTAGGTGCAGGGATGCGCTATTGATCGGCTGCTTTTTGCACACTTAAAGGGTCTTCTCGAAGACTGACCAAGAACAGTGTGTCCAGGTTACTGGGGCTGCTGGCCTCTCCTGTACCTTGTCAGACTGTCCTAAAGCTCAGACCTGACCAGACTCACTCTGCTGTCTCCCTGTTCCTCCAGGGATCCCACGTATGCCCGGGGCATTGGTGTTTAAAGCTCTTTCCAGCTGTACTGCATTTCCCCTGCTTCCCCCGCCCCATCCAGTCCAGCCCCAGTGGCCTCTTAACTGCCCTTCACACAGACATCCCCCACCTCTGGGCTTTTGCCATCTCTTTCCCTCTTCCAGGAATGCCCTCCCACTTCTGTCACCTCCCACCTTGTTCTCGTCACAACTCTGCTCCAGCCGTTTCTTCTGCACGAAGACTTTGCTGATCCCCCACGTGGCTGGTGCTGCTGCCTGTCTCCCCATAACCTCAGAGTTCCCTTGTCTGTACTTACGTACTGAAATGACCCCCAGGAGCTCATTTTCTGTAGTGGAAGGGATATGCGCACGCACAAGAGTGTGTGTGTATATGTTGTATGTATGTGTAAATGTGTATGTGTGTATGTATGTATATATGTGTGTACAAATGCGTAGTGTGTATGTGTGTGTATGGTCTAGATGGGGGTGGCAGGGGCTCCTGGGAGCTGGTGGATGGATGGACAGAAGAGGCCCCATGGAGCAGGTTGGATGAGCTAAGCTCAGAGGGCAGAGGTTCAGGGGGCTCATGCCAGGCACTGGGGACAGAGACAAGGGGCGTGTGCTGTTTTCCAGAGCAGGAAGTCAGTTGGCAGGAGAGCAGGTAAAAAGGGCATAAGGTATGGTCGGTCCTTAAAGGTAGATTGTAAGAGCTTTGGAGCCAGTGCAGATGTTCAGGGAGCTCCCGGGATGCCTTTGTGTGGGGAGAAACTTGGTCGGACTCTGGGGCTTTACTTAGTGATACCACTTTGGCACTGGGTGGAGGGAGGATTGGAGGACAGAGGGCCTGCAGGTGGGGAGACTGAGAAGGCTCTGCTGTGGTCTGGGTGAGCAGTGATGAGGCCTGGGATGGGTGGTTGGGGTGAGTGGGTGTTGAGTAGGGGCTGCTTCTGAGAGCTGGCATCCTGGCAGATTGGCAGTGGGCTAGCTCTGGGCTGGGGTTGGAGGAGAGTGTGGAGGAGTGAAGGGTGGCCAGGTGGGGCTAAGGAGTCTGGATGCCTGGAAGGATGGTGGGGGCCCCAGCAGAAGTAGAGAAGTTAACAAGAGGTATGGGCTTTGAGGTGACCAGCTAAAGTTCAGACCTGAGGGGTGTGGCCTGGAGCTCCGGGAAGACTGGCTGAGAGTATAGACCTGAAATCACCTGCATAGGAGTGGGAATGAAACCGTGAGCCCTGTGGGGGCATATATAGGAAAAAGAAGAGCCCCCAGGTGACGTGATGGGCTGACGTGGTCGATTGCCGCCTTCCCTGGGTGAGCCCCTTAATTCTCTGTTTACCTCAGTTTCCTCATCTGTAGAATGGGTGAGCAGTAGCCTTCACCTGCCAGGCTGTTCCAAGGATTAAATGAGGTGTTATTTGTACAGCACTTTGCACACATTATGGTGCTCTGAGAAAGGAGAGGGAGCCATGAAACCCAGAGGAGGAGGACCAGGGAAGCCGACAGCAGAGCCAGGGAGGGGAGAAGAAAAGGGTGCCTTTAGGAGCACGAAGGCATCCCTGGGTACCAGAGAGATGTGGAGGTCTGAGGAGGGAGGGAGGGAGGAGAGGGAAGGGTGGCAGGGAGGGGCCACGGGGATGGGGCCACGGGGAGGGGGCCATGGGGATGACTTTTAAGGCCTGGAGAAGATCTGGGTAGGTTTGCCGGCAGCCAAGCCTGAAGCAGGAGGAAGGCAGACCCTTGCCAGGTCCAGAGAGGGCATCGCATGGGCCCAGCTGAGGCACCTGGGGAGGGCATGGCTGGTGGGAAGGACTATCTCTCTTTGCCAGAAGCCAGAGTAAAGGCTGTGAGGATGGTCCCAAGGGCTTTAGACACACCAAGAGGAAGAGAAGTGGGAGCTCAGGGAACGGCCTTGAAATTGTTTTTAATCTACATTAATATAAGTGGAGCGTCAGGCAATCAGCATTCTTTCATAAAGCACCTACTACGTGCCAGAGATGAGGGGAACAAATAGGAAGAAACAATCTTTCTTTTAAGGAACTTATATTCTCTCCCAGAGACAATGGGAACACATACATTTAGGGGCAGAAACAGTGTAGAGGGGGCAGCTGGTGGTATGAGGGATGGCGGGCTGGACCTGGAATTAGGAAGACCCGAGTTCAAATCCAGGCTCAGACACATTAGCCATGTGACCCTGGGCAAGTCACTTCTTCTAGATTTGCCTCAGTTTCCTCAGCTGTGAAATGGGGATCATAATAGCACCTACTTACCAAATGAAATAAGGTTTGCAATAAGCAGTTAGCCCAGTGACTGGCCGTGGTAGACACTAGAAAATTGCCTGTTCTCTCTCGTTTCCCTCTAGAGAGCAGACCCAAGGTGGTCAGGGAGGGCAGGGGGCAGGGCATTCCAGGTATGGGAGACTTTAATTCAAAGGCAGGAGAAGGGATATTGAGTCTGGGAGCCGAGGAGGGGCTGGAAGGAGGGTTTGGAGGGCTTTAGGGGAGCTCCTGCCTGATCCTAGAGCTGGGGGGCAGTTCACTGTAGGAGAAAACTGCTCCCATCTTCATTTAAGGAAGCTCCTTGTGAGCTTCTGTGTGGAGGCTGGCCTGCAGTGGGGACGATCTGGAGTCAGGGCTTCTGATTCCTCTGGTCACTTTGTGCAGGTACTCTGCTTTGGAGGTGCCCAGTAAGGGTTTGTAGACTCCAGTTTGTCTGGAAGCTGTGCCAGTGAGAATTGGTGGCTGAGGACCTGAGTTTGAATCTTTGTGGCACTCTCTCACTCAGTGCCTGTGTTCTGTACTTGGCTCCAGCCTGGTTTTCCTCATCAGGAACATGAGAGCTTTGGATGGAGCCCCTGGTGAGGGCGTTTCTAGCTGAAGGCAGCATCTCTTTGGAATGCTATGATTGTGTGCAATTTCGGAGTTGTCCTGTGGAACAAGGAGGGCGGTGGTCTGGGTGGCCCCAGCAGTCAGAGAGCCCCAGAAGGCCCTTTGGGCTGGCCCAAGGGGACAGCTTGGGCTGTCTGGTCAGACCCCTGCCTCTGCATGTCTG
This sequence comes from Pseudochirops corinnae, assembly GCA_028646515.1. Classification (NCBI taxonomy): domain Eukaryota; kingdom Metazoa; phylum Chordata; class Mammalia; order Diprotodontia; family Pseudocheiridae; genus Pseudochirops; species Pseudochirops corinnae. The sequence continues at coordinate 202,348,204 of CM053589.1, forward strand.
GAATTAGAGGGTCTCCAGGAAATGCTATGGAAAAGATCCTTCCATAGTATAAGAAACTGTGCTGTATGTTGTCTTGAGGACAACAGTGTGAAATGATGAAAACTTCTGAGCTTTACTTGAGGCCTGGGACCAGTGTCTTGACTGAACCTCCTCTGGATGACCTTGAGGCCCCCTGCTGGGCCTTGGTTTCCTCCTTTGTAGTTGATCCTTTCAGCTTAAGTTGACCCCTCCCCCATTGCTCTGCGCACAGTAGGAATTTAATTAAAGTTTGTTAAATGACTGAGACTGAGCCCTTAGCTGTAATTCAGGGCTTCTTTTTCTCACAGGGGAGGATTTGTTCCTATTTCCCCCCTTCTTAAAGGGGGCAGGCTCTCATGTTTCCGGTCCTCTCAATATTTTCTGGGTGCCCTGGCATCAGCAGGCAGGGTTTTCTTGAGGGGCTCCTGGTCCCCTTTCCCTGGAGAGTGTGGTGGCTTGTGGTGTGGTGGTCCCCTTTCTGGGCCTGTGCATGGATCCCGGGGATGATGTCAACACTAACTCCTTTATAAAAAACCCTTAGCTCCCACTCCCTTGTCCTAGAGGCTGGGGTGGGGGTCTGCTAGGAGGTAGAAGCTGTCACTTGTTAATGTGGAAATATATTTGGCTGAGCTGGGCTCCTTGCCTAAGTAACCCTCCTCCCCTGCTCCCCAACTGGCAGCCCCACAGAGGAAGGAAGGAAATCCTGCTGCTGCTGGGGAGAGCCAGAGACTCTCTGTCCTTGGAGAGGACATGCTAACAGCTTCCAGGGATAGCTTTGTCTTTGAGGCCTTGGCCCAGGAGGAGCAAGGTGGCCCACCCTGGCTGATGGCAGTGGCTTGGCAGCACGCTCATCCCCACCTGCTGCCTCTTGGGCCCTCCGTTCTCCTCCCTTCAGCTGATCTGACCCTTCTCTTCCTCCAAGGCTCAGCTCAGAGCCCCTTCCTCCCCCGGTGGCCACCTTGGCTGTGTTCCCCCAGCTTAGAGGGTGGCAGGTTTCCCTCCTTCCCTTTTCCCAGCTCACTGATTTTCTCTGGTCCTCATCCCACTCACCTTGCACTTGCTGGGGCCTGGAGGCACAGAGATGTGGGGGAAAGTTTTTGTCTCCAGGAGCTGATGTTCTCCTGGGTGGAGACTGCCTTGGAGGGCTGAGGGGCGTCCCTGATTGTCTGAACCTGAAGGGAGGCCTGGCCACGGGAGAAAGCAGGGGGGCAGGGAGCCGTCCCCAGAGGAGATGATGCCTGAGCTTGGCTAGAAGAAGCCCAGGATTCTAAGAGGCAAACATTGCTTTGGCACCTGCTGTATGCCTGGCGCTGTCTGAAGTGCTGGTGTAGTGGACAGTGTTGGATTCTTTTAGATGCCCTGGGTTCAAATTTTGCCACTGTTACTTATTACCTGGCCTTGGGCAAGTCACTGGGTCTTCCTGGGCCTCAGCTTCCTCAGTTATAAAATGGGGGGAGGAGTTGGACTGGATAACCTGAAAGATCCATCTTAGATATAAATCTGTGATCCTTCGACAGGTGAGGAGGGAGTGTGCTCCTGGCAGGCAGCACTGTGACAGCTTGTACAAATGTTAGAGGTGGGGAGACAGGGCTGAATTTTGGGAATAGGAACTGGATAGTTTGGAGCTTAGAATGTGGGAGGGGGAGTAACATCTGGGCCGTCTGCAATGGAAAACTGCAGCCAGATTTGTCTTTTATTCTAGAAGCTATCAGAGCCCTCAATTGAGCTGAGGAGAGATGGGCTCAGGGTCTGGTTTTAGGAAGATTATTTTGGCCTCTGTCCAGAATAAAACATGTCAGTCAAGAGAGATGATGGTGAGGGGTGAAGATGGACAGCCCCATGGCAGTTGTGAAGGGCAGTCAGTTTTCTCATCTGTGAAAGGGGGATAATAGCATCAACACCTTCTGGGGTTCTTGGGAGGACCAAATGAAGCCCTGTCTGCAAAGCGCCTGGCACGTGGAGCGCCAGGCAGATAAGACCTGTGCCTCAGTGGTGTCCTGCTGACATGGGGAGAAAGCTGGGAAGCCTCTTGGCACATTTAGGTGGGCTCCCTGTGGAAGGGAAGGCACTGGAGTAACTGGAAGCCTGTGTCTAAAGGGACTCCCAATGTTCTTGAGAGCAGACACTGATTTCTTTTCTCTTGGCTTAGCATATAATTGGTGATTAATAAATGCTTGTTATCGATCCGTGGTGCTTACTGTGTGCACTCTGTGTCAAAGGAACCAGGTCCTGCCCTCAAGGAGCTTCCAGTCTAATGGGAGAGACATTAATACCAGGGGCCAACAGAGTGGATGGAGGAGAGTGCTCTGTAAAATGTGTCCCTTTAGCTGAGAATGGAAGGAAATCAGGGAGTCTGGAGAGAGGGTGGTAAGGAGGGGGACCCCCAGACCCAGCACCCACCTGGGGGAGTGTAGAGACAGGGATCAGAAGGATGGCTTCCAGGAACAGTAAGTTAGGTCGCGCCATTGAGTTGGTAGCTCAGAATCCGATGTAAGAAGATTGGAAAGGCAGGAGGGGCACATTGTGAGGCCTTTCTAAGCTGAGCAATGGGATTGTGTTTGATCCTGGAGGGGAGAGGGAGCTGCTGGGGCTTAATGACCGTGGGCAGGCCTGCGTTTTAAGAAAATAACTTGGGAAGTGGAATGGAGACTGGATTGGATGGAGGAGAGACCAGAAGCCCAGACCACAGACCTCAATACACGGTAATTTAGTTAAACTGTCCTGGGAGGAGAGATGATGGCAGTCCAGAAGTCAGGCCAGGGAGTCCTTCCTGATTCCTTCTGAATGCCACTGAAGAAGATCTTTACTGTCCTAAAGTGCTCCGAGAAAACCTAGAGGATCAGACCGGGCACACTCCAGCTCACAGGGAAGGACTGGGGCTTCCTTTGCCCGCCCACTCTGATCTGAGAAGACTAACATCTCAAAATGTGACTGGACTAAAATAAAGAAAGTGAATCTTTAATCTTTAAAAGTCTTGTTTATCAAATGTGGAAGATTCTTCCAGGGGCAGAGGGTTCCTTTCCACTCTGTAGCAGTGACATTTTTTTGTCGTTGGGTCATTTTCAATTGGGTCTGATCTTCCTGACCCATTGGGGTCTTCTTGGCAGAGATACTGGAGCGGTTGGCCATTTCTTTCTACAGCTCATTTTACAGATGAGGAAACTGAGGCAAATGGTGTGAAGTGAATTGCCCTGGGTCATAGAGCTGGTCAGTGTCTGAAGGTGGATTTGAACTCAGGACATTCGATGTCACTTATCTTTGGGCCTGAATTTCCTCATGAGATTGGATTGAGGCATTAACACTGCTTTCTGGGGTGTCCTGGTATGGTAGTCGGATTCCTGGGCCACGGCCACTTACTGCGCTGTGCCGGGATTCCTCCTCTGTAGAATGGAGGTGATAACAGCATGGGGATATGGGGATATCATGAGGTGTTTAGGAACACAGCGTGGCAAAGTGCTTCATGACTCATGAAGCTCTGGAGGGCTGTGCCCACTCTTACCATTCTGCGTAGAAGTTTCTCTTGAAAGTTTGGTTCCTTATGGGTGAGTGTCATGGGAATGGCACTGGCCTGGCTGTGTCACCGGACCCTCGACTCTCAAGGGAGGAGAATGGCTGGGCGTGCTCACATCCTTCCACAAAGCTGAAAGACGCAGGGCTTGGGGACCCCTTCCTGCTCTATCAAGCTGCTGCTTTGGGGGAGAAGACTGAGGTGGGGTCGGAGCCTGGGCCTTTCTGAGGCCAGTGTTTCTTTCTGAAGGGTGATTGACATAAGTGACCCCACACTGTGGGGGCCCCTCCAGCATGGGGCACTCTGCTGGCCCCTTCGTGCTGGATGTTTCTCAGACTAGAAACGTACGGATTCCTTTGAAAACCTGTAACTAGCTTCTCATTGGCCATTTCACTTGTCACTGAAGCTCAGGCCATGCATGGAGAGTTAGAAGAGGTCTTCCTTATGCCCACCAGCTCCTCCATTTTACAGAGTGGGAAACCGAGACCCCAAGAGGGGAAAGGACTTACTCAGAGTCCTCCAAGGATGTAAGAGAAGAGCTGGAATTGGAACCCAGGTCCTCTGAGCCCCAGTCTCACTGGTTCCTGGATGGATGCCGCAGTGTCACCTGGTACCTAAAGGTTCTGCCAGCCAGAATTTGCTTGTCTTGTTCTGCCCAGTGCCAAGTTCCACTCGGGCCTGGTGAGGGAGTGGGCATCTGTCTTCCCAGAGGCCAGGCTAAGTCTGGAGAGGCTGGCCACCGGGGGCCTTGTTTTTCTCCTTTGGCTGAAGCAACTCGGGAAGCCAACTAAGGAGAGGTTGGTGGCCAGAATGTATTTAGAGGAGACAAATCATAGGTCCCCGAGGTCCTTATATAGAAGCATTCATTTGACAGGCATTTTTGAAGTGCATCCATGTGTCAGAGTGTGGGACACAAAGGACAGAGCCTTGGGAGACAGGCACATCTGGGGGGCTGGAGGAGGGAGATACAGAGGGGCGTGGACAGGGAGGGGCCGAGCAGGTGTTTTCAGTGCGTCGGAGTGAAGTGTCAGCCCCAAACTGTATTCTCAAATTGTGTTCAGGATTCCTGTAAATGTTACTACAAGTCATCTGGGGCTAGGCATATGTTCAAGGCCATTGGGGGAGACTTTGCCAGGGGGGCCTTTTCTCTTTATAAGGTAGAAGGAGCTTGGGTTCAGAATAATATTAACTTAATAAAAATTTGTTTGTAGCAAACTTGTGCCCAAAATACAGAGTAGTCTTGGTATGTTTAATTTTACACCTAGGAGAGACACAGGACCTCAGTTCAGATCCCACATTTAATGTTTACCACGTGTATGACTTTGGGTAGGCCAGTTAAACTCCCCCTGCCTCAGTTGGCTCATCTGTAAAATGAGAATGTTGGGCTCCCGGGCCTCTGAGGCCCCTCCCAGCTCTGAAGCCATGAACTTTCGCCAACTCCATACCACTGCCTGGAAGAGGAGAGCCAAGAACAGGAAGGGAGATTTGCAGATTAAATGACGTTATCTCATGTACATGCTTTAGAATGTTAGCTCCCTGAGGGCAGGGCCATCTGTTTCTTTTTTGTCTTTGTGTCTGGCTGGTCTCATTTGCCCTGGAAGACTGAGCACCAGTCCCTGCCCTCAGGGAGGTCACCTTTCTACTGTCTAAGTAGAGTGCCTACTTTGAGGGAATGGGCCGGGAGCTTGGAGACCCTCCCACCTGTCTGCCCAGCCTCAGTCTCCTCCTTTGCAGGATTTCCATCGGTGGCCCACCCACTCATCTCTCTCTCTACCATGGTGCCTGGTGACCTCATTAGCTCCCCTGGCTTCACTTATCTCCAAGCTGAACTTTCCTCCCCTTATTCCCCTACCCCCATCTTCCCGTTACCCAGAAGCCTCAGATTTCAGAACTGGCAGATTCTTGCTGTGGTCCTCTGCCCCCCATGGTTCAGCTGAGGAGGGCAGGGAGGGGGGGAAGTCCTGCTCACCCCAGGAGGGCATCGGAGATTCCACTAATTTTCTTCTTCCTTGCCGTTGGTTTCACTTTTTGATGTGGGATGGAGACATAACAAATGTTCTTTGTATGTGCACAGACCAGCTTTGTGTGTCCCAGGAAGTCAGATTCTTCCTTGACATCATAAGGCCCCAGCTAAGGATCGAGAGAACACACAAAAACCCAAACCGAGACCTTTCCTTTGCCCACAACTCAGCCGCCAGAGTCCAGTGTCCTTCCCTTCTCACCATCGGCTATTTTTAGCGGGTTCATTACTGTGGGGGAGGTCTGGGTCTGCATCTGTCACCCATTGCCTCTCCTCCACCCCACTCTGCACAGGAGAATCAGGTGGGATGTATGGAGGCTGCCTCAGCCTCCCGACCTCCGCAGGAAGATGGCGAGACTCTGGTGACAGGCCGGGCTGTCCTGCCTGCGGAAGGCTTGCCTTGCAGTGGCCTGGAGTGGATGTTCTCTGTAGGAGCATTGGGGGCCAGCCAGACTTGACCCCCAGAGTTTCTGGGACAGATCGCAGAATTGGAGCCGGAAAAGCTCTTGGAAATTATTTAGTTCAGCCCCTTCAATTTAGGGGGAGGGAAACTGAGTCTCAGTGATGTAAAGTGACTTTCAAAGTTTGAGAGCTAGCGACAGAGGCTTGGTCACTGGTTTCCTCTTCCTCTTCCTCCTCTTTCCCCCTTCCTCCTCTTCTTCCTCTTCCTCTTCTTCCTCCTCCTTCCTCCTCCTCCTCCTCGTTTTTATCTGCAGGGGCCCAAGAGCCACCTGCCCGATTTCTCAGGATGGCAGTTTCTGGTCAGGTCCATTGTGCCGGACGGCTGCCAGTGTCGGGGGTCCTGCCTTCTTCGTGTTTTGGAAAGACCCCTGATGGAAGGTGGGCGCCACACGTGGGGCAGCTAGGTGGCACAGTGGATGGAGCCCCTCAGATACGAAGTGACCCTCATATTCCTCATCTGTAAAATGGGTTGAATGATTGGCCCCCCCCCCCCCCCCCGCAAACACTTGGAACGCGGATCCTGTGAGGTGCTTTTTGTGGAGTTCTTTGCGAATCTTAAAGTGATCTACAAACACGGGTGCTGATTGTTGTTGTTAAGCTGATGCTGCTGAGGAGCTAGCGAATGAACATTCCTGTGTTTTTGTGGGGGCTTCCCTGTCCCTTTTGCTTCTGCTCCGCCTGTGGCCCTGCCAGGCCAGCAGCCCCGAGGGAGGTAGATGGCGGTGCTGGCTGGTGGGGCAGGCAGCGTGGGGTCCTGCAAACATCCTCTCTGTCGTGGTGGCCCTGGTGCATGGTTGATGGGGCTGTGGCATGCGTACGAGGATGTGGTTAATAAATGCCCATCGGATCCCTGCAGCCCAGAGCTTGTAATCAGGAGGGGCTGGAGGGGAACCCTGGCTCCAGCAGCTGCTAGCTCTGTGAACACAGGCAAGTTTCTTCACCTTCCAGATGGGGCTTCTAATCCTAAGATTATTTCCTTGGCTTGTTGTGAGAAAAGCCCAGAAAATGTTGAAGAAGTCTGAGCTCTTGGTAAGAATAAGGAAATCCACTATTGACTGGTGACAGGAGGATGTGGGACTGGACAGAGGTGAGCTGATGAAGACAGCTGACCTCCCCACACCTCGGGGGTGTCTGTGTCCAAGCATTTAGCCAGTGTAGACATTAGCTCCCAGACAGCACCCTGACTTCTGGCAACATGACCTAGTGGGAAGTGGATTCTGGGTCTCTCTTCCTTCCAAGAGCAGTGTTGGTGACTGTTTGCCGGTGACCCTTCCTTCAGTGTACTTTCTCTGTCCCAGCTCTCCTCTTCTCACTTTTATATCCAGCCAAGCTGGCCTGTTCCGTTCCTTGAACATGCCACGTCTCTGGGCTCCCGATGTATCGGAAATGCCTTCCCCCTCTTTCCCTGTGTGGCTGCCAGCTTCTCACCCATCCTTTAAACCCCAAGTGAAATACTGCAGCCAGCCATCTGGGATCTGTTTTCCCTCTTCCAGCTCAGAAGTCACTTTGGCATCTTTTTCTTGTGCGGTATTGTATACCAGGGCTGTCTGTGCTGGGTGGTTGTCCTCCCGTAGACTCATTTCCATGAGGGTAGGGACTGCGTCTTACTGTGGGAACTGTGCTGAGGACAGAGCCTCGTTGGTACCTCAGTGACCATGAGCCAGTAACGTCAGCTCTTGTGGCCTCAGTTTCCCTGTTCATGAGATGAGAGGGTTGAACATATCCTTTCTGGTCCCTTCACGTCTTTGATGCTATGAACCTTGAATAAACATTTCCTCTGCCCCTTCTGTCCCTTCCCATCTCTCAGCTGCTCCTGCCTTCCTCTCTCAGGCTGCCCTGTTTCTGCTTTGTAAGCCCTTTCGATGTCCTTCCATATGGATGTGTTGTCCTTGTTGGCATAGGCTCCTTGGGGAGGAAGGGGCTCCTTGGGGAGGGAGGGGCTCCTTGGGGAAGGAGGGGCTGCTTGGGGAGGGAGGGAGGGAAGGGCTGCTTGGGGAAGGAGGGTCTCTTTGGGGAGGGAAGGAGGGGCTCCTTGGAGACAGTTTTGCTTCTTTCTTTGTAACTGCTCACACACAGCCCTGCGACTCACTCCCCCTTCAAGGCTGAACTTCAGGGTGCAGTGATTTTAGGGGGCGATCCTATGCAGCCCCCTGTCACTTCACTGCTTGGTCAGTAGTCATTGACGTCTCACTTCATTCTACAATTAAAAACACAATCTCTGGTCTCAGTGATACTTAAACAGGTTAGAGAGTTGAAGGTGGGCGAGGGTCCTGGATGGCGCCCCTGATGGAGGGGCCCTAAGGCAGAGCTGGGGGGCGTCATGCTCAGGCTTTTGGGGGGCTGGGCAGCATCACGAGCACCCCAAATTCCCACTTTCTGGAAGAGAAGTGCTTTAATCGACCCTTCTTTCAAACACCTGCCACCCCCTTCCAGCTCAGTGACTTTCTGGGAACAGAATATGTTTTAGCACGAGGAGAATTTAGTTTTTTTGTCTAAAGTGGTTGCTGTTGCTTTTCACTTCCATAAAGTTTGATTTCAATCCCTTTTGTCTTCACGGATGGCTTTGATTGCCATTTCCATTGGTCAGAGTGAGGCCCTCGTGCCCAGATGGAGAAGGCAAAACAGGGCGAGGGAAATGAGTGTGATTTGCCAGTCACACATGGTGGAGTGGTCAGCGTAGATGCTTCCACTCTTTGGGTGACCGGGGAAGCTGTGGACATTTGGATGATGGAAGCAGGTGTGCGCCTTTAACCCCCTTGGAAAAGACCTTCTTTGCATAAGTCCACATGCGGGTTGTTGAGTCAGCCTAGGTTTGACTGTTAGTAGTCAGCGGTCACTGACTGACTCTAAGTCTATGGGCTGTGCTGGGTCTAAGTTTGACTGTGCCCACTTGCCAGCTGCCTCGCCGAGATCCAAAGAGAAGTTGGTGCCAGCTCGCGAGGAGCTTGCATTCTCATTGGGTGAGGAGGCGTCGAGCACAGGGCCTATGGGAAGGTCTGGAGGTCCTGGGGATCAGAGCTTCAGGTCAGATGTGGGATTCACTGATTCCAAGACGACAGGCTGTCCTGCTGTCCCTGGATAGGATCCCCTCCCATCTCTCTTCATTCTTACCAAGAGCTCAGACTTCTCCAACACTTTCTGGACTTTCCTCACAACAAGCCGAGGAAATAATTTCTGCATCAGAAGCCCCATCTGGAAGGTGAAGAAACTCTCCCACAGTCACAGAGCTAGCAACTGTTGGAGCCAGAGTTCCAGCTCAGGCCCCTCCTGATTCCAAGCCCTGGGCTGCAGGTGGGCACTTATTAATCCCATCTAGTCCCGCTAGACTGAGTCTAGCAGGGCGATGGGACACACAGTACTTGCTTACAAAATAAAGTGCTGAGGGACGGTTAGAGGGAAGGTTATTATCACCTGGGAGCCAGGGGATCAGGAAGGGCTTCCTGGAGGAGGCAGCCATTGAGTTTTGCTTGAAGGTTGGGTTGGAAGTCACAGAGCAAAAGCGGGTGGGTGCAGAGGATTTCATAGACATCTTGTGTCTAATTATAGGTTGAAACCCAGCTGTGATTCTGGGCTGCTCTCTGCCTTCACACTTTGTGGCTGTGTTCTGCTTTTGGACGAGCCTGATTTGGGACTCGGGGTACGGGATGCTGTCCTCTGTGCCTAGACAACTCTCTCTCCTCTCTGCTCCATTCTTCCTGGGCCCAGAAGTCTTTCCTGATTCACGGTCAATTCTTTTGTGTCTTTGTGTAGATGAGCTTAACTGCCTATGTTTCCAAACTTCTGGGTTCCCCCATCTGAGCTCTGAGAGGGCTGGGATGGTTTCATTTTTTGGAGGAGGGAAGGTAGGGCAATTGAGGTTAAGTGACTCTCCCAAGGTCACACAGCTAGTAAGTGTTAAGTGTCTGAGGTCAGATTTGAACTCAGGTCCTCCTGACTTCAGGGCTAGTGCTCTATTCACTGCACCACCTAGCTGCCCCAAGAAGGGTTTCATTTTTTTCTGGCTTATAATAAGCACTTAATAAATGTTTGCTGAAGTGAATTGAACTGAGAACTAAAAAAAAACGTCATGTTATATATTGCTTTTAACAGTTTGGTTTTTTCTTAAAACACTTTTGTACGTCAGCTTGAGGTCCAGTCATGTCCTGTCCTGCCTGGATGCCTGGAGAGCTGTCTCGTTTATTTTTTAATAAAGAAAGAAAAAGCAGAACTAACCATCGCGTCAGCTAAGTGTGACAGTGTATACACCATTTTTCACCTGTGGGCCCCCCCTCAGCAAAACGGGACTCCAGGCACATTGTCTCCCCTCTGGCAGCCAAGCTGAACTATTTCTGCACTGTGGGTTTTCCATTCTTTTCTTTTGTGCTCTTGTTGTCATTGTGCCATTTGGAGAGGCTGCCCCTGAGGTGCCCGGTATTCATCTTGGGTGCAGTCACTGGAACAGGGGATGTCCGTCCTGAGGTCAGTGTGGGGCTGGAGCTGTCCGCAGTCTCAGGTAGAACAGCTGCCGGATGCTTGCCCACCTCTGACAGCCTGCGCATGCTGGCTTTCAGATCTTTCTCCCCAGCTGTCTCTGCGGCAGCAGCCAGGCTGCCTCCGCCGGTCCACCCCATATTTCAGAGCCGATTTCCTCCTTGGGCTTTATGATTTACAGGGGAGCACTTAGAAGGGGAATTAAGTGTGAATGAGCCTTCACAGTGAAGAATCTGAGTCTCTGGAAATGAGGTTTGGGTGAGAGGGTGTCTTCAAGACAGATGTTTAACACTCTTGGCATAAACATCACAGTATTAGAGCTTCTAATTTTAGGCTTAAACCAATATTTATTTACCTGCCCCAGAAAGGGCCTTTGCTGGGCAGCCAGAGGCAACAAACGGCCTTGCAGACTTTTAAAAATGTATCTATCAACCGGCCAATTACTGGGTGGTTTTTTTTTATGAACTTACAAAATTTCTGCCGGCCCTCGCCCCATTTATCAGGGATCCAGCCATGATTCATCTCCTGGCCTGATGATCTTAGCCCAAGCTCGCCTGAAGGAATACACTCCTGGCCTTCAGTCTTGTTTTCAGTTTGGATGAAAATTTGTGGTTTCCTATCATCTGATTTCCTTTAGAAAATCTGACACTGATTCAGACCCTAAAATAATTTCATGGGTCCTACTCAGATGTGCATCCACAAACGTGCACGGGAGGTGGTGTAGGGGAAGGTCATAGGGCAGGAAAGCAGGGTCACAGGGTCTTGGACCCAGAGCTGGGAGGCCCCTCATGTTAGAGGAGATGGGAAGTGCCTGGAGAGCCAGGGGTAAGATCCCTCTGGTCCCTCATCCCAGCACCTAGCAGAGCACCTGGCTTAGCCAGTAAGCATGTATTGAGACAGAGTCCTTGAGGATCCTCCACCTCCTCCAGTCTTGGCTGAGCCCCTTTTCTTTCTGAGGATCCTACATAAAGGTTCCTTTATTCAGTTAGATTTCCAAGGTCACCTGTACCTGTCATTGGGTTATAGATTTAGGATTGGAAGGATCTTAGAAGTCTTATAGTCAAATTACATCATTTTACAGATGAAGACGCTGAGGCTTGGAGGGGGAAGGGAGTTGCCTGGGATCATAGGTTGATGGTGGCTGAGCCAGGATTAAACTCATGACCTGATTCCACGCCCCCCTCCCCCTTACCCCCCAGCCCCCAGCTTCCCACTGGGCCCCACTGCCTCTGGTTCTGTGATTCTTACACCATCTTCTGATGTGAGTAACTGTGGAGGAGGGGGCAGAGGAGAGGGAGAGTCTTCATAATGGAGACTAACTCTCCTTAGGGAAAATTGATGTAAGCCAAATGAATATCCTCTTGATCATGGAAGGGCTGAAAGAAAACCTAATGAGCACTGGAGTGACTGGTCCTCAGACAAATAAATGGAACCCTTCTTGGGAGCTGATTACAGCTGAGGGAAATCAGATGGGAGAAAGCAGCGAGATGTATGATGACCCGTAATGAAGGATGGGGAAGATTTGTCGATCTCTGTTAATGAGACAGCCAGTGATGACCTTGCCTGAACCTCTAGGAAGCTATCTAATGGATCTCACCTTCAGCCTCCCCGTGGCTCCCCTCGGTGACCTGGGCCAGCCTTGCCTTTCCCCACTCGAGACACTCTGTTTCCCATTTGTCCAGGCTGCCCCTTGTGCCTGGGATGCCCCCCCCCCCCCCCCCCCCCAGTGCCTTCAGTTCTTGGCTTCTGTGAGCATTGCTGATTGAGGGCTGCCTCTTCCTTGGTCCCCTTCCCTCTCTCAGCCCTTCTCATCCTCGGGCTCGAGAAGTTCTTTTGAGCTATCTTATATTCCTGCTGTGTTGGAGCCAGAGCCTGGCCTTTGCTGTGGAGTTTTTGGGTCATTCTGTCCCCAGTTTTTAGCATGGCACCTTTGACAGAGTTGAATGCTTGTGGTGTTGAGGTGATTCACTCTATGGGCCACATACTTTCTATGGCTCCTCTTTGCCTATTGAGTCAAGTCTGCCCTTCTTAGTGTGGCCTTCAAGGCTCTGGACAGTTTGGATGGAGCCTGCTGCTACTCCAGGCTTCTCTCAGACCACACTCTTCATAGACTCCATACTCAGGCCAGCTGGGCACTAGAACTTCTCCTTTTTGGTGCCCCTAGCTCGGTGCCTTGGATCACGTCATTCTCTGAGCCTGGAACCCAGTGTGTTCTCAGCTCTGGTGTTAGCCAGTGGGCCTTTAAGCAGCACTATGTGTCTTAGGCACCATGTTTGATACTGGAGTCTCCAGATACAAAAGTGAGATTGTCAGAAGACCCAAGCGAAAATCCTAGCTCTCTCAGGTCCTGCTAGCTGACCTTGGACACATCCCTTCACTATTTGTGTTGGAATTCCTCATCTTCAAAATGAGGGCATTGGACCAGTGCACCTCCAAATTCGCTTCCAAGAACGCCACCTTTACCGGCTGGGATTCCACCCAACAGTCAAGACCAACTGGGGGCACCTGTAGCGTGAGAAGTTGAGCGTAGCTTAGGATGGTGAGGGAAGTCTCACCCCCTGGATGCCCAGCTTAGCCAGAGGCCACCCCTGCTCCCCTCTCTCAAGGCCCCTGCACTTTGCCCCTTTCTTCAGGCAGTTATCCTATTAAATGGGGATGGTTTTATTGCTCTCTTCTTACCTCTGTGAATAGATCATGGCACTCTCTGTAGAGTAAGGATCTTATTTGTCCTGTCCTTTCCCAAGGCCTAGTAGAATGTCTCATGTAATGGAAGGTGCTTAGGAAGTGAAGTGAACGGATTCTTTCATTTAACAAGGTATTTCCTGAATACCTGCTAGTTTTGAAAAGCGACATTTGAAATGTTATTTATTTTTATCTCACCTTCATTTTCCAACAGAGAATAGGAAAGCGAGAAGGGAAAAGGAAGCGCACACACATCCATCTCGCCTGACTTTCTAAGCGGTGTTCTCACCCTCCCCCCTGCACCTTCCTCCCTTTGCTCCTAGTTCTGGCCTCTGGGGCTCAGCAGGACAGAACTCAGTCCTCCTCCCCAGGTCAGCCCTTAAGACCCTTGAAGACAGCTTTGTTGACTTCCCCTGGATCTTCTCTTCTCTTCTCCAAGCTAAACACGCCCTGTTCCTTCAGAGGGTGTTGCATTCAGATGGTCTCATCTTGAACAATCCTGCCACCATTAAGGCATTTTGGCTATGTAAAAATGACACTAATTGTATGTCTGTGTTTTTTGCTCCGATTCAAGTGTTGCTGTACGTATTTTGGCATCTCTAGGGTCTTTCCCTTTGCCTCATCCTCCGTAGGGCATGTTCTTAGCAGTGGGACGTCGGGGGCATGGGTGCTGACGCACTTTCTCAACCTCACGTGGGATGGCTGGACAGATTGCCTGGTGCACCCACAGCGTATCAGTGAGCCTGCTTTTCCACAGCCTCACCAACATTGACTGTTTCTGTCTTTTGTCGTTGTTGCTGCCCATCGTGATGGGTGGGAGATGAAACCCCAGAGTTATTTTGAGTTATATTTCTCTTATTTTTGGTGGCTTGAAGTAATCTTTCATGTGATTACTAAAAGTTTGTAGTTTTTTTTTAATTGTCTGTTCATATTCTTTGACTAGGGACACTTGTGTTCTGTTCTCTGCTCTGCTTGTTATAAACCGTGTGATGCTGGCCAAACTCTCTTCCCCCTTGAACCTTGTTTCCTCCTCACTAAAATGAGGGGGTTGGACCAGATGGCCTCCAAGGCCCTTCCAGCACAAACATTTCTGGTCACAGCTCCACCATTCTGTGGTTTCCTAATCAAAGGTACTTACTGGGTGGTAGCAGCTGATAAAGAGTTGGCCACTTTCCAAGCTGGAGACACCCGCTTATTGGAGTTTCAGCCATTGGAATCCTAACATTTTTTCCTTGTGACAAACCCAGCGTCTCCATCCTCATGCCTCTGTGGTCTGTTCAGAGATCATCGACAGAGATATTTACAGTTAGAATTACAGGATTTCGGTGTCGTTGACTTTCCTGTCTCTTGGTTCAAACTATTTCAGAAATGCTAATGTGAGTCAAAGACATTCTGGAAAAGTGGTAAATCCCTTCAATGCAAACCTTCCTCAGGCACACACGTTCTCCTCTTAGGATTTGTGGGCCTTTACCTATTTTACAGAAAATTTAGCTGAAAACAGAACTCCTTATTCTTGGGATTCCTTCCCTCCCTTTCTCCCCTCCCTCCTTCCTTCCTTCCTTCCTTCCTCTGTCTTGTGAGGTGGCCTGAAGGATTAGGCAGGAAAGAAAATTTTGGTCATGGGTAGGGGGTTGTTGGCAGCTGTGATTATGGTAGGGGCAGGAAAAGAGAACTAGGGAGTATTAGAGCTGGAAAGGACTTTAGGGGTCACCTCGAGACCGTCCCCCCGCCCTTCCATTTACCAGATGAAGACACTGAGGCCTAAGGGAAGGGAAGAAACTTGCTGGAGGTCACACAGAGAGCCAGTGGCAGAGTTGGGATGGACCCAGCAGAGGTGGATGGGCTCAAGTCCCTTAGAGATGGAAGAGCTCACCTAAGGCGGATGGCCTGAGGGTGATGGACTTGCTCAGTAGCTCTGTGGGGGGGTGGGAAAGAGTAATGAATGGGCTTGGAGTCAGAGGAGCCAAGTTCAGATCCTGCCATTGATCGTACTAGTATGTCATTGCAGCAGTCACTTCTTTTGTGTGGTCCTCAGTTTGAGGGTTTGGGTTGGGTGTCCTCAGAGGTCCCTTCCAGCTGGAGATGTTGGACCCAACATCTTACCTCCCTGGGACCAGGGCTCTGAGCAATAGGCAGCAGAGCCTGGCTCTGGCTCAGGCCTTGAGGCTCCCGGGAACACCTGCAGCCAGTATTTATGTGGTGCCTGTTGTGTACAAGTGCTTTACAGTTATGATCTCATTGGATGCCCAACACAACCCTGGGAGGTGCTGTTATTATACTCACTTTGCAGATGAGGAAACTGAGGCAAACCGGTGAAGTGACTTGCCCAGGGTCACACAGCTAGTTAGTGTCTGAGGCTAGATTTGAACTCAGATTTCAGGGCTCCATCCACTGTACCACCTGGCTGCCCTGCCAGTACATCTGTCCCAGCTTGACTCCTAAGCCAAGCTGTTGATGCCCTCCCTTGTGGTTCATGGCAGGAGCGAAGCTCTCACATATAGCTGTCTTGGGAAGAGTTGTGAATTTGAGGTTTCCCTCCAGGGCTGCTGAATCATTTCTGGAGGGGTTTTCTTGGAACAGCCCATGAGTGGGGGGAGGTGGTCACTCCACACACCCATTAAAGGGCTGGCCCGCTGGGTGTGTCCACAAGGATCTTGAGCAGTGTTGGCTCTCCCTGAGTGACCTGGCCTGGCCTGGCCTGGCCTGACCCCGAAGCCCCTGCCCAGGCTGCTGCTCTCCGGGCCTGGGAGCTCCTCGGAGAGACTTCACACGCCCTTCCCTAGAACCTTGGCCCTCGCCCCCCTCAGCTCAGCCAGCTGGGAGTCACCCGCTCCCCGGCTTTGCCCCCAAATGCAGAGAAATGATTTTGGGCTCGGGCCATTTATAAGCATTGGTTTGCACAGTTGCCATGCTGCCAGCCTAGCCTTGAGCAAGAAGGCCTTGATGGATTGAGTCTAGACAGGGATGATAGTGGAATCTTCCATCACTCCTCATTTCTGCGCTGTGCTCAGGCTGTTTACACTCCTGGGGTATTTTTCATAAGCCTCTTGGCCTGAGGAGGTCCAGCAGGATAGGAAGGAAGAAGAATTCATGCTAAATCTGAATGCCTGTTTTCATTTTCTTGAAGCCATAGTGTCTAAAAAGGAAGGTATACCAGGACTGAGACACCCTGTTTCCTACCTCCAGACCTTTGCATAGAATTCCCCTGCCCCCTCTCCAAGTCTACCATGGTCTCCCTCCTCATCTTGACCTTGTAGAATCATTGTGTGTTTAAAAAAATCAGTTTTCAACATTTACTTTTATAAGATTTTGAGTTCTAATTTTTGCCCCCTCCCTAACATGGCAAGCAATCTGATATAGGCTATGCATGTATGATCATATTAAGCACATTTTATCATGCTGTGAAAGAAGATTTGGAAGAAAAGGGAAAAGCCACAGAAAAGAAAAACAGAAAACAACAACAAAAAGGAAAAAATAGTGTGCTTTGATCTGCCTTCGGACTCCATAGTTCTTTCTTTGCATGTGGATGGCATTTTGCATTGTGAGACTTTTGGGAATGTCTTGGATCTTTGCATTGCTAAGTTTGTCAAAGTTGGTCTTCGAACCATGTTGCTGTTACTCTGTACAATGTTCTCCAGCTTCTGCTCACTTCACTCAGCATCGGTTCATGTAAATCCTTCACAGGGTTTTCAGATGGTGTCGTCTCGAACCTGGTCACCGTGTCGAGGTTTTTGACTGTGTAAAAATAATCCTGATGATGCATCTGTGTTAGTTGCTGCGTCAGACTTTCCAGGCCAAGTGTAACTGCCAAGTGCCAGGAAAGCTGGGTTGTAGGTTTTATTGAATTACAGCACCGAGCTCCCGGGCTGCTGCTGCCTGCAGGCTGGTCTCCCGGAGCAGGGCTGTGCACTCACCACTATGTTCCAAAGCTGCCTCATATATGCTGTCATTTCCTAGGCGAATACCTCACCTGTTAGTGAGATTATGCCTTTCAAAGGTACCCATCAGCAAAACACAACCACTGCTTTATAATTTATCTTTGAAAAAATAACACTTTATATTGTCATCATTTACATTTTTCCTTCACTTATATTCCCCAAAGTAACCCTCCCCTCTTCTCCCAGATAGCCATCCCTTAAAACAAAGAATTAAGAGGAAGAAAAAAGGCAGTTCAGCAATGCAGACACCCCCAAACTGAGGCTCTGTGCAAGCGGGGTAGGTTGGCCCTCTGCTGTCTGCTTTGGGGCCAGGCTTGGCCCTCACAGCTTTGTGTGGTTTGTTTTGCGCTGGTGGTTGTCCTCGTGCCCATGGCACAGACCCTTTTCCTGGGTTTTCTTTCGTTACTCCGCGTCCTTCCACAAAATGCTGCTCACCTCCCTTCGGACTCATCACATCCATCTTTCCTAGAGAGTACAGAGATTCTGTTACGTGCACAGGCTCTGATCGCTTGAGCCACGCCCCATCGAGTGGATATCTACTTTATTTCCAGTTCTTGCTACTGTGAAAAGTGCTGCCATAAATATTCGAGTCGATGGGGCCTCTTTGAAGTTTATCTCAGCAATGGAATTTTTGAGTCCAAGAGTATGAACATTCTAGTCACTTTTTAACGTAATTTCAAATTCTTTTGCAATGTAGTTGGATCAGTTCACCAGGACACTAACAGTGCCTCAGTGTTTCCATCTGTCCACAGTCACAGCAGCCTTGGCTATCCCATATTGGCCAGTTTTCTTGGGAGAGCTAGAATCTCAGAATTGTTTGGGTTTGCTGTTCCCTGATCCTTAGTAGTGTGGAGGCTTCTTCTTTAGGGATGTTAATAGTTTTCCATTCTTTTGAGGACCATTTGTTTATATCCATTGACCACTCATTTATTGGGGAATGACGTCTGTCAATCGGTCTGACATCTGCTGTGGTGCCAGGCATCGTTCTGTGGATACAAAGAAATGCCAAAGCCAGTCGCTGCCCTCAAGGCTCCCACTTCCAGGGAAGGAGACTGTGTGCCAACAATTCTACACAGGAGATATCAGTGGGACCGATTGGGGGCAATCTCAGAAGGAAGGCACTGGGTTGACAAGGACTGGGAACGATTTCTTACAGAAGCTGGGCCTTTAGCTGAAGCCAGCAGGAATTGAGGGAAGCCGTGGGGGCGCATGAGGAGGGAGGGGGAAGTCCTTGCCCTGCCACGTCCTGTGTGAGGCTCTTGTCTCTGGAACACCGATTCTTGTCCTCCGTGGTCCTGTTAGTGGCTTGTTGACCTTGTATCTCACATCCTCCTCTGAAGTACTTGATACCATTTTGTAAAACTTCCTTTCTCTTGGTTGTGTTATTTTATTCTTGCAAAGGTGTTTTGCTCCCGTGTCATTGGAATTTTTTTAGAAGTCTTTTACAGCCGTCCCTTGTTGATGAAGGCTTCCCCCCCCAACCACAGCTGTAAGAAGTGCTTCTGATCACTTCTATGTTTTTATTTTTAATGGTATAAACTTTTGTATTCAGGTGCCGTGTCCATTTTGGGCTGATTATGGTGTACGGTATGAAATGTTGGCTCCACACTAATTTCTGCCAGATTGCTTTGCTGTTTTCCCAGCAATTCTGATCAATTAGAAGTTCTTTTCTAGGGATGACTAAAGTGAGTGAATCAATGAAAAATCATTTCTGAGCTCTTACTATGTTCCAGGCACTGAGTCATAGAGAAAGTAAGATGGTCCTTGTCCTCATGGACTTGGCTTCTCGTAGAGGAAGATGATGCATGTGTGGGTCTGCTGGCCTGCCTAATGGGGGTGAATGGAGTCGTAGGGTAGCTCATCATGATTCTAAGAATCATAGTGTTAATGTGTTGGTGGTGTTTCCAGAGTTAGAGGTAGATTTTGGTGGAAGAGAGTGGAAGGGGCATCTTTATGGGGAACAGCATGAAGATGGCTGGGGAATAGTGAGCTGAGTCTGGCTTGGACTAAATCTGGAGAATTCTCCCCATTAACAAGGCTGGTGTGCCCAGTGGCAGGTAGGAGGCCTGAGGACAGGAGCAGGGCATGTGAAGATGGGGAAGAGGCTTGGTGGAATGAGGTTGGAGCCAGGCATGGGGAGCTCTCCTTTAGGTTTATTGAAGGCTGAGTTGTTAAGTTCACTCCTTTCTCGTGCTCTTGACTTGCCTGGTCTACCCTTTAACATTCCAGTTTTGTTCTGAATCTGGATTGCTTCTTTCTAACCTAGCTGGAGACCTGGGAGTGCTATCCCTCCTTCATTGCTCCTTTTTTCATGTTTTCTTAGATTTTTATGCATCTTCTGTTTATCCAGATGCCTGTTGTCCTTTTCCTGTTTGGCTCTGCCCGGCATCTCTGCAGCAGTAGGGATCAGTAGAGCTCTGATTAGCGGAGCACCGCGTCTGTAAATTAACTCCGTGTTGTCCCGCCTGGCCGCGAGCAAGCTCTGAATGTTGTTACTGCATTTGTTTAGCTTGTTCCTTGCATCTTTAAAGAATCTTGGAATTATCCATACAGGTGTGAGGGTGTGAATGAATCTTTCTATAATTTACAGAAATAGGTTCTGATCCGGTGCTGCCCACTCAGTGATTCTTCCCTGATCTTCTCTTCCCCTCAGTTACTGTTCTCATGTCCTTCTCAAATCACCTTGTAGTGACCTTGCTGCTCATTTTGGATGGGCACAGTAGAACATATGCCCCTTGAGGGTTTTTTCCCTGTTTGTTTCTCCACTGTCTAAGCTTGGCTTTTGGTCTGTCCAATGAAGGTTCTGGATACATCATTGTTACCTTGAATTGAAGAATCCTTGTGAGAAAAACAATTCAGGGTTTTGTGTGTGTGCACATGTGTGTATGTGTGTGTGTTGTGGAGGGGGGTGTTTGCATTGGTGAAAACCAGTCTTGTAGATGGGCAAGACTTTTTGAAAAAGGGAGGTGGGGGATTGTTCCTTGAGAGTCAGAGGGATGATCCCTCTCTGTATTCAGAGTATGCAGCCTTGCCTGTGACACTGAGCTGGCGAGAGCCTTGTCCGTGTCCCGCTCAAGGGCCTGTATTTCAGCATCCTATCTCTCATGGAAGCCAAGGACCATATGGCGTTTCTCCTAATCGTGCCGCTTGCTCTTTCAGGAGCCAGGCCTAATAAATTCTGCAAATACCTGAAGATGAGTTTCTAGCTTTATCTGAAAAAATCACTGATACCTGACCTAGAGCAGTGAATTGGAGAGAGGAGCCGCGCATTTCCATCTATGTGGAATGGATTTTTTTTCCTCCTAAATGATGGGTGTTGCCTTTATCTTTTCTTCCACCTGCTGTAAGGCTTGCTCTTTGTGCTCGGCTCAATATTCCGCTCGTCATAGCATGTTTGGAATTGACAGCCTCGTATGTTTTATTCTCGCCTTGTCTTCCTGACAGGATTTATGGATGGAATGTGACGTCCGGAGTTATTAAGAATCACAAAGAGCCCCTTTGAGCACTTGTGGTGGAATACCAGATGCGGCTTCTGAAAAAGGGCTTATTGGATGTGTTAATGTGAATGAGGATGACGTAATAGCTGGCGTTTCCAGTCTGCCTACTGGGTGCCAGGCCTTCCTAATTCTCACCTCATTTGGTCCTCACAACAGCCCTGGGAGCCATAGTATTACTAAGATGGCACATAATATAATGAAAGCTGGGTGCTATTATTAATCCCCATTTTACAGATGTGGAGATGGAGGCTTGCTGAGGGTCACACAGCTAGGCAACGTCTGAGGTCGTGTTTGAGCTCAGGCCTTACCGATGCCAGGCTCAGCGCTCTGGGCATTGTGGCACCCCACCTCGCTGCCCTCTCTGGGTTGTTTAAAAAATACATGATCATTGATTTTTATCCTAAATAGCGTGGTAAAAACCTGAAGATTTTTGGAAGATCTGTTTTAATTCAACAAGAAATTTTACACACAACCACAGGCACGTTTGCTGCGTACACATATGCCCACTTTCTCTGATGCCAATGCTCATTATCACTTCTAGCTGCTGCAAGGGTACATAATTGATAATAAGAAGTCATTTTTCTCTGATGCTTTGAGGTTTGCAAAATGCTTTACAGAGCGTCCTTCTTGATCCTTACCACAAGTCTGTGATGGGAGCGCTTTAGGTGTTATTAACCTCATTTGATGGAGTAAGGAATCGAGGCTTAGAATGGTGTTGGGTTATGTGATTCACATTTCTGGACACGATGGGCTTTGAGCCCAGCTCTTCCTGCCCTGAAGCCTAGTTCTAGCCATTCCTCCAGCCCTCCTCTCAAGCCTCAGGGCTGTGCTGATCAGTGCTGGCTTCCCGGGCAGTTATCAGTCTTTATTGTGGACAAGGCACTGCTGGGCACTTGGATCTCTTTATAGGTGACCATGGATGAGTGGCATCCGAAGTGCAGAAAAAGGGGAGAGGGCCTTGCTTCCACTGAGGGCATTGGGACGGGCTTCCAGGAGGAGGTGAGCCTTGGGCTGAGTTTTCCAGAGAGAGGACTGTGAAAAAGGAGATTGCAGTTAAGGGGGTTGGAGCCAGGAGATGTCTGGTGAAGGCTGGATGGGTCAGTTCTGCTGGGAGCTGAGTATATGAAGGAGAGTCATGTGAAGTACGTCTGGAAAGACAGATGGGTGTGGAGCCGCACCAGCTTGTCTCCTGTATGACTTTGCGCTTTAGCCTCATGAAACTTTAGTGCTGGAAGGGATCTCTGGGGACCTCCCAGGCCATCCAAACCCAAGAAGCCATCTGAGGTCCAGAGGGTGAAGTCACACAGGGCGTGGGGGTGGGGAGATTCAAACCTCAGTTCTCTGACTGCAGAGACAAGCCTTCCCTCCTCCCCCCTTCCCTTCCCTTCCTTCCTTCCTTCCTTCCTTCCTTCCTTCCTTCTTTCCTTCCCTCTCCTCCACCTGTCTCTTCCTCTTTCCTTTTTTTTTCTAATTAATGAAAATCTTCCTTCTCTCCCTCCTGACCCCTACTGAAAAAAGAAAGAAAACCAGAGCTCTTCTAACAAACATATAGTCAAGCAAAGCAAATGCCTCCATTGGCCATGTTCACAGAAAGATCCTGCCTCCTCAGCCGATCCTCCCGACCCCTCACTTCTGGCTCAGAAGACAGTCGGCGGGTTTCCCTGTGAGGCCGCTGGCTTGCTGTTGGTTGTTTGTGGATCTGAGTTCTTCAGGCTTTTACCCATCTCGTTTCCGTGGTACCGTACTGTGCCGTGTCCAAACGTGGACAGCCGTCTGCAAACCAGATCTCTGACTGCTGAATTCACAGTGCAGAGAGCAGGAGGGCTCTGGATCCTGTGTTTCTTGGAGTGCTGGACGACGTTAAAGCCCTCTTGGACGTCTGCCCCATTCCTTCCTCAACCCCAGTTCAGTCTTGTTCCAGGCCCGTCAGACCCTCCATGTAGGTGCTTGAGAGTGAATTGTTTTCCCCACGGAGAAGCTGGTTCTTAGACGCAAGCAGCCCCTATGAAAGAATCAGGGCGCTGGGGCAGGATTTATTGTCTATAGGTCATAAACATTTTTTGATAACTTGATCCAAAATTTTTCTGGAAGCAGACAAGTAGATGTGTGACTTTAGGTCCTTTCTTTTCAGGCACGTTCTCCCTAGAGTGTCCCCGTTCCTGCCACGGCCACCTGCTCTAGCAGGAGCCCCACTAGGCCAGGAGCCCCTGGGCAGGAGAGACTGCCTCTGCCTTGCTTCCTCTGCTCAGCCCTGGGTGCAGAGCCTTGCACACAGTAGGTGATTCATACCTGCTTGTCGACCTGAAAAATGCTTGTTGGCATAAAAAGCTCCGTCTGGCTTTAGAATGGGCCAGCACCCTCTTCCCATGGCGCCTGCCTGCCTGCCCGCCTGCCTATGTGCCTTCAGGAAGCTTAGGGCACCATCTCTTCAGACAGAGACCTTCAGAGAGGTCAGCACGCCATTAACAAAGTTGCCCCATTTGGGGGAAGCCTTGTGACTTGCTTCAGTTCAGCGGATTTTTGTGATGTTCCACTGATGCTGTTTGTCCCCTGCCCTCCTCCAGATATCCTCCCTTGTTGCCAGTAAGTGGAAGTGATCAGGAAGAAACCTGAGGCCTCGCTCTGTGCCTGTGACGCGGCCCAGCTCCGCTGAGAGCTTTGGAAGCTTCAGCCCTTCCGGGGCAGTGTCAGGCCTCTCCAGTGCTGATGGGACAGCGCTCTGGGGCTGTCCATGTGGTGTTCTTTTGAATGAGTGTGGTCCAGTGCTCCTGGGCTTCTGCTCCCTCCAGTCTGTGGCTGCTTTCAGGAAGGCTTCCCAGGTTTCTTTGCATGTGTCAGTGCTTTTCTTCCTCGTCTTCCTCCTCCTTGGGCTTTTATCCCCGTTTCTGTCCAGAGCCTCCCCTCCCACTTCAGGTTCACATTGCAACTTCTAGGTGCCCATTTGTCAGGTATGATGCAGTGAGGATTCTCTTGGTGAGTGAGATGGACTAGATGGTCTGTCAGCCACTTTATATTAAGTGCTGGGCACTTGGGGCACAAGAAGAGGCATAAGACCATTGCTGCCCTCAAGGAGCTTACAATCCAATGGCTTCTAAAGTTTCTCTGGACTCCCAAGTTATGTATTCTTGGAGAACTGTGTAAAGCATTGGGGGTAGATGACATGTCAGCATGTGTGAGAGACAGCACTTGAGCCCTGGTCTTGCCCTGGGAGCTCAGTGTTCTATTTACGATCTGCGCAGCCACCGCTGTTGCTTTTGGCAGCATTGCACGGCGTCAGTTGGTCCGGCATGCTCGACTCGGCTGTCCTCACTGCAGAGGGCCCTTTGTTTCTTAACACCAGGTTCTTAACACCACAGAAAGTTTCCATGCCCTGCTTTTGTCAGTTTGGGTCCTCTTCCTCTGGGGGGCATACCCTTCCTCTGGACTTTAAGGGTATCAGGGAATTCCGCGCTCCCCCAACAGTGCCCAGCCCTGCCTGGCTCCTCACATGCTCCCAGCCGTTACTTTGTCCTTTTGCTGATTGGCTGGTGTGAGGCAGAGCCTCGGAGCCCCCTCATTTTACTGATGGGGAAAGTGAGGCCCAGGTTGTGGAAGTGTGGCCGGTGGCTGAGCTGGCTCTGACTCTGGGTCCGAACCCCTCCCCATCCCACGCTGCTTCCTGCAGGGCCAAGAAGCGTCCTGAGTGAATGGACCCAGCGTGATGCCGCCAGGGACAGCATTGGGATTTTCTGCCACTGGTGTCACTGCCGGCGCTCTGATGGGAGCTGGGTCAGAATGTTTTCAGATAAAACTTCACCCGAGGAAGAAGACGCCCTTGTACTTACTCTCCCAAAGCCACTGCCTCCCTTACTGGGTAATGGAGTGATCGGGAACATTTCTGAAAAGATGCCGCTTTCCAGGCTGTCTGGGTCTGTCTGTGGAGTCTTGGCTTTTGCCAGGCTGTTGGCTTTGGTAGTTGGTCGAGGCTCCTGTGGTCAGTGGACTCTGACCCCGTAGACAAGAACTTGGGTTATGATCACAAACAATCACTGCTCCATTTCTGTATTGTCAGGCGGATAAGAAAAGCTGAACCATTGTGTGCTGGGGCTTTGTACCCAGACCAGGATCCTTCTGTGGAGGCCATCAGATGGAATCCTGAATCCCCAGATATGAAAAAGCCAGCATATGGGTAAACAAGCCCCAGCAGTTGTGGGCTGCGGCACTGCCTCCCTCCTCCTTGCTGATTCCTGGGCCTCCTCACTCTGCAGCCGTCTGCTTGGGCATTGTCTTGGGTGACGAGATTCTTTTGGCTTTTTCTTTAAATATTTGTCATTTCTCCTCTCCTTCTGTGGCAAAGTGGAACTGCTACGCCATGGTGTCTGATGAAGTAGCCGCGTCTAGTAGCACATGCAGCATTCTGCCCCGGTAGGCACCTCTCAGTAATGAGGATGGGGGGGGGGCGAGTTTCATCATCTGTTCCCCGCAACCAAGATTATTCATCACAATTAGTCTGAGCTCAGCTGGTTTCATTTACGCTATCATAGTCATCGCGTGAATTGTTCTCTTGGTCCTGTTTTCTTGGCTGGTTGGTCTCTGAGTGTCTTGTAGTCATTGTTTCTCATGGTATGATAATATTTCATTACATTAATACCACAGCTTATTCAGTCTTTCCCCAACAGATGGGTAGCCCCTTTGTTTCCAGTTCTTTAGTGCTACAAAAAATACCACTCTGAATGCTTGGGTATGTAAGAAATTGTCATTTCTGCTTTGGACTCCGTTGGACTGTGTGCCTTGGTGAGGTGGCTGGAGTGTGTGCCTTTGGCAGAATGGCTGCGTCAGAGCAGAGCAGCAGCTTGGTGACTTTTCTCAAGTCATCACAAATTACAAGCTGCGTTCCACAGTGGCTAGTCCAGTTCCCGGTTTCATTCACAGCTTGTTAGAGTGCCCACCTTCCCACGGCCTCACCAACATTGAGTGATTCCCAGTTGTACCATGTGAGGGGAAGCCTCAGGACCCTTCTAATTCTTACTTATTTGGAGCAGCTTTCCGTACAGTTGTCAATGGCTTTCATTTGTTTTGAAAATTTTGTTTACACTTTTGGGGGACAGTCCTTGGTCTTAGGAAGGGATTTGTCTCGGTTTTCCTAGAGTGTGCTGGACCAATTTTCTTGCTTATTCTCTGGAGTGGGGTGGGGTGATCAGACCTGGGTTGGGGGTTCCAGCTATGGAAAACTCTTCCTTTGATACAGATCAGCTGTTAGTTTGTGGCCTTCTTAGAGGTGCTTGGTTCCTTGGCCTTCAGTCTGGCCAGAGGGGCCAAAATTAGGAACCAGTTTTTAGGAGCATTACCGTAGTTGTTATTAGAAAACTGAGCGTAAGAAGAGACGTTTATGTTGGTTTTATTATTTAGGCAGTAAAGTAGCTCCTTTCTCCGTGAAGAAGCTCTGCAGACCATGTGTGGAATGGGCCAGGACCCTGGCAGGCACTTGCACTGAGTTCTCTCTGAACCTTCTGTCAGTGTAGATTCAGAGAAGGGAAGCTGGTCAGGTGTGGCTGAGAGGATGCTGACCCAGGCTTGGGAAATCAGCCTCTGGGCTGGGACCCTCCAGTGAGCTCTGCATTCTTGGGGCAGGTTCTTGCCTCTTTGGCTCCTGTCTCTCATCCCTGAAATCAGGGGGTTGGATTGGAGCAGTTGGTCAATCAACATTCATTTACTGAGTGCTGGCCATGGGCCTGGCACTGTGCTAAGGACTGGGAGACGAGAATGGCAATGAGGTAGTCCATGCCCTCAAGGAGCTTACTTTCTAGCTGGGCACTGTCCCTTCAGTTCTCAAATATGATGATTCCAGCCCTTTTTCTGAAGAAACAAGAATTAATAGCATGTCTGTGACTCACCTCCTGCCCTGGGTGCCAAGCCTTTTCCCTTTCTCAGCTTAGTCTCTTCTGAATCCATGTGAGACCCCTTCCATGCTGATGTTCAGAGGTCATGCAGATGATTAAGCTGCTTTATCCATAATATGCCACCCTGTGTGTGGCAGAGTGGCCCAGGTCTGCCCTGTGGGCGCCTGGTGTTCTCTTGGCATCCAGTGAGTTCTGAGGCTGACCTCGGAGAGGGGAGAAGAGCTCTCCAAAGGGCAGGGTGGGGAAGTAGCAGAAGAAGAGCCCCCATATTCACATCAACAGCTCTTGCCAGGTTGGTATCCTTAGGAGAAAAAAAAGGGTGACCTCTACTTTATCCTGGAAAGGTTGAAATTTATATCTGAGCTTTGTTTTCAGGCAGGTTGTTTGGGATATGGCTGAAATAAATCTTGCAAGATCAATAAGTATTAGAATGGGAGAACCAATAAAGCTGCCTCCCTCTCTGTTCTGGAACGAACTCGCTTTCCTAAGCCTCGACAGACATGGGAGCCCCCCCCCCAAGGAGCTGGGCCTTAGAGCTGGGCACAGGGAGGGGATGGGCAGTCTGCTGCTGTAAATCTGTCCAGCTTTGCAAAAACGCATTCAAAGTCTGTTGCCCTCTGGGAGATGTTTAATTTAAATTATGGTATTCACTCCAAGGAACACACCATCATGCTTAGGCTTTGGAAGGCTGGACTGGGGAAGCCAGAGGAGGCCAGACAAAGGCCTTGAGACTCTAGATTTTAGTGGCCAGAAGGACGTCTGCTTTAATCTAGCTAGAGTCAATGAGCTTTTATTGACAGTGTGTCACTGAAGCAGTTGGTCACTTAGCCTTTCTTGAGTGCGGCAGACCCCGTGCTGGGCTGTGGTGGTGTTCAGATAGTCCTGAGGCCTCAGCCCATCTCTGGGCCTCTCACAAGCTTGTCATGGCACCCAGTGGGCCGGAGGCCTTGCTCGCTTCCTCGCTTGGCCTACACTTCTCTCGCGGCATCCTTCACTGCCGTCTTTGAATTCATGCTCAGCATATACCGCTGGTGGCCTTCTGGATGGTGCCTGCCTTTAATTCTGTGGAGATGTGTGTTCTATGGTCGGTTGTTATACAATGATCTTGGTAGAGAGTTGGAGTTACAGACTTCTCGTGGGAAGCTTGAGGTCATTTAGGAGCTTGGCAGTAGTATCCCAAAGGCAGTTGGGCTTCCTACCCCTCTTGGCACCGTGTGTTCTTTATCCACATTGTGTGTCCTGGTAAGGTGATACAAAGACCCATGTCGAGCGGCCCCTCCCCTCCAGGAGCTTACATTCCGCCAGGAGGGACAGCACTGACATGAGAGTACACGCAGGGGAGTTTGGTGTGTGAAGGAGCGGGTGGAACGGCCTTGTGGCCACGGAGCCTTGGAAGGAAACCAAGGTGGACCCTGGGGTTGGTTGGTGAGCCCTGGCCTTGGATCCTCAGCTGCATAGCCTGAAAGCCTGGGTTTTCTGAACTGTGGACGCGGCAGCTGTTTCTCTTGGGGGTCCTACAGCTGGCGTCTAGCTCAGATTTTGTCTTTGGTGCTCTCCCTCCAAGGCCAGACTTTTCTCCCAGGGGCATCTGGAGAGCTTAAAATTCTCCATGATGGTCTTCACTTAATTTTTTCCAACAAGTATGGATCTGAGGGGTGCAAGTCCAGCGTCTGAGCCACTGTGACAGGCAGGCACCTCTCCTTCATGGAAAAAGAGGACCTTTGGTCTGTCCAGGCTTGGGTGTGGGAAGAATCTTTTTACGGGTGCAGCCCCAGGTTGGGGTTCATAGGACTTGGGGCTGGTTGGATCTTGGAGAT
The DNA here is from genome assembly GCA_028646515.1 of Pseudochirops corinnae. Lineage (NCBI taxonomy): Eukaryota > Metazoa > Chordata > Mammalia > Diprotodontia > Pseudocheiridae > Pseudochirops > Pseudochirops corinnae. The sequence goes on from CM053589.1 coordinate 202,376,495, forward strand.
GGACCATTCCATCTAATCCTTTTACGTTCTGGAGGAGGAAGCTGAGGTGGGAGGGAGAAGCAGCTTGTCTAGGCTCACCCAGAAGGCTTTGAGCTTTGCTTTCCTAGTTATAATCCCCGCTTCTTCCGTGACTCACTCCGACTCATGACAGAATCCCTGTCTACAAGCTGGCTCCACCTGAGCCCTGGTTCTCAGCTCCTCTGCCTAGTCATATCTGCCTCTTCTTTCTTGTACATGTGGATAGAGCTCTGCATTTGAGAGAGAGCCAGGAAGACCTAAGTTTGAATCCTGCCCCCCACATGTTCTGTACTCCAGACAGCCTGTGGCTGTTTCCCATATACGGTATTCTATCTCCAGCTTCTCTGCTTTTGCATAGGCTGTGCCCTATGCCTGGAATGCCCTTCCTCCTCATCCCTTTTTTCTTAGAATCTCTTCTTGTCCTTAAGACTCTGCACCATCTTCCATAGGAGACCACACTTGGGTTCTTTTTAGGCAGCTGGGCAGAACCAGAGTGCACAGAGCACTGAACCTGGAGGCGGGAAGTCCTGAGTTCAAATCCAGACACTTACCAACACTTACCAACTCTGTCACCTCGGGCAAGTGACATAACTTTTGTCTGCCTCAATTTTTCCAAGCATAACTTGGGGATAATTATAACAGTGACCTTGCAGTGTTGTGGTGAGGATTAAGTGAGATCATATTTGTAAATAACTTGCCCCACACAGTGCCCAGCACAGAGTAGGCACTTGGTAAAGGCTTATTCCCTTCCTCCTCTCTTTCTTCTCCCCAGCCTGTCCCAAGCTTCTCCTGCTGTTCCTCCTGACGGTTACCGGGTGTTTCTTCTGGGTGTGTTTCAAATTTCCCTCTGTAGACACATGGCATCGCTCCCAGTGGAACAGAAGCTTGACCCTCGAGACTGGCTTGTTTGTGTTTGGGATCCTTACGCCCTTTCAGGGGGTCTCTGCTTGTCAGTTCATCCTCATTCCCAGTTCGATGAGTATTTAAATAAATGCGTGTGCACATGTGTGCACAGGTATCTATCAGTCAGCAGCCAGTGCATGAGCATTTCTGACTCACGTCAGTGCCTCCCTTTACCGGTGCAGACCATAGTTCCTCACTTTGGAGCCTGGTCAGACCAGAAGGGGCCTGGGCCTTCTCGCTGTGACTTCTTCCCCCCAGTAGTAGGAGCTTCACCAGGTTTGTTGGTTTCTTCATGAGTAGCTCAGGCCTTCGGTTCTTGAAATCATACGTGTTCTGAATGATCTCAAAAGGACCTGAAGCCTCAGACCCTCCTTTTGACGAGGATGGATGTCATATCTTCATTCATCTCAGTTGCTCTCCGCGTGAAAGGTGTTAAGGTATTTGTTTTACCAGCCCTAAGAGGCACATTCTCTTCAGACTGGGCGTTTGTGGCCTCTGTGATTTTTATTTCTACAGTGGTTTAGACCAGGGCTTCCTTGCTGGCCCCCCTAACGCCATGTCGGCTGGGTGGTGGGTGAAAGTTGGTCGTCCTTCTTTTTGGTTGATGATGGCTCAGATATCGTACTGTTGTGTGGATGCTGAGCATGGACGGGCTGGAGGGATTGTTTGGGGTTTGTACCTCTTCATAGAAGGGCATCTGCAAAGAGTTTCCCTAATGGGGAAGAAGATCTCCTCACCACTGAACTGGGAGCCACCTCATCTTTGATATTGGAGGGGAAAGAGAGAACGTGAACCTCTTTGACAATGGCTGATGTTTTGTGGGTATATAGAAGCTCCTTACTAAACTTGTTAGTTAAGCCTGTTTAGGCTTTCTGGGGAAAGTCTTATCCTTTTCCTGAAGTAGAACTTCACAGAGCAAAAGCAGGCCAAACCCTGGCCTGTGAGGACATCCTTGTCCAGATCCCTTTGGCCAATGGCCTCATTTTAGGGAGTAGGGAATGGAGGCCTGTAATGTAAATGGGAGTTAAAGATCTTCCCTGCCCATTAAAAGGCCTCGCATGGAGCCCAAACAGAAGCTTGATTAGGGGAGGCTTGTTTTTCAGGAAGGCTCACACCCTTTTTACTTTGTAATTAGGCAGTGGGTCATGAGGATTGTGATGCCCCCTGACCCTGAAGAAAGGTGTATACTCTGAGGGTAGCATTTTGCTTTGGGGCTGACTCACTGGAAGAATGTTCTTGTGATTTGGCCAGAAGAGACTCTGGAGAGCCCTTTGAAACCGCAGACGTTGGTGCTTCTCTCTGGTGACTCTGTGTGTATGTGATGGCCAGACAGGTGGGTCTGTCTGTTGATCTGTGATCTCATTGGATCCTCACACCAACCCTCCTAATGAATTTGACTCTATCCCTTTTAGTGCTACCAAAGGAAGAGAGGAATGAATGAATGGCCAATTGAGAGTTTAAATGCCAATTTAAATGCCATCTTCCATTTACTTGTGTGATTTGGATGAGTCACTGCCCCTTTCTGGGCCTCAGTGTCCTCTTCTGTGAAATGAAGGAGGTGGACTCAATGACCTTGGACAGCCCTCCTACCTTAAACCTAGGACCCTTGTGAATCTCAGGGGGCCAGGGGGGAGAAAGCCAGGAACAAAGGTGGGCCTTGGCCCCAATCTCCAGCACCCAGGCTGATGTCAGAGGCCGTGGGGTCTGAGCCCCGCTTCCTTCACCAGAAGCCTTTGGGCAGCGTCTGGGGCCAAATGACCTCCTCCAGCCTCCCCCCGAGCCTCTCCTGGAGCCTCCTCCTGTGGCTGTTCCTTTTCCTTTTTGGGTCTTTCTGAAAGTTTGCCAAGAGTTGGTTTGATCCTGTGGCCCTCTTCCTTCTTAGCTTTGTTCTGGTTCTGCTCTAGGGGCCAAGCAGAGTAGAGCTGATCCCTCCCCTCCTGGACAGCTGGGTCTGGGGCCCCTGGAGTTTTCCCTTCTCTGGTTCGAACATGGCTGGTGTTTGGGCATCAGATCTGCAGGAATAATGGCCTCTCATCACAGGAGGCTTTATTCTCTTTAAAAAAGCAGAATTCATTTTTGTAGCTGTTCAATTAAGATTAATCCTGAACTTCCCCAGTGTTGGAGAGGAGCAAATCCTCAAGCCTGCTTAGGCTTGCTGTTTTCAGGGCCGGGGTTACCTGCCTTCTGACCTTGGGGACTGACCCAGGGTCTCCCTGGTTGTCCTTGTGGTTTCTTCTGAAATCCCCTTAGCGCAGGGCACCCCCCCCCCACTTAGTACCAGGGAGTCTGTGTGCGCCTCGCGCCTTGTGCACTGAAATCACGTCTGTAAAATGCTTTGCTGGCTTTACAACATAAATACATGTTTTTTATTGTTGTTGTGTCTGCTACTGCTCTGTCTTCCTTAGCGCCAGGAAGGCTGTGTCCTGTGAAGAGTGTGCCTTTCAGATTTGATTAAGAAAATAGAAATTCATTTGGAAGCTCAGGGAATTCAAATCAGGTGCCACCTCACCCCCCATTGTATAATTTCTTAATCAATCCGTCTGTGACCTTAAAGGTGGGGAAGTGTTTACTAAGTGTTTACTTAGTCCTCACACTTTGTAACTCAACATGAAGAATGCAGGGACACGTTCATCTTGGTTTCTAAGCAGATTTGCGCCAGCTGATGATGTACATACATACACACACACACATATATATAATATTATG